>JANBPO010006859.1:25739342-26339342 GCA_024336825.1 Amorphophallus titanum
TGCCATCCGTGAAGATCAAGGGAATCTCAACATCAAGTATGCCACCTTGATGGACACCTCCACCCACATCTTAGATGAAGTGGCTGCAGCCACCGCCTCCATCAAAGACCAGGTCGTCACTGAGACTGGTCGTACTGTCTCTGCCACAACCAAGCTAGAAGCTGCCGTCAATGCCAATGCCATGCGGCAACTTGGTGCATCCACCAGCACAAAAGATAAGCTCTATCGTGACTCCACCAAGCTCCTCGATGCCTCCTCCATGCTTGCAGCACAAGTTCATGCAGACACCGCTAGAGTAGTGAACAATTCCACTCAGCTTCTTGATGCCACCTCCAAAATTACAGCACAAGTCCATACTGATACGGCTACAATTGTGGACAGCTCCACCAAAGCTAAAGCCAAAATGGATGTTGTCTACAACAAGCTTGATTTGGTGGGAATTGAAATTCTGGAATTGATCCGCCTCCATAAAGCTCAACTCCAACCTGTGTTGGAAGACATAGGTGATGAGTGGCATCCTCCGCCCACTGAAGCTACCTCCTCATTTGTTCCTCTGAAAGGGACCCAGCAGCAGGCGCAGATAGAATACATTTGTGATATGTTGCACAACTGGTTAGAGGATATAAATGGAAACATCAAGACTCTTCACCAATTTGTGAAACAACAGGATGAGCAGCTGACTCAAAAAGTCGATTCTCTAGCCGCTACAGTCGCACTTTTGTAACAACAATTCAATGCGGCACAGTAGCAGCAAGCTCCTTCACCCCCTCCTTGCTGATGAAAAAGGGGGAGAAGCTCTGTAGACAATCATATCATCCAGCGTGAGCATCTAGTTAGGCTTGCATCAAGAATCTAGCTTTTGCATAAAGACAGTTTCATGTAAATGTTTGAATATAAATCCATGTGTGATCTGTATGACACTGTGTTTAATCATGGATCAAATGTCTTTTCTTTGAATGGCAAAACTTTTCTATCTGATGATTCCTCAATCCAAATGCTTAATGCTATATGAATGCTTGGAGATAATGATTCATGGTTGTCATCACCAAAAAGGGGGAGAATGATGTGTCCCCTGGTTTTGATGATAACAAATCATAAATCATTATTAGATCCTTGAAAAATATCTAACAAGTTTGGCTTAAACAATTACAGGACAAACACTCTAAGAGTGTCCTAAGAGTGTCGACACCTCCCACAACGTGTCGACACCCCAAGAAGAAATTCAACTTGAAGCCATCTCTGTCTGGGCTCCCGCCACCGGAACCCCCCCCCCACCGGAACCCCTCTAGGATGATCCCCAAACTCAAAAAAAATAAAAAAAAAGACAATGGCAGTAACGGCGACAGTGAGCTCCAGTAGAGAGTGAGAGGGAGAGGGAGAGGGGGCTTACCGGACCGGAGGGCGATGGTGAGGACGGCGAGGACCGGCGATGGTGACGGCGAGGATGGCGAGGACCGATGGCGAGGATGGCACGGTACTGTCGGGGACACTGAGCTCCGGTGACGAGAAGGAGGAAAAAAGAGAGATGGAGATTGGGGGGGAAGGGGGGAAGAGTTCGATCCTGGAGGGAAATAAGCCTTTCAAATGGAGTTTCAGAGGAACATGTTTCCGTCTGAAATTTTAGACTCATTTCAGATGGAATTAAATCTGTCTGTAATTTTAGATATATCTTCGGATGACAAACCTATCCGTCGCATGGATTGAATATTACAGACTATTGTCTGAAATAGAGATGAAATTTTAGACAGATAATTTCCATGTGAAATTTCCATCTAAAATCTCACTTTTTCTTGTAGTGGACAGTTCATGCTGTCTCCCTTCGTGCCCAACAGTAGTCTACCCAGCATCAGGAACAAGAATCGTCTCAGGTCCAGGTCTGCCCTCTCCCTCTGGGTGGGGTCCACATAGAAGGTGGCCCTAGCCCTCCCAGCCATCCTAGCAGCAAACTCCTTCAGGGACTCCCTCGTCCTCGGGCGCCCCTCCCCTAAACCCATAGACTTCATCAGCTCTGCCCTATCCACCATCCTACAGTCCCTAGGCCCCTCTGCCACCGTTGCAAGATCTAGAAACCAACAGGTCGATGTAGTAAAGGGTAACGCTGATGCTAGTGCAGAGGTGGGGTCGACGCTAGTTCGCTAACCACAGAAACAAATGGTCAGATAATAGGCCGCCCAACTTCCTGAACGGTCTAATTCTAGACCGTGTACGAGGTTGTTGGTGAACATGCAGAAAAGTCCAATTAATTCAGAGATAAACATAAGCGATCTTAAGAACGACCGTCCAAAGACCTACATGGTCCATCTCTAGATCGTGTATGTGTTGGGCGGTGGAAATGAATCAATTGGGATAAATAAGCCCATTTACCCCAAAGACCAAGTGAGATCTAGGCCCATTAAGGCCTTTGAAGATCTCAAGGAATTCCTAGCCTCGCCCCTGGTGTTATCAAAGTCAGTCCCGGGTGAAGCGCTACACCTCTATCTCTTGGCAATTCCCTCCACCGTAAGCTCAGTCTTGGTCTAAAACGATGCGGGAGTCGAGTGGCCGGTCTACTACACCAGCAAGGTGCTCAACGAGGTCGAAAGAAGGTACCCTACAATCGAAAAACTTGTGCTAGCATTGGTAACCTCGACCAAGCGTCTCTGACCTTATTTTCAAGGACACTCTATCATCGTGTTGACTGGCGAACCCCTGAAGAAGATCTTCTCTCATCCCGAAGCCTCGGGGTGCCTCGTCAAATGGGCCATCATGCTCGGGGCCTACAATATCTCTTATCACCCCCGCGCGGCCATCAAGGGACAGGCCCTCGCGGACTTCATCGCGGAGAGCACCGTCCCGATCGAGGAAGCATCTTCATCCACACATAGACCTATCTGGGACTTGTTCGTCGACTGGTCATCCAACTTGGCCGGAAGCGGTGCTGGTGTCCTCCTCAAGTCACCCGAAGGAGCAGAGCTGTAGTATGCCTTGAAGTTTAACTTCCAGGCGTCTAATAATGCCTCCGAGTATGAGGCCCTTATTTCGGGGGCCAGGATGGCACGACGACTAGGAGCTGAATGATTCAGGATCCACACTGACTCCCAACTGGTCGCCAGCCAGGTCAACGGTGATTACGAAGCTCGGGAGATGCCGATGATCAAGTATCTTCAAATGGTTTGAGGATTGGCCCAACTATTCGAGAGTTTTGAGGTAGTCCGAATAGCTCGAGAGGAAAACTCCCGGGTGGATGCCCTCTCTTGTCTGGCCTCCTCCCTTGGCCCCGAAAGTACACGATCGGTCTTCCTCGAGGAGCTCTGATGCGGGACGGACACGGGAGTCGACTCTACGTGCATTGAACCTCGGACTCTTAGACGGATATGACCAGCAACACGTGGCTAGGAGTCACACTAGACCCGACACTAAGAGCTCCTAGGGGACTTTATATCGCTCATAGAAATGCTAGCTCACTCGTCATCCCAAGCGAGGGAAGTGCGGATCGTGCGCAGTTGAGGAACCGGCCGAGTCACTGGGTAATCCGACTCAACTTCCGTGCTCGGATCGAGCCACGATGAAGCTCATTTCAAATTCACCCTACATTATTCTTGTAAAATCATCACATAGGGCATTATTAGTAGCTCCAAAAATGATATCGTCAACATACACTCGAACTACTAATATGTCTTTACTTGAATTTCTTATGAATAGGGTCTGATCAACCTTACCTCTCTTGAGTACATTTTCAAGCAAGAATTAGGTGAGCCTTTCATACCATCCCCTTGGTGCTTGCTTCAATCCGTACATGGCCTTCTACAGCTTGTACACATGTTGTGGATGTTTGGGGTCTTCAAAATCTGGAGGTTACTCTATAAAAATATCCTCTTAGATGTACCCAAAAATAGATTTAACATTCACTTGAAATAACTTGAAATTTAAAGAGCAAGCATAGGACAGGAGAATCCGAACTGCTTCTAATCTAGCAACCGGTGCAAAGGTCTCATCAAAATCACTACCCATCTCCTGGTAGCAATTGAGGGATTCTCATCATCTTCATCCTTGCAAGATATTTCTTCAGTTGATTCAAACTTGGCCTTAGCTGGCCCAACATCACTTGAATTTTTTTGGAGTGTGATCTGCATCCAAGATTGAAAGGAGTTGATTTGTTAGTGATAATTCATATTGATTTAATCTTGATGTACTAACAAATGCACAAAGGTTATTTCCATAGACATAAGCCTAAGCCTCAAGTTCTCATGACTAACCTAGCAATTCCCCCTTAATGCGTGCAAGAGTTCCTGAGATATTTAGTGAAATTATTGACATCACATGCAACCTATGAATGATTTACTCATGGTACCAAGCAGAGAACTTAGATCCATAGATCACCTCATGCATAGTGATAGTTTCTAGATAGGCTTAACTTGCTCTTCCATATGTGACCATTTGATATACCACGTAGTCATGTTATGATGAAGACATGAAGATTGCAATGCATTATAACATGTAAATAAATTATTCAAATCCTCCTCGGCTAGACAATATATGACAAATGATAAGCACAGAGATATGCAAATAATTATGAATGGCATGCACATGCAGATATATGCAAATATCACACAAAGTTTCAACACAAAGCAAGTTAACACATAACACATTTTTTGGAGGAAATGAGAGGGATATCACTTGAGTATTCATATTTCAAAATTTTGGTTTTTCTTGCTCGAGATTTTTCGATCGTTGATTTAGGTGGCTGGTGACTTTTAGCATTGGTGCGATGACCGTACGTGTTCTTACGTTGTTTTGGTCATCCCAGCTTGAGTCTGTGCAGCTCCTGATGCATTTTGCATCTGTTGAAGTGCCCGATTAGATTCCTTGGTTGAGAAGATGCTCAGGCAACTAAGGATTTCTCTTCCTGGTGAGCTATTATTGGTTGAGCTTGATGCTTCTCATCCCATTTGGTGGAGCCTTTTCGAGGTAAGCCTTGGAATTACTGTCTTAGTGATGCCTTTGTCCTGTGTCTGCTTAAGTGTGGGTAGTGTTTATTCTGACCCTGATCTGCTCCTTGCTCTACGGTTGCTTGGCTTTGGACTCCGTCATGGTGTTAAGAGCTATGGTGCACCGCGTTTGTCGTGCCGTGTCCAGCGACCGATGTGTTGTGAAGGCTCATTAATTATTTTAGGACGTGAAGGTAAGCTAAGATTAGCATTTCTCCTTGGGCTTTGTGCAGAAGCTGGTACTCTCCCTCCTTTGCACTTAGGCTAATTGTGATCAGTTGCTTGCAGGATCAGTTCTCGTGGCGTGCTATTTGCGATTTTCAGGAATTGCGATGGCGCCGTATGTGTGCTGAAATGTGGATACCGAGATATTTCATATGCCTGCGTACGTTGTATGAGTGCGCAGCGGAAGCATGTGGGCAGATAACCCACGGGCCGAGGATCATGGTTGTGAGATTCCAGCCAGTCGAGGGGTTTATCCTTCTCGATGTGACTTCATCTTGGCTTCCTGTGCCTTGATGTTGTCTGTTACCGTGCTGTCTGGAGTCATTCTTGTGTTGGCATTGGCATTTGTGAGTATTGGGGAATCTATCGGCATTCTTACTGATTGAGTACCCTCTGCTCTGCATTTCTTTCTTGGGTGTTATGCTCTCAAGGCGTGATCGTGGTCCTTGAGATGCGTTCCCTGAGATTGTCATTTTCTCACTGTTGTGGGTCTTTTCTTGGTGAGCTACTCGATGCATGACTAGTCCATTGTAGTCGTGCATTCAGCTGTCGTTGTGCATTGATGTGACCCAGCTTGCAGTTATGTTTCGTGGTTCTGTGTCCCTTACGGAGTCGGGATCCTGCAAGTGCTGTCGTTGTTGTCGTTCACAACTTCAACCCCGCAGATCCATAGCTTTGGGGAAACACTTCACCCTACAATCGTTGAGCCTTACAGCTTATGCTACCCCGAGGAATCCTCCTCTGCCACTGAGGTTTACAACTTACCCTTCCCGCTGACACACAGCTTGAAAATAAGGTTCAAAAATAGATGAAGGAGAACAGAAAATCAAAAACACACAACGAGAATGTAGCTCTTAACAAAGAGCGGATCGACTCTGGTTCGGAACCAAGAGACTGAGACAACAATCAAATGCTCTTTTCACAAAGCTCTCATAGCTCTCTCACGTCGTGCTAGCTCTAACTCAGATGGATCGCACTGGCACTTTCTGGCTGGAGCTTCCTCCTGTTCTCTCTATTACGATCTGCCTTTTCTCTATGCAAATCTTCTTCTACTTATAGGCAGCAGATGTCGAGCGCATGGAAACCATGTTTCGCGCACAACATTTCGTCCAGATCTGATCTCTACTGGCCATGTGGCATCATCTGAGCTTGATGACTTTTCACGTGTCACGAGCATCGACTAACTTTCTACCTCGGATCACGTGCCCTCCTTAAAGTTCAAGAACATATCTCTCCTGGTTCTCTGGAGCCCTTTAAGTAAAGTCCCTGTCAATATGTCGAACACTTAGATGGCATAAGATAGTCAGACAAGTATAATAATTGCACAGACTTGATAGAGCATTAGAACAAATGTGCACAGATTTAAATTGTCCACAAGGCAGACTTGGTCAGACTTTATAGTGTTTTATGGCAAGTATGCTTAGACGTGAAACCATGCACAGACCTAATATGGCTGTAGGGCTGAGAGAGATGCATGGACTTCGTGTGTGCATGATGCAAATGATGCACCAACCCTATATGCCATAGACCTAATGTGCACGTACCTTGCATGTGCAAGAATAAAGCATGCACTGACCTACATTGCTGCGCTACCGTGAACTGCACAGACTTGGCCATGCATAAATCAACTATGCATAGACTTGGTTTTTGCCTTACGAAGAATGTGCATCGACCTTGTTTTAGCACAAGGCAAATATGCACAGACTCTGTAAGCACAAGCAAGACTTGCACCGACCTTAAGTATGTGAGACAAAAGATGCATAGACTTAGAACCTTTAACTCCTCACTCTGCATACAGGGCCCGATTTGTTGAGCTGGGTCGTTATGCACCTCATATCATGGAGCATGAGAGGGTGAAGACCGAGCAGTTCGTCCAGGGCTTGAAGCAAGAGCTGAGGCACCATTTGATCGCGAACGCTGCTACTGATTTGGAGACGGCTTCTCGTATAGCGGCATCTTTGGAGCTAGATATGCAGAGGACACGAGGAACGATTAGCCAGGGGCACTCCTTGTCAGGCCGCAGCCAGCAGATGACTACCCAGCAGTAGAGCACGTTCCAGCTTCCTTCTGGTAGTTTGGGAGCTTCGACTCCGGTGGCTTCAGTGGCGGGTTCTGCATCTTTCGGTGCCAAGATCAAGAGGTTCTTCAGAAAGGGTTTCCAGAAGAAGAAGAAGGAGGGCCGAGTGCAGCGGCAGGCTTCTTCAGGCAGTGTTCAGCAGTCGACACCTTTGCAACGGTAGGGGTCAGTCGGTGGTTCTCGTGCGGGGTGTCCTCGTTGTGGCGAGTCGCATCCTGACAGGCAGTGTACGGCACCGGTTATCTGTTTCAGATGTGATCAGTCAGGACACATGGCGTGTGACTGTCCGCAGCGGCCGCGTCAGCCACCCCAGTTTCCTCAGCAGTAGTAGCAATACCCACAGCAGCAGTTTCAGCAGCAGGGGCAGTATCCGCCACTACCACGGTCAGCGAGTGTGGGCAAGCAGAGAGCTCGATGCCATATTTCCCACCTGACCAAGGCAGAGACAGAGTCGTTGCAGCTTGTGGAAGGTACTGTTATGATTTTGGGTTGCGCAGCACAAGTTTTGTTTACTTTTGGCGCGTCGCATTCGTTCATTTCGGAGGATTTCGCGCTAAGCGTTGAGGACTCAGTCTCGTAGATGTCTTGTGATTTGATGGTGGAGTTACCGTCTGGTGACTTCATGGTCACTCCATATTGCTTTGAGAAGGTTCCGGTCTGGATCGAAGGGCGGAGTTTGCCAGGTAGGTTGTATGCGTTGCAACTTCGGGACTATATGTGATTTTGGGCATGGATTGGCTCGAGGCCCATGGACCGGTGGTGGATTGTGGAATGAAGAGGGTCTATTTTCAGCATCCTCGTAGGTCGACCTTCTACTTCCAAGGTATCCATTCTACCTCTCCTCGTTTCCTCATTTCTGCTATAACGCCAAACTTTCGCTGACTGGTCCAGGAAGGCTTCAAAATTTTCGGGGAACAGTCCGAAGTAGTGGCTGGTCGTGACTGGCTCTGGAACTTGGGTGTTTTGTTCTGACTGGGACTACTCTCAGGTCGCAGCAATAGGAAGACGATGCCCTCCCAAACACTCCCGGAGTCGAAATGGTGCGGGACCAGAACGGACGCGTTCGTGTAAGAGTCTTCTTCGATCTCCAACCGGGAAGGACACAGAGGAGGTCAGGGCCGAGAGATATGTCCAGAAGAGTGGTGGGGAATCTAGATGGATTCAGACTGACCTGTTCTGCTACCTTGGGGTAGAAAAATCAGAGCGGGCTGCTCCGGGCTTCAATCGATGCCCCGCTTGTTGTGTTGGATGGAAGACTGGTGGGACTCCACTTCGGCTAAGTGGCGTGCCAAAGGGAGCCGTGGTGTGGTCACTGGAGCTTTTGTATGCTGTCTCTGGTTGCCTACTGGACCGGTTCTGCACAGTCTGAGGCAGACGACTCTCTGGAAGGCGGCGCCGTCACGATCACTCCCGTCGTCGAAATGATGCGGGACCAAAATGAACGCATTCGTGACTGAGTACTATTCGATCTCCAACCAGGAAGGTGACTAGGGGAGGTCAGAGTAGGGAGATAGAGGATGAATAGTGGCAGGGTGTCAGTGCTGGCTCTAAGTGGACTGACCTGCGCACCTGGGGGAGAAAATTTGGAACGGACAGCTCCTGACTCCAAATGTGGCTCCGCCAACTGTGTTGGATGGAGGACTGGTAGGTGAACGTCCCAGCCAAACAGCGCACCAAGAGGAGCTAAGTTGTGGAAGTAGCAGTTACTGCACCAGTGCTCTGGTCTTCCCTCGGATGCCAGATGCGCACTTCGACGAAAATGGATCTCCCGAACATCTCCAAACTCGAATGAAGGTGGGATCAACTCGCTGTCGAAGCTGACTTGAAGACCTTTCCGTCAATGTATGGTACACCTCTAGAAGATGCCGGATGGCCTTAGGGCAGGCTCTACAAGCGGGGATTCTGGTATTGCCTGTGAACTAGGGTGTGCCAGAAAGTGATAGGTGTAGTAGGGGTGGATAGGGGTGATGGGATTGTGAAGGGGTGAGGGGATAAGGGCTGTGGGAGGTGGAACAAAAAATGGGAGATGTGTATAAAAAAAATAGCAAAACCACCCAAGGAAAATGCATAAAAAGAAGGAGCAAATAAGACATCAGAAAGACATACAAACAGAGGACCCCAAATGGAGAAACTCACAATAAGACTCACACTGCAGCCCCGTTTCTCCCCGTGACCCGGTGCTGAAGGAACAATAACGCTGCCCCATGTAAGCCGGGCTTGAGCCTTGGGAATTACCCTGAAATGGCCATGACCCGACCTTGCCTTGGGCTGATATTCTGACTAAACTGGACCCATTTTTCTGATCCAGACTCTTTCCGAGTCGTCATTAAGATAGCCGTACTCGCGGCATACATTTGAACGGGTCCATCCCGGCCTCCACGGCGTTTCTGCCACGGACCTTCGTCCGAACATAAGATGGTTCATGGTTGACCGACAAGACCCGAATAAAATGAGACATCTCTCGTCATCCCGTACCTTACATTCGGGAATATCAATAGGGCCCTTGTGGGTTACGCTCAGACCTCGAGTTTGCCCGACCATGGTCACTGCCTGACCCACATCCTCTGCCTATAGTTTGCTTCCTTCGAAAGCATGCTGGTTCTGGGATCCAACCCCGAAATAGCCACCCGTTGTCCTTGGGCCCCGAAAATATTGATGATGCCCATGTAAGTCTAGCTTCAACCGTGGCGGGCCCACCATAGTGTGGTCGCAGCTCGATCTCACGTCGGGCCAATAAACCTATCGATTTTTGACCACTCTAATTAGGATTTAACTGAGCATTTCCCATTCCTCGAAACAATGAAATTGTCGCGTACTCAACAGACAGCTGAATGGATTTATCTCAGTTTTCAATGCATTCTTACCACGAACTCCCCTCCAAATAAAAAAGGGCCTATGACTGACCGATATGTCCGATTGCCCGTGTCTCGGCACGAGCTCTTATATGATTCATTCCTACCTCTTTCTTTTGTAATTAGCATTAATTCTTTTAGTCACAGGGCCCCTAGTTTCGGTAATTATTCAAGGGTGTTCCCTTATATGGGGGATATAAATGACGTCGTGACCTTTATGACGCGATGAAATTTGGTCCCGACCCAAACCACACAATCACCTGACGAAGTCAGATCGAGCACACCATGGGCTTCCATGAAGCCCGCTTCACCCAGAATCTGACCCGAAAGAACTATTTCGGATTATGATATGCTCCGAATCCAAAAAAATAGGATCGGGGCAGTGGATCAAGGAGATCCATTGACACCCTTATCTACACATGTTCATCATTGACACGATGAAAAATTTAATGGTACTCCAGGTCGGGTAAGACCCGTCGGCCTTTTGATGGCCCATTTAACAAGCTCAACCCATTTTAGACCCAGCCCAGCACTTGGGTTCTTCTCTCGTCGGAAGGCCCGGTGCCAGCGCCACTTGCTGCCCATGATCGTGTTGAGGGCTGCGGCGCCCCCCTTGATGTGGATTGAGATCCTCTCCTATACTTACCAACACCATCTTCTGCGACACTTGGTTTGTGATTATGAATACTACCTGCTCTGGAGGAGCCGTCAGGTACCTGCGCATGCTCGCCCGGGCTCTGAGGGTAAGGGAAGCGGCGGGTGCCGGCGTCGCTGCCGCCGGCTCACCAATTGCAGGTGTACGTACATCTTCAAGCTGTGGGGGGCGGGGAAGCTCGTGGTGGAGCCACCCGCATGCTTGGCCGCCCATATATGTCGAACTCCACCTCGACACCGGCGTGTCGATAACCGGTGTCGAGAAGCCCCGGAAGCTTTGGGTACCTCGTCGCTGTCGACCACCACCCTCAGCACCTTGACGCCCTTCTTGGCGACCTCGGCCCCGAAGGCGGCGTTACCCACGTACCTGGGGGCGCCCCGAAGGAGAAGACGCTAGTTCACGTGGCTGAGCTCTGCTGGGGAAGGAAGGAGGCTGCGGCGTCGAGGGCGCTGAGGAGGGCCAGTGCCCCCCCAAAGATATTGACAGTGCTCTTAAAGATGTGCATTGGATCAATGCCATCCACGAGGAGCTAAATCAGTTTGAAAGGAACAAGGTATGGGACCTACCTCCTCCACTTGACCATGGCACTGTCATAGGAACAAAGTGGGTTTTTAGGAATAAAATAGATGAGTCAGGGAAAGTTGTTAGAAATAAGGCCAAACTGGTAGCTCAGGGTTATAACCAAGAATTTGGTATTGATTTTGAGGAATCTTATGCCCTTGTAGCTCGGTTAGAAGCCATTAGAATTCTCTTGGCCTATGCATGCTCATTAGGAATAACATTGAGGCAGATGGATGGTTCAAAATTTCAGGGTTGCTACAATTTTAACTGCTGTAATTAATTATTACTATTGCACCAAGAGTTACCGTCTTGGCCGGGACGTCTTCCCCACGTCTCGAGCGTGGAGGTACAATCGTCACCCCCTTGTAGTCGTAGTTACGTACTTTCTTAGTATAAGTTCTTACTGCCACTGCTAGAGAGCATGTGTTAGGATCCTAACTTGTCAATCAAATCAATCACCACTGCGAGAGAGAGAGCGAGACCCGTCCCGTGACCCAACCCAGACATGAGAGTGAGTTTGACCACCCTTGAATCGCTGCCAGTTTCTCAACCGTGCAAGTCCAGTGCTTCCCTCGTTAAGGGACAGACACGAGCTTGCTAGAGTCCTAGGTGTGCATTTTCAATTGGAGTCAAGTCAGCCCATCTCGTCCTGCATCATGCAGACTCTGAACAAACTGTACAAATAAAGAACAGTAGACTCACACTAGACCCTAAACCCATACATGATGCAAGGGTGGTCTAGGACACCCATAGGTGTGACTTGCATACACACGACACAACCAAATGTTGGTGGAATCATGGAATCCTAGGCATCCTAATATGTGCCACTGATGCATTGACGTCCCTTTGGGTTTGGGAGGTTTAGGAGGGCCAGGAGAGCCAAAGTCACCTTCTGTATTACCCCAATGAACGGGCTCCTTGCTACGTGTAGGATGACTGGCCTGTAGGGTAGGGGTGTGATTGTGAACTTCTTTAAAGAAATAGAGTGGATATGGTGGGTCAAGAGGCTCACTAGGGAAGGGGTTGAAGGGATCAAAGAATGTGTGACCCCTCGAAATAGGTTCCCTCATGACATGGTCCCATGTTTGGAATTCTTGAAAGTGTAGATGGTCACCTTCATCCATTATGGCAGATGGGACAGTGGTCTCATGTAGAAGATAAGGTTCCTCCCTCGGGATAAGTGGAATAGAGTAAAGCTCATTAGGAATGGGGAGGAGCAAAAGGATCTCCGTGGTGACATGACCCATAGTGCACACAGAGGTAATCGACCCCAATGCTGGATGTGTGAAGCTACGACTATTGGGTCAGTCGAAGCCTGGGGCCAACCTGTACGTCCACGTCAACTGCCAGTCTAACCTCTTAATAAGGTCTTCCAATGTATCAACAAGGTGAAAAGACCTGAACGTTGTATGGAATGAGTTGACGGGCACTACTTGTAGTGCAGGGTCCATGGATGGATAGCAAGTTGCTTTAGGGATCAAGCCCTTCTTAAGCCAACTAAGTAAAGGCTCTTCGATGATTAGCTCCCCCGTTAGAAGCACAGGTGGCTCTGGCTAAGGCGGCTCCGAATAAAGATCGGAAGGTGAGGTTGATGGCAAAGGATCTCCCTCGGGTGGGGAAGGGATGTCCTCTATGATGGAGGGAGGACCCTGGGACTCCGTAGATGGTGCCCAGTGGAAGCTACCAGCTACGACCTCCTTAGGCTTAGGCAGGAGTCCATTAATTTGAGAACACATCCTATCCACCCGATCTGAAAAGATTTTCAAGAGTTCGGCAAATGTGGGGTTTAGAGTAGGGGCATCGTGGTGGATTCACTCATAGTCACTCGGCCTCATCTTGGGCCTAGGCTCATCTATGTGCAGGGCCCTTTGTCTCCAATTATGACATTCTTGGTTGGAGGTGATTGGGCGGGGCAGGTAGACTCTCCTGAGCTCATCCTTCATTTGGCGCCATGTCTCGATGGGCTATTGCCTCCTAATTTCCCTCAAGCATTCAATGCTTCTCCACTTTTCGACAGCTTCATACAAAAGCTGCTCCTTAGCAAAAGAGAATTGCATAGCATCGGACATCGAGTGACACTCAAAATATTTGTCCATAGCGGTTTCCCACTTGAGGTAGTCGCTCGAGACCTTGGAGCCATAAAAGTTTGAGGCTTCGGGCCTATGGAAGTAGAGAGGATGGTTGCCAAGCCCATGGGTGTCATGCAACCAGTGATATTATCTTGGCGACTTGGAGTCCATTGGAAACTGTGGGAATGTTACATGATGAGCATGTGGTGGAGCTAAATGAATGCGAGACAACTCTAGACTCTAACCAATATCCAGTACGTGGTGGAGATATCAATCCGAAGACCAATCTTACGTAAGGAGGCTACCTTCCAAATAGGCTTAACCTATCTTTCCAGTAATGCCTTTTGATATACTGGATACAAAAATGAAATGCAACACCTTAGACAAACTTAGACTGTGCTTTGGTGACTACCCTAGACTCAACCATGCTCTGATACC
Organism: Amorphophallus titanum; assembly: GCA_024336825.1. Classification (NCBI taxonomy): domain Eukaryota; kingdom Viridiplantae; phylum Streptophyta; class Magnoliopsida; order Alismatales; family Araceae; genus Amorphophallus; species Amorphophallus titanum. The sequence goes on from JANBPO010006859.1 coordinate 25,753,187, forward strand.
AATTTGATGCGAGACGGGATGCGACTCGGTACCAATTTGATGCAGAACTGAGACTTTAGGTGACGACGTGACCAAATTGAAGACACGACCAGCAAAGACGCGACTAACTCAACACAAGCTCGCTACTCGTCCCTAGCAAGTGAAGCGTGCGGATCTACACGGTTGAGAAACCGGCAATGAGTCAGGGTGGTCAACACTCCTTCGTGCCCAGATCGGGTCACGGGACGGGTCACACTCACTCACTCTCGCAGTGGTGATAAAATTGAACTAGCTAATTATCCTATCACCCAAGCAGTGGCAAATAAACACATATACAAAATGAGCAATGTGACTAATAGAGGAGCGGAAACGTACCTCCACGCTCCGGGCATGGGGAAGACGATCCCGGCCAAGACCTGTGCTCTCGGTACAAATAATTATCAATAATTACATCAATGAATTTTACGGCCCACTCCACTCAGGGAGGTAAAGGGCTACAACAGCGACCTGGGAGCACTGATCTTGGGTTGACGGACAGCAAGCCGGAAGTGCTTTCGGGCTGGAGATGGGCTGCTGGTCTGACTTGGCACTATTTAAACTCGTTGGACAGCAAGCGAACTCGGCATGTGGGATGGTGGCTTTCGGTCACCTTCTGACTGCGGTGGTTGGCTGGGACGTTGGTGGGAGGTTCCTCTTCGTTCCCTGAAGTTGGCGGCGGCTAAATCGGGGCTGAAGGACCGATGGGGAAATTATATTCCAGACCTATCTCGTAGCCCTGTGAATAGGCAGATCTGCATGACCCGACGAAAGTAATTGTTGCAACCAGATCTGGAGACGGATCAAATTGAAATTGACACCGTTGGAAAGTAGACTGGAAGATATATAACATATATAATTTCCAAAACCATCCAGTCATAGGATTGCAAATAAAAAACTCTGTAACACTATGATTTTATGGCTCAAGTTACAGAACAGACATGACAGACATGGATCTACCTGAGAATGAAGTTTGACCGAAGAGAAAATGGTGGATCTGGATGATGGGGATTTTATCAATGAGATAGGGAGATGTGAGGGACGTGAAAATTTTTTTTGGTAATTTTCTGAGGTAAATGGGTAAATTTCAAAAAAATATGTTAATGGGAAAGAATCTGGCGCGGGCCAGATCCGACCTGTTTACCACCCGCTAGAGGGATCATCCATCCCGCCCGAAAAACACAAGTGACTAGGGTTAAAACCCTAGCTATCGCAAGCTCACCGGAGGTAGCCTGTCTGCCATCCCAGGCCACCGCGGATGACCACCGGGGACCCGTCGACTAGGCCACCGGCGTCTGTCGCCATCGACGTGGTTGGAGGAGGCACCCATGACAAACACGGGGCCCCTCCGCCTATTCTGCCATGAACAACGCTGAATACCACCGTCGCCCCTTTCGGCCCACCTCATGCCACCGGTCGCCGCCGCAGACCGTGGCAAGCATGGTAACCCCTTTAGGGCACCGACGGTTGAGATTCCATGGCCTGAAATGACCACCCCGCATCGCCACGAACGGTGACCATGATGAGGTAGAGATGGCCGATATGCCCTCAGCGCTAGGTCAATCAACGCACTAAAATATGCGTTCTGATCCTCTTGATCTCGAGAACAATTCCCTGATATCAATCGGGCAATACACATCCCATGAGTGACCCAATCGAGCAACCAAAATTGAGCCCCATACACAAACATGAACAACGAGAAATAATAGAATAATGTCGATTTTGATCGAACCAGCAACCTGGCTCTGATACCACAATAAGATTTCGAACAGAGATGCAGCGGAAACATCGAAACCCAAGGAAGTGGATCATTGCTGGCGATCAAAATCAGAAAATAATGATCGAAACCCACACGGGAAGAACATTTCTATACCTTTGCGGGATTAATTAATTCCTAGATGCGCAAAGATGAACGAGTAGAGGCTCGCCAGGTTGCTAGCCTTTCAAGTGTCTGGCTTCTAGACGTATCCACACGGGTAGCGGGAAGAGACAGATTCTCCTTCACGATCTCCATGCGTCTGCCGCTCCTCAGCACCACAATCCACCACCGATAGGAGGAGGAGAGAGAGAGAGAGGCATGCCTTGGTCAAGGAGGAGAGAGAAAGGGGGGCGGCTAAAGGAGAAACCCTGATGCTTGGCCAGGGTTTCTCTCCTCAGTGTACATTTAAAGACTCTGACATTTTTCACAATAACTCAAAAACTGTCTATAATTTCCATCCTTAAAGGAGTCGACACTTTTGACTTGAAGGCTTGAAGAGGTCGGAGCACCATCAGGGTGAGGTAGATGCAGCCAGCGCTGATTACTTGTAGACTAGCAGTTGACGCTCGTGAGGTCGAAGCGTCTGATGATGAGGTCGAAGAAGCCATGAAGCCTCGTATGAAAAATTTGCTCGGGAAGCTTGTGGATTCGACGGATCTTAAGGGGTTCGTCGAGGCATCGACTTGCGTCTTGGGCTTTTATTCTTTCTGTGTAGACCTGAGGTCAGAGCGGCAACATGGTGGGGTCGATGCAGCCAATGACTGATGTGAGACAACGTAGGGGTGCAATGGGTTGACCGAATGATCCTTAGACCTAGACCCGCAAGCACATGCGCAAGATAATAGATTCGATTTTGGCGGGTTCGCTCATGTGGTGTGCACTCTTTCCCGAAGGCATCTCGAGATGGTGATGAGGGTCCAGGGTTGGGCCTTGACATTCCTGAGGATGTGACTTTGCTTGGGTTGTACCACTAAGGGGCTGGGATTCTTAACTTGTGGGCGAATGGCATGCCGTGGGCATGGGTGTGGGGTGACTCTCACCTTTTACGCCACGGTGGACACACAATAAGTGGAATATGGAGCAGGTGCTCAACTCCTCATCTGACGGGCATCCACAAGTGATACTATAATAAGCAAAGTCGACCAGCAAGGGGAAAACCAGGTGCTCACCTAATCGGTGTGAAAACATCGATTTCGATCGGAGACGGGCGAGCGGGGAAGCGTGGGTAAGCACCCGCACGCTGCGTCGGTGTCGCTTGACATGAAATTATAAAGTTACAGCACTATGTCTCTCGCAGGAGGGGTGAATGCGGGGTGGGGGTTTACCAAATATAGACAAACACTGCCTCCAGGTAGGGAGGGGGTTTCAGCTAGCCAGGCGAGGGGCTAGGATTGAGTGAAGGTTGCTTCTGTCCGGTCGGATCCTGCTAGACAACCAGCCAGAGTCGGGGATCCCACGGACTCTTCGGAGTGCTGCAGAATGTGGGGTTAGTGCCAAATTGTTCAGGGGTGAGGTAGGAGCCCACTGTAAGAGTTGCACGCCGTCCGAGGTCTGATGGGGGTCGCTACATGTAGCACCCCGGTAAATTATTAGATAAAATAAAGGGAAAACGCATTTGCCTGACCATGTATTCTCTAAGATGTAGTAATCTCCATGGTGCAGTGACAGAATGTTCCAAAAATCAGCCGACAAATGGCATGTTCTTTTAGGATTCTACCATTTTGAAGAGGTGAAAACAACTATCAGTGACACCTAGTCCATTCAAAATTATATCCACTAATCCGCATTGGTAGACATCCGCTGGGTTGAGTTCGGAGATCCTTGTTCAATCAAATGACATGCATCTGGTTATAAATTAAATCTATGCACCCTCTAAAGCTCCTTCAATTAAATCTTCCATGTCAATAGGAAGAAGCTATGCATCTGGATATAGATAAATCTAATCTGGCAAACAACAGTTAATGAAAATGCAACATGCAGAAGTGAAGTGCATCTATGCCGTATGCAGTTTGCGGAGACACGCCAAGTTGGAATTTTCCTACAATTAAGCATATGGCTAGCACACACCTTAATATATCATATTTTCCACAAATGGCTATCATCTATGATAGCAATGGAGAGCTGTCATCCTCTTTTTCACTGTCATATCCCCAATTCCTTATGCAATCTATCAGATGCAGATCTGGTGTGGGTTACCCCATGCCATCTGAAAAATCTAGGCGACATAAAGTCATCTGATCTCCTTATCTGCTACCTTATGAATCTTGGATCTGTGCTTCTCCACAGGAGTGCCAATCTACAAGTCATTCTGCCTGTTGTACAGCCAGCCACTGAGTTTCACCTCGTAACCCTGAAGGTTGACTACCCTGAAGGTTGACTATTCTGGCACTGTTTGTCATCTCCACCCGCACGGGGTTCAATCAATACATGAATGGGTAGGTAACCCCATTATCAAATGCCGTATTCAATTTGGTAGCCCTAAAATTTCATCAAGAAATTGAGGTTAAGCTCATATGGCTCTCCTTGCTACTAAATTACCAATCCAGGCGTCCTCAATAGAGCAAGGCACATGGATCAAAAACCATTTCAGAATCCGAAAAACACATCCTCATGCAAGCTATTTATTTCAATGACAACATTTAAGCCCGTGATTACAATTAATGAGGTCGTGTCCTGTCCGGTGAAGCTCATGGCGGATATTGAAACGCACGTTTCCGAGGCCCGTTCCATTGCCATTCGACGGTTGTTTATCCCCGGGAGAACAGCGCTGATTCCATGGCCCTGAGAATTTAATGCACCGTCAAAATGTAAAGACCAGAAAGGAAGATGAGTGATTACAGCTAGATGTTCATCAGGGAATTCGTCTTGGATTGAATCGGTACAAGGGATCGGGGAGTGAGCAAGATGTTCAGCAATGACGTATCCCTTGATCGCCTTCTGGATGATGAAGGTAATATCGAATTGTGAGAGAAAGCTCTGTCAGCGAGCTAATCTGCTAGAAAGGACAGGCTTTTCTAAAAGATAATGAATAGGGTCCATCCTAAAGATTAGCTTAACCTCATGGGCAAGAAAATAGTGCTTTAACTTCTGAGCTACCCATACTAGCACTGCACATGTCTTCTCCATGGCAGTATACTTAGATTCAGTAGGATTGAACAATCTAGAAAGGTAGTATGCTACTCGTTCTCTTCCTTCGTCATCCACTTGAGCCAGGACAGCTCCTAGGGAGTCCTTAATGATAGAAATGTACAAGATCAGGGGTTTACCAAGGATAGGAGGTTGTAGAATCGGGGGATTAGATAAATAAACCTTAAGCTCCTCGTAGGCCTTTTGGCACTGGTCATTCTATTCGAATTTGGCTCCCGCCTTCAACAATTCATAGAATGGGCGGCATCTCTGCGAGTGTTGAGATATGAATCTCCTAATGAATTGCAAACGCCCAATCAAACCTCAAAGTTCAGTGATGTTCTTCGGTGGGGGCATGTCCATTACGACCTTTGCCTTATTTGGATCAATCTGAATCCCCCGCTTGCTAACTATAAACCCAAGCAACTTCCCCGATGCAACTCCAAACACACATTTCTTTGGATTCATCTTTAACTTGTACTCCCTAGCCCGTTGCAACACCTTAGCTAAAATGGCGGGGTGTTCTTTTCTGGATCTTGATTTCACCAGGATATCATCCACATAGGCTTCCATGTACACATGCATCATGTCGTGGAAGATAACCATCATCGCCTGCTGATATGTGACACATTGATTCTTCAATCCAAATGGCATGACAACGTAGCAATATGTGCCCCAGGGCGTGGTGAATTAGGTCTTTTCTTGGTCCTCGGGAGCAAGACGGATTTGATTATAACCAGAATATCCATCCATGAATGAGAGGGCTTCATACCCAGCTCATGATCTGAGGAGGAGATTTTTGGAGCTTGTATCGAAGTGCTGCTGCGTTCTAAGATGAGTACCAACCAGGGAGAAGTCATTTTCTGCATCCTTAAGTTGTCTAGTCCAGGGAGTATCAAGTTCCATTAGTGTTTTGTGTCTCTTTTTCTCTTGCTTTTCATCTTTCTTTTGCATCATCATAGCATCTTCCTCCTTTCTTCTTCCACGTTCTTCTGCATTCATCCCACGTTTTAAAACATCCTCCTACTATTTTCACACCCCACAGGGGTTAAAAAAATCACCAACACCCAGGCATTCGCCCTTTTCTTTCGTGCATATTAGCTTAATTACACTATAGATACTACACTTGTCCAAGGGCCAATTGGGTTACTTTTTCTTTGTGTCTACACTCTTTTATAGGTTCACAAGACTAACTACACAAGGCCCAGCTCTTCTGGCCAGCCAGGAAGGGTGGAGATCCAAGTTCCACGTTGCTGTTCTGGGTGCGCTTAGAGGTTATTTGCTAGACCATTTGTGATTCGTTAGTGGTCTATCGTGTGACTGTTTGTCTTTGCTTGATGGTCATCTGGAGACCATTTCTCTCTACTGCACCTGGGCTGTCTTCCGTGGGTGGGTGTGTTCACTCAGCTCTTTCCAAGGTAAGTAGTGTAGTTTTACTGCATTAGTTACTTTGGTGGCGATCACGTCTTTCTTATCTAGGTATTTGTCATCTTTTTCATCATCTTTTCTTATTTTCTGGCTTTCTTTTAGTTGCTCCATGCCCACGGTGTGTGTTTACTTTTATTCATTTGCTCCACGACCACGGCGTGTGTTTAGTTCCTGCTTCGCTTTAGTTTACTCTGTTAAGATGACATGGCCACATGCTTCATATTTGATGTTGCTGATTGCATGACTTAGTGCACATCACCCACTCACATCATATCTATCTCTCACATAACCATCACCACCATCATAAAATATCTACACTGTGTCTCACCTGAAAACAAAGGGGGTGAGCCTCGTCTCATCGGATCAGTAGGGGTCTTGCGGATCCCCCACCTCGACTGGTAAACATGTAAAGATAAACCCGATGCCGAGTGGAGGATGTGGGGGCTGGTCCCTTGCTGGTAGAGGGCCAGCAAGGCCAGAGGGTCTCCCAAAGGGGATGGTGGAGAAGCCTTCAATGTATCGGAGGTAGTATCCATCCAGACCAAGGATGTTTCTAATCTCCATGACCATCTTCGGTGCTTCCCACTTTGTCACTGCTTCAACCTTGCTAGGGTCCACATATATGCCGTTCCTGGATATAACATGTCCGAGAAACATAACCTTATCTAGCCAAAATTCACACTTTTCGAATTTGGTATAGAATTTATTCTCCCTGAGGGTCTGCAGAACCACTCTCAAGTGCTGCCGATGCTCCTCTTGACTAGCAGAATATATCAGGATGTCATGTAAAAAGACCACGACAAACTGATCTAGATAAGGGCAAAAGATATGATTCATCTATTCCATGAATACAGTCGGTGCATTGGTCAACCCAAATGGTACTACCAAGAACTCGTAGTGTCCATATCTAGTCTTGAAGGCTGTCTTCGACACATCTTCGGGCTTGATTCTGATTTGATGATAACCCGTCTTCAGATCAATTTTGGAGAAGACCTTAGAAGATGATAGCTGGTCAAATAATTCCTCAATACTCGGGAGAGGATATTTGTTCTTAATGGTGGCTTGATTAAGCTTGCAGTAATCAATGCACAGCTGCATAGCGCCATCTTTCTTCTATACAAATAGGACTGGTGCTCCCCATGGAGACACACTGGGCTTAATGAAGCCCTTGTCCAGCAACTCCTACAATTGCTTCCTGAGTTCGGCAAGCTCTACCGGAGCCATCCTGTACAGTGGAATGGAGATAAATCCGGTGCCTGGCACCAGCTCAATAGAGAAACTCGCCTCTCGAATGGGTGGTAGTCCCGGTAGATCTTCGGGAAATACATCAGGAAATTCTTGGATCACGTCCAAGTCTTCCAAAATCTTGACGGTGCCATCTTCAATTACCACACTAGCCAAGAAGTAGCCACACCCCTTGCTAATTAGCTTGGAAGCCCTGATGGCTGACACCATCATTCTCCCTTACTTGCTTTTCGGGCATTGGAAGAAGAATGCCTCCTTTCCCGACTTCTGAAAGATCACTCTCTTCCGATGGCAGTCTAAGAGAGCATAGTGTTTGTCTAACCAGTCCATTCCCAGAATGAGGTCAAATTCATTCATATCTAGGATGTATGCTTCCCCTAACAATATCCTCCCATTGAGGTTGCAAAGGAAGGGAGGTTGGTCCTTCAGTTGGTGCTTCTGATTGTCAGAAGTTCGAGGTAGGTGTTCCTCGGGGCAAGCTGTTCGACAGCGGTTGTTGGCAGATTGAGTCTGCGGTTCTCATCATTGCTTAGTGCAAGGAAGCCTTACTCCGTAGAGTAAGGGGTAGACGTAGATTGTGGGTTGCAATCGAACAACCTTAAAAATCTTCTATCTCTGATTGGTGGTTTGCTATTTCCGTTCTTCTATTGCAACTTATGCACATCTATCGCTCGATCTTTTTCGGCTTAGTTGGAGCAAGGGCATTCATCCTCTGAACTTAGCGCCTTCGGTGTTTATTTTTCTTAAGAATTTTTAATTGGGGTGATCTATTCAACCCCTCCCCTTCTAGCTCACCTTCTACACTGTTTATCAATATCATGGTTATAGCCCTCATAGGACATCAAGAGACATCCACAGGACAACGGGCAAACAATAAGGTCATGCCAAGATATACAGAAACTGAAACGTCGGGAAACAACACTTAGACACCGCCCTAGGACACATACTTAAGACAGATAGACACGAGACAGGCCATCACGACCAACAAAGAACACACGAACCCAACTCACTGTGCGGTCAAAAGATGGCCACTCAGTGAAATGAATGGTCCAGATGGAAGCCGTTCAAAGAGGTATGAACGGTCAAGAATGGACCATTCAAGGGGGATGAACAGTTAGGGACCAACCGCTCAAGGGAACTGACCCCTGGACGGTTAGGGTTGGGCTGCCCAAAGGCTAGAGCGGTTAAGGGATAGCCGCTCAAGCCAACCGACCTACTACAATGTCGGTCAGAGCGATTTTGACCAAACCGCCTGCCTGAACCGACACAAAATTGTTGACCTAGGGTCAATTGGGATAAGCGATCAAGACTTAGCCGCTCAACCTGATGAAAAAGATGAACGGCTGAGGACCAACCACTCACGGAGGGATCGGTGAACCACTCCTGGCCGCTCAAGCCGCAGAGCGATCTTTCGAATAGCCACTCAACCTGAAATCGAGACACATTAAATGCTCCGAAACCAGCAGCCCATGCGCCTTGAGCAATTGTCATTGAACCGCAAAGGCGTTACGGTGAGCCAAACGTGGGATCTACCCGATCATGGCCCCATCTCTCCCAAGTGAGCCAACACTAAGGTCACTGGGCTATGACTAGTGATTCCATCACAAGGAAAGAGAAAGTAACTCTATCGGGATGTAAAGGTGTGCCATAGTTTATAAAGTAAGTTAAACATGACGAATGTGCAGCAATTAAATGCATAATAACATGAATATTCTAATAATTAGAATCTGCATGAATTAAACGGATGAGACATGGCCACTTAGTGATTGGGTGGTTGGTCGACTGACCACTCAATGGGCCTGAACGGTTCTAAGTGAGCCGTTCAACTCCAACTCTATGCAAGGTTCTGAGCATTACGCGGTCAGGGGTCAGTCGTTCAATGGACGGGACGGCCTAAGACTGACCGCTCAGGGCATGAAGGGTTCCTAGGGTGGTCGAATGACACGTCGTGCAATGGTATTGAAACGGACCAGGTTTAGCCGTTCAATCATCACCGCCTTACTATTTACAGGGACTGCACGGTCAGGAGGGCTAAATGGTCCATTGTGGACCTTCCAATGGTCTTACATGGTCTGGAGTGGACCACTCACTACAGAACGGTCGCGGAGTGGCCGCGCCATTACCGCAGTGACGGGAACAGGGCAACCTCGGTGGAAACCCCTCCCAGTCGGCTCGAAACGATGGGAAATGAAATTCTAACTAACCTGCCAAGCCCACACGACAGTTCTACAGCTATATATGCCATCAAAACTTAAAGACGATGCCCATGGAATCAATTTCAAGAAATTAAGCTAAAATATACTAACATGACATATTGCATAGAAAATGAGGAAAACGGCGTCAGACGGTGACGCATGGGGTACCATCGCGATCCTAACGAAGTGAGGAATCTATCCCCCTACCTATTGCGCGACGAGGCTGGCATTCCGGTGCCGAATTGCCGAATGGAGTCACACCGATCTTCCGCCCGTACCCGCCTCCATGCTCCACGGATCGAGACGAGGTTAGCATCAATGCGATCCTCACGTCGGGACCTTCCCCGCAGTACCCTCCACGCCTCCTGCAGTCGCCCGGATCAACCGAGCCCGAGAGAGGGGGGAGAGTCGATCGCGCGTGAGAGAGAGAGAGGGTGAGGGAGGAGAGAGAAAGAGTGAGGGGAGAGAGAAACGTGAGAGTTTAAAAAAATTATGTTCCAGTCCAATCTTCAGCTTCCTTAGGTTTTACGATTCATGATCACTTCGTTTTCCATGTGTCATCTTATGCGTGCTGGATTAGCACTGTGCGAGATGGTACTGCTCTCGTCAGGATGTGACGAGGTGCTTCTTTTTCATCATTGAGTTTTATCTCGATCATGTTGTACTTGGCAGTGTTCGCTGAAAGGCTTGAATCTGCGATACTTTGTTCAAGGTTTTCTCGTGAGTTGTTCAGGTTGCTGTTGACTTTTAGCATTGGTTTGATGGCCGTGCACATTCTTACGTTGTTTTGGTCATCCCAGCTTGAGTATGCTCTGCTCCTGATGTGTTTCGCTTCTGATGAAGTGCTCAATTAGATTCCGTGATTGAGAAGATGCTCGTGCGAACATAGATTTTCCCTTCCTGGTGATCTTCTGTTGGTCAAACTTGATGTTTCTCATCCGTTTGGTGGAGTCTTCTCGAGGTAAGCCTTGGAATTGCTATCTTAGTGATGCCTCTGTCCTGTGTCTGCTTAAGTGTGGACAGGTTTATTCTGAGCCCGATCTTCTCCTTGCTTTACGGTTGCTTAGCTTTGGACTCCGTTATGGTGTTAAGAGCTGTTACGTAGCATGTTCGTCATGCCGTGTCCAACGGCCTATGCGTTGTGAAGGCTCATTAATCATTTCAGGTCGTAAAGGTAACCTGAGATTTGCATTTTTTCTTGTGCTTTGTGCTGAAGCTGGTACTCTCCTTCGTTGCACATAGGCTTCCTGTGACTGGTTGTTCGTTGGATCGGTACTCGTGGTGTGTTACATTATGATTCTTATGAGTTGCGATGACACCAAGCATGTACTAAGATGTGATTTCCAAGGTATTTTCTGATGCCTATGTGCGTGTTTAAGTGCGCAGCGAAAACATCTGGGCTGATAACCCACTGGTCGAGAATTACTTTTTCTCGATGCGACTTCATCTTGGCCTCCTATGCCTCGATGTCGTCCGTTGCCATGCTACTTCTAGTAATTTTTCTGGTGTTGGTATCGGCATTTGTAAGTGTTGGGGAAATTGTCAGCATTCTTGCTGATTGAGTACCCTCTGCTCCTCTGTATTATCTCTTGGGTGTCGTGTTCTCGAGGCGTGCTCGTAGTCCTTGAGATGCATTCCTGAGATGGTTGCTACATCTCTTTTCTCTATTTCCTTGTTCTCGAGCTCGAATGCTCGATCCCTATTTATCCCCGTGAATGCAAATCTTGTGGTCCCCACAGGATTTCAAATTGGGCACGTGGAAGGAACGCTCCTGCCTAAGAAATTCTTCTAAAAAGTGTAGTTTGCGGATCCACGTGTCAGGTGCAGATAGAAAATTATTCCACGTGCTAGAGTCATCAATTGAGCTGTTAGCCTTGGATCACATGTCAGATAAGTTGCTTTCTTGAATCACATGACCAATTTGGTCTTCGCCAATCTCTGCACTTCAGGTGTTTGCTCAGGTTTAAGAGATGATTAATGCTCTCACTTTGACATTTCTGTTAAATACAAAGTGTAGTTTCATGATACGCCTTGTCTTATGTAGATCATGAGATATCTAGAGAAATGCTTGAGGAAATGTCAGCTTACGCAAGGTTTATAAAAATGAACATGACTTAGCTGAATAGCATAAGGATCAGATATTCACATGACAAACAGCGTGGGATCATACACAAACATTGATGCACACTTCATGTGCTATGACCTTACTTTCCAAAGATATGAGCATATGCAACATACTGGGATTAATAGCATCGATGCATAGTTAAGTGCATCGACCTGATAATACACATAGCGGAATGGATGCAGTAGAGCAATTGCAATTACATCCACCTATGTAAAACACAGGTAGACCTGTTATGCATAGTGAGAATGGATAAGTACAAGAGGTTCTAAACATGCATCGACCTGTCGAGCTAAGACAAACAAAGCTGCATCGACCAGTCATACAAAAATAGCATAAATGCATCGACGTATTGTATGAATGCATCGACCTTATGAATGATAGCCTTTATAGCATCAACATTATATTAAAATCACTGGCGTATTATGCATCTACCTGATAATGCAATAGCTAGCATATAATGCATCGTGACATTGATCCTTGTACAATGTGCATTGACCTGATAATGCAACAGCTAGTATATAGTGCATCGTGACATCGACCCATGTACAATGTGCATCGACCAGATAGTACATGACTTCTACAGCTGCATCGACCTTCGAGATCAGACTACATATATGCATCGACCTGACTTTCTAAATGCATGAATATGCATCGACCTTACAATGCGGATGTTCATAGATAATATATGCAGAGAATAATTTTTCCAAGGATGTTTACTTTACTCATCATTTTCAAAATCCAGTGATAGTTAAGGCAGGTTCTTCTTTAGAATATTTTGACCAATTAAAAATGTAGTAGGGATCAGTTCAGGCTGAGTTAGCTTGGATTTAATGTGTATAAATGGTAAACCACATAGTGTAAGAGGTTGGATAGACATGACCAAAAAGTCCTATTGAAGAAAGGATGACTTAGTGATCTCCCTTCATACAGTAAATACAGCAGATTCAAGGAATTGAGAGCATCTCCAAATTGATCACAAGAGTGAGAATAGGAGAACATTTTAGGAAGAGAATGGCAAATTTAAGATAGTGTAGAGAAGTGTGAAATGGGACACTGACTCGAGGCATGGGATGACTGCGTCGAGGCACAGGGATAGCAATAGACCAAAAAGACAGCCTCTGATGCACTGCTCAGACTTCCAACATTTAATGTGTCAACCTCTCAAGCTCAACTCAACAATAGAATATGAGTAACCCTTATCGGATGCGTCGAGGCATGCACTGATGCATCGACCTATCAAAACAAACTCTTCAAAACACATACTGTGAGGCAACCACTGGCACAGCCAATGAAACATATTGCAGCAATCAAGAATACCAGTCACAGCAGAAGACGTCTGACATATCCTTGGGCAACAGATCTTGGTCTCATAAATGGGTGTTCTAGACTCCCCCTCAATCATAGCTTAACTACTTCTCATCAACGGATCATTATCAAGCTCCCCCTTACTTAATGAACTAACTATTCCAGTAGACCATGCAATAAACTAAACTCCCCCTCACTCAATCACTTGCATACCAGTATTGATGAAAAAGAAATGCAGAATTCAACAAATAGAAGTCTAAGTTATTCTAAATGCAATTTGACCCATAGTACTTGGCGGAGAACATAGGTCTGAAGACCACCATCATGCATGAGGATAGTTTCTAGACAGGCTTATCCTGACCTTCCACATATCACTATTTGATATACCATAGGGTCATGCATGAAGATGCAACAATCAAATGCAATTCAGCTTGACATGCTTGCCAATTGTCTAAAAGAAAAAACATGTGCAGCAAATTTCCAAATTTCAGCAAGAATATGTTGAGTCCATCAGCCCTAGCAAGGTGAACCTTGCATAGTGCCGATCTATGGAGCCCTCCCATTCTAGGTATATACTAGGATCGAATCCATCAAACACAAAGGCATCTAGTGGGTCCAAGCGTGATGAGTAGGCTAAGTAGGAAGTGGCCATGATGAATGGGTGATAAATGGAATGACCCTAGGACAAGACTTAGTAGAGACAAGTCTAGAACTTGCTCTGATACCAATTTGATGTGAAACTACTTCTTGGACCTAGCAAGCAAGCACGAACAGAATGGCGGACTCACTTACGTAGTGCACACTTGGGTGCGTAGGTGGACCGACGATGGGGGATGAGGGTCCGAAGTGGGACCTCGCTATTCTGGGATTTGGCTAGCTTAGGATTGAACCCCCAGGGATCCAGGGATGCCCATTTTCGTAGGCAGCCAGCATGCCAAGGGCGTGGGATGTAATGGCTCTCTTGCAACTCACCCACGGTAATCACTCAAATATCGGCAAATTCGGGTTCGAGCTCTCTCTTACCACCGACGGCACTAAGATGCAATACTAATTAAGTAAAGGAAACCAGAAAAGAGAAGTGATCAGGAGCTCACCTGATCGGCATGAAGACGCCGATCCCGGCCAGAGACGGGGCGAGCGGGGAAGCATGGGTATTTCCCGCACATTGCATCGACGAAGCTTTGGATGGCGACCTGCTAATACACTCACTATACCTCACGCAGGAGGGGGATCTCGGGGTGGGGATTAACTTGAATTTTAGCCAAAACTACCTCCACGCAGGGAGGGGTGCTAAGCCGACAAGGTAGGGAAGGGGAGAGCTTAAATGAAACCAAACCGGTGAGCGTTGTCGGTTCTGCCCGCCTTCTGGAATGGGGGGACAAGCTATCAGAGATGTAGCAGCTGCGGCCACTCCTCAATTTTTCTTGAGACGAAACTAGTGGGAGGGTCTTCATAATTGGGTCAGGATGACGCCTGAATTTTGAATAATTCTTTTGTAACCGGATCTGGTCGGGGGCTGGCCGCAAGCAGGGCCCCTTGTTTCTGGTCTAGTACACAGGAGTACTTCAGCAGCAGGAAGGAATGGTCACCACGAGTGCTCCTGACCTCTGAATTGAGCGTGGATGGAGTCGTTGGAACCGTTGATGAGTCTTCTTGTTATTTGAGTGCGCAGTGGAAGCCTGTGGGTTGGTTACCCATAGGTCGAGGATCTTTTCATGAGATTCTGGCCAGTCGAGAGAATTATTCTTCTCGATGTGACTTCATCTTGGCTTGCTGTGCCTTGATGTCGTCTATTGCCATGCTGTTGCTGGTAATTTCTCTGGTGTTGGCATCGACGTTTATGAGTGTTGGGGAATTTGTCGGCATTCCTGCTGATTGAGTACCCTCTACTCTGTATTTCTTTCTCTCGGGTGTCGTGTTCTTGAGGCGTGCTTGTAGTCCTTGAGATGCGTCCCTTGAGATTGTAGGTCTTGCTGTCATTTCCCATTGTCGTGGGTCTTTTCTTGGTGAGCTGCTGTTCGATGCATGACTCGTTCCCTGTAGTCGTGTGATCAGTTGCTTTTGTGCCTTGATGTGACCCTGCTTACAGTTGTGTTCCATAGTTCTGTGTGCTGTGCGGAGTTGGAATCCTGCAGGTGCTGCCGTGTTGTTGTTTCGAGTGCTGTTTCTGTATGATTTTGTGTTTCTGTCTTGGACCATTGTCTTATCAGTTAGCATTGATGTACTCCTCTTCTCGAGTAGAGTTAGCTTGTGACTCGATCAGATGTAATATCTGAGTGAGGACTGACTTGATTGCACTTGTAGTCCAATTTTGTTACTGTTGGCATCCTGTGTGCTAGGTGTTCCCTGTTACCTTTGGCATTGGAGCCGATGATGTCGTCAGGCTGTCAGCTGAGAGGACTATGTTTCCTTGTTTAAGCTGAAGCTTGCTATGTTGTTATTTCTTTTTTCGTGATCTATTGTCGTGGCAGTCGTGTCTCTTTCCCTGTGAGATGTAAGCAACGTTGCTCTATTTTGGAGGTGTCGGACTTCTGTTCACTTGTGTCGTGCTCACTCCTGAGTTTGTGCTCGTGATTATGGTCTGACCATGTTCTTCTGAGCTGTATTTTTCGTGATTCATGTCGTTTCATAGTTGTAGTTGTCGGGTTGTTCTTCCCTGCTTCACCTTTGGTTAGTCCTTAAATTTTGAGGATGAAATTTCTTAAAGGAGGGGAGGATGTAATATCCTGGATCGTTAGTGGATCTTTGCTGGGTCTTTGTTAGGTCTTTCAGATCCTTTTTGGAGAGTTTCGGATCACTTTTTGCCATGTCCGGAGCAGTAACATCCCATATTGCAAGCGGTGACGGTTTCAAAGAATTCGTTGCGCCGCTTGCTTTTGCGTTGCTGACTATTGTATCCTGGTATTACAGACCTGCGGACAGAAAAATAACCGTGCTAGGAAACTGAAGCGGTGGCAGGGGCATGGGTGACGTCTTTATACAAGCCCATAATATATTCCCATCCCTCATCCATATCGGCAATCACTTTGGCGCCGCCAAGCAGTTTTTCCAGATCGCGATGCTCTAGTTTTATCCGGGTGGTTTCCGGTCCTTCTGCAATAAATTGAACCTCTACTTCAGTGATCAGGCTGGGATCATATTTAAAGTTCCCATCAATCTGCCAGGCCAGGATGAGCCGTCCATAAGGGTCCCAGGTCAGGACGTGTCCGATGTTCACCTCACTCCCATCTTCGTGTTTAGAGTACCAGCGCCCTTTGAGCCTGGGCTCCAGGACGGATTCGGTCATAGGACAGCTGCCTACGTGATGTGTTTTTGGCCACCACTGGTCGATCTTTTGTGTGAATACATTAAAGGCCGTTTCCTGTGAAGCGGCGACGACGACTTCCTTAAGAATGGGTTTCATGTTATTGTTTTTTTTGTTTTTCTGTTTGTTCAGCCAGCTTTTTGAAGCTATCCAGCGCATCATCCCAGAGACGATCCAGGTAATCGCGCATAGCACGGATGCCTTCCCGATCGATCCGGTAAATGCTACGCGTTCCCTGCTGTTCCATCGAGATCAGCTTTGCCTCCCGCAACACCTTCAGATGTTGCGATACGGCAGGTCTACTGACCGTCAATCCATCGGCAATATGGGCCACGGATAAGGGGCCGCCGGAAAGTTTTTCAAAAATGGCGCGACGGGTGGGATCCCCCAACGCATTAAAAGCGGTTTCGTATTTCTTCAGTGCTTGCATGGCCTTGTTCTTTAAGTAAGTTCAAACTTACCGTTAGTGCAAACTTACCAATAAGTTTGAATAAAGCAAAAAAAATCCCCGGCAATGCCGGTTTTTTTGCGATTTGAGAAATCGACCAAGCGCGAACTGGAACCGAAACCCGGCTGGCTGGTGATCGCGCTGGTGCCGCCGGCAACGGTGTAGGAGCGCACTCCGTGCGCGAGCTCTTCGTCACGACCTTGGTCAGTCGGCCAGGAGAGTCATCCAAAGAAGCTGTAGCTTCAGATACTCAATTGTAATATGGCTGGGGTGACCAGCTGCTATGGGGCTTCACCTGTCGATTATGATGAAGTGGCACAAGCTCGCGCTAAAGAAATTGATGTAGATCTGGTCACGATGGCTATGAACATGATCATTGCTGAAGATGATGGCAAGAAACCAACACCTTCTCTGGATGCTCCGGTGGAAGGGGGAGGTCAGGCTCCCAACTCTTTTACGCCCGATCCATCTATAATGATGATGTTGCTGGAAAAATACCGATAATAAGTCAAAACACTAAAGAGGCAACTCAATGAGCTAGGCGTGCATGCTTCAACCGCATGATAGGATGAGGTCCCTCCTGAAGCCTCGCAGAGAGGCATAGTTGAATTGGATGCTCTGCCTTAGATAATGATCTTTCAGCCAGCATTCAACTACACAGGGGGCATTACCCCGTAGCCTACCCCTCAACCCTAGGGGATTGCTACCATACCTCAGGCAATAGTGTCGGCGATGCCACAGATGCAACAACCTCAACTCTGCCCATGTCCGGTCTACTCGACGATGATGAATAAACTAATGATAGAACAAATGATCAAGAAGAAGCTGGATGACAGAGGCAGTGATGATTATGCCACTTTTGATGTGTACAAGGTACCTTACCCTGTCCATCATGCTACCAAGAGATTGCCTTCGAGCATCAACAAACCACCAAAGTTTGATAAATTCAATGTACAAGGCTGGCCAAAAGAATATATAGCCTTCTACATCAACGTGATGGGTGATCTGGTGACCGATGAGTCCTACATTCTGGTGCAGAAACACGCCACTATACGAGCCAGTGGATGAGGACATTGCGGGCCCCGGATATCTCACCGAGGACGTGGACGCATCGCCCGAAGCCTTCACCTCCATTTGGAGCTTATGGATCCTTATTGGGTTGTAATAGTATATAAAAGGCTAATGGGCCTATGATCTAGTAATGGTAGTGGTCTAGAGTTAGTGGGCTTGTCTAATGGGTCTTTAAATGGGCCAAGCCCATGATCTAGTGTGGACCTTTAAATGGGCCATGCCCATGGTCTAGTGTGAAAGGAGAATGGGACTTGTGGGCTTCTAGAAGGGACGTCATTCAAAAGTGAGCCCCGTCAGTGAGGACCTGAAAAATTTCAGCAGATATGACTCGTCAGTGGCCAGATCACCCATGACGGTCATATAGTACCTTAGGGGATCCCTTCCAATTGAACTTGTCAAATTTTGGTGGTTTACTGATTCCAGGACGGAGCCGCTTTGCAGCATGATGTGGTGGGTATGGCACCCTATAGGCATCAAATGCGACGTAGTCACCTTCACATCATTCAGCAAGCTTTAGCTCGATCATCCTCTCCACCATCATCTTATACATGATGATTGGATCAACCAGCTTTGGATAGAAATACACCGGCTGCAGATAAGGGGTGACCAAGGTGGTCGCCTGCGGAGGAGGATGCAGCATTGGAGGCATCTGGTGCACCTGTGGCAGCACCGGTGGCATCAGTGGCTGTGATAGGCGTTGCTGAGTTGTCGCCAAGCTTGGCTCTGCCGGCTAGGGCAGGGTATAAAGTGGTGGGAACTCGCTCTGGCTGACGGCTCCCAGTGATGATTCGGCGTGCATCTCAGGCTGCTAGGAAGCTGAGGTTTGCTCCATCTTCTCCACAAGCTACTTTTTCAAGAATTCTATCTCCTGTCGATATTTCTAAAATAACATCAGCATCGATGGGTCCATAGTTGCAGTACTGGGGACAGCTTCTATTGTTTCCCCTGGTGCTCCTTCGGGTAGGATGTCGAGCAAGACATCTTCTTCTTCTGTCGTTACTACATTGGCAGTCAAAACAATGGCTTTATCATATTGTTAGGGGGGGCCAGGATTTGCTTTCCCTCAACCGTTGCCAGCATTTCCCTTGTGGCTTTCACCCTTCGAGTATTCGGCCCCGGCCTCTCAGCCAATCGAGCCAGCTCCTAAGGCTCCTCAGGCAGTCTTCCATATCGTCCAGACACCCCTGCCATATTGTAGGTGAAAATCTGCATATTTTTCCTTTGTCTGTGAACCCTCCTCTTTGTATGCTCCGGGAAGGTGAGTCTCTCAAACATGGAGACTCTTTTTCTTTCCTCCTGGTGGGGAGTGGCTTCATCGGCTTCAACATCGAAGCCATCTTCGTATCCATTGTCGTCGACTAACGATGTCATTCTTCTTTCTTCTACTTCTACTACTATTGTTGATGGGCAGTGCTCCTCTTTCATTAATTAGCATCTTATAATGGGGCGTTAATTACTTCTTTTATTCCGAGAAGGATTCTTACCATTGTTCAAAAATAATCGACGCTTTATACAGGGTCATTAGTTGATTAAGTGACGCCTATTTACAGAGTCGTTTCCTAATGAAATGGAGACTTGATAGAAGTCGCTATTTATATAATATTATTTTAAATATTCAGGGTTGCTACAGGAGTAGACATATAATCGCCAGACAGTAACTTCACGAGCATCTCACAGGAAACTTCATTCACCGGCTTTTCGATACGCACAATAAAATCTTCGGAGATAAAAGAATGGGTCGCACCTGAATCGATAAGAACACACGCTGAGCGATCATAAATCGAAATCGTACCTTCGATCAGATTAGACGCCAAAGCTTCCGCACGAGTGATATGTGTAACTCTGGCTCTTGGCGAACGGGTTGCTGCAGACGACTGCTGAGAAGGAACAGGAACTAGTGGTTGAAATGGTTGAGGTTGAGGCGGTGGAGGAAGACGAAACTGCTGCTGCTGCGACTGGAAAGTCTGTGAGAACTGCACCGTCTGCGGCCTCAACGGATAGTTTTGGGAGACGTGCCCTGACTGATCGTAATGATAACAGACAACCGGCAAGGAGCATGGCACACCTAGATGACTGCCACCACACCTGGAATATAACCTTGGCTGAAAAGTAACGAAATCTTGACGTGGTCGAACGGAAGAACTAGACTGCTGACTCGGATCAGAAAACGCTGACTGATCGAACCTCTTCTTCTTCTTCTTAAATCGAAAACCCCTACTCTGAGATTGCGGGAAGGAAGCACTATCGGCAGGAGAGAAAGCGGGAGAAGCTCCTGGAACGAACGACTGGAGGGGCAGTTGATGCTGCACGGCCGACGGAACCATCCCAGTCTGAAGAAGTCCTCGAGTTCTCGCCAACTCTAACTCCAGCGCGACGGTGGTTTGATATACGGAATCCAACTCAGTCACACGGGTAGCGAACATCGACAGGCTCAATTCTGCTTTCAGTCCGCGCAAAAAATGCTGAGTCCTCACAGTCTCATCGGCAAAGATGTGGGGTGCATACCGGCCCAACTTAATGAACTTATCTCGATATTGCAGCACTGACATCTCGCCCTGCGTCAGCTCTTTAAAAAGAAAAAATAAATCAAAACGATAAAACTCAAAATGTAGCGTCAGATAGAAATCTAGAAGGTGTAAATGCAGATCTGAACTTAGATCTAAAACTGCTCTACCTTTTTATTCAGTGACCAGGCAATGTCTTGAAGATGAAGACTCTCTCAAAGTTCTTTCAGATTTTTCCTCTCAGTACTACGATCACACAGGCCGACTGCTAAGCTGCTCTCCTCTCTTTTCCCCTTCTCAGGTGCTCTTCAAAAATACTCGGGCATCTCTAATGACTAAGGGCTGCAACAACTTCTTTCCCAGACGATAGATCCATATTTATAGAAGAGAAATGCAGATAATTCTCTTTTTCAGAGCTATTTTCTGATTGGTTCATGATAAAAATAGAATATTCTAACCTAGGACCTTTCTAGAACTCAAGTCACGTGTCATGGAGGTGTGTGCCAATGATTGGGAAAGAGAAATCACGTGACTGGAAGTAACCTGTTTAACAACCCACGTGCTTGTACGGCTGGCCTCTGGTCAGTCGACTGAGTAGACAGATTTGTCGACTTGAACTTCATGCTAGTCGTCTTGAGCTTATCATTACTATGAACGTTGGTCTGTTGTCTTAGTGCTGCGAGCTCAGACGATATCAGTCGACCAAGTTGGTTAGTAGGTCGACTCAGTGGTTCCCCACACGAGCATCCTTTCAGTCGAGCTGAGCATCCCTGAAGACATCTGTCGACTTGAGCTTGTCTGTCGACCTTGGTTTGCAGCTGGGTCTTCTGTTGGCTATATATGTCAACTCTTCTTTACATTGGTCGAGTAAATTGAAGCTTAGTCGACTGATATTGCCTGTCTCTGTCGACTCTCATTACCATCTGTCGACTAAATTTGAACTTAGTCAACTGATTGTTACCTTGTTCTATCGACTTTTTTGTTGCAAGTAAACCATTGTCTTCCACACTCTGCCAATCTTCATCTAGTATTTGTTGACACACAAAATGACATCTTGAGCTTCTCGTTCTATGTCATTGTGTCTTGCCACTCCTCAAGTTCTTTAGCATTCTTTTTATCTTCCTGCTGATGTCTATTGACTTAAACACTAAGTCTGTCGACCTAGACTCGTATCTGTCGACTTAAACACTAAGTCTGTCGACCTGTTAACGTCTCGGAGGGACATCTGGATCTGGTTGTAACCAGATGACCCGTCCATGAAAGGCAGAGCTTCATGTCTAGTGGTCATATCGACCATTATTTCTGTGATTGGAACTAGGAAGTCGTCCATCGGACAAGCCTTATTAAGGTCTCAAAAGTCGACGCCGATGCGGACTTGACCATTTTTATTTTTGACTGGGACAATGTTGGCGAGCCAGATCGGGTAAATGCATGGCTCGATGAAGTCGACCTCTGCCATCTTGTTGACCTCGGCCACAACCTGGAGTTCCAGCTCGTGGTGCATACGCCACTGGGGTTGTTTGACTGGCGTGGCTGAGGGAGATATAGCTAGGTCATGCTCTGCCACGGAAGGATCTAACCCTGGCATCTCCTTGTATGTCCAGGTAAAGCAGCCTTTGTATTCGAGCAGGAGTTGCTTGTAGTCCTGCCTTTCTGCCTCAGTGAGAAGAGTGCTGAGAAACATCGGCTGAGGGACTTCATCTTTGCCCAGATTAGTTTCGACAAGTTCGTCGATGGTTGCCTGGCCACCATCCTCCAGCTCGGGAGGTGCCGGCTAGAAGTCGACGAGGTCTTCATCATCAGTGTCATCTTCGTACACCTGTGGGTCCTCGGAGCCAACAATTGAAGCTGATGGGACTGGAAGATTGTCGCTGCTAGACCCGGCCTGAGGTTGTCCCAGGTCATCCCTGTCAAACTGACAGCTGTCGGTTGGTACCCCAGAGGCTTGGCTGGAGTTGTCTACCACTACCGGTGACACCTCATGATCTTTGTTCCGGGGACCTTCCTCATGGGGGAAGTGTGGCAAACTAGGTTCTTCAATTGGCTGGGAGGCTGCAGGGGTCTCCTCCATCTCAACATCCTCATGGACAGACGAGGAAGCCTCATCAAGTGCTGAAACTGGGGTTCTGATCTTGGCGGGGAGTGGGATTAAAATCTCCTCTCCCTCATCTCCCGAGCTGTCAAACTTGGTGTTGATGACGACCGAGTCGACGGTTGGCTATGCTGGTCCTACAGCGTGGACCGCGTGGTGGACACAGAAGTCTAGGTCTTGGTCATAGTCGAGACCTCTGGTATCTTTTTAGGGGAATGGGGGTTGCCCCCGGACTTGTGATGGTGTCCATAGATTGTGGAAATATTCTATTGGACTAGACTCTGTTGTAGTTAGTTATTTATTTCTATTAATTATTGAATTGTCTTACTTTATTTCCTATTTCTATGTACACCACACCTATCCTTTTAGCCCTTCCGAGCTCTCTAGCTCATGGGCGACGAGCCAAGATTCGAATGGTATCAGGTCTTCCCGGTATCCAGATCTTGGGTCGCTACAGTTGGTATCAGAGCTATGGTTGTGGAAGTACATAAAAATTCAAGATATTGCAGTGATCAGAGTCCGTAAGGTCCAGTACATTCGGTAGCTGGCATAGGGTTTCGTATTTGTTTTTGGCTTCGTTTCTCGCTTGAGAGTTCGAGGGCGAGGCGTTGGCGCTGTGAAGGTGGTTGTCGCTATCATTGGTGTGCCGACGTAGGGCTTGAGGATCGAGGTCAAGAGCTATCTCCCACATTGGTGGTGGCCTCGGTTGTGCTGCATTGGGCAGAGGTTGCCGACAGGTGCATTGTTGAGGTGCTACATTCGAGGGATCTGCTGCGAGGTCAGGTGGCCGGTGAGGATTGCTTGTGGATAAGTGGCCGTGCGTATGCTTCGAGGGAGTTATTATCATTTTGGCCACCCCAGCTTGAGGTTTATCTAGCCCCTGAGACGTTGAGATCGTGGTTCGAGGTGGCAGAGCTGGTGCTCTTGTCGAGAATTGTACTCGGGTGAGTGGAGGATCTTCCTGATGAGCTGCTGATTGTCGAGCCTGATATTCTAAGCATCTCTATGGCATCAGAAATGACGTGTCGATCCCAGTTATTTTTGCTAATTTTGAGGAAGGATTGGGTGAAGATGTCCCAGTAAGCTCTTTGGCCTGCGCTTTTGCATGTGAGCGAGCTGTGTTAGCTCTGGATTTGATTTGAGATCATACGGCAGTGGCAGGTTCGGGACTCGAGGATGAGTGTTGGCAGGTGTCGATTATGATTCGTGTTGTGACTTTTGGCATGGTAGTCCACGTGGTGGTAGCTCGAGAATGGATTGGTATTTGATGGGGACATCACCCATAATTCCCTCTGGCTCGGCACCTCTCTCCCTCCTGGAGATGTGTAGGGGCGTAGCTCGGCGACTTGGTAGATCCACCACATCTCATGGGCTTGCTAGCATGATATTTTGATGTATTCCTTCTTTATTTGATTAGGCCCATACATGTGGCCCAATAAACATGAGACAACTAAAACATAAATATCTATTTGATAATTTTGTTGAAGCCATTTGCCGATCCCATCAAATCTAATCTCGAACCTTGAACCTTGAACTGATGATTCCATCAGATTTCTTGCTATATTTCATAGACAGGGGTAGATAGAGGAGTGCAGCCCTTAAATTTGTGCGGAGGCTCCCTGTGGTCGCGTTCTCAGTTCCTCCTCTTCCCTTGGCCAAAGGCCTGCTCAGATTGACTTTTCTTCTCTCCTTCTCACCCCGAGCCCGTTGAGTCTCGACAAGCATTGAGGACTTCCTCACACTCTGCATGGCGCAGAGCCAAGGTTACTAGGTCGGCGAGAGAGGAGGGAGGGTGGAGCACCAATTTCCTCCAAAGGTTTTCGTCGCAGGTGCCTCTGGTTAGTGCAATAATGGTAGAGGCTACGACTAGGCGGGGGATGCGTAGGGCTTCCGCCTTGAAGCGGTTGACGTAGGTCCATAGCTTTTCCCCTTGGGCCTGCTTGAGTGCCAGCAACCCTGTGCTCGACCTAAGGGGGCCGCTATCGGTGAAGCTTTCTTTAAATAACCGCCCAAACTGTGAGAAGCCAGTGACGCTTCCGGGGGCGAGTGCTTGGAACCAGGCCTGGGCACCTTAGACCAAAGTGGTCACGAATGCTCAGCATTTGACGGCGCAAATGCCCGGTGCAAGGTCATCAAGGCGTTAAAACTATCGTAGTGGTCGGTCGGGTGGCCCTGACC
Source organism: Amorphophallus titanum (assembly GCA_024336825.1). NCBI lineage: Eukaryota > Viridiplantae > Streptophyta > Magnoliopsida > Alismatales > Araceae > Amorphophallus > Amorphophallus titanum. The sequence continues at coordinate 25,777,982 of JANBPO010006859.1, forward strand.
ATCGTAGGACTTGAAGGTCGGAAGGGACATCCTTAGGGATAGTCCAGCCTCTAAAATGTCAGAGGAAAGCGGAGATCGCACCTCTTCCTCCTTAGTGGCCAAGTTCTATTATAGGGCCCGAAGGGCCTGCTCTTGCTCGGTGAAATATCGCTCAAACTCCTGGAGTTGTAGGGAGAGCTCTGGATGAGTGCGAGGAGATCTCGAGACATTTCTAGTGTGCTCAAGCTTACTTTCATGCCAGTACGTAGCGAGGCCTGCCGCCGGTACTAGGGGCACACTTCACCTTCCCTTCTGCCAGGGTTGGAGGAGGCTTCTTGTTCGGCGGCTTGAGGCGGGGGATGGGAAGATTCATCTGTCATGTTGCGGATGATGCGACCTTCCATATGTAAAAATATGCAGTTATCAGTCGACACATGTTTACTACAGTACAAACAAAGGTCGATGCATGTTTACTGCATTGTGCATATTAGAGTCGAAGCACATTTTACTTCATGCATATCAAGGTCGATGCACATTCAGCTTGTGCAACTTAAAGTCGAAGCACATCTTACTTCTGGCACACCAAGGTCGACGCATATTTACGGCAGTACAAACAAAGGTCGATGCATGTTTACTACATTGTGCATATTAGAGTCAAAGCACATTTTACTTCATGCATATTAAGGTCGATGCACATTCGGCTTGTGCATCTTAAAGTCGAAGCACATCTTACTTCTGGCACACCAAGGTCGACGCATGTTTACGACAGTACAAACAAAGGTCGATGCATGTTTACTGCATTGTGCATATTAGAGTCAAAGAACATTTTGCTTTATGCACATTAAAGTCGATGGACATTCGACTTGTGCATCTTAAAGTCGAAGCACATCTTGCTTCTAGCACACCAAGGTCGATGCATGCTTTCTAACATGCATACAGGGTCGATGCATGTTTTCCAACGTGCATACAAGGTCGATGCACATCGTGCCTTAGTCATTCTAAGGTCTACGCACATGTTGCATCTTGCTCAATCCAGGTCGGTGCACATTGTCATTTGCACACACGAAGGTTGGTGTACATTTTCATTGTAGCATTTAGAGTCTGAGGACATGTACCATCTAGAGTCTGAGCACATTTGTGCTTTTACGCATGCATAGCATTCAGGGTCTGTGCACTTGATCAAGTCTAGGCATATTCTGGTCTATGCATGCAATCAGGTCGAAGCATATCTTTCACCATTGCAACTAGGGTCTGTGCATCTTACTCTACTCTATCACATATGTTGGGTTCAGTGCGCCCCCTCGTTGCCTTTGACAATGATTTTGATGATTCTAATATATTATATTATCATATATTTTGAAGTGAAGTTTACTCATGATTATGGTATCATGTTGTGAAAAATATCTTGAGGTATTAATACTCACATATTGATATCTTTACCTTGCAGGTTTGGCATGCTATGTGGAATCAGCTTTTCTACTAAGCATTGCAAGGGTCGACCCCATGGGTCGACCCCTGGCTATTTGAGGGTTGGCCCTCCTTGGCTTGGAGTTAACTCCCTTAATTTCATAGGAAAATAATAAATTATTTATTTTCTCTGGCTCCTCATTCCCACCATGGACGCTAACCGTGCAAATTGGGATGTGATGCAACAAACTGTTGCGGGTCTTACCCAGGCCCTTCAAACCGTGGCACAAGTTAGCGCGCGGGCTGGCGCCGGTGATTTACATCGTAATTTTTGGAGCATGAACCCTCTGCGATTCTCTGGATCAGCTAATCCCGATGATGCAGAGAATAGATTGATGAAATGAAGCGGATGTTCAATGTTATGCAATGCTCAGACCAGGAAAAGGTCCTATTTGCCACATTTCAACTCAACAAAGATGCACACGTATGGTGGAAGGCTACTTCGGCCCATCTTCAAAATGGGCAAATCACTTGGGCAGAATTTCTCAAAATCTTCCATGCCAAATATTTCTCCGAGCATGTCAAGGAGAGGAAGGCTGCAGAATTCACCTGTCTTCGCCAAGGCATGATGTCCGTAGCGGAGTACGAGCTCCAATTCTCTAGGCTGGCACCATATGCTCCTCACTTGGTGGCTACGGAGGTTGTTAAAGTTAATCGTTTCATGGACGGCCTAAGGTTGGTCTTCATAAATCAACTTGGATCTCAAAATATCCATACATATACGAAGATGGTCCACAAGGCTCATTTATGTGAGAGGACCTTGGAGAAGGCCTAGAAGTTTAAAGGTAAGGGCAAGGAGTCTATCCGCAAGTTTGACAAGCACAGACGAAAATCAGACAAACTCAGCATCACGGGCAACTACAAGTCTCATGATAACAAGAAGCGATCCCATAATGGCAATGGGAATGGTAAGGATAAGAAGGTCAAGGAAGAGGAAAAGCAGGTCATGACAGCTTGCTCATTCTGCAAGAAGTTTGGCCACTCGGTCGAGGAGTGCTAGAAGCGTTTAGGAGCTTGCTTACATTGTGGAAGCTGGGAGCATCGGATGCCCGATTACCTCCTCATGAAAGAACAAACTTCCAATGGTGAGCGTGGGCGTCAGTCTCGTCTTAATGCCGTGCTGGATGTGGAAGCACCCAAAGATGATGGGTTGATGGAAGGTACCATTCAAATTTATTCCCATTCTATTTTTGTACTATTTGATACTGGTGCTTCTCATTCCTTTATATGACCCGCCTGAAAATAGGCGATATTTGTGTGCGCCCAAGAATGAGGGGTGGAATCCCCGCAAGCTCCCGGACAAGACTTATTTGGCTGCTTATCTAGTTTACTGGTTGGCTACCTTCGTGGTGCCATATGGAGAGGAGGGCATTGATCTATCCGGCCTGCCTACTTGCTGATGGCTGGAAACTTGCCCTTGCATCTGCAGCCCTGACCAATATATATCATGGCATGGGCAATTTGACAACTTGTAGTTCGCCACGAGACCGCAGTGTCCGGTTGGCGACACATTACTTGAGTGCATGGGCAGGCTTGCTGCTTCCTGGATTAAGTCAGAGTGTCAGAGTGGAGAACCCTGCGGCTCCCTTGATCTTTCAGCTTCGCAATCGGCCCGATCAGAGCCCCATGAAGTAGTTGACAGGAGCCCGGAGGTCTTTGTCCTTTTTGCCAACCTAGGGCCAGCCGGGTAGAGATTTTGCGTGTGTGACGCGGGACTATCGCCCTTTTAGCACTGAGGGGCCTAATGGCATTTCTTATCACCTTCCTTACTGTTCCAGCCCGAGCCAAGTTTTTCATGATGAATGGTTGTACTGCACGTGCCCTGGTGTTCTCGTCTTTCGGAAGGGCACCAGCACCTTTCTTGAGACCTATTATCCTCATCGCTTCAAGCAGAACTTTGGCTATGATCAAGGGGTACCCCCGAATGCTGATTTTCCTTTGGGGGTGTGACTGCACAGAGGGCATGACAGACACCTTATAGCCGCTAGTTGGTGACTTCACTTCACCCGGCGAGGGCCAGAGTCGGGTTGTTCTTTTCCTGCTGGCGACAGAGTGGGACATGCTGACATCTATTATGCGCGCTGGTGGTTTCAGCATAGTAATATATTCAGGTAGCCAGCTCATAAATTGAAGGAAGCTGAGGAGGCCCGCTTGAAGAAGGTCGATGCTCCCCCTCTTGCGATTGAACATTCTTTTTTATGTTCCCAGTTTCCTCACCTTGCTAGGTCTGTTCGGGAGTTCCGCACCACATGGGAGGCAACAAATGGGCCCATACCTGTGGACAGAGATACTTATATAGGGGCCATGAAGCCTTTGAAGCGCACAGAAGACTTAGCCTTGAATAAGGGGAAAGCCCCCTGTGATGACAAAGTTTATCTTCAACCCCAACCTATAGAGGGGAGTATTGACTACGTTTTTCAATGCTCAGGGCTTTATTTCTTCGTTCCTTTTCTTAGTTCTTCGTCATCCCTTTTCCATGTTCATCGTAGTTTTACACTTAGTCATTTCTGCTACATCTCTGCACATGCATGCACTTTTCTCCATATTGCATTACGTTTCTCTACAGTTGTGTTAGTGATTATTCAATCTCTTTATTCATGCATTATTACAACACACACACCTACCTTTTGCACCCATTTACAAGAGTTAAAAATCTCCCCCCGGTGCGTTCTCCCTCAATCTTTGCAGCTACTTTATGCATCCGAGATTTGATATTACATGCATGTTTCTTATGGGTTCCCCTTGTTGTTTGGCTTTGTTTTGTAGGAGAGCATGAGTATGACGTGAGGCCCTCTTATTCTACCCAAATGGAAGGCGAGGAGGTCTGATCCCACAACATTCCCCACACCCGTTTGTCAAGCACGATCAAGGCTTAGCGGTGTTCTTCAACCACATTCTTCTCCCTCTTTTACAAGGTACGTAGTAGGTATTTTAATCTCTATAGCATGTTTTTCCTACTGTAAATCCTTGGTGGCGATCATGATTTACTTCTATATCTTCATCGCCCTTTTCTTTGTTCACATTGTTGCATGTTTATGCACATCTTTGTGTTAAGGGCGGGGTAGATAAACCATCTACAACTCTATTTTTTGGCGATCACGGTAGGACGCCTAGTGCCCATCACGTTATTCATGCTTTCCTATAAGTTTGGTGTGTGTGGGATCATGTTTAGATAGTGTTTCATCTCATTTATTTCTACGTTTCTAGGGTATAGCCGTGGCCGCCAGGAGACCACTTATATGAGAACGCAGTCCCCAAGGGACCACGTTCTGATTCTGGCAAACTCTGTGCACAGGCTCCCCGGCACGTCTTTCTAGGATGATTTAATTCACTTTTAGGGATCTGATCGCTCTGTTTTGGTCGCATTGCGTAGTCCTTTATATTGTCTTTCACTGCATATATCATTTACATTATTTGGGCCATATTTTCATAATTTAATCATGTCTTGAACTTTGAGTTTTCTGCATGAAATCTGCATGCAGACCCAGGGGCAAACTCACGGGCGCATCTTTCTTTGAAGATTTCTGGAATTTTTCCAAACCTCATCCATTCCTCCCTTGCTCATTGAGCAATTCTCTCAGCTTGCTGTCATGCCCTCGCATGGGCAATCAACCAACCAATCTTTGATCCAGGAACTCTCCAACCTTTTCATTTCCACACCATCATCTCCCACTCCTCCCTTCCACTGTTTCACAGTTCTTAATAATGAAAAAAATGTCAATTTTCAAACTCACCAATTCTCCTCATTTATCTCTGTTGAAGAGACCTCCTATCTTCTTCCTGAGTGTGCCCCGACCCAAGGGCCGCTCATTCAAGGATCGTTAGCGGGCCTCCTCTACCCCTCCGATGTGGGGTCCTCTATACCACCTCCTATACCTACTTCCTCTCTTTCCTCTTCCTTCTCTTTAGAGTCTAGCAATCATGCTAGTTGTTCTTCTTCTTCTATTGTTAAGAGTCCAATGGTAGTTGCTACTAGAAAGGCCAAGGGTAAGCGGATTCTCCGAAGGTTCTTAAGAGAGCTAGCCAAGAGATGTCAGGCGTGTTTGGCCATTCGCCAATTTATGGAGGATCCGATCATTCTGCCAGATTTAGAGTATGAGGATATAGGTGTCTTCAATTAAGGGTTCGGTGTTTATGAGGTTATGAATGATGATGACCCAGTCGAAGAGGGGGATGAAGAGTATGAAGAATATGAGGACGAGGTTGACACTTTTCCTAGTGGTATGAGAAAATTTTACGAAATGTCAGCCTCAATAGAATAGGCTACCAAAGAAATCAATCTGGGTACTGAGGAAAACCCTGGGATTGTCCTCATAAGCAAAAACTTACCACCCTCTGAAGAAGAGGTACTTATTCAAGTTCTTCAAGAATATAAGGGCACGTTTGCATGGAGTTATGAAGATATACCGGGACTGGACCCTGCACTCGTTGAACATCGATTAACACTCAAGCCAGGGGCCATCCCGGTTAAGTAGCAGTTGAGGCATTTCCACCCACACATCGCACTAAAAATGAAAGAAGAGGTCGATAAGCTCTATAAGACTAGATTTGTTAGGGTCATCCTCTATCCCAATTAGGTGGCTAACATCGTCCCGGTGATGAAGAAGGACGGAAAGGTCAGGATTTGCATAGATTTTTGAGACCTCAACAAGCATGTCCTAAGGATGACTAAATAGGCTTAACCTAGATGTCCAGTAACGCCTTTTGATATACCGTGTATTGGGGATGCAATGTAATTTTAAAACACCTTTTTTTTTCTTTTGAAAATAAGGATGATCCTAAACTCGACTTAGACTATGCAAAGACTTATGCAATGACTACCCTAGACTCGACTGGTCTCTGATACCAAACTGATGCGGGACGGACACGCGCCCTAGGACTCTAGCTCGCGGGCGTCCCCTAGCGAGGGATGCGTGGGACCTTTCGCGGTTGAGAAACCGGCAATGAGTCGGGTAGTCGGCTCTTCCGTGCTCGGATCGAGTCACGGGACGAGTCACTCACTCACTCTCGCATCAGTGATATAAAAATATATGAGCTAGATTACCCTATCACATGTAGCGGCATAATAAAATATACGAGTAAAGTAAAATGCCGAGAGAGGAGTGGACACGATACCTCCACGCTCCGAGCATGGGGAAGGCGATCCCGGTCAAGTACGGTAACTCCTGGTAACTAAATATTACAATAATTATAGTAGTGAATTATTGCCCACTTCACGCAGGGAGGTAAAGGGCTACACAAGTGGGCCCGGGAGGACCGATTTTGGGTTGACGGGCAGCACTTTGATCAATCCGTCGGCGTGGTTCAGACGATCCACGCTGCTGGCTGTGGGATCCACTTGCTGGTCGACGGGTCCGAGTGGGCCCAGAGTGGTACCGCTGTGATGGTGGCTCTTGGAGAGGTGCTTCCCTAGAAGGCGGTCGGACTGGAACACTGGGTGGAGGTCGGGCGGCTCCGGTCACCTAGTGGGAAGCTTGCTGCCCACGGGCTGCAGCTTCTATTTTACAGGGTGCGACCTGACGAGATCAGCTGCTGTGATCACTCCCGATGTCGGATCGATGCGAAACTAGTGCCGTTAGAAAGCTCTCTTGAAACCCTTCGACCCTCTATGACTCCCAGAATTTTAACAAGGCCGAAATATTGATGGCAGAATTTTGAACAGGGCTATTTGCAGTCTTAGATCTGGTCTGGTAGACTGAGATCTGACTGAGAATAGCCATTGACTGTGATGTAGACCCCCGATCTGGATGTTGAGGTCTTCCGAAAAGTTATAGAGGGGAAAGAGAGGAATACGAGGATAGTTTTTATGAAAGGTTTATATATCTGCCCGTTCTCTTTCTCTTTTTTTGGTTTATCTTTTCTTCTTCTATCCCTTTTCTTCCCCTCTTCCTTCTCTCTTTTTCTTACATTCTTTCTTCTTCTTTTTTTTCTTTCTTATTCTTTTTTTTTTTTATCGTCAACAAATGCCCCCTACTCGCGGGTGTCCTAATCAAGGGACGAGTGAGCGGGACATACGGGTGCAACTTATTTCACTACAAGACTTCTTCACCTTTGTGAGGCTACTCTCGGCCGCGAACTGTATTGATTGGTCCCAACCGAAAGTCAGGCGCCAACCAAGATGCCATCGTTGATATTAGGTCTATATCGATGCTAGGGTATTCGGTTTATGTGATCTTAGATAGAAGGTCTAAGCCATCGGGGTCGTATTTTTTGTCGTGGTGGGATAGGTGGATTGGCCCTATCCGAGAGACAGGAGCCAACCCAAGTGGTATCGCCGATATCAGGTTTATGCCAACACAAAGATTCAGTTGGTCTGGCCTAGACGGAAGGTCTAGGACATGTTGTTTAGCTGAGACCCCGGAAAGGCCTTTGGCGTCGAGTTAGGGTGGTTCGTCGATGCGTGAATCGCATCGACGCATGAAATTCAGGTTTCTCTGACTTAGTCGAAAGATCTAGGTCGGATCGCTTAGCTGAGACCCTGAAAGGCCTTAGGCATCGTGTTAGATGGTTCATCGATGCTGGGATTGCACCGACGTAAGGAATTCAGGTTTCTCTGACTCAGACGGAGGGTCTAAGTCAGATCGCTCAGTTGAGACCCCAGAAAGGTCTTAGGCACCGACTTAAGGTGGTTCGTCGATGCTGGGATTGCACCGATGCAAGGAATTCGGGCTTCTCGGACTCAAATAAAAGGTCTAGGTCAGATCACTCGGCTGAGACCTCAGAAGGCCTTAGGTATCGAGTTAAGGTGGTTCGTCGATGCGGGGATCGCACTGACGCAAGAAGTTTCAAGTTTCCTTGACTCTGACAAAAGGTCTAGATCGGATCGCTCGATTGAGACCCCGAAAAGGCCTTAGGCACCCAGCTAAGTGGTCACTAAGGAACTATTTCTTTCTTCTTTTTCTTCTTTCTCTTTCTTTTTCTTTTCTCTTCTTTTTTTTCTCTTTTTTTCCTTCTTTTTTTTTGAGAACTCATCAAATTCTGTGGAGCAACATTCTAACCCGTTATCTGTCCTCAGCCGCTTAATTTTTCTTCCCTGTTTGATTCTCAATCAAAGCCTTCCACTGCTTGAAGTTCATAAACACCCAAACTTTCCTTGAATAATCAAAATGAAAGTCAAAAAATATCGCGCACCACCCTTTAAGGGAACACAAGAGGGACCTCACAGATCTGAGTGGATGTAATCCAAAGTAACCTTAGTTCTGTGTATTACAGTTTGAAAACTCATTTTCTTCTACTTCCTAAGAATGCAATGTTCATAGAACTCTACCTTTCCAGTACTCTGTACATAGAGCAAGTCTCTCTTACTCAAAAAGGTCAATCCCTTCTCACTCATATGTCCCAACCTCATATGCCATAATTTGTTCACATTTTCTTCTGACATAGAGATAGATACAATAGCTGCTACACCTGTAACAATAGTGCCTAGTAGGGTATTTAAACTACCAACTGTGTTACCTTTCATCATAACAAGGGATCCTCTGTTGATCTTCATAACTCCACTTTTCGCTGCAAACTTGCAGCCACTAGCATCAATGGTGCCCAAAGAAATGAGATTCTTTTTCAAATCAGGGACATACTTGGCCTCTGACAATGTTCTCACAATGCCACCAAGCATTTTAATTTGGACTGTGCCAATCTCAACCATCTTACATAGGGCATTGTTCCCTATCAAGACAACTCCACCATAAATTGGCTCATAAGTGGAGAATAACTCTTTATTACGAGTCGTGTGATGTGAACAACTCGAGTCTGAGATCCAATCTTCTTTGAATCGAGTGGCATCAACAGACAGAACATAATCTTCTTTTGCAACACTAGCTTTTGCGGAGTTCTCATCTTTGTTTGGCTCTTTGTTGACATCTTTTTGTTGTTTATTTTTAATCTTCCACAATCAGCTTTGATATGTCCCTTTTGTTGACAGTAATTGTAGACTTTGTTTTTAGTCTTAGGGTGCGTTTGGGAATATGTGTGAGAAGAGGTGAATTTTGATGTGGGAGATTATGAAACATGTGGACCCCACTCCAATGATTTGAATCCACTTTCTCTTTTCAAAATCCCACCAAAAGAAGCTTTTAAATTTGAGAGAGAAGACACCTTATTGTTCCCATCTCTTAGCATTGTTAAGCCGTGTGGGATCGGAAAGATCGAGAGAACATTTAGATCTCACGTCTGCTTAGGCTAATCAACACTATTTATTTTAATTTCACCGTGTTTAGCAAAGAAAGTTTTTAAATTCTGCCATCTCAATAAAGGGGACAATTTAACCCTCCTTCTTGTCCGTCATCTCTTTGGGCCAACATCTCGTCCATACATCCTCGTTCGGATGCAAGTCGAATGGTCCCTTGCTGACCACCTTCCAGATCTCATAGTCCTTCGCCCTCAGGAATACTTGCATACGATTCTTCCAGTATGCGTAGTTGGATCCATCGAAGTACGGGGGCTTGGTGGTGCAGTGTCCCTCTTCTGTCATCCCTCTAGCATCCATGACTGCTACCTCTTCAGGATGTGAGTCCCTGTAGAAGAGTTAGGCTCTGATACCACGTGATGTAGGATCTAGAGGGGGGTGAATAGATCAATCACCTAATTAAATTTTCTACAACAACTACTAGTGCGGAATTGAATCGAACTACTGTAGGACAGTCAGGAAACTCTTAACACTAACAGAATAGAACCATTGACGTAGATCAGTCCTCAATCGATCCTATGCATCCATCTAACGAGTGGTGGAGAGTAAACTGAGCTGAACACAAATCACAAACCAATCAACCACGAGACAATGGCATTTAGGTGGTTAGATCTCTATCCAGAGATCTACGTCCACCCCACACTAAAATCTAGTGTGGCTTTACTACTGATTACACAGCTTCAAGACCGCTGATCCACAACTTCAGGGAAAACCTTCCCTACAACTGCTGATCCACAGCTTTGGGGAGTACTATCCTAGACCACTGAGCTTCACAACTTGCTACCAGAGGAATCCTCCTATGCCGCTGAGGTTTACAGCTTAACCTGTCTACTGACACATAACTTGTAGAACACGAGTTTAGAAAACAAATTAAGAAAATAGAAAATCAAAGCATACAACGAAAATATAGCTCTTAGCAAAGAGCGAATCGGCTCTGGTTCTGAACCAAGAGACCGAAGACAGACTATCAAGTCCTCTTCTAACACAACTCTCACAGCTCTCTGATATTCTCTCTTAATTTATTTATTTTTTGATGCTAGCTCTGTTGGATCGAACTTGCTCTTTGGCTAGAAGCTCATGGTTGTATTTGTTATGATCCCAGGATGAAGTACCTCATGTTGTTTAAGTGTTTTGTAACATGGCCAACACTCAGTTCAACATGAAACTGAAAAGCCTTCATTTTGATGATGCTCGGGAATACTTTGCTAGAAGTGTCAACATCTTTCTTGAAGACGAGGGGGTGCTTCACGAATTCTCTTGTCCATATTCTCTTCAAAAGAATGGGGTTGCTAAATGAAAAAATTGACATCTTTTTGAAACTGCCATAGCTCTCCTTTTTCAGTGCTATCTGCCCAAATCCTTCTGGGTAGAGGCAGTCCTTACTGCCAATTACATTATCAACAGGTTGCCATCCAAAAGTTTAGGTGGTCGTTGTCCTTCTGCTCTTCTGTATGCAAACAACCCTTATTTGCTCTTTTACCTCGGGTGTTTGGGTGTCTTTGCTTCATTCATACTCTGGGCCCAAGTAGCACTAAGCTTGATTCACATACTATTTATGGTGTTTTTCTCAATTACTCTTCTACTCAGAAGGGTTATAGGTGCTATGACCTGCCTCTCGTCATTTCTTTGTTCAGAAGGATGTTACTTTCTTTGAGTCTGAGCCCTATTACTACCATCCTACCTACTTCCTCCTCTTCTGTCACTCCTCTGTTGCCTGTAACTCCTCCTTTCAGCTTTGTCACAGATGAATCTTCTAGTGTTACGCCCACTCCAGTGACTGGTGCAGAGAGTGTTGAGAAGCCAAGGCAAATTATTACTTACAGGTGAAAGAAGTTCAGAGAAAAGCTCTCTACTGATTAATCAATTCCAGAGGGTGCCAACCTTTCAGATTCTCTTGCTATTGATGACTTGAATCTTCAATTGCTGTCAAAAAGGGTGTTCAAGACTACACTAAACATCCCATCACCAATTTTGTTACATATTCCCATGTTTCTCCCTGATACTATTCTTTTCTCTCTTCATTGTCCTCTGCCCATATTCCTACTGTGCAGGATCTGAAATGGCAGCGCACAATGGATGAGAAATCGAGTGCTTTGAACAAGAATGACACTTGGGTCCTAGTTAATCTTCCAGAGGAGAGAAATCCAGTCGGATCCAAAGCCGTCTATAAAATAAAATGCAATGAAGACGGAGAGGTACAACAATATAAAGTCAAACTTGTGGTGTCGAATACACTAACGCTCTGATTGACATGATTGATTAAACTCGTCACGACCTCTGGGTAATCTTCCGCGCTCAGGGCGTGACAGTACGTGTCCAGTAATCCAGACTCATCTAACAAATCGCGTCTGGTAGAATGGACAAGACTTCCTCAAAGAAAATAATTTAAATTGTTGAATGTGTCTGGCCAACAAGACAGGTTCACAACAATTAATAGACTTTTGGCACTGTCGGAGCTTCATTATGGAAGAGAAAAAGCGTCCAAGAATCCAAACGTGCTTAAAATAATGCGTCTTGGTTTGTGGACATGACTTCCTCAAAGAAAATAATTTTTAATTGTTGAACGTGCCTAGTCAACAGGATGCATTTACGTGAATGCATCCTTGTCCTAGACGTGTTCTTTTCAATTTTTCCTATAAATAGAGGACTCCTTCACACAAAAAAAAGGCTTCGAGAAAAAGCCCCCTAGAAGGAGGGAAACTTTGTCCAATCTACTCCTAAGCTCATGAGTCTTTTACGGAAGGTTTTGCCAAATTTTTGGGGGTCTGTGCACTCAAAAGAGAAGGTCATTTTGTCCCCTCACATGTCTTCTCCATCCTCATGCTGTTGAAGCTCTCCTTGAAGCCTGTCGTCGGAGTCCCAATAAGCTTTTCCTTCCCCTCTGTTCCTCTTCATTTTCATTCCATTAGTTGCATGCATCATTCGTTACTTCTGTCTTTGAGAGGGCTTGATTTTGTGCATTTCTGCATGGTGTCTCATTCATCATCTCATTTTTCCACCCTTTGTATCTAAAAGAGGTTTAAAACAACACCAACCAGGTCTGTGTCGGTTCATGCTTCCATCATTTCCATCACAAGGGACTAGTACTGCACTACTTTTGTTCTGATCCATTTGGTGTTTGTTTCATTTTCTTGCAAGGGTAACCCAAAAGAAAGCTCTCTTCGTCGGTCGATCGAAGGAAGAGGAAGAAGGAATCCACACCATTTCATGCTCCTGAGTTAAATACGATCACTTGTTCTTTCATTTCGGGGTCTTCAGCCCATGGCGATCACACACTTCTTTCATTTCGCGGTCTTCAGCCCCTGGCAATCACGCACTTAACACACGCGCTCTTTTATTTCTTTTGTTCCCATCCCTTCATTAAAACGGAAGGGCGGGCTAAGCCTGTCTAAAAGCTATCACCATGCGTGAGAATGTGCCTCCGCCTAGTACCATGGGTCAACGGTTCATATACGTCATATAGTGCATACTTACCTGTCAAATTTCACTAGGGCTTTTTGAAGATCATGCACATATTAAGGGGGAGTTAGCACAAGAGTCCAGCATGCATGTTTGCATTCTGCCCGTTCTGAAATTTCAAGATCACCATCTCAACATATGAAGTAATTGCATTCCATTAGGGGGAGTTTGAATTGTTTGCCAAAACTATTTCTTTTTGAAATGTTATGCCTCCTTTGCATGCCTCTTGAATGAACTGGATCTTTTAAGGAGTTTAAGTTTCAAATAAAATGGAAAAGTAGATTTGAATCTATCTTCTTGATGTGTAAATAAAGTTTCAACTGTTATGTTGCCATATGAAAGGTTTGTCATGTTTAATTAAAAAAAGGTTTGGTGAATGAATTTGAAATCTTGGCAATACATCTGATCTCTGCTATCTGAACTTGAAGATCATTCTGCCAATAGGGTAGGTCGACCCACTATCCATCTAGGTCGACCTAGTCTGCTGTTAGCTCATCCTTGAGCTCTATCTGGCACTCTGTCTAAAGAATAGGTCAACCTGCTAATCATCTTGAGTCAACCTGACTTATTGTCTACCTATTTTGCATTCCCTTTGTCATATACCACCCTTGATTTCCTGGTACATCAGTTTGTGTGTGTGTGTTTCCTTGATGTGCATCATCTCCCTTGTTCCCTCTTGCAACATTCTTGTAAGCCATTCATTGAGGAGGAGATCATACTTTCTGCAAAATTGCACTCCATGCACAAATCTGTTTCTGCATCATGCATGTAAACTACGTGTCATACCGTGCACATCTGTTATTGTCCTTGAGTTCTCTTTTTGAATCCATCTTCTAATTTCCATCCGAAAAATTTGCCATTTGTTCCCAAATGCTTGAACATCCTTGGAACATCTTCTGTTTGCTCGATGCCTGGCTATCTGTCCTAAATTTCCTTGAACAAGCCTGAATTCATGAGAGTTTTCAATCTGATTACTAAGTTCATTTATCAGAGTATATCTTAAAAAGGAATCTTCTATTATGGTGCTTTGTAATTGCCTAGGACATAAAAACTGCAGTTTAATGTATTCCCATACACCTCCGCACACTCCTTTTATCCCTTCGGAGCTTTACTGCTCTTGGGAGGCCTCTCAGGATCCAAGTGGTTTTGGGTTTACTTGAGCTCGGATGCTGGGTCGTCACAGTTGGTATCAGAGTGGTGTGTTGCGAAGGATGTATGAAAGTACATGAGAATTTGAGATATTACAGTGCTCAGAGTCCGTAAGATCTAGTACAGTCGACAGCTGGCATAGATTTTATGTTCTATGTATTGCTTTGCTTCTCGTGTGAGAGCTTGCCTATGCTTTGTTGGCACTATGCGAGATAATTTTTGCTCTCATCAGGATGTGACGGAGGGTGTTCCTTTGTTATGGTGTTGGTCTCGGTTGTGCTGCGCTGGGTGAAATGTACCAGCAGGTGTGAATCTGTGGTGCAACATTTGTATTTTTCCATGGTTTGTTCAGGTGGCTGATGGGCTCTGTGATGGCCTTGCATGTTCTCCTGAGGAGATTATGTTGTTTTGGCTGTTCCACTTGAGGTTTGATGAGCCCTGAGGTGTTAAGGTTGTGCTTTAAGGCGGTTGTTTGGATGCCTCGTTGAGTGAGTGCTCGGGTGAACCTAGGATTTTCCTTCCTGGTGAGCTGCTATCAGACGAGCCCGATCTTTCTCACTCTGGTTCTGGCTTCTTTTTGAGGTAAGGTTTGGAAATGCTGTCTCGATGAAGCCTTTATCCTGTGTCTACTTATGTGAGGACTATGTTAATTCTAAACCTAATCTGCTCTTGTTTTGACTGTGGCCTGGCTTTGGACCCAGTCGGTGTGTTGGAGGCCGTTGTGCACCGTGTTCGGCATGCCGTGTTTGGTAGCTATTGTGCTGTGAAGGTTCAGTAATCGTTTCAGGATGTGAGGATAAGCTGAGATAGGTGTTCTTTGTGGCTTGTGCTATGGCTCTTAGCACGATGGCTTGCACTATGGCAACTTATGATCGACTAGTAGCAGAATCGATACTCGAGGCATGGTACATTACAGTTCGTGAGTTACGATGGCGCCGAGAGGTGTGCTGAGATGCAGATGCCGAGTTGTCTCTTTTGCCTTTGTGCGTTGTGTAGAGTGTGCAGCAGAAGCATGTGGGCTTATAACCCACTGGTCGAGGATCATTGGTTGGATTAAGTTGGATATGCAACCTGGGGCTCTAGCAAGCTCGCACTCATCCCTAGCAAGGGAAGCGTCAGACTTGCACGGTTGAGAAATCGGCAGCGAGTCAAGGGTGGTGTGCTCACTCCCTCGTGCCCGGGTCAGGTTACTAGACGGGTCTTGCTCTCTCTCTCACAGCGATGATTACTTTGATTGGAACTAGGATCCTAAAACATGCTCTCTCTAGCAGCGGTAAATAGACATATACTAAGAAAGCAAGCAACTAGACTACAAGGGGGGTGGCAGGTTTACCTCCACACTCCGGGCATGGGGAAGACGATCCTGGCCGAACTCGCACTCCCGGTACAACAGTTATTAATAATTACAGAAGTGATTATTTCTGCCCACTTCACGTAGGGAGGTAAAGGGATACACACGGGACCCGGGAGTAACGCGTTCGGGTTGGCGGGCAGTACTCGGGGCCGCTTTGACGATGGAACGTGCTAGTACTCGTGAGGCCCACGTCTTGGTTGGCGGATCGGGAATGCCAAAGGCTGCTGCTGCGTCGGTGACTCCTGGTTGGGCGGTCCCAGGGGCGGAGGCATGCTGGTCGGCCTCACGGAAGGTGAGGCGGCCGCCTCGGGGGTGGTCGTCGGGTGCCGTCCACGAACCGGTACCACTATTCTGCTGCACGTGACCCGACGAGAATTGTTGCTGCAATCAGCACTGACGTTGTATCGATGCGGGGTCAGTGGAGTTGGAAAGCTCTTTCAAAATACTACGACCCCAGGCTGAGAAAAGAATTTTCAATCTTTTGTGCTGGGCGTGGCTGAATTTAGAATCTTCTGATTCTCAGGGCAAGGACAGACAGAGTGGACAAGGAAGTTTCTTGAGAACATGGGTTGACTGTAAGGTTAAAAATAGATCTGGGTGAATAGGTCTTCACTGAAAGTTGTAGTTCTGGAAGTCAGGAGAACGAAGATATTTTTTGTGTTGACTTTTATGGAGGTATGGATTCTTGGTGGATTTTCTAGTGGTCAGGGGTCGGGCCTGAAAAATTGAGGACAAACAGAAAATGGGGGTTTGCAGAAATTTTTAGGGATGGCTAGAAAATTCCAAAATTCATGAAAAAAATATGAGACGTGATATTTGGTGGATAGAATCTCCAGTTAAAATTTCGGCCGCTCGAGGTGTGTGGCGGTCTCTAGAATGACCGCTACACTCACTCGAGAATGGGACCGGCGGGAAGAATCCCAAAACGCCAATCCATGCCTCGATCATCCCCCGATGATGGGGAAAACAAGGGGAAAGCTCCCCCAACCCCTATAGCATGCATCTAAAGCCCCGATTCGGTCCGAAACCTCGTGAAATGACGGATCCCGCACTCAACCCTAATCATGGCATTTTTCCCTCCCGGCTCAAAAACACACCACTCGGCCTCTCCCCGGCCTACAAATCATGAAAAATGTAAACAAGAGCATGGGAATTCATCCCCCTACCTTAATGCAGCACGAGCTCCACCAGATCATAGCCAATCGCAAGAAGAAGCTTTTAAACCCTCGGTTCCCCTGCCTCTCACCGCGAAAAGCACGCTCTCACATTCGCCTCATCGCCGTCGTCACCGCCACGCCACTGTCGAAGTGGAAGGGGCCGCGTCTCAGTCATTCGGGGAGGAAGGATGTTGCGGTTGGGGAGGGCGCTCCAACGAGAAGAAAGGAGGAAGAAGAAGAAAAGTTAAAGGGAAAGAAAAAGGGAAAAGGGGGTTGGTATTTATAGAAAATTTAAAAAATCAAAAAAATATAAAAATTAAAAAAATACATATTCTCGATCCTCAGAACGCGCTGATCGTGGCGGTACCTCTCGCGAGTAGGTGAACGATATGAACGATGTCACTCATCCATCAAAGATGACACACAAAAGATATGGAAAGAACTAGAAGAAAACTACTAGCATGAGATGCTAAGAGGAAGTGTGATCGCCAGAGGAGAATTTCTCAAAGAAAATAGGGGAGTGATCGCATACCTTGTGATGAAGCGGGAAGAAGTGTGGATCCTTTCTTCCTCTCCAAATCGGCTGGCCGATGGAGAGGGTTTTAGATGTTGATTACCCTTGCAAAAAATAGATAAACAAGGAAGTAGCAAATGGATTAGCCTAAGTGTGGTGTAGTATCAAATCCTAAGAGAAGAATAACACCAATATGGCATGATCACACCTTTTTTTGTTTTTTAAAACCCCTAAAGAGGAGCTACGGAGGGAAGAATAGTATGCAAGAAAATAAAAGAGTTGCAATGCAAACGGTGATGATGCAAAGACTAATGGATTAAAAGAAAGGAAAGGCACCCATGGGTTCAGGAGGGACCTACTCCAGTACAGCTGCACGACGTCCTGACATTGGTGCTGCCCTTGCACCGCCCCCGCAGACGCAGAGAACGGGCCCCATGGACAGTTATCTCCACAGAAGACCACAGGCTACACAACCTAAGATCAAAAGTGCATTGAGAGGGGTCAAAAAATCTGCAAAAGTTGCAGGACATGCATTTAAAAGCATTTGTAAATGCACATGTTTTAGAAACTTATTTTAAACTTATATTAATTTCATGCCAAAATAATATAGTCTTCTATTAAAGTTATTCCACATGGTTTATGGCACTTGTTACATTGGTGTTTGATTGATGTTTCCATGTGTTTCACTCTTATCCTCAGTCTTTCGTTAGTACATAGCACGTATCCCGGTACATTACTATTAGTTACAGACGCACTTGATAGGCACACTCTCTTGGACTTGTGATCCTCTCCATCGGATATTCTTTCTGCTAGACTAGGTGATCATGTTTCAAGACCTTCGTAAGTCTCTACGAGCCTGGGAATTCCACTAGGATGCTAAGCTGGTTATACCCTAAAAACTTATTGGTCTAGAAAGCACTTGAGTTCTCTGGCGTTTTTTATACTCTGGACTAGATGCGGCCTTCAGGCGACTGCTACTTCATGATAGCGGTCTTGGCACGACCGCGTTCTAGCTTCAACACTCATGCGTCGACCCTTTCCCTCTCTGGCATCGACCGCATCAAGTAGCGATCTTGACCTGACCGCTATCTTCAAGAAACGGTCCTGGACCGACAGCCTTCTGTTATCTTTTTGTGAAATCCTAGGTTCGACCTAAACATTTCTTATATTATGTTCCTAGATGGTCTGTTGCTTATCTAGAACTTAACACCTTATTCAATAAGTTATTAACAAATTATGAAAGTTAATGAATGTACCATTATGCTGTCGATTTCCTTCCATGGCATGACCTTGTCTTTAATTCATCCTTGAACTTATGAGTCATATTTGGTACATTCTTGCCTTGATATTTGCTATCCTGAACTTATTATTTGAACTTGTTATTATTGGCCAAACTTTATGATGCGGGACGGGATGCGACTTGATACCAATTTGGATGCGAACCTGGGACTCTAGGTGACAACATGACCTGAAAGGGAAAATAACATGAGATAACATAGGCGGACTCCTCAAAGTGGTGCCGGCGATCCGAGCCAAAGAGAGTGCTATGGGATGCCCTCATCACGCAGTCAGCCTTCCACTCCCGTACACCTGCATGTGTCTTCATCCCCTTCTATCAAGGAACTCCAAACCTCAAGCAAGTGGATGTCATCCACTACATATCTATTCGTCCCGATCATACACCATCGCTTCCTTCTCCGCAAGCCTCTTCTTCATCTCAGACCCCTTGGCATCCCTCTTGCCCGAAGCGGGCTCATCTCCCTCCATTGTCAGAGTGTTTTATTGACATCTTTCTGGCTTTGATAGCTACTCACGCGTTGCAGCTCCCTCTAGTTATGCCATGCCGACCCGCAGTCGGGAATTTACTTCACTTCTGTAAATATCATCATCAATAGGGGCAGTTGGTCAAGGATTGCCTGGAATTTCGGGACTTTGTTTATGACTTGGAGGTCAAGAAGAGGATCGATTGGCCTGCAATTCATAAGGTTGTTTTATACCTCCGCAGCAAGCAATAGCAACAATAAGCGCCGCCCAGGCACCATCTCCAGCATTGCAAGACTAGGGGCCCATCTTTATTGAAGTTATGCCCATCATTGGGTCTCTTCTTCCCGAAGGAGGGCTTGAAATTACCAGACCCAATAACTTGCTCCTTCTTGGCATCTCTTTCCTGGATGCGATTAGACAACTCTGTTGCATCTTCCAAGAGTTGGGCTCTTCTCACCGCATCAATATATACTTGGATATCCATCGGGGTGAGTTGAGTAATGTACTGTGGCTTTAAACCATTTAAAAACCTCCTCGCTTTCATCTTTTCGATACCCACAAGGTATGGTGCATACCGAGATAGTCTCACAAATTACGCTTCATATTCTGCCATAATCAAACTCCTTTGCGATAAGGAGGTGAATTCAGTAGCCTTCCTTTCTTGCACACAATCGAATAAATATTTATTGTTGAAGTATTCCACAAATTCCTCCCACAACACATGGTCGTATGGTAGAGTGACTTTGACCGACTCCCACCAAGCACGGGCATCCCTTTCTAGTTGAAAGGTAGCGAGTAGGAGGTTCTCCTCATAAGCGCATTACATGACTCAGAATATCCTCTCGATTTTCTTAATCTCATATCTTCTTTTTTAATTAGTTAATTGCAATTTCATACATCCGATCAATTATTAACACTAATATTAATTTCTAAAGCATATTTCTATTTATAAACAATTGGAATATTGTAACAAAACCCGATATTTAGTTTGCTATCATGAGCTGAGGCGCAGTGTCATCCACTTCATCCCCGATTGCATCAACTCACGAACGGTGATCTCCCCCCCTCAATTCGCATCACCAAAATCACATGAAGCGGACACCCCTCATCGCATGGGTCGTGGGTGTCTTCGTCTAGTTAAGAATCGCGAGTTCCCCTACTGACGGCACACAGAATGAAGTAATAACACAACAAGAGTATAATAAATGATCAGATTCCATGAGCTCCATTGTAGTTGTTACCACTTGGTCCCTTGAACTCTGAACGAGGGAAACTAGAAGTGTGGGGCGTATAGAAAGTGACATACCTTTGCATCAATTAGCTCCTGCAATCATCCGGCATGAAGAAAACTGGTTTGTGCTGATGCCCGTAGACGTCTCTACCAAATTAGGTGAACCAAAACTGACCTCTTAACACACACATCACTAGTGAGGCAAGTATGCGCGTCAATGCAATTCGACAATCCACATTTTGGGATGTTCGTAGGTGGTGGGTCCTGAGAAATCTCCCATCAATGGAGAAGCATATTGCCTGCAACTCTGGATAAGCAAACTGGGCACCTTATTTTTTTTAGGGTAAAGTCCTGATCCCCACCACACATGTAGCAGAGAGAAAGGGGAGACGATGTGCTTTCCTTGGTAGTCAGTGGAATTGATTTGAAGGATCTCTTTTGGCCCGGTTTTCCCTGGACAGTAGGATGGTAAAAGAATGAAGATAAACAGAGCCAAATAGCAGGTCTGAAATATCCTGCAGTTCCTTTCAACATGTACCATCGACAAAGGAGCATCGCATCAACATTTTTCACTTCTATAATTGGCATGCGTAGTTCTCATATTCCTTCGTTCCCTTTTACCCTACACCAGCATTTGTTCTAATGACCTGCCTAAGTTCAGAGTCTGGGAATACAAGAAATGAATGATGAGAGACTCCAGTAAGTAGACTGAATGAAGAATGGAAAATTGTCGATTACTCTTGTGAGTAGAGCCGCATCAACGAAGCCATGTTTTATTTCCTCTTCTCCAGTAATTCACGCTCAGTAACCGAGGCTTTCAAGCCCACCAAACAATAACCTCCCGGTTCCCTTCTGTTAGGTTCCCTCCCGTTAGCTAGTAAGATCTCTGCCTGCTGCTCGAATTTCCTCTTCATTCACAAACAAAAGAAAAGCTCTTACGAGTTTTAAGTTGCTTCGTCATCGAGTCCAAAGGTTTGGATTCCGTGGGCTTCACGTCCCTCTTTCTGGAACATTCTACAAGTCCATCCACAGCTTGAGCCTGACAAACGTTGACACCACCTTCGTTCACCTGTATTTTATCTTCCTCACTACCGTCTCTAGAATCCTGTCCCTTATCCTCTTCAATGCCCTCCGTCCCCTGCTTGCCATAGTAACTATCAAGAACCTCCAGAAACGCACTGCTTATGTTATCTCTGTTACAAGCTTGCTTATTTGTCCCATAAGGTACTGTTGGATATTCCTCGGGATCAGAAAACTCTTCCTCTGCAACAACAGATTCAGAGGACTCCACCTTGTCCTCCATCCCTCGTTTACGTTTATCAACTCCAGACACAGGCCCCAACTCATCCCATTCACAGTCTTCATCATTGATTGGATCTTCACTCTCGGTACTATTCTCCCTTGCTTTGTTACTTCCTAGATTATGAGTGGACACCTCATCAGCTACTCCCTTCTCCCTTTTGGATTCTGGATGAAACATTGCAGCAGGCAGAACAATGGAAGACTCTATTCTGACACCTGGCATTATCTGTAAGAGGGATGCAAGCTTTGGGTAGCCAAGCGTTTGATAATCCAAAGCATAGCCATATCTCCTGAAGAACACTGGTCTGAACAAGCCAATGTTGAAACCCTGAGGGTTATGCTTCAGAAAGTCCACCAAGAGAGTTCTGCAGTGGGATAAAGTCACTTCCCTTGGAATCTTTTTGCTTTTCAGATGGTCATCAGCATCAGTGGTAAAAGCCGCAATGAGGTCATCTGTACTAAAGTAACCATACGATGAATAGTCAAGCTTCCTATCAAATGCTCCCTCAAAATGCTTCTCAAATTCCTTAGACGAAATAAACCTGTTGCTATTACAGGTTTTTTGGAACCAAGCTTTCAAGTCTGAAATGTCCTTGGGAACTTTAGCATCCACACTTCCATTAGAAGAACTCCCATTAGGCTGATGGTTCTGATTTCCTATGTCCTGCTTAGAGAAAAACACTGAATTGGATTGAGAAATTCTATTTGAGAAGATAGATCTTAAACCATTCACACCATTAGCATAAGATGGAATACAGACTCTCTTAACGGGAAATGTGAGCTTGAACGGATTTGCCTCAGAAGCACATTCCTTCAACCATTTCTTATCGATGATTAATAAGTTTACCAAGTGAAAGAGATGGCTCTCTTTAAGAGCACATAGCACCAAAGGACCATCCTTTTGTAGCCCGCACATAAGCTCTTCCCTGACCAAAAAAGAAGCTACATGAGCCAGTAGGACAATAAATTCAAGGGATTTTTACAGCTATACCTCTATAAAACACCATATTTGCATTTATCCCCCTACTTTTTGCATATTGCCATGAATAGCCCGGACATATCTAGTATTGTTGCAAATATACCCTTGCTGTAACCATCATCACTTTGACTCGAGTGCCATGCGGGTTAAGAGGCCCAATTATTAACCTACCCTCGGGTTAGTATTCTCTCTCTCTCTCTCCCCCCCCTCTCCGGCATCCTCACGCCAATGTTCTGAGCCGCCAGCCAAAGGCCAGAGAGCTCCGCCGGAGGCGCTCTCCATCCCATTGCTATCTGCTCGCTGGAGGATAGGGCCGGGAGAAGGGCGTCATGGTAGGGGGGTGAGGAGTCGGGCCATGGGAGGGGTGGGGGCTGGCTGGCGGTATCCTGCGCCTCATCCCTCCTCGATCTAGGGCTGCTCTATTGTGTGCACCACCCTTTCCAGGAGGTACCAGGCGCTGGCCTGTGGGAAAGGGGTGGTCTGGTGCACAGAAGATGACAGTAGCAGAGGCGGCGGTAGGGGTGACGGTGTGGAGCAGGGAAGAGGATATGGCCTTCAAGGACGCCCTCGTGGAGGTGCGGCCATTCAAGGAGGGGGACAGGGAGGGGGAAGATGAGAGGCACTAGGAGGAGATCGCAGCGAAGGTGCCCAGGCAGAGGAGTGGCTGAGGGGTTGGGGAGAGGGGGGCCTGCATGTGAGCGACTTTGCTGCCCCGGCACCGACAATCTGTGTATCCGGTTCGGCAGAGATATTGGTACGAAGGGGGGGAAGAGATGATAGAAATAGCTCGCCAGAGCCCACCTCTATCCTTTGCAACCAAAATAGAGTATCAGAATGATGGCTCCTCTGCTTGCTTTGCCCCTTTCTCCTCTGCAAGAGAATTGCGAAGATGATGGCCCAGGGAAACCCTCACTCGCTTTCTTTTCCCCCAAGTCTTCCCTCTTCGGTCTCTCTTCTTTCCTTCACTCACTCTTTGCGCCTTCTCTCTGCGAAGCTCCTCTTCTTATAGGCTCGATTGGTGTGACTTAACCCAACGTGGGGGTGAGTGCGCCAGTTAAGGCCGCTGATATCCTATTTGCGCGTCGAATTTGGAGGGCACCGGTGGCAGGGGAGCGCACCGGACGAAGGGCACATCAGATTAACCCCCAGTTGTGTTTATTCGGGCCATTCTCGATCTACAGATCTCGGATTGACTCTGGAAGTTGACTTGAACTTTCACCTCATCGTGGCCGTATAGAACCGACATGAGAAGTGTTGGGAAAGCCTTTAGGCCGTTGAATGACCAACTTTGACGTTATCTGTGTCCTTAGTTTAGACACTCGGGTTTTCCACTGATACGGCCTTCGGCATCTTGTTCTGAGTAATCAGATATGCTCCTTGACCTCAGGGGGGCTTCTTATCAGGTGGCGGACCACTAGGCACGTTCTCGTCCTGATCGGACGATAGATGGGGGTTTGTTCTGCACGACCAAGTCGATACCAATTTGTTAGGCAAGCCAAATGGCATTACCAGTTTGTTGTGGATTTCTTCCGACCATCCTGAGGTGGAGTCCCTGATGCTCTTATCAGGTGACCTGATGCTTCTGTAGTCTGAGAGGACCCTCGTGTATCACTTTTTCTTCAGCTTTTTACACTTTGGCGGGGCTGCATTCTTTGGTTGTTCAGGCATGATTGCCACTGAACATATTTCGGGTGCCAATAATTCCCCTTTGAGTCTAGACGCCTTTGATAGCTCCGGAGGGCATGAAGCCTCCAAGGACTTCCTCAAAAGTTACCCGTTTTGGCATGGGCATGATCTTTATCTTGTCGTCCTTCTTAAACTTTTTCAATCCAAGTAGGAGTTTTGCCAAATGCATCAAAATACATATCATCATCAGATCAAGATAAAGCCAATAAAGTCAATTCTACTGTTTCCATTAAGTTGCTAATCAATCAAAACATATACAGAACATGCATCAGTGCACAATGCTGAGTAACCCTAGAGGAAACCCAACAATGCAGTGTACCGACCAAGAAAAGGTTCATCTCGCCACGTTCCAGTTAAGCAAAGACGCCTGCACTTGGTGGAAGTCTATTCTGGCGCCTCCTGCAGACGCACCACATGCATGGGAAGGATTTCTTACTCTTTTTCGAGCCAAGTACTTCTCCGAGCATGTCAAGGAGAGGAAGGCAGTCATTTTTGCATCACTACGTCAAGGCATGATGACAGTGGCAGAATATGAGTTATAGTTTTCTCGCCTGGCACCTTATGCTCAGCACTTAGTGAGCATAGATCTTTTAAAAGTGAATCACTTTATGGACGGGCTGCGGCCTATCTTCATCCATCACCTTGGCCCACAAAATATTCTAACCTACACAGAGATGGTCCAACGGGCACATTTATGTGAACGGGCCTTGGAGAAGGTCGATAAACTAAAAGGTAAAGTGGAGGAGCCGAGCCGAAACTCTGATCAGCGAGGAAAGAAGCAGGAGAAATTCAGCATCACCTACAACTCTTGGGATAACAAGAAGAGATCCCTTAGTGGAAACGGCAAGGAGGATCGCCAGAGCAAGAAGGCTAAAGAAGAAGAAGATAAGCAAGTCATGGCGGCTTGCTCGTTCTGTGACAAATTCGGTCATGCGGCTGAAGAATGTTGGAAGCGTTTGGGTGCATGCCTACGATGTGGAAGTCGGGAACACCATATGCCTGACTGTCCTCTGATAAAAGAGCGACCATCCACAAGGAACAATGGTGGACGAAAGCGACATGCTAGATTGAATATCGTATTAGAAGATGAAACAACAAAGGAAGGGGAACTCATCGAAGGTACAATCATATTCATTCCCATCCTACTTTCGTGTTATTTGATACAGGTGCAACTCATTCCTTTATTGCTAGTTCGTTTGCAAAAATATTGTCTATTTCACCTGTTCCCTTACCATCAGATTTAACCATAGTTACTCCTCTAGGGTCAGGAACGAAATTGAAAACCTATTTCCCCAATAGTGAAATCACTTTCCTGCTGTAACGCCTCAGCGGTCCTTTTAGAGACCGTTTGTGCCCTCAAGTGGTCCAGAAGTGACCGTTTGATGTTATGCCAGTTCAAGTCTTCGCGATCGTTTGACAGACCATTTTCCTCTGCTCGCAGCACATTGTTGGACCCTTAAGCCCTGTCAAGCGGCCCATTAGGTGACTGCTAGACGTTAGTGGTACGTCAGTTTGGCTAAGCGGTCTTACGATAGATCGTACGGCTTGCTTTAGCATCCCATTTTTAGACCGCTAAGCATCGTTGAATTCGGTCAATAGTTTTAGGTCGGTTCGGGCTAGTAGTCTAGCTCCGAGCATTTGTAGTCTTTCGTAGCCCATTTATAGACCACCAAGTTTCGTTTGACTTCGGTCAAATGTTTTAAAGTCGGTTCAAGTTGTGTCCTTAGCGGCTCATTAGTAGACCGCTAAGTTTTGTAAGTGGTTCTATTATAGACCATTTCGTGTTTTGACTGGTTAAGTCAGTTCGAGGGATGACTGGGTCTAGCGGCCTAGTATTTGACCACTACAGTCACCACGCAGCCCTTTCTATGGCTGCCAAGTGTTTGTGTTCTCTGTGTGGGGTTAGCGCCCCTTTGGCTGACCGCTTGGCTTACCTAGCGGTCAGGTGATTGATTGTTTATCCCTAGAGTGCTATTTTTTCGATGTTTTGGCTTCCAATTGTCTTGGCTCGACCTTGTGGTTTGCCCGTTGTCCCGTGGAGTTCTTTGATGTCCTATGAGGGCTATGACCATGTTATAAGGTAGCCTGGAGTGCCTTTATATTGAATAGTATTTTGTACTGCTTCAGAGTCGTTATTGGTTTCTAGTCAACCCGGTAAGATCCAGTGGTTGACATGTAGCCTCGTGAATGTCTTGGCAATCTTGTATAGATTAAGACATGATTTTGGACATCTTGAGGTGTGGTTTTACCTTAGTTTGTGTGTCCATGTGCTTTAAGGGTCTTTGTGATCGCTTAGGTCTTCGTGATTCGTATATTGCGGATGTTTTTCCTTTATTGGTGTTTTACCGTTACTTTGACTTAGGGATTAGGCTGATTGGCAGCATGTTACCGCTTTAGTATGACGATCTTGACCCCGAGTCATGAGACTCAAGGATCATTTTGTTAGCAGGTCTAGGGAATAAAATTCGGTGGTTAATAATTCGTAAACATACACACAAGTTCACTATGAATACTATTCGGCACGGCAAGCGCTAGCCACTGGAAAGATTAACATAGATAATAATACGGCGATGTAAGGGGACAGCAAGGGAAGAAACTCACAAATATCATTCAACACTATATGTATTTCTTGCATCATGTCGCCACATACCCAAAGGGTAAGAAAATACAGTAGAGGAAGGAATATCTACATTTCGTAGCAAATCAGAGGGATGAAGGGAGAAGCCATAAACATGATAGAAATTTAGAGAATTGGGGTGGCAAAACTATAGCCCCGTTGGGGCATTCAACCGACGGTGGCACCCACCTTACACTGGATGCCGATGATGACCTTCTCTCTTTTCTTTTAAAGACCTCACCGGAGTACTCTGGTTCTGGCTCTCGTCTCTCCTTGTTGCTCTCATTGTCCCACTGTATGTCAGGCTCTACTGTCTCTCTCTGTGTCTCTTGAACTTTGTTTGAAGCAGGGTTTTATAAAAGCTTTAGTTATCGGTGCACCCTCTCCCCAGGGCGCCTTTGCCCAGGCCATCTCGGTGTGCCTTGTAGCACGGGGCTTGGGGCGCTGCTTCAGTGTTAAATGGCCTCTTTTGAGCCCATATGGAGATCATGGGCTTATGGGTCGACACAACCTTTTCTTAACAAGCCCTTACAATGCAACAATGTGCAATCCTTTATTATAATGCATTTAATCTTTGCTGGCTGGTGATATTAAACCCGTCCTCTTGCTTCTTCCATAACGTTGTGGAGGTCTTTCTTAGCAGACGAGTGGCTGTCTGGAATTTCATTGACTTTGATAATTGGTTTAATCGGCTAGATCGTTCAAGATGACGATCGCACCGGATAGTAGCTTTGCCAAAGGCTTTAGCCGGATCAGGTATAAACTGTGATAGGCCCTCCTTTTATCATGGTCAAAGCTTTGAGGAGCATCATTGTTGCCTGATCTTCAATTTGACAGTCAGCCGACTAGCCATCTGCCCTCAGCTTTCTGTGGTTTTAGTTGACTATAAATTTTTGATGTCAACAAATGCCCCCCACCAGCAGCTGATGTGAGCGAAAGATGAGCAGCACGGGTCCTACGGGTGTATCCTTCAATATACTTTGTGTGCTTTATTATTGATCATCTTTCTTCTTATTTTGGGTGCTATTTATCTCCCCCTTGTTATCATTCATGTATATACTATTGTTGCCATATTTGTAGCATTGTATGATCATTGCTTGTTAGTTTTAGGCTAGAAGTTGCATGCAGCCCGGTGCATATAGGGCCAAACATTTTATCATAATAGTTGCATACCTACCTTGGTAGGAGATCCTCTCGCTTTCATATTCTTTGGAGTCGACTAGGTGATCCTATCCGGGACCCCCGTAAGTCCCCGTGAGTCGTGGATTCCCAAACAGACACCGGGCAGGTTGTACCTTTGTCATCCCGCATCTAGGTTGCATACGAGAGAGAGAGTTCACACATAGAGTCAACCAATCCCCTAATCCGCCCCTAATAGGAATCCTATTTTGGAGAAAACATTGATCTCATGCAAGTTACTAAGGTTCCAAAAAGGGGAAACAAATTAAAATTTTTCGTGCATTATTATAACTTGATTGACTTTGGTTGCCTCTTATCCCCTCTCTTGTTTTGTGCATCTCCTTAGTCATCACATTAGGTGTGCTTATTGTCTGTTGTTGTCATTTTTGTCAGGCACCACGTTGCATGTGGAGTTGTTTTCCATTCATAGGATCTTCTCCTAGGGGTAATACCTCTTTCATTTCCTACTTCAATCCATTGTTCAATTCCACCATGTCGGCTTATGACTTCTCTTAGCCCTATGAGGATTCCCTTCCTCAGGGCCAACTAGAGGACCCACCCAGGGTCATTGTTCAGGGGTCCGCCCCTCCTTTGTCCATTACCATTGAGGGTGGTCAACCCTCCCTTCCCAATCCTCCTACTTAAGGTTCTGCCAGTCAGATCCTTCAGATGATGGCCCAGTTGGATCCAGCCCAACTTCAGGTCACTTATCAGACTTTGTAGGGGTTGAGTGCCCCATCTCCTTCCGTTCTGTAGGGTCTTGCTACTACCTCTGCCTCCCAGTTAATGGTTAATGGTCCTGGGGGTTCCTCTGTTGAACCAATAGATCTAACCCTGGTCCAACCCAGGGTTCTTCATTTTTCAAATCTAGAGGCGGGCCAGTCCTCTAACTTGGCCCATCAGATTCTGGACAAAGGGAAGGCTGGGCTCCTTCCATCCTCTCCAGTTGACCCGTCAGGGGTTTGAGGCCAGAGCTGAGGCATCCCCTAATTGCGTCAGGTGTGGCCAACCTGGATACAGCTTGCAGAGCAGTAGCGGCATTGGAGAGAGATTTACAGAGGACTCAAGGGAAGGGCACTACTGGCTAGACTCAGACGGGCCCCAGTTAGCCGGTGGTCATATAGTAGCAGATTACCATCCAACCCTCGGTAAGCGATTCAGGGGCATCTCCGTCCATGGTGTCAGCAGCAGACTCGTCATCTTTTGGCTTGAAGCTCAAGAAGTTGTTCAGGGATGTCGATTTCAGCAAGAGGCATTAGGATCGCAGGGAGTCGAGGCAGTAGTCGGTGAGCAGTGTTTAGTATCCCGCACCCTATCAAAGCCAGGGCTCTCTTAGTGGTTCTTAGAGTGGGTGTCCTCGATGTGGTGATTCTCATCCAGGCAGGCAGTGCTCGGTGCCCGTGATCTGCTTTAGGTGTGACTAAGAGGGGCACATGGCATGTGACTATCCTCAGAGACTACGTTAGCCGCACGAGCTTCAGCAGCAGTAGCAGTTTCAGCCCCAGTAGTTACCACCACCACAACAACTGTACCAGCAGTAGGGTCAGTTTCCTCAGTTGTCATGGTCAACTACTATAGGGAGACAGAGATCTCGAGGTAGGGTTACGCATATGACCAGAGCGGAGGCTAAGACATCGTAGTTAGTGGAAGGTACTATTCTGATTTTAGGTTGTGTGGCTTGAGTTTTGTTTGATTTCGGTGCGTCTCATTCGTTTATATCAGAGGATTTCACTTAGAGTGTTGAGGAGCCAGTGACCAAGATGTCATGTGATTTGACAGTGGAGTTGCCTACTGGTGGTTTCATGCACACCCCGTATTGTTTTGAGAAGGTCCTTGTGTGGGTTGAGGGGCAAAACTTACCGGCCATGCTTTACGCATTACCACTTTAGGATTTCGACGTGATTTTAGGTATGGATTGGCTCGAGGCCCATGGTGCCATGGTGGATTGAAGCTCGAAGAGAGTCTACTTCCAGCATCCCCGTCGATCCACCTTCTACTTCCAAGGTATCTGGTCTTCCTCTCCTAGTTTTCTTATTTCTGTCATTAAGGCCCATAGATTGCTTGATGCGGGGTGTCAGGGTTTTCTCGCTTCGGTGGGCGAAAAAACACTGGGATATGTACAACAATCGCCAGAGGGGTTACCTCAAATATGCGGGGAGATGTGGGCCGACTTCCTTCCCTTCCAATCGGCCGGCCAATGGAGGGTGTTCTTTATGCTTGATTATCATTGCAAGAAACAAAGATAACAACCAATAAAAATGGAATTAGTAAACCCAAGGTGTAGTATCAAATCCATAATATAAATGTAAATATAAAAGTATGGACTAGAACACACCTTATGGGTGTTGCCCTTTTAAACCCCTTATATAAAAGGGAAGGATAAAGATGATATGATGAATGTTAACGTGACAAATAGGTGCAAGTGTTGCACTGTGAATGGGGATGCTCAATGTGGTTGAGAGGTGGAGAATAAAACAAATGTATGATGCATGCGTAGTTAATGCAAATAAAGAAAGAGAAATAGGAAACAGGGAAATAGAGGAGAGGAAAGATGAGCCTGGGACTCCTTCTATTGGCCTTGGATTTGATTTGAACACCCAGGAGGAAGCCTCAGCAGGATGGAGCATTGTGCACAGAGAGGGCTTCCTCTTCAAGCCAATAACCAGGTAGCATCTCTCCCCTATGTAAAAATGGCCCCCTCTCACCGAAATAACCGTAGAGATATTTATAGAGTAATTCTAGTGGGTTTAATCCAAGGTAAGGAGATAACTATCTATGGAAAGGAATAAAGTTGGGAAAGAATCCTCCGGAAGACTTGCCCAGTTGAAGCAGATCACAAAACGAGGAAGGAGAGAATTGCCAGCGAGTTTGAAAATCTCAGGAAAATGGCGTCCAACACACGGGACGTTAATTGAGTTGGCGTCCAGCGTGACGGATGCTAATTCCATGTCATTTTTAGGAAGATTAAAAATTTCAAATTTAAAGAAGAAATCACGTCTAGGTTACCAGACGCGGATTCAAATTTTCCTGAATTTTAGACGGATTGAAAATATCCCAAAAAATGGCAATGATGTACGCGTCTGGGTTCCTAGACGCGTTTAAGAAAAGGCGGCTAGATGAGTAGATGCGTATTCTTCAGTTATTTAGGGAAGTCGAATATTACCAAAAATTGATAAGTGAATCGCGTCTCAATAAGAAGACGCGTACTCTAAAATTTTAAAAAAAATGTTATTTAAAATAATAAAACAAACGAACTGAACGAACTGCTTTCCGGGGTCGGCATCCACGGGAGAACTCAGTGACAAAACCGGAGCACATACCACTCGAGGATTGGGACGAGGCTGTCGATATCGCCAATAACGCCCTGTGCTCGTTCCGAGATTCTCTGATGCACTTCAACCCAGACACCATGATAACAGAGGTGGCATCGGATATTGCTGGCGCAATCCTCGCGGAGCGCGATAGGTGCGCCGCTATTGCGGATCGTGTCAAAGCGGAGCGTGACCGGATGGCACGTGAAGACGATCGCGCCCAAGAAATTGATGCGCTCACCGCACAGGCATTCATTGCCAAGTCCATCGCCTCAAGAATCCGCTCGGGAGACGAGCAAATGAATCGGCGGCACATCTCCGATGCCGATACTATCGAAATCCACCGCTTCTACTGGATGTGGAGTGTCGACGCCTATGGGCGCCCACACTTCGACATTCCGGTGGTCGAAATAGCCGCGGCTTACGGAATCGCCTGCGGCCGCCACGTCTCCGACCTGCTGGCAGAAGCCACGACCGGCGGGGCGTTCTTCAAGTGCGTATGTGGCGGGTCAGTCAATGCCCGGAACCGCGACAGATTCTTGGCCGGAGAGTTCCGGTGCGTTGACTGCGATACCGGGTGGATAGGCAACTGGGAACGGGACGGCAAGATAGGCGACTGGCATCGGATCGCCCCCGAAGTCGTGCGTCGGGTAGAGACGTGGCGGCACCGCTATCAACGCATAAACGCGTTCGACAAACTGGCGAAACGAGGCCGCCAGCCGTCCCCTACTGTTCATGGAGAGAGCTAGATGAGCGAGAGTTTGAAGCGCGGGCATGTTTATCTCGAACCGTGCGAAGACCGTTACGTCGAGAGTATCGCCCGCATTCTTGGAGGGAGCAGCGCGGCTGCTAAGGCCGTGGCCGAACGCGACGCCCGGCGCGCAGCCGGGGAGGATGTGCGAGTGTTCATCGACAAACGCGGCCTTTGGGTGGTCGGCCATCCCCTCCCCCTAGTCTCATAGATGGAGAAGAGAATGGAATGGCAACCGATTGAGACCGCGCCGCTCGATGGCAAACAGTTCTTAGCGGCGCTCACAAATGGTTGGGTGACGATCATCTCTGGCGATCCGCGATGGCAGCGCGATACTTCTCTTAAGAGCCTGGAGTTGAAGGGAGTGATCAGAAGTGCACCGTGGCCTCTTTCTAGTGACGCAAACGTGCTCCCGTCGTAAGAAATCTGGGTTTCAGAAGAGTGCAGAAGAGAGTGATAAAACCTGAAAAGTTGGGGCTTGGAAGAGGGGGAAAAGATGAGAGAAATAAGAAAAAAATATGATCAAAATGAAGTTAATACTCCCCTCTTCAAGATGGAGTTGAAGGAGGACGAATAGGATGAAGCATGACTTTGCCCCGGCTTGATGAACAGGCCCTCGTCTTAGAGTTGGAGCAGAAAAATGGAAATCCGTAATGATTTGTCAAAAGTAGGGGCGAAGTTAAGAAGGCAAACATTGATGAAATAGCGCAAATAAGGAACCAAAATGAAGCTAATACTTCCCTCTTCAGGCTTGGGTCTAAGAAGGATGAAGACAGCGTAGCATGGCTTCACCGTCACCTTGGAAGCACACCCCTATCGTACAGTCTACACAGGGCCCTTTATATAGAAAACTACTGGAACCCAGAACTTTCTGCCACGATTCTAGAAGATAGAGTACACCAAATCTCGAGACCTATGGATCAATCTCGAGATAATACAAAGGATAACAGGTAGGAACAAGTGAGACTCAATTTGGAGGAAGGATCTGGAAGAAATGGCTTCTGGAAGGAGGGCCCATTACGCAGGAAATAGAGTTTGACTTGTGCTAGGATGCATAAACCCCCAACTTCCGTCCACGTTTCTAAGTAAGATAGCCAATGAAAATCTGAGTTCTATAGACCGAATTCAAGATAATATAAAGGAGAAGACATAGGAACAAATGGGGGTCGATTTGGTTGAAGATTCTAGATGATACGGCTCCTCTAAGGGCGCTACGACACACAGAAATGGTGCAGAGTCTAGCACGAATTGGACTCTTGCATGAGCCTAGTGGTCTATTGTATGACCGTTAGGTTGCTGGGGAAAATTTTTGATAGACTTCATGTGACTTTCAAAATCAGATCATATCTCCCAAACGGTGTAGAACTAGTGAAAGTGGTAGAAGAAGAAATTGTAGATAGCTGAAAGATGAAAAACTTTCATGAAGAGAGCAAGATGAAAAAATGATCAGAAGAGGGAGAAACGAGGGCTAGAAAATAGTGATCAAGTTAAGAAGCACTTCATTTTGAAAACTATGCATGAATAATGATGAAATCAAGAATGTAAATTTTATGCAAAAAGATTACCTTGCAATTCATGAAACAGCTACCAGAGACAATGTTGGTCATCGTGGAATTTGTCCTTAAGTGGCAGATAAAAAGATTGGAAGCAAAGATTTGATGTGGCTTAACAAGAAGGAGTGGTACCAAGACCAGACTCATACGAATAAGGAGAAAAGGAAGAGAGGCGAGAGCTAGAACTCCCTCACTAAGGTGTGGAGACCCTGATCACATGGAAGGTCTACAGAAGGAAAGGAGAATTAGGAGGAGGAGTAAGGACTAAAGCCTCAAAAATAGTGGGAGAATGGGCAGATGCCCAAAGTAGTTGATGTAGAAGAAGTCGGGTCGGATCCGAGATCAGGAGGGATTAAAAGGAGGAATTGATAACTGGAGAGAGGGGAATCCGCAGGGTCCAGAGGCAAGGGAGGAGAATTATGATAGGAAGAATCATCCAGAGGTTCCAGAGGGAGAAAATACCGAGGGACACGATGCCCCGAGGAGAGGTATGGGAAAAGATAGTGGAAGAGGAAGAAGAGAATGAAGGACACGACATCCTGAAGGAGCAGGAGGAGGAATTGGAAGAAAGTGAAAAGATCCAGAGGTTCCAGAGGAATAGAGAAAGAAGGGACGTGATGCCCTGGCAATAGAGAGAAAGAATGGGACGAAGAATCTAGAAGTTTCAGAGGAAGAAGGTATGAAAGGACGCGATGCCCTGGGGAGAGTGATTTAGAAGAGGAAGAAGGGTCCGAAGGTTCCGGAAGAATAAAGTAGCGAGGGACGCGATGCCCTAAGAGAATCAGTGAGAAATTCGGGGGACCCAGATATGTGGGTGTAGAGTGGTGCGATGCCCAAAGAGGGAAGTCCAGAGGTTCTGGAGAAATAGAATTAAAAAGGGCTCAATGCCCTAGAAGGAAACTGGAGGGGGCGCGATGCCCGACCAGTGTTAGGGGTCCCGGAAACCTCGAAGATAGAGATGAAAGAGATGGGAAATGCGAAGGATCTGGAGGTTCTGGAAGGCGGGGAAGATATGGGTTCGAAAACCTGGGAAAGAAGAAATGTAGATGCATGATGCAATGCAACGGATGTGATGGATGCATGGAATGTATGAGATGTAAAGAACATGAAGGGCGAGAGGACGAGATCCTCCTCCTTACTCCTAGAGTGGCCCATGAAGAATCTGTGATAGACGGGAATATGGGTGAAGTTAAATAGAAGGTGGAAGGCCTCTTAGCGGAAGAATGCTCGCCCCTCCATAGCAACGAAAGTATACAGCGGATCAGCCTAACGGATAAAATCAAAACCCATGACGAAGCTTCAACAATAAATGCCAACTCCTTTGGAGCGCGAAGAGCAATGATGTGAGGGAATTGGAAAGTTGGAACAAGAAGCATCGTGTTGCCCAGGGATTGTGGCGTATAAGGAGTGTTGATCAAAATGGGCATTCGCCCCTTGTATAGAAGAATGGGTTCAAGATTTGCAAGTCGAAACAAGGGGTGCCCTACCTGGCCCTTGGGCATAGACTTATACGGCATCAAAGCTTAACTTCCTCTTCCTATGAGTAGCGGCGGGGGCTTGGCCTCTTCAACCACGCTCGGCATAAAAACATGGACTGGCATCCGGCAAATCAATTCTTGCATCTTGAAAAATATAGCCGTGGCCAAATCCTTCTTGCCTGACTCTTGGTCAACTTTGACACAAGTATTTGTAGAAAGACGCCCGTTCCGAGTGGAAGTGAAAGGTGAAGCGGAGGTGGAAGGCTCCATAGATGGTGGAGGTGTAGTGGAAGATGTTGGAGGAAATACGTCGAGCTTTTCCCCTTGCTCGGAGGTGGACGGGGTTGGCTCGAGTGCAAAAAGGAGTGGACCCTACTCAGGATCTGCCATGGGTTCGGGTGGAGGTTTAGGTGGAGGAATGGGCAAATTGGGTTTTGGGGTTAAAGGGGCAGTGGAGGGCCGAGGTGGCAGCAATGGAAGGTTGATTGGAGGAGGTTTAGTGGTGGACTCGACGGAGGTCGATGGCATAGAGGTTAATGGTATAGCTAGTGGACGTTTAGTGCTGAGGAAACGCCGAATGGGGCGAGTGGTGTTAGGGGTAGTAGAAGACTCCTGATGGCCGGCGCAGGTGATTGGAGTATCGACCCATCATCGTAACTCCAATAAGTCTCAAAAATGGGGGTTGAAGTAGGAACGGTGACATTGTCCTGAGCTAAGGGTTCATCTAATGGCAGTGGAGGAAGTGGAAAGTGAAGAAAACTCAGAATGGGTGCCTTCAAAACTTCATCATCGTATGCCGTCTTCAATTGCACGCATGCCGGCTCTTCATTGTCAGATTCAAGTGGACGCTGTTGTGGAGGCGTGTTGATGGGTGGTGAAATGTAATGGTGTTGTGAAGGATTTTGTGAATGTAAGTGTGTATGCGGAGGGCCATATGAATGAGTGGCGTGGTTAGGTGTGGGGCGGACGACGTCCACTTCATTGTTGAAATCCGTCAGCTCTTGCTCACTTGCATTGTCGATGCCGTAATCATCTCTCCACTCCTTCCAATCTTTCTCCATCTTTGTAATGTTGTTCAGAACGGCGTGAAGGGGATTGATTGGAGAAGGAGGAGGAGGAGTGGGCTGTGGGCTTGTAACCCTCTTTAGTTGTTCCTCCAACAAAGTGACTCTATCAATGAGAACCTGCTGGAGGTGTGTAGCCTGAGAAGCAGAGGGTTGACAAGGCCTTGAGAGAGAAGCCGTATAAGAAGGCCATGGAAAGGGACTAACGGGCTAACCCAGAAAGGGACCCAGTCGGGCCGGGTTGCAAGGACTAAAAGGGCCTTGGGGCCATGATGGAGGAGGAATAGAAGGAGGTGGGTGATGGACCACCCGAGGAGGAGTATGTATGGAAGGAGGCGGGTGATGGGTCACCCGAATGAGAATATAAACCGGCGAGGGAGGCGGGTGATGGGCCACCCGAATAAGAGTAGAAGGAGGAGGAGAAGAATGCGGTGCGCCCTCAACAACAACCTTAAGGGCTTGGATTTGTTGAGGGGTGAGATGATCTATAGCATGCAAGATCTAGGAGACCTTCTCATCATGGGGAGGAGACGGTCCTGTGGGAATAGTGGCTTGCGATTGAGGCGAGGGACCATGTGATTGGACATTACCCATGGGTCGGGCAATACCATAAGAATGAGGACATAATCCCCTAGAATAATTGTGGTGAGAATTATGGAATTGAGGATTATATGATGTGCTGGGTTGTTTATCCTCATGATTATATGTTGAATTAGACATGTTGATTTGATTACCAAGGTGAAACCGCAAGAAATCTCTTCGTGAAGGCGCGCAGAGTAGATCTGAGGATAGGCTAGTAACTCAGTCTGGGAATTAATTCCTCGAAAAATACGTCGGCTCACCTTCGGCGACCACCGCTACTAGAGATTGATCGGCAACCCATCAGAAGCATCCCAGCCAATCGCCGCAGCAAGGAGTCAACTGGAAGCCACCGTCCCAGTTGCTGAGTTCTCTTACTGTACCGAGTTGGAACAATACAGAGTCAGACCAGCAGCCCATCTCTGGCCCAAATTGTTGCCCGTCAACCATAGTTCGCTACTCCCAGGCCCCACATTATAGCCCTTTACCTCCTTGCATGGAGTGGGTGATAAATTCATTTCTGTAATTATTGTAATATTTGTACACCGGGAGTACGAGCTTCGACCGGGGTCGTCTTCCCCACGCCCGAAGCGTGAAGGTAAACTCACCTCCTTCTTTATCGCATTTGCTTATCTCATATACTTTTGAATGTCGCTGCTAGAGTGATAGGAACATAGCTCGCTATATTATTTCAATCACCGCTGCGAGAGAGTGAGCGTGACCCATCCCGTGACTCAATCTGAGTACACACGGAAGAGCCGAGTACCATTAACTCATTGCTGATTTCTCAACCGCGCATGATCCCGCGTTTCCCTCGCTAGGGACGAGTTGCGAGCTAGAGTCCCAGGTTCGTGTGTCCGTCCCGCATCAGGTCGAGCCTGCTGGGTTATAGGAAGGGCCGGGTAGCCCAAGCCTTAAAGGTGTTCGAGGAAATTTTCGAACCCTTGTTCCGGAGCATTTTGCTAGGAAATTGTTTGGGTACAACAGCGCAGTAATAAGATGCAATGGATGCTGGCTCTAATGACCAATGTCATAGATAGGACTTCTCACAATACATCAAGCAGCTAACGAACCTTCAAGGCAACAAATAGATTTGACCAAAGTGAAAAATGCTTCAGACAGAACTACTGTCGACTACTTACAGGAACAAGTAATGAAATGATTGACCAACTGTAGAACGAAGTTAGACAGAGATTCTGCTGGAAATGTACATAAGCGAATGCTCAAGGGAACCAGTACTTGGCGGAGATCTGAGTCGAGTAACTCTCCTCACGCAAGGTGTGTGAATGCACCTTTTGATATACCGACAGGGGACATCGTCATGCCACTTCCCAGTAATCTTCCACGCTCGGGGCGTGACACTCCACCTCGCAGTGGTGGGTAGTGTAGACGAGACACTTGTAGGCACATCATAAGACGTTAGTGGACACAGCTGCCTATTCTTCTAGTGAGGGGAGTGCTTCATACACGTGATACGTGACTTCCACGTGACTCTCGTGTTTCTCGAGTGTCATGACCTATCCGGGTTACCCCTCTCATGGCTTTGCTCGAGGTCAGTGTTATGTTGTGAGCACAACATTCTAGTCATGTTGGGTCTGTGTCTGTCTAGGTCTTTTCTAGACCTTCATTCCTATTTGTGCAGCTTTGACAAATCGGCAACTCCTAACTTCGTCAGTTCAGAGTTCGCCCTTCTATTGCTATTAGGAGTAGCTTCGGGTGCTGAGGTTAGTTCGGCAGCCCTTTGTTTGGTACGGGTTATTCCCCTCGTCCTTACCTGCTCGCTACTCTTGCTTCCTTTTCTTTTACACCTTTCTAGTGTAGTGTTTCCTAGTTTACTACCTGCTGTTTTACTTGTTTTATTCCCCTCATCCTTACCTGCTCCCTACTCCTGCTTCCTTTTCTTTTACAGCTTTCTAGTGTAGTGTTTCCTACTTTACTACCTGCTGTTTTACTTGTTCTGTGTTACTGCATGTTTTTCAGTGGGGATCTCCGTGTCCCCTACTGAGCCAGTGACACGAGACTCACCCCTGCTTTTCAGGTGGGTGGCGTCATTCTGCTTCCATGGTTCTTGGTGTACGAGTTCGTAGAGGCCAGCTGGTACCTGCGTCGGGCTTCCCCCGACCTCAGTGTAGGTTTTTTCTTTCTGTCAACTGCACTTGCCTTTAATTTCTGGGACTGGACTCCAGTACATAATTGTTAACTTAGTAATTTTATTTCTACTACCTTAGCAAACCGATCTAATGAAATTTAATTACTTATTGTCATATCTCTGTGGCTTCAATGTACTACACGACAATCATTTTTCCCTTCGGAGCTTTACCGCTCTTGGGAGGCCTCGCGGGTTTCAAGTGATGTCAGGTGTCTTCGATAGTCCTATCGGGTATATCTGGTATCCGGGATCCGGGTCAGCACAATCAACCCCCAAAGGTAGGCAATCTCCCAAGCAAAACCTAATAAATAAGATTTTGGGTTCTAGATAATCAATAGATCATCTAGGAGCAGAATAGGCACAACCCTTGGGTCAAACCGCGGGTTGAACATCATGCAGATAGAACGCGGTCAAGTCAGGATCATTTCTTAAAGCTAGCAGTCGGGCCAAGACCACTATCAGGTAGAGTCAACGCCAGAAGGAAAAGGGGTTGACGCAGGGAAACTAGAGGCAGAACGCGG
Organism: Amorphophallus titanum; assembly: GCA_024336825.1. Taxonomy (NCBI): domain Eukaryota; kingdom Viridiplantae; phylum Streptophyta; class Magnoliopsida; order Alismatales; family Araceae; genus Amorphophallus; species Amorphophallus titanum. Next base: position 25,817,410 of record JANBPO010006859.1, read on the forward strand.
TCATGGTCCGACCACTACTAGAAGGTAGCGGTCGCCTGAGAACCGCTATCTGTCCAGAGTGCAGAAAATGTTGGTAAACTCATCTAGACCAATAGATTTTAGGGTACAACCAGCTCAGGGTCCTAGTGGGAATCCCAAGCACGCGGAGACTTAAGGAGGCCTTGAAACATGATTACCTAGTCTGACAGAAGGAATATTTAACGAAGATGATCACAAGTTCAAAAAGTGTTCCTATCAAGTGCATGTGTAACTAATAGCAACGTACCTGAATACGCACTATATGTGAACTTATAAAGTAGAAAACAGACGAGAAAGGGAGCGTGCAAAAACATAAACCAAAGTGCAATCAAATCATGAAAATTTGTTTAAGTACAAAACTATAAGATTTGGGCAAGAAAATAGTATACATGAAAATAACTTTTGAATATGCTAACATGAAACATGATGTAGCAGAAATCATGAGTTACATGAAATAACTTCTAATCATGAGTAGGAGCCAGAAATAATAAGGCTAAGGCATGGTTTCTATCAATTATGCTAGGGATATACATATAGTTTAATCTGGCTATAAGAACCAGGTAGCGGTCTTGAAAGGGCCGCTACTTGGAAATAGTGGTCTGTCGGGGGCCACTGTCTGATGATAGCGGTCTCTGTGAGACCATTTTCTATTTGCTGTAGACAGAAATAGAAAATCGATGTGCAAGGCTCACTCTAGGTAATAAGGGCATGAAGACTAAGAGGAACAGGAGGATAAGACATGATACTATGTTTAGGACGAAAGAAAATGTAGGAAGGACCTGAATTAAGGTAGAATTCTTATTTTTTAATCAAGAGGTGCAGTGAAAGTATACAGAGAAAACATGCAGGCACAGTCATGGGAACACATGAAATACTGCGTGTATAATGCATGAAATCATGAGAAAATTGAGGACTTTTCCTAAGATTAATCTCATATGTCATCAGTGATCCTATCAGCTCCGTAACTGTCATGCTGGAAAGGTCCCTAGATTCTTCTGTCACTGTGGCCTTAGTGTGCCACGCAGGGGTCAGAGATCTTAGAATTTTCCTAACTAAGTCAGCCTCCTGAACCTGTTTCCCAAAGGCCTTCAAACTATTTGTGATCAGGGAGAGCCTAACATACATCTCAGAAATCGTCTCATTATGCTTCATTTTGAACAATTCATAGTCAGAGGTCAGCATATTAACCTTTGACGCATGCACCTGTGACGTCCCTTCATAGATTAACTTGAGATCATCCCACATCTTCTTTGCTATCTTGCACGCATAGATCCTAGAGTACTCCTCAGGGTGCACAGCACATTGCATAATGTTTAGGGCCATCCAATTTACTGTCGACAGTCGAATCTGCTCCCTAGTCTATGTGCCTTCATCTTTAGGGAGTTCATACGGCCCGGTGGTGATGACTCTCCATAGCTCGTGACTTTGGGCTTGTAGGAACACCTCCATCCTGTTCTTCCAATAAATGTAGTTACCACCATCGAAGAACGGGGTCGGTTGATAGAGTGCCATTCAGCTATGAAGCTGCGAGTAGCACTGGGTCCAATTCTTCCTTGGTCATTTGACCACATGATGGGAAACCCACTCTGATACCAATTGATATGCGAGAAGGACAGATATAGAAGGGGGGGATGAATATGTCTGTCCCCCCAAAATTTGAGCAAACAGAGAACTAAGGCTAATCAAAGTCAAACTAAAAGTAGCAGCACCAAATAGATCTCACGCACAGGTTAGACAATTAAATAGATAGTTAGAGTGCACAATTATATCAATGAACTAAGCTCAAGATCAGATGAGATGGCAGAAATGATCCATTCTCAGCACCTAAGTGTGCTTGTAACGATTGTCACTGATACTTGGTGGAGGTTTGATCGGATGATCTCCTCAAGCAAGGGGAAGTCTTCCAGATAGGCGTAACCTACCCTTCCACTTCACCTTTTGATACACTAGCTAATCGAGCCAACACACTCTGAATGCCAAGCTAATAATACTACCTAATGAACTATAGAGATTCAGAAATAAAATTCAAATGTCCAAACCATCCGACAGTGCATAGGCAATTTTTGTAACCACTCCAAGCTTCGTCGACGCCGTGCCGGCACGCACGTCCCCGCTCGCCTTCGTCTCCGGTCAGAGCTAGACTTTTCAATCTAGCTAGGCACGTGCTCCAATGTCTTACTTATTTAGTATCTTTTCAATTGCCGCGCGACGAAGTGAGAGAGAGCCCTAGCCATATAGCTAGTCTCCTGAGAGCATCGCTGTGGATGGAGAGAGAGAGCTTGTATGCGCCCATCCTTAAGCCCTAGCACTGTCACATTAGGGCCCCATAATTGTCAGGAGGTAGTTCCACAACTACTTCGCCTACAGGCGAGCAACTCTCCCTGACCGATCCCTTCTCAAAAGGAATTGACCCTTTGCATATTAGCCAATAAACTTGGTCCACATCTTGCTGATTATCGGTCCCAGGACTGCATCATTTAGGTCCGAGCTCGTGCATGCCACGTTGCTTTAGAAATTCATCGGGCTGTCTAGAGCACAGTTTAACTTTACAACCGCCCATGGATCAGGAGAGCGTGAATGCCTTGATCCTCACCGACCCCTAGCTTGTAGAGCTTCTACCTCAGAAATAAGAATCCATTGAGAGGAATGAGGCCGATCTTGACCTCATCACCCAATTTAAGGAAATAGATGCAGGATTTGATGGCACGCATGTCGAGTACATGCAGGTTGGAGATATTACCGAGAGCTCTAGCCAGGAAAGATTAGGTGTAGTTTTTTGCATCTTAACACACCCCCAGGATGACGACTGGCGTCGAACCTTCATCTTTCAAACCTATATCCTGGTGAAATCTCAACCATGCAAAGTGATCTTTGACAACGGGAGCTGTATCAATGTAGTCTCTTCAACTTTTGTCTCTCATCTAGGTCTACCTACAAACCCTCATCCTAGGCCATACAACGTGGCTTGGGTTGATGACACTTCTATCCCAGTCACCACTACATGCGTCATCCCCATCCAATTCTAGTCCTACCAAGGACAGATTTTATGCGATGTAGTGCCTATGAAGGCTGGGAGCATCATCTTAGGATGACCGTGGATCTATGATGTAGACCTCGCTACATTTGGTCGGTCCAATCAATGTTCCTTCTACCATAATGGGAAGAAGATTCAGTTGTACCCGACGCCCCCAAAGGTGACCCCGGAAAAGAGTCCACCCTTGGTGCGTTATAGCCCTTATCAGTTGTGTTGTATGCCTGTTGACTTTAACGCCTCTGCGCCCGTGCGTTATAGTCCTATAGCACGCCTGTCCTGGTGCGTTATAGTCCCATTTAACTGTGGATTTGTATGAGTTCTATCGAGCATAGCGATCCTGCCTTAGTCCGTTATGGTATGTAACAGGGTGATCTTAGTCCGTTACATACCTTGAGATTTCAAAAGCATGTATATGTAATTTCTAGTGCATTTCATGTTGTATACACGCCATGTTTAAAGTATTTTGTACACTGTCACATTATTTTGCATCCCAAAAGAGTAACTTTCTCTCTCCTTGTGATGGAACCACTAGTCGTAGCCTGACGACGTCTATGTCGGCCCACTTGGGAGAGGTGGCGGGATATTCCCGTTGTACAGTTTGTAAGTTAGTTTCTGTGGGCCCTCTCGCATAGTTAGTAGCATCCTATTGGGAGGAAAAACTAGCTAGAGGTCTGGCTCAAGGCGATGGGTCAGTCTGTGCACACGTAGTCAGAGGCCTGGACTGACACTGACGAGCGTTACTCTGATTAGTCACTCGGTGCAGTACTGTTATATCACTCGCTTGTCACGAGCTTCACTGTGACGTGCTTGAGACGCAGTGTAAGATGTTAGTGGACGCATCTGGTTTCTTCTTTCTGGTGGTCTTCCTTCCTCCGATCACATGGTCAGCTCAGGTTTTCTTTATTGGGAGATTTAGCTTATGATGTTATTAATTAAATGTAATTCGACATGTTTACCTGTTTAGATAGGTTTCCCTACTTCACCATAACTATGATTTAATTATGCCACTGGCTGTTTACTGCGTTAAATGCGTGCTCTAATTGTCTTTATTACTGTATGCTTGCATGTTTAGTGTGTGGTAGGGATACGCGTGACCCCTACTGAGTCTGGTTATGACTCACCCTTCCTTCCTGCAGGTGAGCCGTCCCAGCCGTCTGCCAGTCCCTCGCGTGTTTTTGGAGATCGTGCCTAGAGCGCCAGCTGTGGTCCGTCAGTCCTGGTGTACTTTTGTCTGGGGTATGCCCCGTGTAGTTGTATAGTGAGACTATTGTGGTTGTTATCGGACTTGTACATTTGTAAATTCTGGACTATTAGTTATAATTAACATGTAAATTTCATTCGCCCTCCTTTTTGCTATTTTTTTTCTTTTTGTTTGGTGCTGACCCCCAGAATAGGCCATTTTCTTTCCTTCTTCTTTTTTCTTTTTTTTTTTTGCATATTTCGCATCACTCACCATTCTTCTTTTTGTTGGTAAAGTATCTGCATTCAAGTTATGTGAACCTAGTAGACATCGGCTTCGGCCAGATTTGTGAGGAACAGCTGAGGCGGTGACGCTGCGCGGGCCAGCTCTCTTCCAAATAGGAATTTGGTGAGGGCGTAGTGGGTCCACCTTGTACTCGCCCATCTGTAGTTTGCCTTTTTTGATCAGGCCTTCAATAACGTCCTTGAGCACGTAGCTAGCCTCAATGGGATGCCCCAACATTTAGTGATAAGGACAGAAGCGTGGATCGTCTTTTCTTTCGACATTGCCTGGTTTCTTCGGCTCCGAAAGTACCACTTTGCCGTATTCACGGGTCCACTCAAAAAGAGTCCTAGCCTTATCTTTCGGAAAGGAGTATGGTTTCATCATTTTGTCCCTTAATGAGTGCCCTTGTTTCGCCGGCTCGACAGAAGATGCCTCTTTCACTTTCTTCTTTTGTTGCTCGAAGGCTTCAAAATTTGAGGCACAAGTTTTTTCTTGGGCTAGTTGTTTGCCGGTTGGCTTATTCTTTTGGCTCGAGACTGTAGGAGTTGGACAAATCCTTTCAAGAACTGCTTCGGCTTTGGTTATGATGTCACCTACTTGTTCAAAGGTCGTGACTTCAATGTCAATGAACCATCGTAGAATTTTTATTCTCAAATTCTCTTTGCAGATTTGAACAGAATCCCTGTAGCTAGGCGGATGCCAACACTTTTCACAGAGATTTCTCCATCTTTTTATGTAGTCCATGACGGACTCATCATCCCTTTGTTTGGCTACTTGCAATTTGGCCTCGGTGACTTCTCCTTCAGCCATTTTCATAGTCATTGTTTGTTCTGCCCTTGACTTGTCTGACTACACGTGTGACCTCATTGGCACCATCATCGGAGATGCTTTATTTGCCCCCTAACATGCCCGGGGGACTGTGTGTTGGAGTGATTAAGGGAGGATGCCCCCTGTAAGATCATGTGCTATTCGGGGAATGACTGGCCGTGCTGAAGCTTTAGGTGAGCAACCACAAATTTGAAATAAACTCTTTTCTGAAGCCGGTATCATGATCTCTCTCTTCTGGATGACCAGCAGTGACCAGTCTGTATGTGTAAACCTTCTTGGTCTATCCTGGTCTAAGAAATTGTAGTTGGTGGCACTACAGAGTTGGTTGCTTCTAATCTTCATCTGATCGAATCTGTCGAGCCACTTCGGTTGTGTATAGAGGACGAAGTGGAAGATGTCGATCCAACGGATATGTGTTGATTTGTAATTGTAACCGATGACCTTATGGAGATGGTCCTCACGGAACGAAATACTTTTTTCGGGGGATTCTTTTGCATAATGCACTTCTGGCTGTTGTTGGCATATCTACCTTTGGACTGGTTCGTTTTGCTACCTTTGTCTTCAATACTGCTTCTCTCGCCATCTTCTTGTTGCCTCATTGTGACTACCTTTCGTGATTGTAGGTATGTGATGAGGAGCCTCCCCGAGTTATTAGCGCACATGTAGTAACGACATACATTTCTGCGTTATCAATGATGCATGCATGTAGAGCTAAACAAATGTGATGAAAATAAACAGAGAAGAGAGGGAAGGAATCCTGTGTATCTGGAAGGCCCCGTCGGGGCTTTAGGTGTTGAATCAGGAAGAAGCCTCTGAAAGATGAAGCTTTAGGCGTGCAGAGGACTCCCTCCTGAGCCTCCGATCCGGCAGCACCTTCCCTTGGTAATTGAATTCCGCCTCTCCTGGGCATGAAATCGCAGGGGTATTTATACAGAGAGGAATTGTAATTCAATTCCCAGAACAATTAGGATGACCATTTATGGAAGGAGATAAACATGGGAAGAGTCCTTCCCCAGCGTGGAAAGCCACTGGGAGGACTTCCCCGAGTTGAAACGGACCTCAAAACAAGGAAAGAAGGAGCTGCCGGCATGTTCGGGAGGTTACAGGGAAATGACGTCGGGTACCGTGGTCACCCATTGAATGGGCGTCCACCCTTATGGACGTTAATTCAAAGTTAAAATAAGAAAAACTAAAATAAAAAGAAATTAACGTCTGAGGTCACAAACGTTTATTCTAAATATAATCTAAATTTCGGATGAAATCGGAACTCAAAAATGGCAAGAGAAATAGCATCTGCGGGCACTATCACTTATTGAATTGGCGCCCGCTTGTTTCGCATGCACGTTTGTCTTAGCATAGTATTAATACACTTCCTTCAAATTTCTAAGACCGCATATTTCCTTGCTAAATAACATTGTCCAGATTCTATGTCCGTGTGCGTCATGTCACACACTAAGAGATGAAAGGCCAATTCTCGGTGAGTGCATACGGCCAAGGGAAGAGTCGTAGCTATGTTACTAGCATAACTTGCATGATACACCCTAGATGAAACTCTCGCACCTCGTGCTTCATATGAGCAATGGTCCTTAGCCATAGGGATGCCATAAATTCTTCTTAGCACTTCAAGGATGCTCAAATCTCTGCACTCACATAAAGGGTGACCGTGAGGAAAAAGCTACCTACCCCCTTTCAAAAAAAAGATAAAAAAAATTTGTAAACAAAAGGATGAATCCTATTAGCCGGGAATCTACATTGAGACATATGAGGAGACTCGCGCCGAACGGTGAAGTCTATTGTAACACTATGAATAAAGGGATGAACCTCAGTAGTCGAGAATCCCCATTAAGACACATGAGGAGACTCATGTCAAACGGTGAAATCCATTATAGCACTATGAATAAAAGGATGAATCTTATTAGTCGGGAATCTCCATTAAGATATATGAGGAGACTCACGCGAAACGGTAAAGTCTATAATAACACTGTGAATAAAGGGATGAAGCTTAGTAGCTGGGAATCTCCGTTGAGAAACATGAGGAGACTCGCGCCGAATAGTGAAATCTCGAATTAAGAATAGACAAGGAGGTTGTGTGAAGCTGCCGAAAGTCGAGAGCCCCGAAGGTATGTGTAGGCGATAAAGTAATCCTCTAGTGTTACTCAGAATGTCTGCACGTCCCTATGTCTAGGGCTCACTACCCACATAATTGCACTTTAACACTATGGAGGAATAGTCCTAGGTGTGGATTGTGGTTTATGCTATGCATATGTTCTACGTGGCGTCCTCTATACGTATGCACATCTCCCTTAGTTATGCTTCGTGAGCCGCACTCCATCCGTGAATCATGGGTGCTGTCCTTATCCTATCCCTAATACAAGAGAACTATTCTATATACATCTAGTTTATGCGTGAGATCGATGGATGTCCGCATGCTTGCATGAATAAAGAATAAAAAAATAAAAAGATACGTTCTCAGCCCTAAATAAAATTATTAGCACAGCACAAAGAATACTTGAATATTAAGCATGCTATACATCACAATAGATTCATAAATAGCCTTCCAAAATACCCTGATACACATTCAATCAAGACATTCACAATGGTTTGAGGAATACCTTATATGGGGAAGGAGCAGCCCACAAATCGGAAGGGAAGGAGCACTGAAGGGGAAGGAGACGTCAACAGGAAGGACCAGTCCACGACGTTGGGGGAAGGGGCAACCGGCAAACTCTTCACAAAATATGAATAGTAGTAACACACACGCATAGACGACGAATGGGAACGCAGTCTGGGGGGCTCGTCTCCTACTGATAGAGGAGATAGGAGAGAGAGAGAGTGGTCGATCCGGGGTCTAGGGTTTGCGGAGGGCAGCAGTAGTTAATCACAAGAGAGGGGAGAAAGATTACAGTGGAGCGAGGTGACGAGTCAGAGACAATCGCTAGAGGAGATCGTGCTTCACAGGGAGCTAGCAGGAGATGATCGAAAGCCATCACTAGCAAAGGGGAGAGGTCCACCAGCGACGATCTGAGGCGGCGATACACAACAGAGGGAAGACATCCACTGGGGAGCACGGTTGCTAGGGTAATTGCGAGAGGGGAGACCGACCACCTTGACGGATGGCACGAGCCAGAATCGATTGCTAGGGTAATCGTGAGAGGGGTGACCGACCTCCTCGACGGATGGCACAAGCCGTAGCCAGTGGCAAGAGGAGATAAAACCTTCGGAGGGAGTCGGTTAGAGTCGATCGACGATTAAATCGGCTACAGATCAAGGATGCGAAAGTGGAGAGGAACGACCTCCCACGCGCAGTCTAGGCAGGGAACCGCGTCGTAGCTGCATCGTTTCGTCCACATGACAAAGTTGTTGGTACTCAAAGCTGATACAAGGAGAAAGAAAAATGAATTCGGATCAAATGAAAGGCAAGTGGAAACAGCTTAAGGGTTCAGTGAAAGAGCGTTGGGGAAAACTAACCGATGATGACCTCGACGTCATCGATGGCCAGAGCGAGCAACTGGTCGGGAAGGTACAGGAGCGCTACGGCATCGCCCGTGAGGCCGCGCAGAAACAGGTCGACGAGTGGAACGCGTCTGCGCGTGAGACCAGTACCGAAGCCAACCGCGATCCATACTCTGCATTTGAACCTTTGGATTTGGTTCATACGCCCTGTCGAGGCTGTCAAGTCCATATCCTTTTCTCGCAGGGTTGATTCATGTCTTTTGGCTAGTCAACCTTGTGTATATTTTTAATTCCAGATTTGACTCTTATGTCCCTTCGGACTGTCAAGTCTATCCAGTCCTTTTCAAGAGTGACTCATACGTCTCTCGGCATGTCAGCTCCATTTGTATTCTAGACTTCCTAGGTTTGACTCCCGTGTCTCTTCGGGCTTACCAATCTCTCCTTCCCGTCCTATCGGGCTCGGCCTATGCATGCCCTTTCGGGCTGCCCACCCATCTAGCCTATTGGCTGTTGGATTTAACTTACATGTCTCTTTCAGACTGTTAAATCCATTTACTCAGTGTCCCATTGGGTTCAGCCTATGCATGCCCCTTTCGAGTTGCCAATCCCTTTTGTTTATTGGCTTTCGGGTTTGACTTTTACGTCCCACTGGGGCTGTCAAATCCATCTTTCATCTTCTGGGTTTGGGCTGTGCATGCTCCTTTCGGATTGCCAACCCATCTTGCCTCTCAGCTTTCAGGCTTGACTCACATATCCCACTGGGACTGTCAAGTCCATCTTTTTGTCCCAACGGGCTTGGCCTATGCATGCCTTTCGTAGGCTGCCAACCCCATTTGCCTATCAACTTTCAGATTTGATTTATATGTCCCACCCAGACTGTTAAATCCATTCTTTTATCTTACCGGGGTTGGCCTATGTATGCCCCTTTCGGACTGCCAACCCACCTCGCTTACTGGCTTCCAGGATTAACCCATATGTCCCCTTTAGACTGTTAAGCCTATTTATTTGTTATCTCAACCGGGCTTGGCCTACGCATATCCTTCTCGGACTGCCAACCCACTCTGCCTATCAACTTTTGTATTTGACCAGCACTGTCTCACTAGGATTGTCGAATCCACTCGTTCGTCCCACTGGCTTCGGCTCGTGTGTCCCTCGCGGTATGCCAAAAACCCCTTTCGCCTCTTGGCATTATAGGTACTAAAAAAAAAACGGAGCTAAAAGTATTGATGCCCAGCAGACTTGATTGTTCTCACTAGGGGAGCAATCAAGGACAAAAAGGTTTTAACTCGGCTAAGGTGAAAACCCGCAAGGGCGGAAATCTGTCACATTGTTTGTGTTGTTTGGGCTTGTTTAAGCTCATTTGTGATGTTTGTGTTGTATTCCTTCATCGTCCACACAGATTTGGTCGATAGGCCCATTTAGGCTAGCCCATTTTGTATGCCCATTGTCCACTCCCATTGTCCCAGGTCGATCTTGTATTGGTCCTAGTAAGTCAGCCCTCTCCTCTTTAGTCCTCCATGCCCTTGCTTCCCTGGCTGTACCTCATTGATCTCCTTGTATTAAGTCTCCATTTGCCCTCATGGAGCACCACTTTCATCCTTTGTATCAATCTCTTTCTTCTCAATCCTCCTATCCCCGTGTGGAATCCTCTTTCCACGCTGGTCCATCTCCTCGTGGTCCTTCTGACCCGTCTGAAGAACAGGATAATCTCATGGCCTATTTATCATACCTTGTTCACCAAATGGACCCAGCCTAGGCCCAAAAACTCATTGCAAATCACCTTAATGGGCATTAATGGGCCTTCCTCGCTTCATGGGCCATTTCCTCTTAATGGGCCTTCTTCTTATTCTCATATTGCTGCTAGCCCGATTGGTCCTTGTTCTAATGTCCAATCTCATCTTAATGGGCCTTCTCCTTCCTATGTTGTTGGCCCGATTTCGAATGGCCACTTTTATCTTAATGGGCCTCCTCCTTCTTCTCATGTTGCTACTAGTCCAATAGGTCCTTATGCTAATGCTTCTTTCAGGCCCACATGTTCTTTAACTCCCAGAATGGGCTTTCATTCTTCTTCTCAGCTCAGATCCTCTTATCCTATCCATTATCATAATCCTGATCCAAATTCATAATCTATTTCTCAAGTTGGCCCGCATTCTTCTCGATCTCTCCCTACCCAGGAGATGATTGCTCAGACCCAACGCCAGCTTGATGAACTTCAACATCGAGTTGATCCCAAATCCTCCTTAAGTGTTCCATTCGCATTTCAAAACCTTTGGCTCCTGCCATCTTCACAAATTTCCACATATCGTTGTTATAGTAGAGCCGGTGACCCCTTTGTGCACTTAAAGGAGTTCGTGTATGGGTCGGCCCAATTTTGACATGATCAACACTTGATGGCTTATTCATTTGGTCTGTCATTGGAAGGCCCAGCTCGGGATTAGTTTTTCTCTCTTTCGCAAGAGCAGTTCGTGTTTCCACGCCCTTTCCAACACCTTCCCCTTTGTTATCTTTTTTTTATTCTTTCCTCATCAGTTGTGTGTTGTAATCTCCTCCCCAAAATTTCTTATATCATGTATTTTTGTTATTAGAGGTGAATAAATGAATTGAGGCTGCTTGATTCGGTGGTTTAAACATTTTATCTATTTTTTCTCCTCCCTTTCTACCTCTTTCTGTGTTTATGCGATGGTCGGAGCACATCGCTGGATCGAATAGATCGTCCCAGGGTTGCGCCTGTTGAACATCTTCTCTTCAATAGTTTCTCATAATCATAGCTCCCATTGAATACCAAAGATCCGTCACACCCTCTAGACGTGATCCTTGGATACGCCGAGTGAAAGGGAAAAATTGATTTAATGACATCAGTTTTGTTTCTACCCGTTCGTGTTCATCAGGTGGAGCAAAAGATCATATTTATGTCGTCATTCTATGAATTTTAGCCCCGTCTAAATTGAGAAATTCATCTACATTTTTTAGATGTAACCTTCGAATGTGCACAAAGGGGTAAATAAATTCTTTCATTGATTAATTTTTTATTTGTTCGATGCTCTATTTTCATGTTCTCGATTCAGAAATTGATCCGACGCATGGATGCACGTCGGATACCGACCTTCTCACTCCGTATCAAGGTCCCTCCTATGGTGCCATTTCACCCGCTCTTTCTCCCGCTGTAGCACCTGCCCCTTGGGCCGCCGTGTGCATGCATCAAGTCTCATCCCAACCACCAACACATTTAGCCTATGCATATATGTGTCTAAGTGCCGTCGGCTTAGCCGCTTAAGCCCAACCTTTCCACCGCATATATGCTGCTAACCCATTTAGTCCCATATGTGGGTGAATAAATCTGCATGGGTGTCTGCGTTGAATAAATGCATGCATAAACCCCATCCTAGCCGCCTGTTCACAGCGTGTCACACCTCTGTATATGCCACTGGCCCCCTTGATTGTGTATTTATAGGAGTGAGCACCCCATGTATGGAGCCAACCCAGCTACCAGAGCCATACACATGAATATACATGCCATCCCACTCCATCATACAGATGAACCAACACATATGGGCATATAATTGTCATAAATATGCATAGCCCATTCATTTCACTGTATAATTGAATAATCCGCCCTCCCTCTCCTCTGTCGCGGCAGCCCTGCACCGTCCTCCGCCCTTCCGCCCTCCCTCTCCTCTGCCGTGGCAGCCCTGCACACCTACACCGCCCTCCCCCCTTCCGCCCTCCCTCTCCTCTGCCGGCGGCCCTGCACCTCTGCCGGCGCCATATGCTTTGCCCTCCGCCCTCCCTCTCCTCTTCCGGCGCGTCTCCACCCTGCACCGCCCTCCCTCTCGTCAGCCGGCAGCTCTGCACCGCCCTCCCTCAAAATATGTGAGGATGTCAAATGTTTTGTTATGGTTTCCCCGTGTAGCAGAAAGTGACTGCATCATAGAAGGCATGGACCATGCCGAGAACTTGAGTAGCTCCTGTGATGAAGTATTGCTCATTCTTAGGATGTGGTTTACAACAATCGCTGTGTGTTGATTGTTATTTCTCTTCTTTTTTTGTTGTTGTCGTTCTTTTTTGGTTCTCTAGTAATTAATCCTGCCAGTTTGTATGGACTAGCTAGGATGTAATTGCTCTCCTGGAAGTTCTGCCTGATGATCAGTCCCAATAATGTTTGCAGGTTTTAAGATAAAGAAGGGATGTCATGTCATTAATGTTGATGCAACTCACATACACACAGACCCAGATCACTTGCACAAGGATCCGATGGAGTTCAACCCCTCCAGTTTTGACGTAAGTTAGGCTGAAGTCTTGCCCTCTCTTTGTAGTCACTGTGGCTGTTGTACACTCTCCTCTTCTCACTCCATCACATGAAGGGACTAAGAAGGTAGCTTCTGTTCACTCTGAAGGAAATCCAAGAGCCATATTCTTTCTTGCCCTCCGGTTCTGGGGCCCGGACTTGCCTGGGGATCAATATGGCCAAGGTGACGATGCTGGTTTTCTTACACGGGCTGACGAGTGCCTACAGGTGAAAAACCCATGCACTTCTGTTGTGCAACTGCTCTATACTTCCAGCGGGTAGTGATAGAGTAGTCCTTGTTTCCGGTACTCTGCAGTTGGAGAGTTTAGGATTTAAATCCGAGTTTAGAGAGGAAGCCACATATTCCACCTCTCCACCTGCTGCGGAGAGGTGGAATATCCGAGTTTAGGCTGTCCTATCACCTTGATGCCACTGGAAATAGTGTAGACTGTTGTTATTAATTAATTTGTCATTATCGTCCAGCATCACGAAGGCGACCACGGACGGTGTCCAAGGGGCAGTCCTTTGCACGGGCTTATTGGTCTGGGATGGATCCTATTGGGCAACAGCTTCGCCTCCCAACAGCGAACAATCTTGTTTCAAGTCATGGGCATCTCCCAACTAAAAGCGCACACATAGCTTAACCTGCCAGACATAGCATATATATCATCCCCAATCGTTAGTACCCCTCCCCAAGAAGATGCGTAAGGTTCCGTCCATAGAAATATCAACTACAGGCCTGCTTCGCCGTTGGACTCTGTAGCGATGATCTGCGTACATACTACCTGATATGTTCGCCCAAGCGTTAGAACAAAGAAATAAAGAAATTAAGGAACAAATGGTAACAAGTATGCCTGATGAAAAGGGGAAGCCGAGCAGAGGCATTACAGACTGTATAGACAGCTCCAGTCCCCAGATTCTGGTTAAAGCTTCTCGATGGCTCTGCTTGCTCCCCTTATTCTGTTACAGAGCTTTCTTGAACAGCAGCTTCTCTACGTCAACTTACAAATGCTTGCCTCAAATCACATGTCATGAAAAAGAAATGCTGAACGTATTCGTGATCCAGTTCATAAATCTTTACAGATGAACTAACACAAAGTTGTCAACTTAACAGGCCACTCTAATAATGTAGCCTCTCATCACCGTCAAAGTTTAGACACTCGATGCCCTTGAGGGTAGACTCGTAGTTCTTAGTGTTAGAAGAATGCCTGCCAGAAGAAGAGCGCTTGGGCTCTGCAGAAGCAATAGGAGAACTTCTCTGAACACCTGAACTTGTGCGAAGACCTCCGGGGCTTGCATCTGTCGTACGTGTGCGTGTGGGGTTCACATCGCTGCCCCCCATCACATCTTTGCTGCTAGAAACAGCAGCTCGCCTTGAGGATCCGCTTGGCCGCCCCAAAAAAATTGAACTGGATAACTACAAAGGATATGCAATCAAGATCACGAATCATGCACAAACTTTGAGGGTCCACGTGGCCACCCCAAAAGAGTTGAAGCGGGCAACTACAATGGATGTTCAAGAGACAGATGAGATGATTTAGAAAGACAAGAAAGAAGACGAGCTTTAACTTCTACCCTCTTCCTCTGGCATCAAGACTGGAAAGCACAAATTGCATGTAACACGAGATCTCGCTAATATATATATATATATACTCTAAAAGAAATGGGTGATTTTTTGCCTCCGGTTCAAAGGTATCATTCTCGGCGGAGTCTCTGCCGGTTCAATGGTTCAGAGGGTCTGTACCGCTCATCCGCTCGATGAGCCTGCATATCTACGGCGTTTGGTTTGGATTATGAATTTGACCAAATTAATTTCATGTGGCTGATGGCATGGCACTTGTATAACCAAAATGATTGGACTCACAGATAATGATCCGATCTCCACCGTTTCTACCCAGGCTATTGAAAACTCAGATATTCTAGGCGATTGTCGTGAAAGACGATTCCTGTCTCTGGTTCTTCTATCGATGATCGTCCTGTTGATTGGAGTTTAGATCGTTCGGCGACCCACTCAACAAGTATATATTTGCAGTGAAAATTTTTAGATCCGTCTTGGCTTCCTTTGATTCGCAAACTTGTCATGATGTACCACGTAACAAAGCATGGATAACTGTCTCATCCCATCACCCTCCAATATCTAAAGATCCAAAGAAGCTCTATAGTTAATTAGAGCATATATTTGTTGATCGGTGTCTTAAATATCCTCTAAGGCATGCGCATATTAACCCGTACGTACTTCATCTTTCTCTCTGATGAACCAGTGTGAATGGCAGGGGGACAAAATAACTTTCAATGGCCAAACAGAACTATTTGAGAAGACGGCGAGGACCCAATTGCCACTGCTCGTCCCAGACCCTGCAGCGCTGTCTCGGCACCTCGTCAAGTATGCGCTCATCATCAACATTGGCAGCAATAACTACATCAATCACTACCTCCTTCCCAACAAGTACACAAGCAGCAGGGTCTAACTCCAGAGACGCCTTTGCGGACCTCCTTGTTGAGACATTCACTCAGCTTTAAACGAAAAAAATAATTTCTTTAGTTGATTAAGATTAATTCCTCTCATCCGTAATTTATTGTAACGCTGCAACCACATTGTTTCTACTGATAACTTCATCGTCTACTCTGCACTCACCTTTCTAACAATGGTTTATAGTTTTCTTTGTGTCCTCGATATAATATCCTCAATATCTTTTCAACCTTGGACGATCTTCCATTGATGAAAGAGTCTAAATTTTGTGAACTAAGTTTGATGACAGTGACTAAACTTCTGAAAAGCATCACTTTTATTTGCTAAGAAAAATAGCCATGAATATCTAGTAAAATCATCTACAATCACAAACCCAAATCTCTTCCCATTTAAACTCTGGGTTCTGGTTGGACCGAAGAGGTCCATATGCAATAGTTCCATTGGCTTGGAGGATAAAGGCTCAGATCTGAGCTTGAATGATTTGCGGGTTTGTTTGCCTAGAGCACAGGCATCACAAATTTTTGAAATGGAGCTGAATTTGATCTTAGGCATGCCTCTAACTAAATCATGCTTGACCAGTTTATTCAATGTAGAGAAACTAGCATGTCCTAAACGTCTATGCCAATCAAATGCATTATTTTCAGAATCAGCAAACAAACAAAGATTTGACTCAGATTTATCATCTAAGTGTACAATGTAAACATTATTGACCCTATTAGTTACAAACATAACATTATCAGAATTTATTTCTAAAATTTTGCAAGCCTGGTTATCAAACACAACTCTGTGACCCTTGTCACATAGCTGACTAATACTAAGCAGGTTGTGTTGAAGGCCTTCTAGAAGCAAGACCTTCTCAATAGAGTTTGAGGTAGACTTACCAACTGTTCCTATTTCGATAATCATACCTCTGTTCTTCCCTCTAAATTTGACCAGACCCCCTACCTTCATTTCCAGCTTACTGAATTTGGATCGGTCGCCTATCATGTGCCTGGAGCAGCCGCTATCTAGGTACCACCTGTTGTGCTCGGCTGCTAGGCTAACCTACACAAGGATAAATCAAACAAAATAGTTTGGAACCCAACATAGATTGGGTCCAAAGACATTGCTCAATCCTCTAAGTAGGGTCCTTAGAATCCAAAACTGTTTCAAGGTATTTTTCTTTTGCACTTTATTGACAGTTTTGTTTAAGTTATAACTAAAATTCTATCCACGTGGTTTATTGATGTTGAATATATTCTGGTTTGTGGACTGTTTATTCCTCGGGTATCTATTGTACCCAAACTGTCTAGTGGAATCAAATTTATTGAGAAATTTTTGTAGGTGAGCAGGACTCCCCAGGTGTGTTTTGTAGTGGCCCATTCTGTTATAGAAGTTTGAGTTTCTAATCTGACTCACATGCCATAACCTGCTAGCATTCCTATTCTGATGAATGGGCATTTTGTCATAATATCTTTCCTGTATCATACAATAAATCACTCATTTTTTTTAAAAAAAAAAGGAGAGATACCTCTCTCTCTCTTCCACCACGTGACACGCTCACAGATGGATGAGTTGGGGAAATGTGTGGGTAAGTGTGCCACATGAGTACCCTGTTCTTGCGTTGGGAGCTGTGTCCTCGGATGAGGTCGAGCTTTGGAGAAGTGATCTCTGAGAGATTATTGGTCCCGCTTGGTGGTCGTGAGCAGCTGGTAAGGTTGACCGAGCGACCGATCACGGTAAGAAGTGTATTGTCTGAGGACTCGTGTGCATTGGTCGCGACGTTATCGACTAGCTCGCTGTGGTAGCAGGCGGCACTTGTCAGTTCTGGAGAAGTATGTCATGGATTCTAAGAGGTTGTATCCCGAGGCTCTGTGGTAAGAGCGGAACCGAGAGTGGCAGGCGTCCTTTTAGAGTGACTTCGATGAGATGACAGTCGATTGGATAATGGACGATGCCTGTGTGTTGAGGTCCTTGATGGGACGTCGACGTTGGATATGGTGATCCCTGCTCTGTGACCAGCAAGGGAGGATTTCCCTATAAGCTTGAGTTGAGTGATATGAGGATCGAGGATTGTGGAATCCTGTCATCTGCTTTCGTCGTGCTCCCCTGAGAGGGTAGAGTTGGTGTGAGGATCGGATCGTATGCGGTGTCCGGGTGAAGATTGGCTTGAGATGTGATAATGGTCTGTGGATGGTCAGCGGTTGGCTTGTCGCGATTCGGATCGTGTCTGTTGGGCCGGTGAAGGTTTCCCATTGAGGAATGTCTGGTGACCAGTGGATGGTCTTTCACAGACAGAAGATGCTGGTTCTAGAGGCTTGAGAATGGCGAAAGCTGTGTGCCAACGAGGCCTCAGGTGGCCGATTATGAGGTGTGCTTTTTCCTAGATTGGATCTGAAATTTGTTAGAAGTTTGTCTTCTGGAAAGAGTTAGTTCGGTGCTATTGTAAGTGTGCGGTTTGCCAGGCGTGAGATGGTGGAAGTTCAGTGGTGGTTGTCCCTAGTGCGGGGCGTAAGATTAGTCAGCTGGTTGTGAAGCTGACGTTTGGTTGGTCCGCCGAGCATGTGCGTTGACTGGTGTTGGTTCTCGTGACGAGGAGTGTGTGTCCTCATGTAAAAGCAAGCAATCAAGTTATCAAGGCTGAAAATGTTAACATAGCATCAACCCCTACGTGCCGAGGAAGTTAACAAGGCGCACGGGCCACCTGTCGTCACCTTTGGCTCCGACGAGCGTCTTGTGGGGGGCATTTGTTGAACCCCACAATATTCATCACATATTTTTTTCTGATTAATTTCAGAACTAAGAAGAATTAAATAAATCGAATCTACATGACGGCTTGAAGTAGTCTAGACCATGGCCGTCACACGTGGGTTAAATCTAAACGCCTTCAGCATCCCGTCGGTCGAAGTTTTATACAAGAAATAGTGTGTTTTTAACACGGTTATTCATTAAACACCTAGTGGGCGATATTAAAATCCTTTATCCACATAAAAGAAGTTAAAGATTTGAGATTCCCGGCATCCGAGGAGCGTCCTCAAAGTGCCACGGAGTCACCACTCCACTCCAACACCAAGGACAACAGTATAGTGTCTGAGGGAGTCAACGAAATCAAGAAAGAAAGCCGAAAAATGTCATGTTCTGCTAAGAGGAGCAGAAGTCTTTAAAAGGTGGTGGAAAAGGACAACCCAAGGTGGGGTTTTATAGTTTTTTAATTGGGAAGACCAGGGGGACCACCCCCCTCTCCCTTTTTCCTCTTTTGGTAGGCGGAGTGTAGACCGAGGGGGGGAGCTTCCTCCAAGTCCAGGTCTTGCAGACCCGGGGGTGGTCCCTCCGGGTCCTACACACCCAGAGGAGACACCTCCCGGTCTGCACTCCCCCGGGTCCAGGTCTTGCACACCCAGAGGAGACACCTCCAGGTCTTGCAAACCCGGAGGTGCTCCCTCCGATCTGCGTAGATCCATGGGGGGCCCACCGGCCTCTCCCCCTTCTCCTTGGGTGGCGGACTAGACAAAAAACAAAAAACAAAAAACGAAAAACAAAAAAAGAAGAGCAGGATGGAGGCCCCCCGAGTCTGCAGACCCAGTGGAGTTCATCCCTCTTGTTTCTCCCTCACAAGCAAATAGCCAAAAAAAAAAAAAAGTAAAAGGGAGACCAAGGGGCAAGGGAATACCTAGAGTTGCTGCCCCCGGGTTTTCTCCTTCACCTTCTATAAAAGGAGGCCAAGGCCAAGAGGAAGAGGAAGAGGACACTTCCAAGGCGTAATTGTAGCCGGTGTTTTTGCGTTGGGTTCCTAGGTTATCCATGAAGCTTTTGAATTGGGATGCTGCCATCACTGCTCACCCTTGGCTTTCTTCGAAATGTAATCCCTGAGGTCGAATTGTGCGCTCTTCTGGTAAATTCCCGACTGAGTCG
Source organism: Amorphophallus titanum (assembly GCA_024336825.1). Lineage (NCBI taxonomy): Eukaryota > Viridiplantae > Streptophyta > Magnoliopsida > Alismatales > Araceae > Amorphophallus > Amorphophallus titanum. The sequence goes on from JANBPO010006859.1 coordinate 25,836,854, forward strand.
CCTTTGCGCCGGTAAGCAGATTTACCAGGTTGAGCATTTTCTGCTCATCCGATTCCGCGACGCTTTTGCTCGTCCCGTAATATCCCGTAACGCGCCCGGCCTGGCTCAAACCCGGAATCTGTCGAGATAGGTAATCCAATTCGTTTTCAATTGGAACCTGCTTGCCCAATGTCGAACCCTGCATCAATTCCAATGGGATCTTTGCCAGCGGATTGATCATGTCAATTGCAGCCTGACCGGGGTGACCAGCCATTGCTGCAATGTCCAATGTAGGTGTCGACGGATTCACGAATCCATAGCTACCAGGGCCACCGAATACGGGGCCAATTCCACGTTCCCGCAGCCAATCCGGGAACATCTGGTCATTCGGGAAGCTTCCCATGGCGCTTCCGTTTTCAGGCTGAATTCCGTTGATTGCAGACAATTCCTCCATGAGGCGCGGGTACGCCATTACCTTGGGCGCAGCTGTAATTGCTGACTCAATCGCCAAAGGAATTGCCTTGCGAGTCCACGAGTAGAATGGAAATACCCGCTTCATCACATTGCGCTCGAATTTGGTGAGGTCTAGTCCGTCTGGATGCCACTTCCGTACGTTAGCCGCCGACTTTTCAACTGCGTTAGCGAAAGAACCTCCGCTCTTTGCGATGCCGTCAATGAATTGAGCCAATCGGGGTACGTGATCACGGAATTCCGAGACCGCATGGGCTGCCTTTTGACCCTTTCCCCCGAGGGGCCTGATTCGATCCAAAACCGATGTGACGTCACTTGTGATCTCTTCCAATACCCTAGCTGTAGGGAGAATTCCCTCACGCATTGCTGCTGTGTAAATCATGTCTGCGGTGACCCTTTGGCCATTCCGCATGGTGACAATTGGCGACGTCCCTGCGGCATTAGCCTTCAGCCCCGCAGAAGCCAATCCCTCATTGCCCAATACTCCACGGGCAATTGCTTCCTTCAGCCACTACCCTAGCCCGGGCGGCACTCCAAGACAGGGTTTAAAGAGAAAAACCCTATTCTAATGCAAAGCCGGAGGATTTATTTGCCTGCCCCCGGACTGATCGGTCAAGAGTTCGAGAAATCTGTCATCCCATGCTTGGTGACATACTTGGTCCAGAACCTAATGGGGAACCATCGTTCCACTTCGTCACTTAGCATAGTCAAGAATTCAGGAGGTCCGTCATCCCATGGCCGGTGCAGGCGGCTATCGAATAGCTTAAGGAGTATAAACCCTTCATGGTTTTTATTAGAGAGGAACTCGGGGTTTATATGCCCGAAGCTATTAGCCTCCGACGTACTACCTAAAATGCAAATTACAGCTGACGACGTCACTGCATTGATGCTTGGATAGCTAGTTGTTCGTTGCAACTGCATTAACACACATTAGCCAAGTTCACATGCATAATAAGTGACACTGATAATATGAACATGAAGCTTCGATTATCGTTAAATAAATGAACTTGATTGAAGCATTCCCTAGGTCCTAGGTGGCCAAAGGCCGTGCCTCCTTCAGATGGAGGGCGGCCACAGAGGTGGCCTTCTAGCCTAGGGTGGGCGGCCAATAGTTTGGCCGGCCATCTGCTCTTATCCGGAAGAAGAGAGTCCAGAGTAGATGGGGGACTTTCTGTCTTATAAATCTACGCCCAAGGGATGCCTCTGGACATCAATTTAGGGCTTCATGGTGGAATAAAGAAGGGAAAAAGATGGCGGCTTCTTCCTCCAAATCCTCCGGAAGTAGAGAGCTCACCGTCCTCTTCGAAGTTCAAGGCCATTTGAGCGCCTTGGTGAAGAACGGCCAGGTAAGGTTGTGTGTGTTGTATGTGTGTTAGCTCTTGTTCCAACATTGATTTTTGGTTTGATCCTTCTCTTTTCTCTATCATTCTCCTATTATTTCAGCCTCTCCCAACCTTTTCGGGGGCGAGGCACGCCCGTCGTTACGACTGGCTACATGATTTATTGGTGGTCGTGACGCCCACCATGAGGGTGTTCATTCATCAATGGCACCTTACGCGCCTGATCGTCATGGGGAAGTGTCTCCACAGCATGAGATGGAATTGGGAGGCCTTGGGTGCGATGATCGAGCTGTGGCACCCAGACACACACACTTTTGTGTTCCCTGAGTTTGAAGCTTCAGTGCTAGTAAAAAAAATGGCAAGCCTCCTCCGTAGCTTCATTCTTCCTCGAGGTCCAGTGCAAAAGGAATAACTATGCTACCTGTGCAGGCCAGACCCGAGCCCTGGGAATTATCTCGGTACGGCCGTGACCCGACCTTGCCTTGGGCCGACATTCCGATCAAACCAGACCCGTTTCTTAGGCCGGATCTTTTCGACCCACCATTGAAATTGTCGTGCATTCGGCAGACATTTGAACGGGTTTATCTCGGTTCCCATCGCATCCCTATTATGGACCTTCGTCCGAACATGAAAAGGTCTGCGAGTGACCGACATGTCCGAACGCTCGTATCCCGATGTGGGCCCCTAGTGTGGTCCATTCCTTCCTATCCTTTTGTAATCAGTATTAATTCTTTCAAGTCACAGGACCCTTAATTTTGGCAATTAATCAAGGATGTTCTCTCGTATAGGGGATGTAAATGATGTCGTGACCTTTATGACACGACGGGATTTGGTCCAGACCCGAAACACAATCATCTGACCAAGTCAGATCGAGCGCACCCTCGGGCTCTCCGAAGCCCGAATAAATTGTCACTTTGTGACTGGCACGTCCATGCACTCAATAAACCAAATAAAATTTAAAAGTGCGTCTACACCCTATGATAAATCGCTAGACAGTCTGCAACCTGATTTCTTTGGAATCTTCTGGCAGACCATCAACGGAGCGCTACGTTAGCTCTGGCGGCCTCTCGATAAACCGCCAAGCATCTGCAACAGTTCTAAAATAGACCGCCAATGTTTTGATTTCTGTCAACCCGAGACAGAATTAAGAGCAGTCCCTTTAGCTTATAAATAAGCCTAGCTAGTTATGTTCTAACCTGTTTTAATGTTATTTCAGTACTCTGAGTTCTTGAATAACTAATCATAACAATTGATTTCATGTTCTTTATCATACTTGGGACTATTTTAAAAGCTTAGTTAATTTCATGCCATGATGTGAAACAACCTCAGACCTATCTTGCAAGCACAATTCGTAACCCGATCGGACCAATAGTGGCGGTGACTCACTCGACGCTCAACCAAAACCCAGGGTGACTCAGCGATGCCGAGTGGAGGTCGTGAGGGCTGGTACCTTACTGGTAGAGGGCCAGCAAGACCAGAGGGTCTCCCCAAAGGGCTCCATTCTAAAAGCATGGCACCTCCATCCATTGCTTGTTTTGGCCAAAAACTATCATAAACTCTCACTTGATTGGCATAGCATTTCGGCTCTAGTTGAGATATGGCATCCTCAAACCCATACATTGGTCCTTCTCACATTTGAAGCTACTATCCTTCTGGAGGAGGTCGAGACATTATTGGCTTTCTGTAAGTCTAAGGTGGGGGACGAGGACCTAGTGTGCCACACAGTTGCCCCTATAGACCCCTCTCTTATCCTAGTGGAATTCCTACCCAACTCAAAGGACATTAGGACCCTGATTAGTTCCCAACACATCCACTTGCTCCACATGTCCCAATTGGTTATTGTCCACTACAAGAATAAATCTGGGTGGAATGCGGCCATAGCCAAGGCCACCTCTATTTGCTTGTGCGGGGCCATACTTTTCCCTACCACTGACCATCTCTTGGACATACCAAACCTGAGCATCATTAGTGGGTTGTGGGGAGGGTTGTCTATTGCACAGGCCATCCTTTCTTACCTATATGAGGACCTTAGTTCGGCTTCTCTCGGTGGGCCTCTCTTTGGATCCATGATCTTACTTTAGTGTTGGACGGGGGTTAGATTAAAGTTCACACATAGGGAGGACATCCCTTCTGCTAGCCGGATCTTCGGGAGACACCCACTCTTCTTCATCGATGGTGCCTTCAAGTTTCCTTAGCAGGTTGAGTGCAGGATTGTAGACAAGAAGACCAAGGATGAATGGCAGAACTACCTCAATACTCAGCCCCTTGATCGGTTCATGATGCACCCAACTTTCCTTATTAGTACTACCCTCAGGCTCCTTAGGAGGCTTGGGTTGGACTTGAGGCTCATGGGGAACATGACCTTGGCGATGTACATCCCCCACAGGTGCTTTCTACAAGTCAGACTCCCACGTACTATGGTTCCAGCACTACCCTATCTACTTGCACTACAAGCGAGGAGACTTGGGACAGAGGAGGACGAGCAGGCCGTGAGGAGCGCGCTGATCATGTGGGACACCAGCAGGACTCGCATTTTGCCTGCAGAGGTGACAGAGACTTAGGGAGAGTACCAGGTCTACTTGAGAGAGCTATGCGAGATTCATCCTCGCAGGGATGCCCGATTGAGGATTGAGTGATTTTTCGTTTATGAATTTTATGCCCCCGAGCTGGGGTGTGTTTGGCTTCTTGTGCACCCAAGATAAGATATGTTTTTTCTTCACGTCCCCCTAGATCGGGGTATACTCTCTTACTCCTCATGCCCCCATATCGAGGTGAATTTCTCTAGTTCTTGCACCCTCTCAGGGCGGGGTATATTTCTCATCATGTGCCCCCGGCACGGGGTGTATCTTTTGCTTCTCATGTCCCCATAGACCGGGGTGGATTCTGCTTCTTCTTCCCCTCAAGGCGGGGCGTATTTCTCTCCATATGCCCCCGGAGTGGGATGTAGTTTCTTTCTTTATATGCCCCCTAGGTTGGGGTAGGCTCTTTTCTTCTTATGCCCCCATAGCGGGGTATGTTTCTTTTATGTGTCCCGAGTCGGGGTATATCCTTTTCTTCGTACGTCCCCATGACGGGGTATATATATTGCTTCATGTGCCCCCAGCCAGGGTATGGCTTCTGTTCGCATGCCCCCATACGGGGTAGATCCTGCTATTTCTACCCCTCCAGACGGGGCGTACTTCTCTTCATATGCCCCCAGAGCGGGGTGTAGTTTCTTGCCTCTTATGCCCCCCCACGACAGGGTATAATCTTTGCCTCTTATGCCCCCCTACGACGGGATAGCTGCATGCTCTCTCCAGGAGTCGTGGCCATGCTCGGCCTCGTTGCTATAAAGCATTCCCCACAATGGGTAGGAATTCATCAAGATACAGTTGCGGCTTGGTAGATCTTCTAACAGCCACTCGAGAGGTTGCCTTATGCTGGATAGCGGCAGCAGGAAGGAGGAATGGGCCGGGGCATTGCACCGTGGGCTTGGACCCTCCTATAGCGGGACGGGATGCCTACCTCCTTCTTGTTCTCTTAGTCGGCAATGCTGGACAACCTTTCTTTTCTTCTCTTCTCTTCTCTTTTTATATGATAGACCAAGGTGGGTGTGCAGGAGAGTGCTCACCCTCTCAGGGAGGGGATGAGTGGTTCGCTCCACCGCATCAATCCCACAGTGCTAATTATTATTCAGCACAGGTCTCGACGGATATGGCCGTACAACCCTCTCTCACCAATTCTTTCTCTTCTTTTCGTGTTTCTTTGTTTTCTCCTCTTCATCTGTTCTTTCTTCTCTTTTTAGCGGCCAAGGACGCTCCGGTGATTAGAAACGAGTCGTCAAAAGAAAAACCTATAACTAGCATGCTACAGTAACCTTTGGAATTCGCTGAGTAACGTGATTATATATATTAAATGGTTTAACTTGTTTAAGCTTATAGTAAATACACCATATATGGCATGGAAATTTAGGAATAATCATGAGGATTTTAGAAGTATATTTATCTAGAATTTTTGGTGTGTGATTACTTGGTGATAAAATGTTTAACGTGCTGTGATTATTTAATTTATTATGATAATTAAACAGTAAACTAAACTTAAGCAAAACGATGATAACAAAACATGAGTTTTAAACATGCAAATTTAATTACTACTATATTGGGCTTCAGTTGTTGAGAAAATCGGCCTTTAAGGTGTAAAGCAAGGTACAGAACGTAGAGTAGAGATGTAGAAGCAGCAGGAAGAAGAGGAAGTAGAAACAGAAGCTCCTTCGTTGCTTGGATGGGCAGTAGGAGAAAGATGACAGGAGGAAGAAGGAAGAAGAATTCTCCTTCTGTGGCTTCACGAACAGCAACAGGGGGAAACAGTCGCCTTGGCTGCAGGCAACAGTAAGGGCAACGAACGACAGCAGCAGCAAGGAAGGAAGATGAACTCCCTCGCACAGTAATAGTTCTTCGAACAGCAGTGGGAAAACTGCAACGTTCGAGGCGGGGGTGTTCATATAGAGATGCAAGAGTTCTGGAGGGTTCGAAGGCCACAATTGGCAGGGTTCAAAGATTGCCGTGCATAGCCATTGGCCTTGCTATATTGACAGTCGCTAACCTTGGTTTGTTTAGAAAAACCCTAAGGCTAACTACATGCGAGGTTCTAACAACTCATGGGCTTTGCTGTGTACATGGATGGGTTGAAGTTTGGTTGGGTGTTAAGAAGCCCATGCAGGCTAAGCCCTTCATGCATGGGTTGGTTTGAGGGGGCCCATTATTTAGGTTGTGCATTTCTCTCCCCCACACATGGGTCTAAGGTTAAATGGGTTGGGTTTATATGTATACGGGTGGTATATAAATGGGTTGTATTATATGTATATGTAACCCCATGATTTTGGCCCATTTATGTATATATGAGTTATATTATATTGGGCTAAGGTTTTATATTTATAATTAAGAAGAATTAGTTAATGGTCATTAATTAAACTAAGGATAACGTCGATTTCTTTAAATTTCAAGTTCTCGACGCACACACGTCGGACTTGCGCAATCTATGTACCAAAATGAAGGGCTCGAAAAACTCTACCTAACCTGATGTTCAATAAATATTTTACTTGATAGTAGGGCTATCTTGAGTTAGGAGGACATAAAAAATGAGGTACCACCCCCACTACCTCAGTCACTATGCCAGTAACATGCTCCTAAAATTTCATGACCAAAGGACACTCTGGCGTCGACGAATAGGCCGACAAAGTAAAAATCCATAACTAGCATGCTACAGTGATTCTGATGATTCATCGTGTTGAATTTTTGAATTCATTTATTTAATAAATTTAATTCTTAACTAGTTAATACACCATATAAATAAATAAAAATTTAGAGAAAATCATGATGATTCTAGTCATATAAAATTTGTGAATTTTAGATACGTGATTACGTAGATAAAAATTCTTTTATCACGCGTTAACTTTGTTAACTTTACGTGAACTACAAACGTAACATGCATGCATTGACGATCGTGGGCTAAACCTATTAGAATTGATTGGAAAACACACTGCATGCAGAGATTATATTACTAATAATTTTGCTTAGGGAGAGATCACCTATCTTGGATGTTTGATGGGAGAAGAAAATAAAAGATGAAAAGGGAGCAGACACGCTCGACGCACACGAGTACGAAGACGACCACAGGAGGAAGGGGAAGCAGTCTGACGACGCGAATCCCCTTCACCAACGGCAGTAGCAACAATCGGTTGCTTCTGAATCGCAGGGATGTATATTTATAGTATTCTAGCTCTAAGAGTCCTACAAAATCTTGGAATCCTAGTTAGTGTATAAAAGTTTCTAAAGTTGATCTCCTCCTTGCCGCATCTTCAGTCGCTATCTCCCAAAGGTTTGCAGGAACCAACTCCCATGCACAATCGAACGTGAGAAGGGTTTTGCCTTTCTAAAGACCCATTTATGTATAATATATGCATATCCTCCTACTATAGGTGTAAACGTATCCGTTATGAAATCTCCCTTCTACTAAAGCCCATTTAACCCAGTTAATATCAGTTGATTCCCGACGGGAGACCAGGTTGTATTTTTCCGTTGCTAGTAGGAGTAGCTGTAGAGCCGCCCGCTAAAGCACAAAAGCTGAAGAAAGCCAATACACAAGGGTCTTCTCGAACTACTAGAGCCTCAAGTCATCTGACACGAGCACCAGAGACTTTATCTCAGGGGGATCGGAAGAATCCACAACAAATCGGCAGTGTCATTTGGCCTGCCCAATGAATCGGCATCGACTCGATCGTGCTGCATAAATGGCGTTCATCGTCCGACGAAGGGGAAGAACCCACCTAGTGGCCCGCCACCTGATGAGGAGCCCTCTTGAGGTGATAAAACATCTCTGGCCCCTCAGAACAAGATGCCGAAGGCCCTGTCAGTGGAATATCTGAGTAACCTGGCACAGGTACTTCTTCTCAACGGTGGGGTCCGTTAGCAACCAAATGACCACCCGGCCAAGGCAAAAGCACCCCGGGTAGTGTCCCACTCCCCGAGAAAGTCACAAATGCAAGTAAAGCCACGCCAATAGCACAAATCGAGGTGCCAAAGGCCGTGTCAGAGGAAAACCCACATGTTTAAATCAAAGGTACACATGGTATCAGAATTGGCCATTTAGCGGCCCGAAGGCTTTGCCAATACTTCTCGTAGCGGTTTTATAGAGCCTCAGTGAGATGAAAGATCAAGGCAACTCCCGGAGCCAGTTTGAGGTCCACAATCTGACTCGCACTAATCAAATGTGAGGAATAAACCCAATCCGACGCGCTCCTTTATCCGACGCGCTCTCCTCTTCGGTGCCACTTGGCCCGGCGTGCCAAAACAGCATCTCGGCCCTTCAAACAGCGCACATCCTACATGCCAGATAGGGTCACGATATATATACATGAGCCAATTATCTTCGGCTAGGGGGAGAGAGAAAATAGAAGAAGAAGATAGAAGAAAGAGAAGCCAATCATCAGAGAGGAAAAAGAAAAGAGGATTGGGGAAGAAGAAAGGGTTCTTCTGAGAGAGAGCAAGCCAGAGAGAGAAATCACCTCCCCCGTCTATTTGTCTGGGCGACTCCAGAGCCAGAGATGAGAGACTCCTTTCGATACTCTGTTTCTGCCGTGAAGGAATCAGGTGGGTGGCGGAGCATCCCTCCCATCCTCCTCGTTTCTCCTCTCTGTAAACCCTCCACTCTGTAGTCTATTTCTCCTTTCCTTGTAATAAGCTAGGCGATGATCTAACAACAACTTAAATCAAGCTCACCTTGAGTGGTTTAGGAGTTAGGATGGATATGTATGTGTGTGAGGAATTGAGCGCATAACATGGGTCATGATGAAGTTGGGCTTGAGTGTAAAAGAAGTTCATTTAACTTAACATGAATCAACTTATATGTTCCTAGTTTTGTTATCATCAAAATCACTAGGATATGTACAGCATACAACACTCCCTGGGAACGAAGCTCAACTTCAGCACTGCTTTCCATCCCCAGACTGATGGTCAGACTGAGAGGACAAATCATATTGTTGAGGATATGCTAAGAGCATCTGTCATTGACTTCGGTGGGAGCTAGCACGACCACTTGCCACTGGCTGAGTTTGCTTACAATAATAGCTACCAGGCCAGTATTCAGATGGCTCCATTCGAAGTACTTTATGGCAGGAGTTGTCGATCTCCAATATGTTGAGATAAAGTTAGTGAAAGATAAATACTAGGCCCAGATATGATCAGAGATACAAAAGAGAAGGTCCAACTCATCCGAGATAGACTCAAGATAGCTCAGTCTAGGCAGAAGTCATACGCTGGCAATAGAAGAAGAGATCTGGGGTTCCAAGTTAGAGACCATGTCTTTCTCAAGGTCTCTCCTGGACGTGGCATTAGAAGATTTGATGTTAAGGGCAAACTTACACAAATGTTTATTGGTCCATTTGAAGTACTGGAAAGAGTTGGGGAGGTAGCTTATCACATTGCTTTGCCTCCACAACTATCGAAAGTGCACAACGTGTTCTATATTTCTATGCTGAAAAAGTATGTGCACGATCCTTTCCATGTCATCAACCATGACAACTTGGTGATACAAAAGGACCTCACTTATGAACAAAAGCCAATGAAGATCCTCGACCGAGAAGTCCGAGTTAAGGAACAAGACTACCCCTATCGTAAAAGTGTAGTTGAACAAATGTTTAGAACAAGAAGCTACATGGGAAACTGGAGAATCAATGCGAAGGAGATATCCAAAGCTATTCTAGGCTGTAAGTACTCTACACCCTCTATGTCCGTATCTGTGCAGTTAAATTTGGGGACCAAATTCTTTTAAGAGGGGGAGGGTGTAGCACCCCAGATGAAAATAAGGAATAGAAAATTGCCTTTAAATAAATAAAACCTTCATTTAGTCTTCATACTATTTGGAAGAAATTTGGTTATGATTAAATAAGATTTGGGTTATTTCTATCTTGCGCACTCTATCTGTACGTGTTGAATGTACTACGCTCTAATTGACATGAATGTTATAGACATCGTCACGCCACTTCCGAGTAATCTTCCACGCTCGGGGCGTGACATGACAGATATAATCTAGAAGCTTAAAATGTAGAACCAGCCTAGAATCATCTTCACTCTGCTCATCATCTCCCTAGGGAGTAGACCCGAGGGGCACATAGGCAGCACACACCCGCTCCATGGGGTGGAAGTAGATGGAGAAGAAATGGAGGTAGTGGGTTTTGTGGGTAGTGGAGGAGGTAAATAAGAGGTTTAGGTGAAGGTGGAGGTGAAGGCGAAGGTGGGGGTAAAGGTGTAGCTTGCGCAGGCTTGAGCGGAGGTGACAAAGGAGAGGGCAATGGAGATGGAGTGGACAAAGGTAGCGGAGACAGAGGTGACGTGGGCAATGAGGATGATGAAGAGGGAGGTGATGGTGCCGGTAAAGAAGACGGTGATGATGAAGGTGAGGAGACACATGGCGCCCACCTTCGGGGTGTCGAGATGACATGTCGGGCGACATTAGGAGCAGAAGCGGGGCTGACAATAGGGGTGTGGGAAGGGGTAGAGGTACCCACCTGAGTAGAGGCTTCGGTAGGTGGTGGCATTGGAGCCAGGGTAGAGGATGGTGATGGGATTGGTGGAGACATAGTTGAGGGGATAGGTGATGGACTAGGCAACAGAGCAGATGACGGGGTAGGTGCAACACTAGATGAAGAGGAATCACAGGGGTGCCCCTGGTCTTGCAGTGATGGAGACGGCTGCTTGGGCAGTGCTTCTTGCTGTTGCTTGCTGCGAAGATCTAAAATAACTTTATGCATGGCGGCCCAATCAATCCTCTTCTTATCCTCTAGATTATAAAGATAATCCCAAAACTTGGGGCAATCCTTGACCAAATGCCCCTGCTAGCGGTGAAATTCACGAAACTGAAGTATATTCCCGACCATGGGTCGACAAGGCACAACCGAAGGGAGTTACAATGCGTGAGTCGCCATAAAAGCCTGGAAGATATTGGTAAAAGATTCTAACAATGGAGAATGAGGAGCCTGCTTCGAGCAAGGTGGATGCCGAGCGATATGGGGTGGAGAAGGTTGTGGGGACGAAAGTGGAGGTTGCATAGGCAATGGTGCTTGGCTAGTAGCAGAGGGATTTGGTGAAGGCATATGCGGAGCGGGATGAGGGGGTATGTAGTGGACGGCATCTACATGCTCGGAGTGTGGTGATGTTCCCTCGACTGGGGGTGGAGGCGGATGTGGGTATGAGGAGGCGGGAGGCAGACTCATGGAAGGTTGATATGCAGAGGGTTGACTCATGGAGGGTGGATATGTGGAGGCACAGGGTTGACTCATGGAGGGATATGCAGCATAAGGCTGACATGTGAGGGATTCAAAAGGGGTATATGTGGATGGCGAGGTGTAAGTGGTGGTAGACAGTGGAGGGGACTCAGTGTCATGGGAACCTTAGATTTGTTGATGAATGAAGCGGGCTCTATTATAAAGCTGTTGCCAAGAGGTAATATCATTGAGGGCTAAGATAAACCAATTTTCTGGCGTTGCATTGGATATTAGCATCTTGATCAGCTCGTGCTCCGGAATGTGTCCCGAGACTTGCACGGCCAGGTGACGCTAGCGGTCAACAAAGGTAGAGAACTCCTCATCGGGCTTCATCATCTTATGGGACAGATCCACCCTAGAATACTTGGGCCCAACTTGCTCCTGAAACTGTTGAATGAACTTGTCTTGGATGGCTTGGAAATTCACAACTTGCACTTGCGGAATAGAAAAGAACCAATCCCGAGTCGAGCCTTCTAAAGACAAACCAAACAAGTAAGCCATCAAGCGTTGGTCATGTCAGAATTGGGTTGACTCATAAATAAACTCTTTCAAGTGCACAAATGGGTCACCGACTCTACCATAACGGTGATATGCGGGAATTTGAGAAGGGGGTGGGAGCCGAAGATCTTGAAATGTGAATGAAACACTTATGGAGGATTTGGGATCAATTCGGCGTTGAAGTTCATCGAGCTAGCGTTGGGCTTGAGAAATCATCTCCGGGGTAGGGAGAGATCGAGAATGGCATGGGCCAGCTTGAGCAAGAGATTGTGCATTGGTTCCAGGATGATAATGGGCTAGATAAGAGGATCCGGGCTAAGGAGATGACAGGCCCATTCCAGGAGTGGAAGGATATGTGGGCCTAGAAGAAATATAAGCATGAGGACCAACTAGGCTAGCAATATAAGGAGAAGATGAATGAGGCCCATTAAGATGAGATTGGGCATTAGAAACTAGTCCAGCAGCATAAGAAGGAGAAGAAGGGTGCCCATGAAGGTAAGAAGGCTCATTAGAAAAATGAGGCCCATTGAGAGGAGAGGGCCATTAAGGGAAGAAGGCCCATGAAGATCATTTATGATTAGCCTTTGGGCCTGGGCCAGTTCCATTTGGCGAATAAGACATGATAGATGGGCCATGAGATTAGCATGTTCCTTGGATAGATCAATGGGACCACAGGAAGATGGGCCCATGTGGGAAGAGGATTCCATGTGGGAGGGAGTAAGAAGAAGATTGGAAAGAAGAAGGATACATGGGATGATGATGCTCCATGAGGGCAATTGGAGACTTAATATACGGGGGGAAGCAAGGGCTTAATGGGATGGGGCTAACCTACTAATGCAAAGACCAAGGGAAGACAAACTTAGGCAATGGACACACAAAATGGGCTAACTTAAATGGGCCTATCAACAACAAAACATGTGAATACAACACAAAATGCCACTAATGGGCTTGGACAAGCCCAAACAACACAAAATAATGTGAAGGGTTTCACCCAAGTCAAACAAGTTAATATGATGGGAAATATTTTAGAGGTTTAAATGGACCTGTTAATGATTTGAATTAAGTATAATTCCCTCAAGATAGTAATCCTTTGGGAATGAGGTCCAAGCTTTAGGTTGGCTAAGGTTAACTCCCTCACACGTATGCAAATGCAAGCCTATGGAGTGGAAAGGTACAACCGGCCTAACGTTCGTGTGGAAATCTACGGCTCACGGGGACTTACGATGGTCCCGAATAAGATCACCTAGTCAACTCCAAGGAATATGGAGGTGAGAGGATCACTTACCAAGGGAGAATGCAACTATGGTATGAAGAATGCATAACCCTATGTGCACTGGAGTGCATGCAATTTCTAGCTTAAATCTAGAAAATCAAGACAAGCTTTAAGTGTGCAAAAGAATCACAAAATGCATGCAAACAAAGTAAAAAATGTAAGAAAATGTTGAGATCGCGCTCGTCAACGCGGGTCTGAACCCTCAGCCTCATGAAAGTGGTTCTTCCATGACTGCCTCTTCCATAAGGCGGCCTCAACAAGACCGCTATATTCCCCATCGAGCAGATGATTTCTGTCATTTCCTGGAATTTTTGGCTCGTTTGTCCATGATTTTTCCTGCATGTTCTCTGGTTATTACGCCACAGAAACACACTGTTAACTAGGGATATTAAAACAATAACATTAACTTTGATTAATTCCATGATTATACCTCCTTGATTACTATCCTCATGTCATCTTGTGATTAAAGGAAAATGAGTAGTGTAACATGTTAGCTAAAATATTTGGTCCATGAATATACTTTTGTTATTCATAACTTGTTATTTTCATTCATTGTATCATCAGGATTGTTTGAAGGTCACGCCACTCCGGTGGTGGTGACTCATCGTCTCTCTCATTTTTCGCATTTCACATCTATATTTCTTGGGATAGTTGGGGCTCTCCGCCAGATACTCCTTCTGTCAGACTAGAACCGCTATCTCGAGACCTCCGTAAGACCCCGCGAACTTGATATTCCCACTAGGACGTCGGGCAGATTATACCCGGAAAGCCTGAACCCACTGACTCAACCGATTCTTATTTTGGGCAGTCTGAGTTCATGACTGTTCTGTCTTGTCTCGACCAGAAAGCGGCCCTTACTGGACCGCTACATGGTGGTAGCGGCTAGATCTCCACCACGTTCTGTTTCTGACCTGGCCCATGCGCCAATTCTGTCCAAGTCGACTGACCCTTGTTCTAGTCGACCCAGCCTTGTTTAAGTCAACTTTTGACACCTCAAATTGCAGTACAAGAAAACTAGCCTTCACCTACATTTTTAAAACGTAGGAATAGGTCCACAAAATGTAGGTAAATCTTTTACCTACGTTTCCTTGCCACACTTTCAAAGCGTGGCGCTTGCTCACGTGGCTATAAGTTATTCCTACGTTTGAATAAAACATAGGTATAGATCGATCTATTCCTACACTTTAAAAGCGTAGGAATAGTCCAACAGAAGCGTAGGTAAAAGTCACTTATAAACACACATATAAAAGGATATATCTACGTTTCTGAAAACGTAAGTATTACCTTTTGCCACGTAATAAAAGAAACATCAGAATTGTCCCCGCGAGAGTTTTGTGACCATAGAAGGTATTCCCACATGAGTGTTGTGATCACGGCTAAGTATTCTCATATGCGTTAGTGGGCTGATGTTCCTAAGTTTTCATCATCCACCCAAAGATGGTTCATCAGTAGTTGGTAGCATTGTCCCGAGGTTTTCTATGGTTCAGGCGCATGTGTATGCATATTCTCGAGATTCCCATGAGAACACGGAAGATAGTGCTTTATAGTTTCACTACCTGGAGGGCATGTCGTGATTGGACTGGACTAGAGCGCCTTGTGTATACAACGCTTGTTGTAGAGGTGAGATCATCTAAGTGTATGTACCTTGGTTCAGACAAGTGTACATTATTGTTGGGCGCAATAGCACATACCTTGTGTCAGGCTATAGGACACGATCGTGCAGTGAGGTGCAGAGGTACGAATCCTAGCCAGTCCCAGGGTGTGGTGTGTATGTGTGTGTGTCTCATCTGCCCCTCCTGAGACCCGGGTGTGAGTAATGTGCACGCATATGAGGCCTTGGAATAGTGTAAGATGTCAGTGGATGCATCTGGCCATGTTGTGTATATTTGAGTGGCGGACCCTATGCCGATAAGGTTGATGTATCGATAGCATTGTTGATGGCCCTTACAGCAGACAGGCTAGTGTCACCATGTGTAGAGGGCATGGTTCTTTTCCTAGTCTTAGCTCGAGATCGAGGGTTACTAGTGTCTAGATGTTCTCCTGAGAGTGGAGGTTATGTGTTGGCTGCATGGCCTTGTAAGAGGTTCCATCAGCGAGGATGGATTGTCTGACAGCGAGAGTCAGGGTAGCATAGAGGCTTTGTGCTCCCTCCATTTACCGTTCTTCTTGTTCTGGTCATTACTGTTATTTGGTTATTACTATTACTGTTGTTACTCCTTACCACTTTCATTGCGGTGGGGATCCGCGGGACACTTATTGAGCCAATGAGATGAGGCTCACTCCCTACTTTTTCAGGTGCAACACTTCTCCTTGAGGTAGTGTGTCTCGATTAGAGGACCTTTAGTAGCCAGCTCGCTTGTGCCGAGGCATGCCCCGAGGCAATGTACATTTCTTTTCTTGTTGACTATACTTGTGGACTGGACTCTATAGTTCTATTATATTATTATAAAATATTAATTTTAAACAGTTGTCCACTTTAAGATCCACACCTCCAATAATTTGTTTGATTAGGAAAGAGAGCCTCACTGGAGAGGAACCTATAATCACCAATGAAAGGTCAGATGGAGCTCTGGAAGTTATTCCAAGGGATAACCCTCCGACGATCAAGTCAGGTAATGACGGAGAAAAGGGCGAGCAATTGAGAGAGAGAGAGAGAGAGAGAGCAAAGTCTGTGTACCTCCTCGCCATTGGGATAGAGTCCCTACTGTCACGTCCGAACTGATAGCAGCGGAAGACATGCTCGGAACGTGACAAAGATTCATTCATGATACAGAGCAAAACAAGAGACATAAACACGAGATAGTCATAACGCCAAAAATAAATATAAAATTTATTGATAACCATAAGTCAAATTACATATTCCTAGACTCCACTACATTCATAACAAAAGGAAATGACTCACATTACAGAACTCGACTCAAAAAAACAAAGAAAAGACATAATTCTTCAAGACATTTGGCCGCACTAACACTCTTGCCCATCCACGTCTGTTAGAGTAGCTTTAGTATTACCTGAAAAATGTTCAAAGAAATTTGGGTGAGCAAGAAGCTCAGTAGGGATTACTCTTTATCACCAGACAAAATATAAGTGATTAACTATTTTAATGATGCATGAAAATAAAATCAATGACGCATGACAAAACAATAATAACCATGTCACAAAGTTACTCAATTGAAGAAGGTAACAAAGAGCCAAGTATACAATCATAATGAAGAGGGAACATAGCCAGGAGCATGTACAAGTAGTTACCAGCACTAGAGTTCATATCGCATGTACAAGAGATTTCAAGCACTAGAGTTCATACCAACAAATTGTCCCTTCCGGACCTCACATTTCAAACGTATCAAGTCATGTAAGGAAGATGCCTATGATGTAAATTGTCTAGATCAAATCTTGCGTATGGTTAGTGCAATGCCATACCTGTTCATTCATTATACCGATACATGTTTGGGTTTTGCCTCGCCCCTAGAACAAGATCTGAGCCCTAATAGTTCATGCCTGACATTGAGTGTCATAATTGGACCCATAGCCCCATATGATATAATTTCAGACAAATTTACTAATGACATGTGAATTCCAAGAATAGCTCATGTAATTCAAGAGAACACTAAATGGCGTCCAGATGAGTGGCCGCTCATTTGTAATTAAATACAGTAATTCTTAATAATCAGCGTCTGCTATGGAAGTCGTGATTTATCAAAAATCATTATTAAATAGATAAATATCTCAAGAATGAGCGTCGGTTATGGAAGACACCTATAACAATTAGCGTCCAGTCTGCTAGACGCAATTTATAGAAATTTTTCAAGAAGTCAAAATAATATCTTATTCAACTCAAAAGTGAAATCCACTTCGCGGCATTACATTGCAACATAAGATTTACTAACGCTAGTGCCAATTTTAGCGTGTCTACATAGTGGACTCCCCGATTAGTGGCCCCTTACCTTTGTCCTCCCGAGGGGTTGGGGTGTAGGCAAAAGGGGACAAGTAGACGGTGCGGGGGCTGGCAGACAGGTGATAGCAGGGGGAGGTGGGGGCCGAGGTGGGAGATCCCTCGACTGAGGAGGGCGAGGCCTTAGGGCAAATGGGTCCTGGCGGGTAGGCTCCCAAGGACGAGCCACAGGAGTCCTCTGATATGGAGCAGGAAAACTACGAGGCTCAGATCCACGCTGATGCAAGGGACCCTGCGGCTGGGCAAAATCAAACTCTGACTTGAACTGCTCGAGCTCGAGAGCCACCTGATAGGCATTTTCCAAAGTGGTCACGTTGGGGCGAAATAGCTCATATTGGTAAGGCATCTACAACCCTCTTCGAAAACGTGAGACGGTCATAGTGCTCTCCTCCGTGACTCTACACCGCAAACAATAGTCATCAAACTAGGTGATGAATTCGGACACGGGTCAGTTACCCTGGGTAAGACTCTGCCAACTATCAATAAGACGTGGACAATACATGGCAGGAAGGTACTTTTCCCTCAACTTGACCTTCATCCCATCCTAGGTCTTGACTCGAGGCTGATGTCGCTGTATGAATAGGCTCTCCACATTCATCCAATAAGTCTGAGCCTTCCATAGCAGCTTCATCTTTGTGAAACAGACTTTCCAGTGGTCCGTCATCTCAAACCACTCAAAATACCGATCCATACCTGATGTGAAACGACCTAGGGATGAGTTGGGACCGACCAAATGACCCTCGGACCTAGCAAGCAAGCAACTCACGGACCGATAGCTTCACTCGAGCAGACTCACCCGCTAAGTTCCTTTACCCCTTTGAAAAATTAGTTGTCAGTACAGATACTGTTCTGTCCTCTATAGTCCAGAACTGACCACCACCAGCCATAAAATCCATTCCCCCTATCAAACCACCTTAGAAAAATACACAAAAATTATTCTCGTGTTTCCTACTTCCCCCTCTTTCACCCATGAAATTCTCAGCACCCAGATCCACCATCTTTCCTTTGGTCAAAGTCAGTTCTCAAGCGGATCTCAATCTGCCCAGTCAATCCTGAGTCTGTAAGTCCATCTGTTACAAATTCCAACAAGGAAACTACAGAGACAGAAAAATTCCTGTAACAACATTTTGTCGTAGATCTTCGAAGGAGCTTCAGAATGGGGCCAGCCTCGGGTCGATCTGACATCGGGTCTGATCACAGTAAGCATTTTCGCCAGGTCGCGCAGTTCTGAAACTACAACACAGGCTCGTGGATAGCAAGTAGCAACGACCCCCAGGCTGGCCGCCTCGCCTCCCCACAAGGTGAACCAGCGCATCGCCCTCCTAGGGATCATCCCTCCAGGAGTCTCCACTGCAACAGTACCACTCCCGGCCCGATCGGCCCACCGACCAAAATGTGGAACCCACGATTGTCGGCCCGCGCGACCACTAGAGCTACCCAAATCGCTACCCGTCAACCCGAGCTTGTTACTCCCGGGTCGCCATTGTAGCCCTTTACCTCCCTGCGTGGAGTGGGCAATAAAAATCACTACTGTAATTAATTATTTACTGTACACTGGGAGTACGTGTCTTGGCCAGGGTTATCGTCCCCACGTCCGGAGCGTGAAGGTATCGAGTCTGCCCCTCTCTCGGTATTTACTTTTCTCGTATATTTTTATATGTCGCTGCATGAGTGTTAGGGTAAATTAGCTCGTTCATATTGCATCGCCGCTATGAGCGAGTGAGTGGAACTCATCCCGTGACTCAATCCGAGCTCGCAGAAAGGCCGATAATCGAGCCTCATTGTCGATTTCTCAACCGCACAGATCCACACATTTCCCTCGCTAGGGACGTCCGCGAGCTAGAGTCTCAGGTTCGCGTCATCGTCCCGCATCAAATTGGTGTCAGAGCTGAGTTTGAGTCTAGGGTAGTCATTATTTTCAAAAAAAAAGAGAAAAAAGTGTCTTGATTTACGTAACATAACAATGAGTAGTGAAGAGGGGAAGATTCGCGTCCCGCTATGTGCATGGCCCAAATTGCCAACCAAGACTCACTAGGCCCAACAAGTGACAGCTCCTGCAGGGCCCACTTATTATGAGACCTCATTCGCTTAGGGCCAATATAGCCCATCATGCCTTGGCTTGCCTGCTCGATCGGTAGGCCTCCGCAATGCTCGGGAAAAGTCTATAGAGGATCGTACTGAGCCATCGTAAGGTGGGGGGATGCTCTCCTAGGGGTGCCCAAAAATTCGATCCCCGACGTAGGCAAGGGATACTGCTTATTTTTTATGGATCAGCCTATCATCAGGACTCCATGATAAGCTAGCCAAGGTGAAGTCCTCGCGATTGGGAGCCTATCCAAGTGGATATTACACTATTACCTGGGTGTGGGAAGCTCAAGAGGATAAGGGGAGGGCGAGAGTCATTGAACGATAAAAGCCCCCGGTGAGGACGTAACATCCCCCAGGCCCTCACACTTCCTCTACCCAGGGAAAGGAGCTGGCAGCTATATAAACCCAGGGACCCCCTCCAGAAAGGTAAGCCAAGTTTTAGCCACTTCAACTGGTCGAGAGCCATCTCGTGCCCATTGCCTATCGTAGCCCCCTCTTCGCACCTTGCTCATGCCACTCGCTGACTTAAGCATCAGAGGGTTATTCCTAGGCTTACAACCTTGGGCCCTCTAATCGCACTCTTCTCTTTTTGTAAAATTCAGTTCTGAAGTGGTTGCACCCCGCGAACACCATAGATCTAACGGCTCACAGCTTCACACGAGATATTGCCTCTTCATCTGGTGTTGTTTGCGGGAAACGGGCAAGAAGCCTGTATGGTACAAAGAAGTAGCAACATGAGAGTTATTGACGACAAGGTGAAGGCGCCGACGGTCACAAACAAGGGGCCTGTGCCGTCACATTCACTAACTGGCCTTCTTCCTAAAGACCAGGTCAACACTCCACCCCTACCCCCACCTCTGGAGGGATAGCCTACCATGGTGGACCTAGATGCCTTTTGCTCACTCAGCGCTAAACTGGACACTATCATCAATTTGATGAGGGCCCAGGTAGCAAGGGAGGAACGGTCCCAGCTTTCCCGTTCAGGCCCCCCCCTAATGCAGAGGCCTCCTCAAATGAGAAGGGGGCTACACCCCGGAGGTTACATATCGGACTAATAAAAAAATGAGAGATGAAACAAAAAGAAGGGGAGAATAAGGAAGACAACCCACCCCCTTTACAAAGCTCTCACACCCTCGTTTCCCCCTTCAGTCCCTAACCTTTGGACCCACAGGATCAGAGGGATTAGGAGGTGGAAGAGGATCCTGAAAATCACAGTAGGGCCCTCCTTCTTCTCTATTTTCCAGCCTTCTTCGCGGACACGCAGGCCTCCCTCTTATAGAGGCGTCCGAGAGCTATTCGACGGCGCGCCCCTCCAGGCCCTTCTACTGCTCCCACCGCCGTTGCTGGGGCTCTATCGCCGTTGCTACCACCGTCGGCTTGCGGCCAACCGGATGTGCGAGGGGGCCTGGCCAGATGACAGAGGGAAGCTTCCGGAGGCTGTCGGATGGGACTTTCCTCGATCCTGAAGGTGTTGGGGTTCCTCTGTCTCGGCATCGTTGATCACGGGGGTTCCTCCGAGGTCGACTATCGATCCGTCGGTCGCCGATGTGGCCCAAGGGCGGGAGCTACAGTGGCACCGTTGGGTGCTAGTGTGTTCTCCGGAAGATGCTTGCGTGAGGGAGAAGGAGAATGGGGGAAGTGGGAAAGAACATGGGATCTTTTCCTTTTTTCCCCCATTTCTCTTCCCCCTCACCTTTTCATATTGAGCCTTTGCCCCTTTCACATGCTCTTTTGCTTCAATGGGCTTCTTTTCATATTTGGGCTCTCCCATATAGTTTGGGCCATTTGGAGTGTGGGCCAACCCCTTTCTTCTTCATTTCATTTTTTTAATCACTAACAGCACTTCGTCTGATTAACCAGACGATTGTGAGTATCGAGTCGAGACTAGAGACCCGCTGTGCTATAAAGATGACGATGTTAATTATATCCCCTCAGAGAAGGAAAAATATTTGACAGTTTATAACAAGGCAAGTCCGTTTGACATGAGAACAATGATGTGTCCTCATATTCCATCTGGAGTCCATAGTCTCCAAAACATGAAGCACATCCCTGTGGTTCCTCGGCATCTTTGACTGCCACGAGGAGAGAGAGAGAGAGAGAGAGAGAGAGAGAGAGAGAGAGAGAGAGAGAGAGAGAGAGAGAGAGAGAGAGAGAGAGGGTGTTATGTGTAAAAGGGGTTTTCCTATAAATAGGACCCCTATCCCTCTTGTGGCCTCTCTTCTCTCCAATGTTCTCTCCTCTCCCCCTCTCACTCCGGGAGGCCGACAAAGGCGCCGAGGGCGAGGCAGCAATGCTCGTGGGGTGAGGAGCATTGGGCGCGGGACGAGGATTGCGATGGTGGAGGCTGTTCGTGGGTTCGTGAGCTGACGAGGGTTTAAATAGCATTTCCTTGGTCGATCGGCATCCTCGGTGCGCGGAATCTTCGATGGAGATAGGAGGATGATCCTTCACCCCTGTACTTCCATTCCTGTAAGTTTCGTAGGCCGTGGTGAGCCAAGAGGGGTTATTTTCTCATTTCGAGAAAAAATACATGCTTTGGGATGTGAGTCGGATCTTGTATTTTGATCGTATTTTTGAAATTTAAATGGGTCATCTTGATGTTAGAGAGGTTGGGGACTAGTTTTTCTTTGTTTTCCCCTTCACACGGGTGTGAACAGAGCGTGGAATGGGGTTTTTCATCGTGTTCGCCATTTTCGCGCTCGGGTGGAAGTAGCAGTCCTACCAGTGGCCGCCTCTTCCATGAGGCGATCCTCTGGGGGAGACTATTTGGCCCAAAAGTATCGGCAAGTTTTACGGTCCGGAGGTGACCGCCTATTGTAGTAGCTGTCTAGGGACTGATCGTTACTTGTCAGTGGCGGTCAGGCCAGGACCACCACTACGTCGGCTTTGTCGTTGACCCCCCCTCGAAGGTGATGGTCAGATGGATGACCGTTTCTCTGAGTTGCGGCCAGGGCATGGCCACATCTGTCCTTGTAGTCCAGTAGAGTAGCGGCCTTACGACTGAGTGCCACATGATGATGGCGGTCAGGTAAAGGATTGCCACTTTGCTTAGCAGTCAGGGAGGTGACCACCTTTGGTCTGAGTGTCTCTGAGGTGTTGTGGTCCCAGTTGGACCGCAAGCCGAGGTTTTACGGCCTAGTGTGGATCGCCACTTGGTGGGGATAGTCAGGGTGATGACCGCCACTCGGGTTCCATGATTTCTGTGTTTCGATCGTGTCGTTTTGGCTTCCGGTTGACCCGGTTGTGACCTAGTGGTCGACCTTCAGTCTTGTGGATGTCTCAGACACCCGTGGATCCTGTGTTCATGTTTTCGGGGGTGTCTGGAGGTGCCAAATTATCTCGATTAGCATGCTCATGGGTCTTGAGGGTCCGAGTGACCCTGTATGTGTTCTGAGCTTTCGTGTTTTCATTACATCGAGTCACTGTGAGTCGGTGCGAGTGCAGTAGGTCATCCCCACATGATGTGGGTTTCTCCGGAAAGAGGTTCCTGAGTGGGCCATGTGTGTGGCCTCGGACTGTGAGTCCAATTAACCAGCCTGGGGCTGGAGGTTTCTCGTATGTCCCTTGGATGAGGGATCAACTCAGTAGCTTGTGAGCTACCTTGGGAATCATGCTATTGTGATTTCAGACCTAGGGATTAGGCCAGATTGACGGTGTTGTGTCGTCACATGTGATGGTCTTGACCCGAGTCTCCTGACTCAAGGACCGTTGAGTTTATTAGGTCTAACAGATTGTCTAGAGTCTAGTGGTCGTGAGCCACCTATTACTTCACGTTACTCGAATGGGGTGCGTGCGTGGTTTTCGGTGTGCACATTTAGTTACCCCCCACTAGTTGTGGCTTTCTTGCTCACGCGAGTGCAGACCCACTCGGGGGTGGTGGAGAGGTTTCCTGGTGTGACGGCTTTTAGGATGGTTACCGTAGGGCCCCTTGCCTTTGTAGCCTAAGTCTGGGCAAGGGGGGAAACCAACTAGAGGACTCGAATTAGAGTGCATAGTCTATGTGTGCACACATGATTGGGGGCTACAGACCCACGCTGACGAGCGCGAACCCAGCTAGTCCTTATTCTGTAGTTACTAGTACGGTGTCTCAATTCCTGCTGGGCCAGAGGGGGACACCTGAAGCGCAGACTAAGACGTCAGTGGATGCATCCGGCCTTGCTCTAGTGGGAAGGTATTCCCGTCACGTGACGTGAGCTTGTCGTGACTCGAGGTTTCATTTCTCATCTACGAGACGTGGTTTTACGTGTAGTTTTCGAGTGTTTCCTTGGAGCCAAGGTCTAGGGTTCCGGTGAGCATCACCGAGGGTTTTCCTTAGACGGTGTATGGTTCACGACGGTGAGGTCGTGATCGTGTTTCTAGACCGCATGGTCTCAGTGTGGGCCTTTGTGTGTGAGTGTAGGCCTCCACGACAGAGGTGTCGTGGCATTTTTCTTGTAGCATGGCTAGGGCGGTTCGTAGTCTGGTGGTCCCCCGACTGTGGGATCGGGGTGTTGATTTCCTTTCCTGTAGGAGTAGTTGTGGAGCCGCGGTTTCATCGACTATCGTGTTTTGGGGATTCATGTACGACTATGCTTTCTGTCGTTGCTGTTGTAGCTACTTTTCTTCTTGTTGTTGTTCTTACTGTAGTTGCGACTTTTCATATCATCATTGTTTACGGTTGGGGTTCTGCGGGACCCCTACTGAGGCAGTGATAGGAGGCTCAACCTTGATTTTCTGGTGTTGTGATTCTTCCTCGAGATTCGAGGGTGCTACGTGGAGGTTCTTAGTTGCCAGCTTGTCAGGCCGAGTGTTCACTTGGCATTGTGTACGCTTCTCTGCCTTAGACTGTACTTCTGTTGGACTAGACTCTGTTGCAATTAGATTGGTTAGTTATGTTAATTGTTGAATTATCCTGTTTTATTTCCTATTTCAATGTACGCTACACCTATCCTTTTAACCCTTTCGAGCCCTTCGGCTCGTGGGCAGCGAGCCAGGATTCAAATGGTATCGAGTCATTCTCGGTATCCAGATCTTGGGTCGTTAGATAGGTTATCTTATGAATGGCCGAAACATCAAGTTAGGATTAAAAGCCCTCTGATCTTGAACAATTTCATGCTTTCTACGTTGAGAATTTTATGTTTTCCTATGATTACGCAATCTATTTTCTTACTGCATACTAACCCTACACCTCTAACAAAAGGATGGTAACTTTGGCTTAAATTCATACCTATCCCATATATTTCTTCATTCTAAACCATACTAACATGTGTTATCTTCCTGTTATCTATAGTTTTTATGCATTTATTTCCCTAGAATAGGCCTTGCACATGGGTATAAGCTTCTATTTGTTATAGACAGAAGGCGGTCCTGTAAAGGCCGCTACTTGCTAGTAGCGGTCCACGACCGACTGCTACTTGGTTCCTATAACCATATTATATATGTAATCCTTAGCATATTCGATATGTCAAGTAACCATATCACTCTCTCATTCTTGTCCATCCCCTTGATCATTTTCATTTCCTGCAATCATTAACCAATAAAAGTTCATTCACCATTTCAACATATAAACGGTCAACTTCAAACTGCCAAAGATCCATAAACGGTCCACACAGGGTCACGAAGGAAATGAGATTTTGAACCTCATCGCGGCATAAAGACGGCCCAATGTCAGACCGCCCAAATGGGTGCACGGTCATAGGCAGACTGCCTGGATGCATATGGAGCGTCACTTGAACACGGTCTTGTGAAGGCCATCCAAAAGTTAAACGGTCTATCGATAGACCGTGTTTAGACCATCGATTTCAAAAAAATAAACCGACCTCCTCATCTTCCTTACCGCAACCGATGGAGAAAGAAGGAGAAACCTCCCCCCCTCACCGAACGGAGCTCTCTTCCTCCCTCCCTTCTCACTCTCTATTCCTCTTTCTCCACTCCTAGTCTTCCCATTCTCTTCCTGACCTTTGTATGCACTTCAAATGCCAAGCCTTGAACTACCGGATGTCAGGAGAAGAGGCCGCACTGCCGCCATCATCGACGAACCACCTGGAGGAGGCTCCGACGTCGCCATCATCAAACCCTCCTGAGGAGGCGAACGCGTCGCCGTCCATGGTCAAGGAAGCCATGGCAATTGTCGCAGGAGGGGAGGAGGATGCAAGAGCACCGTTGGAGGCGCCCACGGCGACAGTGGAGAGGCCAGCACGACCCTCCGAGGTAGGCCCCAAGAACCTTCCATTTCCATTTTTAAGCCCATGCATATAGCCCTAGGGGGTAGTAACGGGGCATACGACCCCTTTAAGCTCAGTTGGAAGACCCCTTGGGCCATCACCGCCGGTGGGGATGGGGTTAGATGCCGTCGGACACGAGGGGTAGAACACGGTTCGACAGGGACCACCTACCAAAACTAAATGGTTCACTTAGAACCGTCTATCTACAAACGGCCAAAACCCAACTGCCCTAAAGGCTAGAACGGCCCATGTGTGGTCGTTCAGAGGGAGTTCAACAGTCGGGGTGGATGGGAGTGAACGTGGTTAGACGGTCCACCTCGGACCGTTCAAAAGCTGAACCATTGAGAACCAAACGGTCTCCAACAGGCCGTCCAGTAAGCAAACGGTCAAAGGGATGGCCGTGTAGACTCAGATCAACGGGGGCTTGAGGGGAATGTCAAACGGTCTGATGGGGACCATTCCTTGCATGGAATTTTTGAAGTCTTAATGAAAGATGAAGAAGGAAAGAAAATCTATGAAAATTGGGTGAAGTACTCCTACAGGCAAACCAAGCTGGAAAAGCTAGGAATTCCTCTAGTCAACTTTATGGCAGAAGTGGCTAGGTGCGGACATGTTCCTGAGGAGAAAATTATGTACTTTTGGGAACAGATCCATGTCTTCATTGAAGAGAAATACATTTTGGAGTTTACATCAGAGTATCGGCTCTTCAAGGAATACTATGAAGTGCTGACTAGGGGAGGAAGACAACAGGTCTCGATAATAGAATATTGGGACATGCAGATCCAAAGGTTTGCCAGGACATGAAGACAGTCATTGATGAAGAATACATGAGGTTCTTGGAATATAATCAGAAGCAGCTCCGACATAATCGTCCCTCCATCTCTTATGGAAGATTTGTTGAGATGAATGCCAATCAAAGAACCTTTGATGGAAACAGACTACTTGAAGTGAAAGAGGAGCAAATAGAGGAGGCGGTCAGACAAGAACCATCTGCTTCAACTATTGAAGAAGCAGCCTCATCCTCTAGAGCCCAAATCTCCATAGTAGGGCCACTTATGTAGAATCCAAGTATACCTGTTGCCTTGCCAGTTGAAGCAAGGTTCCTATTTCATAGCACTTAATAGGTCTGTTTATTCACAAAAAGACTCTTCAATGTACTGTTGCATTTTACAAACTAAGGACGACACTACAGATCTCAAATGGTTCATCAGGTCCTACAGTAATCAGTGAGAAGAACTGCACGAGGTTCCTGCAGATACACTTAGGAGGATCCAACACTTCACTGACCATGCCGATTACAATTGGTATTGCCCGACTTGTACTTATGACTATCCTCTGGTTAGTAATCCTAAATACAGACGTAGAGCCCGCTATAGATGGTGAAGGAGTCTAGAGGTACTTTTTATTTTTTACCTATGTAATACTACCCAAAAATATAAATGAAAATTCTTTGGATTGTCTTCTCTCCGTTGTGTATGACTGTCTTTGTAAATGGTCTATCAGACCGAATCCACATCTTGCACCGCAAGGGGTAACATCTCAATCCAATAGGGGAAGTTTAATAATTTAGGGGGAGTTTACACACATTTCTGGAATCCATTTTTGGCCTTAACCCCTACCTTGAGCAATTCGTAGAATGGACGGCACCTTTGAGAATGCTGAGATATAAATCTTCGAATGAACTGCAAACGTCCAATCAATCCTCGAAGTTCAGTGATGTTCTTCGGCGAAGGCATATCCATGATGGCCTTTGCTTTGTTTGGATCAATCTGAATCCCCTGCTTGCTAACTATAAAACCTAATAGCTTCCCTGAGGATACTCCAAATACACACTTCTTCGGATTCATCTTTAGTTTATACTCCCCAAGCCCTCTGTAGCACCTTGGCCAAAATAGCGGGATGCTCTTCTTTTGACCTCGACATCACCAAGATGTCATCCACATAAGCTTCCATATAGACATGCATCATATCGTGGGAGATTGTCATCATCGCCCGTTGGTATGTGGCACCTGCATTCTTTAGACCAAACGGCATAACCACGTAGCAGTAGGTGCCCCAGGGCATAGTGAATGACGTTTTCTGTTGGTCCTCCGGAGCTAGATGGATTTGGTTATATCTTGAATAATCATCCATGAATGAGAGGGCTTCGTACTCGGCTGTGTTGTCCACCAACACATCTATATGAGGTAGTGGAAAATCATCTTTAGGACATGCCTTATTCAAATCCCTGAAATCGATGCAAATTCATACCTTTCCATCCTTTTTCATTACCGGGACCATATTCGCCACCCATTGAGGATATAGGACAACCCTAATGAACTTGGCCTTATGCAATTTATCAACCTCTTCTTTCATCCTTAAGGCCATATGGGGGTGGAATCTTCTTAATTTCTACTTCACGGGTCTTGCCCCTAGTTTAAGTACGAGTCTATGTTCCACCAAGGCAGGGTCAAGACCTGGCATGTGTTGAGTCTCCTTGAATGATTTTGATGATAACAAAACCCAGAATTAGGTTTCTAACCCGTACCGTATCAATGCAATCAAAACATGAGTCAAGGGGGTTTAAGTTTGAGTTTAAATATCTTGTGGAAAGCTTAAAGGTTCTATTTGAATCAAAGCTTTCAAACTGAGTAAATAAAGTCAAAACAAATCCCAAAATACGAGAAAATAATATCCCCTTGAAGCCATTGTCATTTGAATACATTTCGTTGGGCTAACACTTCTTTTTTGCAGGTCTGGGTCACTTCGGTCGACATTTCCAAATCATGTATTCTAGCTAGATCCTTTCTCATAGCATGCTAAGTGCTAAGATCACCATATTCGATTCTTATAATTATGGATGAGATAGGTTCATAGGGTTACCTTCTGTCGTCTGCGGTGTTTTGTCTTTCAAGAGTGGACAATGGGCGATTTCATGATCTTTGCTTCCACATCGGATGCATTTCCTGAGTTTATACCAACACTCGTCCGGGTTGTGCCTTCCCTTCTTGCAATGTTCACATTTTCCCTTGGCCGGAACAACTTGTCGATCATTATTTCAGGGTTTCTTATTTTTATAGAAATTGTCGCCTCCATTAGATTTCTTCTTGTTGTTCACGGGTTCCTTGTTCTTAGATCCATTTGGTAAATTCTTCTTGGCAATCTTTCCGTTGATTCGTTCCATCATATCCATCGCATCTTCCAATAGTTGTGCTTTTCGGACCATCTCTTTATATGTTTGAATTTCCAGTGTAGCTAACTGAGGTATAAGTTCCACCTTCAAACCATTCATAAATCTCTTTGCTCTTATTTTCTCCCTGCAAACTAGGTGTGGTGCATATCGGGCCAGTCTAGAAAACTTTGCTTCATACTCTGCTATGGATAGATTACGTTGTTTCAATGCCGCAAATTCCATAGCCTTCTTCTCGCAGATCCTTTCTGAGAAATATTTTTCGTTAAAATGTTGTAAGAATTCAACCTATGTTACTTGTTCGTTGGGTAAGATTGCCTCCACAGATCCCCACCAAGCTCGAGCATCCTTCTCTAGTTAGTAGGTTCCTAGTAATACCTTCACTTTGTCGGTACACTGCATCACCTTAAAAGTTCTCTCTATTTCTTGTACCCAATTCTCTGCTTCATCCAGGTTAGTAGACCCACTAAACTTAGGAGGATTCATCTTTTGGAACTTCCGATGTAAATCTCCGGCTTCATGTTGTGCTCCTCCTTGGGTAACTTGTTATAAAGCTTGTGTTAGGCCTTGGATAGTGCGTTGCATTTCTCTCCACTGAGCTCTTTCGGCGGCCATTCTAGCCTATAAAATAAGTTTTTAAATTAGTAATTACCCGTTTCTTAACATTAATCTAGCGTAACAGACATATTTTATTGATTAGCCCATATCTCTATCCAAATCTCGTGGGGTTCCGACATCATCAAAACCAGGAGGACAACAGACCTCACCATTCCGAGGACTTAGGTATGCCTGGGCTGACCCCCTAAGGGGGTTGGGGACTCCCACTATTGTGGACAGCCAGCACGCCGTCGGCGTGGGTTAAAGGTGGCACTCGTAGCTCACTCCACGGTGGGATGTACAAATGAGTGGAACATGGATCGAGCACTCACTCACCATCCGATGGGTAGTAAAAATGATACTAGATAAGCAGAGTGATTAACCAGTAGAGGGGAACCGAGTACTCACCTGATCGGTTTGAAGAAACCGACCCCGGTCAGAGACGTGGGTGATTGGGGAAGCGTGGGAACGCAGCCCGCACGCTACGTCATTGCTGCTTGACCTGAAACTTGTTGTTACACCACTACACCTTATGCAAGAGGGTTGATCACGGGATGGGGATTAACTTAATTACAATCAAATTGTACCTCCACATTGGGAGGGGCTTTTAGCCAGCCAGACGAGGGATGGGGATTGCACGGGAACCAGTTCTATTCAGACTGATCCTACGAGACAGTAAGCCAACGTCAGAGGCGCCACGGGCTTCACCGAGTGCTGCAGGAGGCAGGGAGGGAGCTGACGTGTCCGGTGACAAGTCTACTTCATGTGGTTGAAGACGGGGATCCCAAATGGGGTCGGTGGTGGTCGCAAAGATCAGAAGAGTGGGGAAGGGTCCAACCTATGCTCAGAGAAGATGGATTGCGCGCACCGGGGAAAACGGCCGGACGGGGGTGCTCAGGAGGCCAAATGACTTCCTCCCTCCTGGTGTTGGAGGAAGACTTATGGAAGATCACCTCAGTCAAAGGGTACACCAGGAAGCTTGAAGGGGAGTCTGTGGGGGCCTCTACAACTTGCCTCTGGTTGTTTGCTGGAGTTAGCTTGTGCACTCAGACAGGAATTGCTCTCCCGGTCAGCTCCGATGTCAGATGAGGACGCTTGAGCTATTGTTGCGAAGCTGACTCAGAAAAGAATCCACTGGTATCAATTTTGTTGATAGAAGCTGCACATGGAAGACAGGGGTGGCTCTGTAACATGGTGGGAAGCCCTGCTGCTACTGTTGTTTGGACAACAAGTGGGAGATGGGGAGGGAATGAGGAAGAATAGAGGGAGGGGGAGTGGGAGGAATCCAGAGGTAGGTTATCTCATGGATGGCTAAACTAACATGTTAGGACTAAAAGCTCTCTATTTTCTCCTATTTTCATTGATTGTACATAGAGTATTTTATGTTTTTCTATCACTGCGCAACTAGAGATTTTATAGCATGCATCTTCCTACACCTTAAAGGAAAAAAGATGTTAACTTTGGCCTAATCTATGCTCCCCATGCGTCTCCATGGTTTCATTATGTCCTATCATGTCATATTCACATGTTTTAGCATGATTTTCACATGTTACTTACCCTATGAATGGCCTCACATAGATTTGAAATATCTTCTACCGTAGCAGGTAGAAGGCGGTCCTTCCTAGACCGCTAAAGTCTAATAGCGGTCCCAGAATAACTGCTACTATTAGAAACGATCCTCCTGAGACTGCATCTTCTTTCCTATGTTCTATTACCTGCTAACCCGAAATAGATTGTAGAACAAACATATTAAACATATGTTAAGCTTACGTAATTAAGTTTTATTCCCAATTATGAGTTTACCCCAGTAAATTTGGTTATATTGATCATTCATCATGATAGATTCCATGCCCTTTATGTGTTTTAAACCTATTTTCTGGTTATACTACTTTCATGCCAAAACATATTCTCTTATATTGATGTCATAACTTTAAAATGCTTCATGAACGAGTTTATTATTATTGATCACTATTTTGTCACGACCTCTTCTCATCACCAAGTCTTTCTTAAGTACATGGTGCGTACCTTAGTGCGTGGCCATTAGTTACACTTTTGCACTTATAGGCACACCTCTTGGACTTGTGATCCTCTCTATTAGATATTCCTTCTACCGGACTAGGTGATCTTGTTTCAAGGCCTCCGTAAGTCTCTGTGAGCCTAGGATTCCCACTAGGACGCCGAGCTGGTTGTACTCTTAAAACTCAATTATCTAGAAAGCACTTGCACTATCAGTGTTTTTCTGAGTTCTGGTTCAAAAATGATTCTCAGACGACCGCTAAGGGTTGCTTAACGGTCTTCCTATGACCGCTTCTTTAGACAAACGGTCGACCGCATACCTTTCTGAATCAAGCTTTCTTTGTTCTAGCTTCGACTCATCGTAAACGATCTTGACTTGACCGTATAGTCATGCCTAACGGTCCAGACTTGACGGAGATTTGGTGGTTGCGGTCCGAGGACATATCGCTTACTTGCTGTCACCCCCCATCTTTGTGTCACATCATAGTGTGAATACACCGATCCCGGTCGAAGACGAGGCGAGTGGGGAAGCGTGGGTACACGTCCGCACACTGCCCTGGTGTAGCTCTAACATGAAAATCAGAGAAATGCAACACTACACCTCTCGCAGGAGGGTGATCTCGAGGCAGGGATTAATTAAAATTACATCCAAAACTACCTCTACACAGGGAGGGGCAGTCAGCCGGCCAGGCTGGGAAGGGGAAAGCCTAAGTGAGATCGAATGGGTGGACATCGTTGGTTCTGTCCGCTCTCTGGAATAGGGGATGGATAGTTAGAGTTGATGCTGCTGCAGCCGCTCCTGAATTTTACCGATGATGAGACCAGTTGGAGAATCTTAGTAATTGGATCAGGGTGACGTTGAAATTTTGTTGAATTCCCTGGTCGCCGGTGCTGGTCAGGGACAGGCCGCACATAGGGTCCCTGAGGGCTGGTTCTTACAGCAAAGGTACCTCAGCAGCAAGAAGAAGAGGCTGCCACGAGCGCTCCTGTCCTATGAATTGAGCGTGGCTGGATTTTCTAGAACCGTTGATGAGTTTTCTTTGAAACGTGACTAGAAAGAACACCAGAGGAGGTTGGAGTAGAGAGATAGAGCCCGTTGAGTGAAGGGGTGTCTGTTCAGGCCCTGACTGGACTGATCTGCGC
Source organism: Amorphophallus titanum (assembly GCA_024336825.1). NCBI lineage: Eukaryota > Viridiplantae > Streptophyta > Magnoliopsida > Alismatales > Araceae > Amorphophallus > Amorphophallus titanum. Next base: position 25,869,382 of record JANBPO010006859.1, read on the forward strand.
ACCTAGGGAAGAAAATTCAGAACTCCTAATGACGAAGTCCAAATGTTGTTCCACTTTCTAGGGATGACAGAGGACTGGTAGAGGAAGATTTCAGCCTAGTGTGATGCCCAGACTTGTAAAGGAGTGGCTGTGGTTGAACTTTCTTTGGGGCTCTGGTTCTTTGCCTGAGTGATCCTTCGCAGTCGGGGGAGACTGGATTCTGTGGGCAGCAGGGATGTTGGATGCTTGCGAGACCACCTAGGCTGCAAAGCTGCCTCGACGAGCTTTCCAGATATGTATGGCACGCCACCTGAACATGCGCAATGACTCTGAGGTAGGCTCTGCAATTAGGCACCATATCTACTGCCTGCGAACTGCACAAGGTATGGTGATGGAAGGGGATGATAGTGGGGAGATGAGGAGGGGGAAATGCAGTGACCCTTATATGCACGGACCTGATATGCTTAAAACAAAAATATGTACTGACTTTATCATTCAATCCAAAATATGCACGCACTTCGTGTGTGCATGATGCAACATATGCACAGACTTGTGTGTTCAAACAAAAACATGCATTGACCTAGGATTGCATGGACCTTGATTTAGCATAAGACAGAGAGATGCACAGGCCTAGCCTCTCAAAGGCTGAGATGTGCATGGACTAAGATTTTGAGAAGTGCACGTACCTTGTATTGCATCAGTGAGATGTGCACAGAGTTTAGTCATGATTAAATAGACTTTACACGGACTTGGGTAAGCCTTGTTCGAAGAAATGCATGGACCTTATTTGTGCATGGATCTTATATGCCGACTAGTCAAGAATGTGCACGGACCTATGAAAGTAAAGTAAAAACTACATGGACGTTGTATGCATGAGGAAAGTAAGGCACAGACCTTCATTGTGCAGGAGGGCATATATGCACGGACCTTAAAGGAATATGCACTAACCGTGAATCAAATGATGAGAAATGCACACGGACTCTATAAGAATATAAACAAGCATGCATGGACTCTAAGTGACATTCTCAGACTTTATAACGACGTGCACTGAGCTAAGTGAGCAGAGTAAGCAAATGCACACAGAGTTGAACAGTGTTTACACGAACATAGAAATGCATACTTAACTAAAATTGCACTGAGCTTTATTGCATGAGGGCTTTTTCCAAACTAACAAGTGTCATCTTTAGAAGTCCATATTTTTTCAGAGTAGAATCAGAGAAAGTAATATGTGAAGAAAGTGTGATGTTAAGCTAATCAAATTTGGCTTTATAGTGTATGACATCATCGAAACCGTAGGGATGCAATAGCAGCTCCCTCCTGGGATTAGCAAGCCACCAAAGTTCGACAAGTTCAACGGGAAGGGATCCCCAAAGGAGCATGTCGCCTACTACATGACTGTCGTAGGTGATTTGGCCATCGACGGGTTATATTTGCCAAAATTTTTTGGGTCCTCGCTGATGGGGCTTGCTTTTGAATGGTACTCCAGCCTCCCGACCGGGGCGATCAGTGACTGGTCGGACATGCAGAGGAAGTTCAGAGAAAGATTTCATGTTACAGAGAGGGAGGTCACAGTGGCCGAACTCTAATTATGTGTTTGGAAAATATGGAGGGTACGTGCGTAAAAGTACTAGACCAAGTAACTAGTCAGAGTGACACTCGTCAGTGTCAGTCCAAGCCCCGGACCATGTGTGCACACACCGACTCTTGCCTGAGCCAGGCCCTCTAGCTAGTTTTCTCCCTTAGTAGGACGCTACTGCTGGCCGGGACCCCACAGAACTAGCTTAAAAATAGTTTAGCGGGAACTACCCCTCCACCTTTCCCAGGTGGGCCGACACTTCTTGTCGCTAGACTACGACTAGTGGCTCCATCACAAGGAAAGAGAAAGCTACCCTATCGGGATCTAAAGTAGTGCCACAGTTTTAGAAAATAACTTAAACATGACGCATATATAAGATGGAATGCACTAAATAATGAACATGCTACATTTGATATACCAGAAGACATAACGGTCGAAGAACACCACGTCACAAGTTGTGGCAGACTTGGGTAGGGGCGTTACATTTATGGTGACGCACCTACATGCAACTGTTAAAGTCACTCGAACACTCAGAAATCCATAGCTTACGCAGAACGTAACAGATCCATGTCACTCTGTCACAATGAGTGATGGTCTAAGGAAAGGGCGTTACATGATTGTGACGCACCTCCTTAGGGCCGTTAAATCTATCTGAACGGTTTGAAACACACAAAGAATACAGACTATAACGCACTTAGAGTAGTGCATTACACCAATGAGACGCGCCTCCCATGGTCCGTTAAAGGCACCAGAATGGGCATATAACACACGACTTACACAGACCGTAACGCACCAGGGCAGGTGTGCCACAAGGCTCTAATGCACAGGTCGGGGACCGTTAAAGACACCCGAATGCCTAAAAACAACACAGTTTGAACAGAAGGTAACGCACCATGGGCGGCGCATTATGCAACTCTGACGGTCTAGGGATGGACTGTCAGAATAACCACCTAACAAGGTCAACATCAAATGACCGGTCAATGGTCAAGTAATAGTTGTATGACCATCTGTTACAGGCCAGGTGATGCACCTCTGCTGGGCCGTTCGGGACTGTAATGCATCTGGGGTGGTGCGTTACACCGTCTGGGCTGCGAACCTATGGAGTTCAAAATCAAACCCCCTCTCAATCGACTGAAATCGATGAGAATCATGAGAAATATGAAAAAATTACCTCCACGATCCTCGAGAAGAGCACAACGCAGTGGTAACGTCCCGAGTCGGAGAACGCAACGGTTCACCCTATACGGGGTTCCGAAGGTCCGACAGGTAAAAATACGTGAAAACTGCTAAACTCAATCTGGGACCCACGAAAAATATCAGAAAAATATCTAAAAAATCTGGGGCATTACAACCCTCCCCCCTTAAAGAAATTTCATCCTCGAAATTCAGGACAACCATGGGAACATGGGGGAAGAATGCCTTTATCAACTGACAACGTTGTCAAAGCCCCAGCATAGAAAATCTCGATCCTCACGAAAGCTACCAACCTGAGGGACACCGCCAGACTACAATCACGAATGACACCTTGCTCCGTACGCCGTGCACATCGGTCACCAGAGCAGGCATACACCAAAGGACATAGTCCAGCATCACCTCAGCCACAACATAATAAATCATGGCACCACTGCCATCATCTCGCTTACCGAGGAGACACAACCCTCGTCATGATAAAGAGCTACCGATCCATCCTATGGTCAGCAGACAACACACATCAGCTTCATAGCTCATTGACAGATCTCAAGCCTTGCACCAGGGATAACCAACACTGAGCTTCCATCAGCTCACACCCGGCAAGCCGATCGTCAGACATATCACTGTGCCAACTCTTGTCAGAAGACAAACTTCGACAAAGCCCTGATCTCATCTGGAAGGCACATCACAGAGGTGACCACCAAGGCCTGACCGATACACGACTCTCGCCACTCTCGAACCACAAACACCAGCAGCATCTTCTGTCTGTGAAAGACCACACATTGGTCGCTAGACACTCATCAACAGGAAACCTCCGTTTACTCAACTTCTTCCTTCTCTCCTGGTCCTCCACTAGATCCGAAGGAAACATTATAACTCTCGAGGCCATCCGCTGACTCTCTCATAGACCAACACCGCACCTCAAGCCAGACTCACTCAGACACTGCATTCGATCTCAAACCTCACGCCAACTCTACCCTCTCAGAGGAGTACGGCGAAACCACATGACAAATTTCTCTCCTCAGTCCTTACGTCACTTGACTCAGACTTACAAGGAATCCTCCCATGCTGGTCATAGACTAAGGACCACCATTCCAACACCGATGTCTCTTCAGAGACTTCCGCATACAGGCATCGTCCTTCATCCTATCCCATCAAATATTATCTCATCTCAAGATGATCCCAAAAGATGCTTGCCAAACCCAGTTCCCGCTCTTACCTCAGAGCCATGGAACACAACCTGAGCAATTCACGGCACACATCTCTAGGGGAAGAAAGTGCCATCTAATATCCATGGCAACCTGGTCGACAACGCCATGACCCGTGGACACGAGTCCCCAAGTAATACACATCCTGCCATGGTTGATCACTCGGCCAACACCTACTAGCCGCTCACAACAATCAACCGGACCCATAATCTATTAGATATCACTCCTCCAAGCATGATCTCATCCAAGAGCACGACCTCTAACACAGAGACAGGGTGCTCATGCAGCATGCTTGCCAACATATTTCCCCGATTCTCTGCCTTCCAGTGCCACAACCACAATATCTCGAGCAACGACACGGCAGCAACAAGTCTCACATAGCCAGAGACAACGCATACCGAAGAACCAATCCTCTAATGCTCTCCTCAATCTCGAAAAAATCCACCCGTAGCAACCAACGCTACAATCTTAGACCTGTGGGTTATGGGCCCACCACGCTTTCGCTGCACACTCTGATCCACGTGCACAGCCATCACAGTGCCAACTCGGGAATCACCATCCCGATAATCTTCAGCACTTCCGCAGGCTCCGATCCTCGACGCATCAGGGATCACAACATCAACCATAAATTCTCACGAACACCTCCCAACCGGCACTCATCCTTTCGGAACAGTGCCAACACATCCTTACGCAACTAGGGAGTTGGGCACAACTTCTCATAGGCAACCACCTTGCCAAAGCACAGGACGTGTCTCGCATGGACTTCATGGCACACAAAGGCCAACCAATCCGGGCACATAATGCAAGACAACGGACCTTAGCCAAACACAGACTCTCTGACCAAAGGAGAACCTAGCACACCTCCGACCAATGGATAATCTCCACGCTCGACCTGACCTTAAACCTCTCACATACTGGGAACAACACCATCCAGCACCAAGAAGAACATCACTTCCGTCAGGTCAGCACCTCCGACAACACCTGTCAAGGGTCACGTCAGATCACAATCACTGCATCCCTCGATGCACCACCACTGTAATTTCACAAACTGCAACGCACCACGCCAAGAACCGCAACACGAGCCACAACCGACAACCGCCAATGCTCATCCTCAAGTCCCGAACCCACTGTGGAACCTTCACATCTCAAGCCAGACCTAGGGTGAGCACAACCCATTCACCTACAGAAGCACAGAAGCAAGAACTTACTGGGACATCTTTGCCCAACCCTACCTCGAAATTCAAAAAAATAATCGAGACTGACACGTCATTTCTGATGCCACAGAACACGATGAGAGCATCAAGCTCGAAAATCAGCAACTCACCGAGAAGATCCTCCGCTCGTCTGAGTGCACCTCTCAATTAAAGCACCCACTCCGACATGTTAAACCACAGTCTTAACACCTTAGGGGCTGGATAAACCTCAAGCTAGAGTGGCCAACCCGATGACAGCTCCCTCAGAGCACACTCACGGCTAGTTAGCCACGAACAATCCTGTCTAGCCACCTGACCTCACTGTAGATTCCTCAAACGCAGCAGCGCAAACTCACACCTGCCAGCAACCTCTGCCCAACATAGCATGACCAGAGGTCACAACCGATGAGGGTGAAGGCTCTCGACCACGATCCTTAGACCCCATATTGGTGCGAAAGCCACGAGCAGCAACCAACTTCACAGCGCCAACGTAGCACGCTCAAGCTCTCAAGTGAGAAATCAAGCGAAAAACAAACACAAAACTCTAACCCAGCTATCGACTGTACTAGACCTTATGGACTCTGGTCACTGCAATATCTTGAATTCCTATGTACGTCTACAACCATGCTCTGATACCAACTGTAATGACCCAAGATCTGGATACCAGGAAGAATCTGATACCATTCGAATCCTGGCCTACTGCCCACGAGTCGGAGGACTCGGAAGGGCTAAGAAGGAGTGTGGAGGAACAAAGAAATAGAAAATAGAGCAGGACAATTCAATAATTAACAGAAACAAATAAACAACTAACTACAACAAAGTCCAGTCCAATAGAAAGTACAGTCTAAAGTAGTAAAACGAACCACATGCAAAGTGAACACTCAGCCTGGCGAGCTGGCAGCTAAGGACCTCTACGCAACACCCCTTCGCCTAAGCCTGAGCAAACCATGCCTTTACCTCCGTCTAGGCCCGAGTCTATCATTGCCGCTATCCCTCTTCCACCCATATCTTCTCCCTCCGCCACTTTGCCTCCTACTTCCACCCCACAGAGCAGGTGTGCATTACCTTTGGTGCCCTTTGGGTCTGGTCTCCAGGGAGACGATGAGCCAAGTCAGGATGGCCCGATGCCGGTTGTTCATTTCAAGATTCAAGATTTTATCTGCCGGATGCCAATCCGTGTCCTGGTCTCTGGCTATTTTTGAGATGAGCTTTCACTTCCCATGACGATTGTCAAGAAGAGTTCCCTTGCCTTAGTGCCAATTCCTTCTCGAGCGAGGCCGGTGACAATCGCATTGCTCGCCGACAGGTTTACCATTGATGTTGTTATTTCTTCTCACACCATTGCCTTTCAGATAACTGGCCGAGAGGGGTTCTCTACTCAGATTGTGCTAACTCATATGGCCGCTAAGAGTTTGATGGATTCCCTATTCAATGGGCAATTGGCTGTAGCTTCTGCACTTTCCAAGGACATTCTGCACATCCTATGCAGTCTCCCTCGCTTTATCGGTGAGTTAGCCACGTCAACGTCACGCATTACTCTCCCTCAGTTTCGTCCTGCTCTTCTGGAACGGGAGTTATGCTTCATGCCCAATTACCGAGTGGAGATGTTGAATCTCATGCTGCTAGTGCCAAGTGACAAAACTCCGGAGTTTTCTGATATTCGCTTATTTGAGGAGTTACATGTTCAAGATTGTCTACCTATGGTTAGCACTGGGTGTTTAGGGTCAACCACCCTGATGAAGTTGCACGTTCACAGCCGGGCCAGGCCATCTGCTAGGTGGGCCCATTATTTGAGAAAGTATTATAGATTGAGAAGGCCAAAGGTCCGAGTCCATGCCAGGCAGATCCATGTTCAAAAAGTGTCAACTAAGAAGAGGCGGCGGCGTAAGTTTAAGGGTCGTCCCTTATGCACTCAGGGGTCCACTTCTTCTTCTTCCTCTTCCTTTCATTCATCCTTTTTGTTGCTTGGCTCCCACCCTTAGGTAGTGTACCTGCCTTCCTCTAATCCAGTTTTCATGATTTTCTCCTCTCTTTTCGGGTCCGCAAACCCCCATTCTTCTTTCTCCCCTCATCTGGGAGATCTCTACGGCTCTTCGACCTCCTATGGTGATCTCTCTCTCTCTTCATAATCCGCAATTGGTGATATCTTGATCAATGATCAATCGTAGAAAAATACTGAGCTCCTGCTATTTGATCAAATAATTCGTTAATCCTCGGCAATGGATATTTGTTCTTGATAGTTAGCTGGTTCAATTGCCGATAATCGATACACAACCTCATCGAACCATCCTTCTTCCGGACAAACAATACAGGGGATCCCCACGGGGATGTACTTAGATGAATGAACCCCTTTTCAAGCAATTCCATTAGCTATTACTTTAATTCCCTCAGCTCCGTAGGAGACATACGATAAGGAGCTCTAGAAATAGGGGATGTGCTAGGAATTAAATCAATGGAGAAGATAACTTCCCTCTCAGGCGGAAGTCCTGGCAATTCCTCAGGAAAAACATCTGGAAAATCTCAGATGATAGAAATGTCCTTACTCTCAATCTTCTTCTCAGAGGTCACATAAACAAAGGCTAGAAAAGCCTGACATCCTTTCCTCATCAACTTATCAGCTCAAAGGGCCGAAATAAGCGGCACAGACTTATGGTGCCTAACCCCTATAAAAGAAAGCCCAGGGTGTCTAGAAAAAGACACAGAACTAGAACTGCATTGAACATTGGCCTTATACTTAGCCAACCAATCTGCTCATAGAATTACATCATAGTCCATCATGTCCATGCAAACTAAATTAGTTGGCAAATTCTATTCATTAATCATGACCTTACTAGAAGGATAGAAATACTTATTCGCTAAACTGGAACCAATAGGGGTTGAAATTTCTAATAGAGAATTCATCAAAACTGGCTTCACAGGTAAAAACTTAGCAAATTTCTAGGAAACGAAAGAATGAGTGGCACTAGTATCAAAAAGAACATATGCTAGCTTATCATGTACAATAAGAGTTCCTTCAACGAGTCCACCCTCCTCAGTGATTCCTGCATCATCTTCTTGTAGGGCTTGAAGCTTGCCCTGTTGCTTCTTATTTCCTTGTGGCTTTGTCGGGGGAGCATGATCTGATAAAAGGGGACACTCTGGAATACAGTGGTCCCTACTACCACAACGCAGACAAGCACCCAGCTTGCGCCAGCACTCCTCCATCTTATGACTAGGATATGTCCTAGCCTAATAAAAGCCAACAATTATCTTTTGAATCTTGTGGGTTTAGAAAAATAAAATACACACAACTTTTGGCTATGGCTAGCCTAAGTAAATAATACATGTAGCAATACATGTATTATACACACAATACACTCTCAAAATATAAGAACATGAAAATGGGCTTCAGGACGCCGAATCTCTGAGCCACAAGCTCAGTGGTGTCGGGGTGGTGCGACGTCAGCTCTGTGTAACGGGTCTGGTGGGTCCGGTGTCCCCACCAACCCTCTCGGGATGGCTGGAACTCAACTCCATCGAGTTAGGTGGGACACTGCTCTGGTAGTGCTCCTGCAGGTCTTGATCGAGGGGTTGGAGATCTTCCCGGCTGATCTAGGAATCATTAGAAGGTGGACGGTCCCGCCAGCGGACAAGGTAGTGCTGGTAAACCCTGCTCCATGTTGTTGTCACTTGCTCATCCAATATCCTCTCAATTTACTCGGGCGGTGCTCTCAGGGTGGGTGGACGCACAGGGGTAGGCTCACTCTCAAAGGGAGGAGAAGACTCGAAAGGGTCACTAGGAATTGCTATGGGTTCCTTGTAGGCCACTAGATCTGTTACATTAAAGGTAGAGCTAATCTCATATTCGGGAGATAAGTCCACAACATAGGCCTTGGAGCCAATCTTTCGTAGTATCTAGAAGGGATCATCACTACAGACTTGTAACTTTTTAACGGCTCCCAAGGGGAGTCATTCGGGTCGAACACATATCGTAACCAAGTCACCTTCTTGAAATTTGTGGTGACGCCCATGCGAATCAGCCAATCTTTTGTAGGTTTCATTACTGAGGCTTATTTACTTGCTAATTGACTCATGTAGACTTTTGACATGTTGTGCAAATTTCTCGGTCGACTTGGAGGTCCTGGACTCAAAGGGGAGGGGAATGAGATCCACAGGTTTCCTAGGTTTATATCCATGCATGATCTCAAATGGACTCATACCTATGGACCTATTGACAGATCTATTATATGCAAACTCGGCTTTTGGCAAGAGAATATCCCAATTGCCAGAATGATCACCTACAAGACACCACAAAAGATTTCCTAAACTGCTATTGATGACCTCGATTTGCCCATCAGTTTGTGGGTGATAGGCAGTGGAGAATTTACACAGGCGCGCGAAGGAGTTTTGTGTGTGTTTGCTAGGCTCATGCCGAGGGCATGCCGCATGATCATCCCTCATATGGCGTCTAGCCCAAACACCAACCTCTTAAAAGGCGGCCCCCTGTTGTGATGAACGTATGTCGTCTCGATAATCGTGCATGACCCTAGATCTTGCTTGGTGAAAGCACTCTGCCGGGTCCTGACTCGATATCCGTGCACGACTCTGATGCCGCTTGGTGAAAGCACTCTGCCCGAGCCCTGTTTCGATATCTGTGCACGACCCTGATGGTGCTTGGTGAAAGCACTCTGCCTGAGCCCTGTCTCGATATCCGTGCACGACCCCAGATGTTGCTTGACGAAAGCACCCTGCTCGGCCCTGCCTTGGTGTTCGTACATGACCCAGATGCCGCTTTATGAAAGCACCCAGCCAGTCCCTTGCCTCAATGATCGTGCACCATCAAATGTTGCTCGATCGAGGTGCCCTGCCTGGTCTCTGCCTCGACGTTCGTGCACGACACGGACATTGCTCGATGAGAGCACCCTGCCCAGTCCCTGCCTCAATGATCGTACACCATCAAATGTTGCTCGATCGAGGCGCCCTGCTTGGTCTCTGCCTCAACGTTCGTGCACGACACGGGCATTGCTTGATGAGAGGACCCTGCCCAGTCTCTGTTTCAATGATCGTGCACCATCAGACGTGGCTCAATCGAAGCGCCCTGTCCGGCTCCCCGCCTCGATAATCGTACGTAACCTTGGTGTCACCTCAATAAGCGTGCCCTCAGTGTTGTTACCTGGACAATGGACATACTTCATGAGTCCCGACGCAAGATGAAGTGTCAGGCCCCTGCCTCTGTCAATGGGCCCCGTGCACGACCATCGGGGTCTTGCGGCGCCCAATCACTCAACAACTCTAGTCACAACGGTGCCCTTGACACCCGACTGCCAGCCACTCCAGTCACATCGGGGCCCGCGGCACCCGATCACTCAACAACCTCAGTCACAACGGTGCCCCGCGACACCCGACTGCCAGCTACCCCAGTCACGTCGGGGCCCACGACGCCCGACGACTCAACAACCTTAGTCACAACGGTGTCCCGCGGCACCCGACTGCCAGCTACCCCAGTCACGTCGAGGCTTGTTGTAACACTCGTGATTTTTGGTCAAGTCTCAACAACCAACAACCACTTCTATGTGACTTAATTTTTCTGGTAATTATGCACCAGCTAGCATTCAAGGAACTAGTCACCTAGTTGATTTCATGGGTATCAGTAGACCAAATAACCAGTCACTCGTGGTGCTGGTAACCTCGAGCAACGAATGCTCTTTACACTCATTGTCCTTCTAGCAGTGATACAAAGCCAAAACAAAGTAATTGAGTAGAATGGAGAATAAATATGAGGGGAATAAGAATATCATTATAACACAATGCCTCTTTTGAATGCTTCCTGAAGATAAAGAGCTTCATGGATAAGCTTTGAGCTCGATGAAGCTATTGTGCAGTGGAATAGATAATCTAGAGGGGGGTGAATAGATTATCACCCACTTTTTGCTAAAACAATTAAAAGAGTAAGCAGGACCGAATATAAACATCGAACAGAAGTCAAATTAGTGATGCAATGCTAACGGCCTTATGCCTCTATCTAATAAAAATGATCACACACAGTAGAGAGAGTAAACCACACAGGGAGACATATAATTTATAAGGTGGTTCGGTCTCAACCTTGACACCTACGTCCACCCGTCACTGAACCAGTGAGGCTTCCTACTGCCACACAGCTTGAACGATGAGGAACAATCCTCAAACAACGGTTAAGCTTCACAACTTGCTTCACAGAGGAACATATCCTCTTACAGCTGAGCGTCACAGCTTAGTAAAAGGCACACCAGGCCAAAACACCACAGACTGATGCACATGCGGCCTATCTTCCTACGCATAAGGTAGGGATGATACCACTGCCTCTGAGTTACAAGATGAAAAGAAGAAGAACGAAAATCTTTAAGAACGCACAAGAGTATATCAATGGGACACAAGACTAAAAGTTATTGTCTACAGACTGGAAGGCTTCCTTGAAGCTTCCAGATGGGTGACCTCCTCTCCAGATGACATTCCCTACAAATGAACGAAGAACTTCTTCTTTGTTGAAAAATGGAGACTGGCCTTCTCTTGAGCTTTATTAACAGGAGGAGGGGTCAACTCTCTCTTTTCACTCTTGTTCTCTATTATCTCCGGATGTGGGCTCCTACTTTTTTCTTTTCTTCCACTACTTTACACGTTCTGTTCGAACCTTCTATCTATCTACCTATACGGGTGGACAGTGGCGGGGAAGTCCCTTGCACGACTAGTGCTAAGGCAATATCCAACATCAAACCTATAAGCATAACATAGAATAAGCAGAATATAGTACCAATACATATATACCTAGAAATTTGAAAACACATACATGTCACCAGAGATGGAAAATAGGAGCCTCCAGAGCTTGATGCGGGACGACGATAGACTCGATGCCAATTTGAATGCGATCCTGAGACTCTAGGCAAACTCGCGACTTGTCCCTAGCGAGGGAAGTGTGCGAATGTGCGCAGTTGAGAAACCGGCAATGAGTGAAGAGTATTTGGCTCTTCCGTGCTCGGATCGAGTCACGGAACGGGTCACACTCACTCTCTCACAGCAGTGATTGAAATAATATAACGAGCTAGATTATCCTATCACTCAAGCAGCGGCATAAAAGACAGATACGAAATAAGCAAATGTTAAAGAGGGGAGCGAAAACGATACCTCTACGCTCCGGGCTTGGGGAAGGCGACCCCGGCCAAGACTCGTACTCCCGGTACAATAACTAACAATAATTACAGAAATGATTTTATTATCCACTCTACGCAGGGAGGTAAAGGACTACACGTGGGACCCGAGAGTACCGATCTCAGGTTGACGGACAGCAAGCCGGAAGAGCTTTCGGGCTGGAGGCGGGCTACTGGTCCAACTCAGTACTGTTCCAACTCGCTGGATAGCAAGCAAACTAGGCACTTGGAACAGAGGCTTCTGGTCACCATCTGGCCACGACGGTTGGCTGGGATGTTGGCGGGAGATCCCTCTTTGATCCCTGAGGTCGACGGTGGCCGAATCTGAGCCGGTGTATTTTTGCAAGATTTAACCGGCGGACTGCTCTGCTGGCCTATTCACGGAACAGATCTGCGCGCCTCCATGAAAATAATTGTTACACCCAGATCCAGAGGCGAATTGGAGTGAAATTGATGCCGTTGGAAAGAGGATTCAAAGGGCTACAACATATATTAATTTCAAGACCATCCAGCAATTTGATTGGAAATGAAAAACTCTATGGGTTGTAGTTATTTTTGGCTTGGAATCCAGATCAAACAGGACAGAATAGGATCTGCCAATAAATAAATTTTGACCTAAAGGAAAATAGTGGAAGGCGGGATGTGAAGGTGTGCTGTAAAGAAATCTACAATGGCCTGGCCTTTGATGGCCTTCTGCGGCACATAGGTAATGTCAAACTCCATGAGGATGACAGCCCATTTACTTAGACATCCCTTCAAAACTAGCTGGGAAAGTATATATTAGACCGGGTCGGCCCTGGATATTAGCTTGACTTCATGCGATAGCATGTAATGCCTCATTTTCTAGGTTGCGAAGACCAATGTGAGGTAGACCTTTTCAATAGGTGTATACTTTGCTTTGACCCTGACCAGTCTTCGCCTGAGGTAGTAGAGAGCTTGTTCTTTTCCTTCTTCATTGTTTTGGGCCAGCATTGCCCCCAGAGAGTATTTGGTGGCAGCTATGTACATGATTAGCAACTGCCCTTTAACAGGTTCTCCCAACACTGGCGACGTCTTCAAGTATTTTTTCAGCTGGTCAAAAGCTCTTTGGCATTCTTCACCCCAGCAAAATGGTGTCCGCTTCATCATTAGCTTGTGGAATGGCTGACACCCCCCAAATAGATTGGAGAAGAATCTATGGATATAGGCTTGCCGACCTTGCAATGACTGTAGTTCTATCAAGTTTCTAGGAGGAGACAGCTTCTGAATAGCTTTGATCTTGGCAGGGTCCATTTCAATTCCCATGTATCTGACGATGAAGCCTAGGAACTTTCTATTGGAGATGCCAAAAGCACACTTCATCGGGTTCATTTTTCAACTCATGTTGCTGTAACCTTTCAAATATAATTATGAGATTAGCCAGGTGATCCTCCCTCTTCTTTGTTTTGACGACTAAATCATTGATATAGCATTCAACTTTATTATAGACCAACTCGTCAAATATTTTTGTCATCGCCGTTTGATAAGTGGCACCAACATTTTTGAGGCTGAAGGGCATCCGCTTGTAATGGAATATCCATTTAGGTGACCAAAAAGTTGCGTGGATTCTGTCATGCTCAGCTATCCAAATTTACTTGTAGCCGAATGACCCATTCATAAATGACAAGGCCTCTTGGCCAGTAGTGGCATCGATCATAACTTCGGTGATGGGCACCAGAAAATCATCCTTTGGACAAGCTTTATTTAGATCTCAGAAGTCCACACAAATCCTAATTTGGCCATTTTTCTTCTTGACAGGCACGATGTTATCTAGCTACAGACCAACCAACAGTCCCACCACTTTCACAACCTATAGCTCTATGATATCCCAAGGACTATGTTGCAGTAGCGAGCTTGGAGGCTCCAGGGGCAATTGTAGGAGCTATTGAGCCGACTGAAGCTTCGGAACCCCAGCCACCCACTACTGGCGAAGAGTTGCTTCTGGTAGAAAAGAGTCTTCCTAAGATAGAAGTGGGAGAGATTGTTAAGGAAGCGGCTGGGGCTTCCATGGCTTTGGCCCTTGTTACAGAGTTAGTGTCCATAGGAGCCGACCAAATAGGACATGAAGAGTAGATATCCTCCATTGTTAAGACCCAGGGTGCCGCTCCACTTCTAGAAGTCGGGAGAGAAGTTGTTGTTATTGGGGCTCTTTCCACTGAGCTAGTAACCTAGATTGGTTCTAGTGTGGGTGGTTTGTAGGATATGTCGCCATCATCTTTCGAGCCGAGTGATGATATCTGGGCGATAGTTGATAGCTGGGTGGAATTCCAACTTCCTAATATGCCATCACTGGGTTTGCAGTCATCAAGCGATCTGGTGTGTCAGTATCTGGAGACATTGCGGCAGACCGTGACAACTCACCCAGATCTAACTTATGTGCAGCTGAGGGGGCTGGTAGAGCACCACTCCCACTCACTATTTGCTTTTGGCTGCCCCATGGAGGATTGGATGCAGCGAGTGATCCTGCTCTTAAAGCATGTGAACAGGAGGGAGTTCCTCGGCCAAGGTGTAACTAGACAGTTGACGGCCATCAAGTTTGACTGGGCAGAATGTCGAACCACACTTACGTCTTTGGGAGGGATTGCCCAGCAGATGTGGGACGCCGTCAATGTCTCTTCCCAGTGCCGCGCTTCTTTAACGAATAGGATAGTTGAGCTTCGTGCTGAACTCTCTCGGGCTGAAACGGAGCTAGAGCTGGCCAAGCAGCAGGAGGTCCAGAGTATAGAAGAGGCAGAGTTGGCTAAGGGACAGGCTGCCTCTCTGGAGGAGAAGTTGGTGCAATTGGAAGCCGCAGAGTTTCACCTGCAAGAGCTCGTTCATCACCCCTCCTTAGGAATTTTGGAGTTCGAGGACATCTTCTAACACTTGCTTCAGTAGCTTCACTTTTTTTCCCTTTTTGGTAGACTTCCATGTATCCTGGGGGATGCCCCGAGTATCATGTATCCTGCTCCTTTTATACAAATGAAATGTCTTTATTATCTGCTCAGCATGTTTGCCGTCGAATCACGGCCCCATTCTCTTTCTCTTTTAGTGAGTTTATTTAGCCCGGATACACGAGTCGCTAATGCAGGAGAGCGCTCACACCTTCAGCGAAGGTATGAGGAGTTCGCTCCACCACGGCGCAACTATTCTGAGGGCCTAACTTTGGCTAGAATTGGGGTAAACGCCTAGGGGTAAAGGCATAGTGACTACTAGGGCCAAAGGGTAAAGTTGGAGAGTCTATTTGCAGACCTTGTCGATGGTGACGAAGTTTGTAAATGACATTCTTGTCGGTGAGCTTGAATGCCAAAGACAAGGAGCATGTTCATTTCTTGACAAGGGTGAAAGGCCCGAGTCAGGGGTAGGTTCATTGATTCCTGCGAATAACAAAGAAAGTCGAGGGTAGGTTTGTTCATCGACATGGGTTAAATATCGAAGCAAGAGGTTTGTTTATCGATGGGGACGGAAGGTCCGAGCAGAAGGTTTGTTTATCGATTTCGCTGATGGTGGCGAAAATTGCTGGTGGTTTTGTTCATCGGCATGGGTAGATGTCGAAGCAAGAAATTTGTTTATCGATGGGGATGGAAGGTCTGAGCCGATGGTTCATTGATCGACTTCGCCGATGATGACGAAAATCGATGGTAGGATTTGTTCATCGGCATAGGTCAAATGCCGAAGTAAAAAAGGGTTGTGTTATCGACGGGGACGGAAGGTCCGGGCTGATGGTCCATTGATCGACTTCGCTGATGATGACGAAAATCGATAGTAGGATTTGTTCATCGGCATAGGTTAAATGCCGCAGCAAAAGGGTTCGTCACAGCATAGGCATAAGGCTTATGCCGGTGGGACGTGACTTGTCGGTTGCACACAGGAATCCTCGTGGGACCTGAATGGTGAATGAGATAACTGATGCCATCATGATTTCATTCATTCATCATTTTTTTTAATTCATCATTTTTTGATCACATTACCAACCAAAGCGCCCTTTTGGGTTTTCGCTGAAGTCGGCCCCCTCTTATTTTTACCCATGCGCCCTTTCGAGTTTTCATGTGAAGGGGTATCCGATTTTACCTGTGGCGTCCCTTCGGGTACTCGCCACAATCGGGTTATAACCATTCTTGCCCTTACTCAGTGTGGTTGTGTAAGGCTGGCGAGGCACCTCTATTTTAAGCCTCTTTCTTCTTTTTTTGATTTACAGAACTGATGCCAGCACGGGTAGAGATTTGTTCGTCGGCACGAGCTGAGTGCCGAGGCAAGAGTGGGTTTATTCGTTAACAGGGACGAAAGGTTCGAGCTAAGGGAAGTTGACTGATCTTGCCGATGATGACAAGAGTCAAACTGATTCGCTCATCAACACTGGTTAAATGTTGAAGCAAAGGTATGTTTGTTCATTAACGAGGAAGAAAGGTCCAAGTTAAGGGAATGCCGACTGATCTTGCCGATGATGATAAGGGTCGAAACTGGTTTGTCTGTCGACATTGGTTAAATGTCGAAGCAAAGATATGTTTGTTCATTAATGAGGACGAAAGGTCCACATTAAGAGAATGCCGACCGATCTTGCCGATGATGACAAGGGTCGAGCTGGTTTATTTGTTGACATTGGTTAAATGTCGAAGCAAAGATATGTTTGTTCATTAACGAGGATGAAAGGTCCAGGTTAAGGGAAAATCGACTGTTCTTACCGATGATGACAAGGGTCGGACTGGTTTGTTCATCGACATTGGTTAAATGTCAAAGCAAGGATATGCTTGTTCATTAACGAGGACGAAAGGTCCAGGTTAAGGGAATGCCGATCGATCTTACCGATGATGACAAGGGTCGAGCTGGTTTATTCATCGACATTGGTTAAATGTCGAAGCAAAGATATGTTTGTTCATTAACGAGGATGAAAGGTCCAGGTTAAGGAAAAATCGATCGTTCTTGCCGATGATGACAAGGGTCGAACTGGTTTGTTCATCAACATTGGCTAAATGTCGAAGCAAAGATATGTTTGTTCATTAACGAGGACGAAAGGTCCAGGTTAAGGGAATGTCGACCGATCTTGCCGATGATGACAAGGGTCGAGCTGGTTTATTTGTCGACATTGGTTAAATGTCGAAGCAAAGATATGTTTGTTCATTAACGAGGATGAAAGGTCCAGGTTAAGGGAAAATCGATCCACATAGGAGACGTAGGTGCCGTATGCCTTACGCCGGTTGACGTCACGGGCGTAGGCGGTGGCAGCAGCGCGGCACTCATCGCACCGACACTTCTCCACGACGTACTTGGCGCGGGTGCCATGTTCGCGGCTCACCTTCTCGGCGGTTCTCTGTGCGACAGGTAAGACTCGATGTCGTCCATGAGCTCGTCGACCTTCGCGCGTGTGACGTCGATGGCCTCATCAATGGCGGCGTCAGTTTCGGGCGCCCAGTTCGACGGATGTTGGCGGCGTGCTTCCCGGCGTGCACTCCACCGTTCATGCCAGACGATGCCGAACCCGACAACGACCATGCCTGCGACGAGGATGACGGCGGTGAGGGAGTGCGGGGTCATCGAGCGGCCCTGTATTCGGCGATGGCGTCCTCGGTTGCCTGCCAGCGCCGCTCGTACCCTGCGATCGGGGTTCCGTCACCATTGGCCCAACGGTTGCCGATAGACCCGTCCTTGTAGACCGCGATGGACCAGCCGTCGTACACGCCACGCAACTCGATCAGGTGGTCGACGTTGTTGAGGTTCACCACGACGACCACCTCGCCAGCGACACGTTCGCCTTCGCAGCACGCCGCCGATTCGTCAGACGATCCGAAACCTCCAACGCAACCAGGAAGCCAACCTCGAAGACCATCAGGCCGCCGAAGAAAGCGAGGACATTGACGATTGCGTGCCAGATCATGCGAGGGCCTCGGCGTAACTGCCGCGGACACGATGCGCGTGGTCCGACCTAGCCGCGTTCGCCTTGCCCCGACTCTTATGCAACGACACGACCTCGCCGGTGTGCGCGTGGACAACGGCATAGGACGGAAAGCGCGGAGGCTGTGGCTTCGACCCGCGCGTGTGCCGCCAGCCGATCACCGTCTCGGGCACCATTAGGACAGCCCCTGCAGCACACGGCGCGGCTTCACGAGATCGTTCGCGTGTTTCGCCACCAAGCGGCGAACTGCGCACGAACCACAGGAGCAATGCTTTGGCCGATAGTCGTCGTGGGGCAGGAACACGATCTGCGACAAAGCTGCAGCGTCGAGCGGCCTCATGCGTGCACCGCCGCCAGTCGACCCTCGGACACCTGCAAACGGCGCTCCGAATCAGCAACCACCTTCAACACGTTAAACGCATGCTCTTGAATCCATTAAAGATATTAACTATTGTGAATATACCCGTCTTCGGGCATGGAAGTCCCTCTTGGTCAAAGTCCTCGATATCACAACGGAGGTTGTTAGGGTTAAAAGGGTTATTTGGCGTTTAATCAAAGGTGTTCAGACTTATTCCGATGTAAATAAACGCCGACTACGGTCGGTGGGGAAAGATTCAACACACGAACCTAAATCGTCCGATAAACCCAACTCGTGAAACTAATAATATGCATGCTAATTAATTTGCTAAAATTCGTGCATATTTATCCAACAGATGGATTTTTGTAAAAAAATATTTTTTTGCATAATTTAATCCATGCCATAATTTAAGGCCGACAACCATAGTGAGCAAGGCTGCAAGGCGCCAAACCCATCCTGTATTAAATTATGGGTTTGGGAGATCCAACCTGAATTCAACCAGCTCTGATTGAAGGATTGGAAGTTCCTCCAAAGTCGGTCAACCCTGGGTGACTAACTAATGTAGATGCATTCGTCATAATCTGGATTGAATGACTTTCCTCCTTTTATCCTCCTCTTGTTCACCCTCCTCCGCTGTTGCTGATGGCAGCTTGCCTACTGTAAACTTCGTCCAACAGGTCAAAATTAGGACAGATCAGGCTGGATCTGGTTCCTTAGACAGTTCTAGAGAGTCGGACAACATTTTGACTCATCTGAATCTCATGGAACTTCACTGAGGACCATAGATTCCTCTAAAATCTGACTTTCCTCAAGTCAACCTCAGTCTGGACTGGAGTCCGATTGGGTGATTATTTAAACAGTGATCTGCACTAAGTCAAAAGTATACTTCTCAATTTGTGATTTGTTAACTGAGGAAAAAGAAATCTGTTTCAAGTCTTTTGACTTATGTCCTCCTCTTGATTTCTTATTTGAAAAGAGACAAAGTTACTGAACAGAGGAAATACTATCCACATGTTATTTGAGTAAGAAAAAATTTAAAGGAAACAGATTCTATTCTTCAGTATTTTAATATAGGGATTACCATAAATGCTACCAATATCCCCTTGGAAATAAACTTTTTTTACTTTCGCCGAGGCCGGGGACGGCGGCGGCGGCGGCGTGGAAGGCATCGAGTTTGTCCGCGGGCAGCGCGAGGCGTTCGCACCCGTCTTGCTCAGTCTAGCAATATTATCCTTGAGCACTTTCTATTTTATTCTTTCTTCACGTTCCTTTTGATGATTTCTTTATTTTAGCCTAGCATGCATCATGTCATTTTTTGAGCATTCACACCTTAGATTCTCTCAAGGATTCTCCTCAACAATGGTTAATTGCACTTCAATGCTCTTGAATAAGAGATCTTCATTCCACTTCGAATTTGATCATTTTTTCTGATCTGCCTGCTTGGTCTGGTTGGCCAGCGTGATTCCTATCTGGATTTTATCTCAGTTTTATCTATCCTTTTCTAGCTTTTCAACTGTGTTTTCTTCCGATCCCCTCATTATCCGTGGATTGTGTCCCCGATGAGGCTGGTCATGTTTTCTTTTTTAGTTTAGTTCTCCAGACATGTCTCATCTATGTCATCCACTCTGAGTGGTTTGTTTGATATTTTCGGGAGAATTCTTGTCGCTTGTTGGTTATGCCGGGTGTCTTTTGCCTTGATGCCTGGTTTTCAGTTCTCTCTGCTTCATCTCCATGTCATCTTCATTTCACATCGCTATTGCTTTCGCTCTATCTCCTTTTCATTTCACCTCCACGTCATTTTCGCTCGTTCCCTTGTAAAGCGGACATCAAGGAGGGACATCTGTTGACACCTATTTTTAGCCCGCAAGCTGCATCATTTCTCTTATTCATCAATTTTGATATCCCGAATTAACCATTATTTTGGAGCCTTCCTCGGATGGATTTCGAGCCTATTTTCATTGTTCCCTATCCTTTGAGCCTTGGAGATCATGATTTCTTAGAGTCCTGGGGCTTATTTTATCTGCTTTTGACCCTCCAAGTCGACTTACGACCCATTTAGGTCGACTTCCCTCAAGCATTCAACTCCTTTCACAGCGTAGTCTTAAAAATGGTCCTTTTTCATCCCCTTTCATTCATCTATTCATTATGTTCCCTTCACCAAAGTTGTTCATTTTTGGAAGCCCTACATTTTCTTCTTCTACGCTATCAGCCAGTTCTCTACCAATTTCAAGTTATTCATATTTTTCCAGTGTGCTATGTTGTTCACCTATGTCCCAACATTTTTTCTCTCTATTCTTGCCCCATTTTCTCTCTCTTATAATCATCTTCTTATCGTTCTCTCTTCATGAAACACCAGGCATGTTGTCGTTATTAATATTTTTTATGTCTGCGACCCCTCTCTAGTCACGATTCCAGGAATGGCGCCATCATCATGGTCGCCAAATTCCTGCGCATTCTACCCCATTTCCACCGACGTGCTTCTTCTACCATGGTTCGCTCAAAAATAAAAATAAAAAATAAAAAAAATATACACTCACCTTCCTGGGCACAGGGTCCATGAATCCTCCCCGCATTGGCCGGTGAGGAGGAGGAGGGGGTGCTTCTACTGCAACTTCACCATCGTCACCGGGTCTGAGATCTCCACTGTCACCGTCGCCGCCTTGTCCTTCACCCCGAGCACCGCCGTCACCTTCGTCCTCTTCTCCTCCTTCTTCTTCTCCTTATATGTCGTCTCCTCCTTCTTCTCCTTCTTCAGTGTCTCTTTCGTCACCATCGTGCTCTGCCACCGGAGCTTCATCCGTCGCAGGAGGAATGGCTTCCCTGGCGTGGTCTTCATCATCAATAAGGATGACAACAAGTGCCATCACCTGCCGTCTCTTCTTGGAGCCTGAGCCGCCAGTGTAATCCATGGCTAGGATCACCACCGGTGAAGGTTGGAGAGAACGGAGACGGGGAGGGAAAGACGTGAGAAGTAGATAATGAAATGGGAAGGTAGAAAGATGGAGAGCAGAGGGTTTTGATGCTTGCGATTTCAAATAAAATTGCGCCTTTGGAAACATCATTATTCAGATATGAAATGCCCACGCGCAAGGGCGTTATTTCAAGGAAATTATCATTTTTAGGAATTTTGAGTAATCACGACATGTATAAAGGCGCTATATCATGAAAATGTTGTTGCACAAATGGGTGTTATTTCTTTGCGAGTATTGGGGCAATCAAAGCTATCAGGTAATTATTAGACTGTCATTCAAATGTCATTAATGAGGGATGACAGTATGGAGGGCATTATTTATGAATAGGTGACAACATGCAGAGGCGTTGTTTAGTTTGGATCTTCTAATAACATGTTGAAAGGCAGAAGAAAGGAGAGTAGCAAATGATGAGCAACTGTGCGCGAGGGCGCTGTTTCTAGAACAACGAAATCATATAGAGGCACTATTTCTATTTTTTTTGTTTTGATGTGTTGAAACCAAAATAATCAGTGCCCATGAGGGAGGTCGATGAGGCTTTTAGCCTCATCGAGGTAGCCGGCTTCGGGCCATTGCCGCGCTGCCAGCAATAGCGAAAAGGCGATATCGATGTCTCCGTCAGCCGCCGAGGTCTTGTCGATGTCACGCATTACTTTTCCGTGTCTTTTCTGCGCGCTTGCCATGAGGATAGACGATACCTGCTTGTAGCTTCCGGGTTTGTCGCGCCGACTAGGGTGTGACCGATAGAAGTCGTACAGGCTGTCGAAGAGGGCATGGTTGCGATCGTTATTGGCTTGATCGGCCATGAGCACCACGATCATCATGCCATAGCCCATGGCTTCCGACACGCAATCCTCGGTATTCGAGTTGCCCTTGATACTCACATAATAGCCTTTTCCGTCCGGGCTCTGCTTGAGGTAGGTGGCCGACCAGGCTTTGAAGAATTGCTGCACGGCGTCATCCATTTGCTCGCGGCTGGCTGTGTCGGGGAGGATACCTGCTGCGTAGGGTTTATGCTGGGGAAAGGGCAAGGCGGGGGCCTGGGCTCGGGCTCGGGTCGTGATTGCGAGGAACGCCTGAAGGAACAGAAGGATGCACCAGTGTTTCACGACACGCAAGGTACTTCTATTTGGGCATGACTAAATCGTTTTTGATCTTCCGCATAGTGGGCTAGAGTCATCGGGTTTGCCGGGGCCGGTGGTGATCAGGCTGATGTCTTATAGCGCGAAAGCTTTGCGTACAGATCGTTTGCCTTGAAGGGTTTGTGCAGATAGTCGCTGAACCCGCGGGAAAGAAGATCGTTTTGCATGTCGTCGTAGAATGCGGCGGTGAAGGCGATCACGGGTATCGTGGCATCGCGGTTCCTGATCTCTTTGATGGCCGTATACCCATCCATTACGGGCATTTCCAGATCCAGCAGAATGACGTCGTATTCCCGGGTATTGAATTTTTCCATCGCCTCGGCCCCTTGTGTCGCCTCATCGGCCGTGATGTTCCATTTTTTGAGGAAGTTGCGCAGGATCGACCGGTTCACATTGTTGTCCTCGGCCACCAGGACCCGTAGACCCGCCAGGTCTTTGACGGTTTCGGCCGAAGTTTCGGCGGCAGCGGCGGGTTCCGCATTCAAGGCGAGGCGAAGCGTAAAGTAAAACTCGCTTCCTGCCCCGTAGACACAATAAATAAATCAGGGTATTACAAAGACTAACCGAAGATGAGAGTCATGAAAAAGATCCGCTACCGTATACAAAATATCCTAATTGTAACCTGGCAACTCTTTCAATTTTTGGAGATAGTCTTTGATTGTGCACAATTGCTCTAAAGTAGAAGTGGCAGAAGAATGTCCAATGGCAAGGTCGTGATAACATTCTGCCATATTGGTGTTCATAGCACAATACCTGTTTAGTGCATCGGTGACATTCTCTAACTTTTTGTTTCGCTTTCCCCTACCAGTCCCGTATGATGGAGTGCCACATGTCCTCGTCTTTTAGGGAGAGGTTGCTTCATCTTCAGATGGTCACTTTGTTGGTTGTGGTGGAGTGAATTCCCTTG
The DNA here is from genome assembly GCA_024336825.1 of Amorphophallus titanum. Lineage (NCBI taxonomy): Eukaryota > Viridiplantae > Streptophyta > Magnoliopsida > Alismatales > Araceae > Amorphophallus > Amorphophallus titanum. Next base: position 25,892,952 of record JANBPO010006859.1, read on the forward strand.
TGCCATTGCATCCTCCCACTGACGATGGAGTTGTCCCCATCCCTTGTGACTGAATCGGCGTACGGGCTTGGAAAACCCCAGAAATTGGCATGAAGAAAGGGTTAAACTCAGACTCTAGGTCCATAGGGGAAGCATTAGATTGAAGACCCATGCCACTTAAGTGGCAACAACTTGAATCATGTGAACCCATCTGTTGGCGAGGGACTCTTCATATTCCCATGACCTCCTATGTGATAAGTCATTCCCATTGTGGTTCCAAATCCTAAAAACATCCCTTGGACATGGAATTACCACACAGGATGTCCATTTCTGCTTTGAACTAACATGGCTTCCCCAGGAGCTTCTTGTATTCAAAGTTGGCCAATGAAACAAGAAAACAAACTAAGTACCTTGTAATGGACCTGTAGGAGAAACATGTCATTTGTGTTCAAATAACATATTACATACCACAATTGCCTCTGCCCAAGCACCCTCTTTAGGCAGCACAAGCATCTTTGTAGCGTCATTTCATCCCCAAGCAGTCCGTGAGATCAATTGTTCGAGTGTATGGTATTATGTTTTTAGTTTTTTCCACCTATTTTGTAAATTATTTTTGTCTACCCCCTTTTTCGTATGATCATTTAAGGGGTCTACAATATCATTCCACACATGTTGTTTGAATGTGCCTTAGTTGCATGTGTTCTTGTGATACTGGTCGAAAAAGAGGTTTAACAACACTTTATCTTCCCCAGTCGTGAAGTTCATTACCTGTGCCATCCCCTTGCTATCTGCCGATAGGAGGCTCACCCGTGATTTTCAAGTGTCGCGATTCTTCCTCGAGGTTTAAGGGGGTTGCGTGGAGGTTCTTAGTTGCCAGTTTGCCGAGCCGAGTGTTCACTTGACATTTGGTATATTTTCCTGCCTTAGATGGTACTTTCTGTTGGATTGGACTCTGTTGTAGTTAGTTGTTTATTTCTGTTAATTGTTGAATTGTCCTACTTTATTTCTTATTTCTATGTACATCACACCTATCTTTCTTAGCCCTTCCAAGCTCTCCGGCTCGTGGGCGGCGGGCCAGGATCCGAATGGTATCGGGTCATTCCCGGTATCCAGATCCTGGGTCGTTATAGGAGGCCTCCAAGAGGTAGCACAGGTCCGACGTCATCGTGAGTGGCAGCGACATCTATATGACCTCATTCTTGATGGGCTACTACAAAGGAGGAAAAAAGGGCAAGGGCGTGACGATCTCTTCCTCTAGGGACTTCTCTTTCTCCTTCTCCACCTCTAGGATGGCTTTGGCGCCAGTGGCCGGAGGGCGAGAAGGGAGGTCTCAGACTAGGCGACACGGGTAGCAGGGGAGGCGAGGGTGAGAACGAGCAAGAGCTTAGAGAGGTACATGAAGAAGAGGGCAGTGCAAGGACAGCCTCAGCAAGGAGAAGAGGGCTTCCCTCGGGGTCCCCTCACCAGGTTTGTGTGGGGAGGTATGGGAGTGGTTGTAGGGGGCGACAGCCTCAAAGACACGGAGGGAAAGATGGGGCTAGCTGGGGCGGGCATCTCACTTTGCCAAGTGGGGCGTGAAGGGGAGGGAGGAGCGCTTGGGGGAGAAAGGTGGGGAGTGTGAGAGAGGAAGGGGAAGAGGGGGAACCATAGGTGGCCGGGGTGGACACCGCAAAGGGATTTCATTATTCTGGTTATGATTTAGGATTCCTTCTTTCATGCTACAACTTATCGACATCTGTGAGGACTAGGGAACCGTCCCAGCGCAAGATGACCCTAGACACCCAGCCATAGACGGGAGGCTATAGCCCCTTCGCCTTCGGTCACTCGCCTACATCTCCACTCTGACCCTGACAATGTTGTTGTCGGAGAGAGAGAGAGAGAGAGAGAGAGAGAGAGAGAGAGAGAGAGAGAGAGAGAGAGAGAGAGAGAGAGAGAGAGAGAAACAAGACAACTCGCGAAGGTCAGAATCTGGGGTCATATTCATGAGATTGAATAAACCCCGGATTCGAGCCCTTTGAAGATATGTACTCATTTCCCTCCCCGAACTATCCACCACACTCCCTTCCCAGGAGGAGAGAAACTCGAGAGAAAAGAGAAAGAACACCATAGAATTGCAGAAACTGTGACTGAAAGATGACTACAAAAATAGATAAATTCCATTCACGAGGAGGCATTTCTTTCATTCATTGATTACAGAAACAGAATAGATACAATAATGAGAAAGCAAAGAAAGCGAATACGACGAGGGGGGGGGGATGGAGCATTGACTCCTCGTTCCCCCTTTCTCACCTTTCTCACCTCTCTCTTTTCTCTCTCTCTCTTTCTCGATTCACACTTGCTAGCTTCTCTCATTGTTTTCTGCGATGACGGCTCTTCCATGCTCTATGCCTCTAATGCTTCCGGATGCCTTGAAAAAAATGCCTTATCCCCTTCGCTATCATCCCTCCCATTATATAGGGACGAGGGAGAAGTCCACGTGGACGTGGGGACCTGCTGAGTGGCCAAACAGAGGCCGTTGCTGCTGGATGGAGCCGGCACCGCATGCGTGAGAGCGCTGCTAGATGGAAATGGTGTCGGTTGAGTGCACTTGTTGCCGGTTCAGGCCCTTGATGAGGCAGCCGCTTGAGAGGTGAGCAGCTACCATTTAAAGTGTTAGAAGGGCTGCCAGATGAAACTTTAGCGGTGCTGCCGTTCAACCATTGGCGAACCGTCGTTCAAAAGCCAGGGTGCTGCAGTTTATGGTTCTAGTAGGCTACCGTTTAAAGGCCAGACGAGCTGCCATTTATGGCGATGGCAGGCTGCCTCTTAAAGAACTTTGGGGAGCTGCCGTTTAAAGCTTGGGTCAGCCGCCGGTTAAGGTGTTCGAGAGCTGCCATTTAAGACGCGCGTTTGGAGCTACCGGTCATGGCCTTAGGGCCTGCCGTTTAAGGCTTTTAGGGCTGCCGGTTAAAGGCTTCCCCCCCCCCTTTTTTTTTTCTTACTCTTTTCACTTTTCTCTTTGTTCCTTTTATGCTGTCGATAATCACTCCTCCCCTCCTTTTCTTTTCTTCTTTTTCTCCTTCTTTTCTTATGTCCTTTTTTCTTCTTCGCAGCTGAAGCCAGCACTTCAGTCTTCATCAGCTTCGCCTTATGAAGAATACCACCCCGGCCATAACCATCGAGGTGAACCACACGTCCATGCCATGGACGTAGGTCCATCCTATGAGCCCTCACATAAGGTGCAAATTGCTGCTGGGGAAGCATCCCCCTCCCAAGACATTTCCTCTATGTTAGGTGTCCTCGCCACCACACAGCTCAGTCCCGAGCAACTCCAGGCCCTTTAGGCCATTCTGAAGGGTAAATCTGTTTCTCCCTCTCCCCAAGAGCCAACTCCGGCCACCCTTCCTATCCAAGAGCCAGCACAAGCTGGTCTTTCTCCTTCATCCTACAGGCAGGCGAGCCAGCAGCCTCCCTCTTTCTGATTCCCTTCGCAGTCTCAAACTCCAGTCATTCCCTACACACCAATTCAGCCAGGTCTATCCACTGGTAGACCGCAATATCCCTCCTTTTTGAGGTTCCCCTGTTAGGACTCCGGGAGGCCCCTTCCTCCTCAATGGCAAGCGCCACCCTCACCAACTAATGTGCTCACCCAATCCCTTCTAAACAAGCTGAACAAAATAGATGAGCAATTTTAGGATTTGAAGAAAATGGTGGACGTAAAGTCCACCTCTGAGGTCTCCTTGTCGGTTCTCCCGGTGTTCCATCTACCCCCTTCTGAGATGCCTACATACCGAAGGTACAACGGCACACCTCAAGGACTTCATGTACGAGTCCTCTTTCTGGCAAAACGTAAAAGATCCCTGGCATATCTTTTTAGGAGATCATTAGATGGCCCTACGCTGGAGTGGTTATATTCTCTAGAGCCGAGGAAGGCTGACAATTTTAATATGATACAAAGAAAATTCCTCCAAAAATACAGGGATCGGGTCGGTCTCTCTCTTTCCATCACTGATCTGGTGGCCGAGAAAATGAGGCTGGATGAAGATTTTGTCCAATATGCTGATAGGTGGAGGTCCTTGGCAGAAAGAGTAAGGGATACTCTCTCAGAGCCTGAACAAGTCAAGATGATTGTGTCTAATGCCACTCCTTAGTTTAGAAACATCTTGGTAATAATAACCTGACAACTATGGAAAAGCTACATGAGAGAGCCCGATATATCCAAACATAGTTAAAAGACTCTCCTCTCATGCACATGACTTCCAACACGTAAAGCTCATTTTCAGTTCATATAAATTCATTTGGTCATCATCAAAATCTATAAGGCATAATACACGAGGAGGGGGTTCAACACATTCCTTCTGCACTCTAGCTACCTGTTAATTTGTGTGATCTAGTATTAGCGTTCGAGTTGGCCTTGTTGTTGGTGTATCCATTCCTATTGCTCTTATATTTGCGCTTACTTGATTTTTGGGCACAGATATATTCACCCCTCTTCTATATCTATGTTCTAGCTTATCACCTTCGAACACCCAAAAACACACTCACAGCCCCCATGGGGTGTCTAGGACAACTACGAAACCAAAGGTCTACCAAAGGGTCACAATTGGGTCGACCAGGGCCCAAAATAGGGCACTCCTTTGCATTTCAGTCAACCAACCCACTTGTGTCGGTCGACCAACAAGGGTCGGTCGACCAACGCAATAGGGGCAGTCGATCGGCCCACGCTGGGGGGGGGGCTCTGCCCTAGTCAGTTGGCCTACCCAGCTTGGTCGATCGACCAACCTGGGGTGAATGCCCAAGTCCGTGGCGAATCGCTGTCGGTCGACCAATACAAGATGATTGGTCGACTGAAACTGGCGGAATCCATCCAAGCTCAACCCTGGAGCTCAGTTTCCACGCCGACTCGACCCTAGTCGAGGGGGAAACAATCGGGGACCATCCCCTAGGTCCCAAAACACAAAAGGCGTGGAAATAAAGGGGAAAACCTCGTTCAATCTGATGGATCCATCACTCACCCAAAAAATATAATTTTTCCCCCAAACGAGTAATAAACCCCGCTCAGCTCATCACGGCCTACAAAAATCACAGAAAATTAAATACACAAGTTGGGGAACCATTCCTCTACCTCATCCGATGAGATCCTATGCCATGGATGCTAATTCGTTGCGAAAACGTCGTTAGAACGCCACTGGTTCACAAACTCGCAACGACTCCACCGCGTGCCACTACCCCTCAATCCTTGACCCGTCCTCACTCCACGCCCTCGTAGCATCCCCACCTCGCCCTCCTCTACCACCGTCGACCGCCTGGGGGAGAGGGTGAGAGAAAGAGATGAGAGAGAGTGAGAAAGAGAGAATGGGGAGAGAGAGGGGGTAAGGGGGTTATTTATAACAAAAAAATTCAAACTCCAGAGAACCATTTCTACTCAAACTCGAACTCGTACCGCTCAAATAGCTGCCAGTGCTTCAAACATTATAAAAAGGGATACATCCCTGCTGCTAATTCCATCCAACCCACTTGTCTGTTAACTGGCCGAGACTGTCAATAGAGAACAAGGAGCAACAACAGAGAATAGGGAGCAGGGACTACCAGGGATTCTCCACCGAAAACGGAAGATGGAGAGAATGATGCAAAGGCCTTTGAAGAAAACCAAGGTGGCTTTTCCTAGGATTTCTAAAATTGTCGGCCATATTAGTAGAAGAATCGCCATGAATCAAGTAAGTACGGGATTGATTCTAGACTTCTATTTACGCCTCCCTCTCTTCCTTCTAAATTCTAATCACTCCTCTTATCTTTCTCTGCTCTTCCCCCCCTTTTATTTCATTTTTTAGGACTACCCAAACATTCCAGGGGTAAGAAGATATACTAAAAACAAGTGGCTCCCCCTTCTCCTTTCCAAACTTTCTTCAAACATGCGTGTTTATCTCTCTAGATGGAACCTCTTAGGACTAGTAACCCGTGCAAAACACTATGACAATGCTCACCTGGATTGGGCCGCTATAGGAGTTCTCATAGAGATATGGCACCCTTCCACAAACACCTTCTTATTCTCTACCTTTGTTACTCGAAGAAACGGATGCTCCTAGGCTTGAAGAGGATGAAGCAAGGAGACAAAGAGAAGATGGCCACTATGACAAGGAGCATAAGTGCTCATGATATGCTATCAAGCCTCATCCCAAGCTCCAACATGGTGAACCAAATCAAAGCCACAAAAGGCATCAACCTCATGAAGCTTGCGGCATGTGTCTACAAAAGGGTGGATCAAGCCAAAGAGGATGAACTAGAAAAGGTACCAAAAGCCTTTGTTATATGCTTGGCGGGGGCTCTATTATTCCCTTCATCGGAAGATTTTCTAGAAGAAACACAATTGAGTGCTATTGCTAGCATTTGGGAGGGAGAGAGAATAGGACCGACGGTGCTAGCCTATCTCTATAGTGGGCTCACCTCAGCGGCTATGAGAAGACCCTTATATGGATGTATGCTCTGACTTTCTAGTTGGGTAGATCTCCATCTAAAATTTGACTCATGTGAAGAAGCCCAACAAACCTCACGCGATATTTTGTAAACGGCCGTACCCGGCCAAACAAGGGGGGATTAACGATTCAGCAGATGGCAGAAGCCATACGAGCGGCAGGTTATTCTCCGCATGCCATACCGCTCGGGGCCGTGAACAATGCTACCGGAACGACAGCGTTGAATGCGGGGGAACTGCTGACGGCCCGGCGGCATCTCCACGCATACGTTGAATCGGAAATCCCGGTTCTGCTCGCGCTACATCCTCCTTCGGGCGGCCATGCTGTCGCGGTTATCGGGCACACCTGGACCCCCACACCGACGGATGCTGAGACAGTTTTCATCTCTTTCGCAAAAAACGGCGCCTCGACAACCGTCAAGCACGCTATATCTTGGGTCCCAGAATTCATCATACATAATGACAATACTGGGCCGTATCAAACGTTGCCCGCGCTGTCCGCGCCGACGGTAACGTATTCGCTTTCTTGCGCTGCGATGGCTGTGCCGTTGCTTCCGGCAGATGTCTTTATGACGGGGGAGGAGGCTTTGATTTGCGGGATGGGCGTCCTTCTGGACATATTAGAAGGGCTTAAAAAGCAGAAGACACCAGCGGAAGTGGAGGCGATAGCGAAGAAACTCGTGGTTCGCCTGCTGCTGGCGGAAAAGCGCAAACTTAGGCAATGGGCGGCGACGACGCCGATGGTCGCGGAGTTAAAAGAGTGGCTGCGTACGGGGGACCTGCCAAAGCGAGTTTGGGTCTTCGAGATACACACGGAGGTCGCGTATGGCGCTCACAATACCGGCGCCCAAGACACCCTAGTGGGGCTCGTCCTTATCGACCCGACCGGGGACGCATTGGATGCGAATATTCTGATGTTTCAGTTCAACTTTCCCGCGATAGCCGGATCGCCCGAAGGGGTGATGGTTACGTACGAGCCGACCCTAACCGCTGTCAAGACCAATGACACAGGTCCGATCAAGCCTTTACGTCGACCATGACAGCCCGGATAGAAAGGGGGCAACTTTGGGGGCAACTTTGCAAGCCGGGTTGCGGAGAGGCTTGCTAGCCGGCCGTCTGCGGCCTAAGTTTGATAGTCCTCCTCCCACCAAGAATTGCTTTAGAAACAACGCACTAAACATCGAGGTGTAGTGCGTTGTTTTGAATTAGGGAGGGGGTTTTTTCTCAAAATATATCTTTTACTTCTGTTATCCATTTATCATCCTTAGAAGACATTTATCAGCCCTGAAACCTATTTGTTATCACTGATGACTATTTGATGACTAGGAAAGCTTCAGATCCGTGTTGGTAGAGTTAAAAAAACCATACACAGTTAAATCTTTCAAACTAACTTGAGTTTTTCAAGTTTCACTGTCATGAGCTATTTGTCACCGTCACAGAGCTAATTGTCACTTTTAACAGATATTTGTTACTCATAATGAGCTATTTGTCAACCTTATTACTTGCTAGGTGTCGCCTTTGTTTCACTTCATAACATATGGTGGCTTCTGTTATCGATTTATCACCCTTACGAGACATTTGTCAGCCTTCATGCCTATTTCTCACCAATGATGACTATTTGTCACCACTATACGATGTTAGTTGTTGCAATATCTCTCTCCGGCCTCTCGTCCAAGCAATCTCATAATCGACACCCTGTCGCTTTGATTTCCACAAAGTTGGGGGAGATGGAACGATCTTCACGGTCCCATCGCTTCGATTTCCACAAAGTTGGGGAGGCACGAAGACTCTTTTGCCCTCTAGGGGTTTCGTCTCCTTCCTATAAAGGATATCCTGAGTTCCTTTGGCAGTCAAAGACACTCTCGTGAAGATGTCATCGTCTGAGAAGTCAGATTCTTCGTCAGAGCAAGTTCCCGCCAAACGACTGTGCTTCCGAAAGGAAGCCCTACCGGTGCCGAACCAGCTATCCGGGGAAAGCAGCGGTGGCGACGTTTTGGAGGAATACAAGTAGGGGTACCTGCAAGGGTGGCAAGACACATTGGCGAAGGTGAACCTCCTATTTCGTAACAAGAGGGTGTTGAGCCTCCAACCTGACAGGTTTCGTCCCAAAGAGGACGAGTAACCTGTAACTGCTTGTACCCTCTTCTCCTATCAATATAATTTTTTTTCTACAACTTTTCTTTGCATGATGGATGCTTGATCTTTGTGTGATGTGATTGCCGTTAATAGATTTGTGAGTCAAATGAAGGATACCATCTATCACCGGTAGGGGTTACCTTTACGAAGGGGACCTCTTCCCCTATAAGTAACAGGGTTTGTCGATATTCTAATATCAGTAGGGTTTATCTTCATGCTCATAGTTCATCGTTAGAGTCTTCTCAATGTCAGACTCTCAGATTTGCAGCTGATAATAACCTGACCTCAAATCAATCTGCAAAAACACCTGGGCCGACTGAAACTGATCAAACAAGTCATCAATTCAAGGCAATGGGTACTTGTTCTTAACAGTCACATGGTTCAGTTGCTATTAGTCGATACACAACCTCAGACTACCATCCTTCTTCTTCACGAATAACACGGGCGCACCCCAAGGGGAAAAGCTTGGACGAATATACCCCTTGGCAAGCCACTCCTGTAACTATGCCTTCAACTCTCTCTTAGCTCTATCGGTGCCATTCGATAAGGGGCCTTCGACATAGGCACCATACCGGGCACCACCTCGATTACGAAATCAATCGTCCGTTGTGGTGGCAACCCTGGCAACTCCTCGGGAAACACATCAGGGAACTCATACACGATCAGAATGCCCTCCGCTTCCTAACAATGCTGATCTACCAAGGCTACCGAAGCTAGAAAACCCTGACACCCCACGTCAAGCAATCTATAGGTCTTAATGGCCAAAATAAGAAAACATGGAGAGGAGGACCGAATACCTTGGAAGTAGAAGGTGAGTGCACGAGGATGATGGAAGTAGACCATCTTCGAGCTACAATCCACCATGGCACGATAAGTCTCGAGCCAATCCGTACCCAAAATCACATCAAAATCTTGGAGCGGCAATGCATAAAGCCTGGTCGATAAATCTCACCCGTTGACCCACACAGGCACCTTTTCAAAATTATACAGGGTGAGCATGAAATCAACGGTAGGCAATTCCACTGCCAGGTCACAAGGCATCTCGGCCACCAGCTCCTCGATACTATAAGCAAAATCCTCAGAGATGAATGAATGGGACGCGCCAGAATCAAATAAAACATGAGTTGCACAACCCAAAATTAGAATAGTACCTTTCACCAATTGTGATGCCTCAGCCTCCGCTCTAGTCATATGCGTAACTCTGCCTTGGGATCTTTGCCTCCCTACAGTAGCTGACCGGGAAACTGACCCTATTGTTGGTACAATTGCTACTACGATGGTAACTATTGGGGCTAAAACTGCTACTGATGGAAATCGAGTCCATGCATCCACATTTTATTTTTACCTTTATGTACTTTTATTTTTATTTATGTCCTTGCATAGGGCTGTCTGAAGGGCCCATGATTGTTGCTTACTAGTGGAAGAGGTCTTCTCCAACTGGACCAGCACTGCATGTATGGACTTAATTCTAATTTTATATGTGTAGGACACTTATGGCATTCCGCAGAAGGACCATGGGCAGAAAAGTCACAGAGCCAAGAGGAGAGTTGCCCTAGGGCGCCCCTCTCTTACCCTCTCCACCTTTGACCAAGTGAAGGTAGCCACCATCCTTTTTTATGGGAGAAAAAGATAAAGAAATAGATTAATTTATGAAAGATTTTGTGAGAGAAAATAGGAGGAGATTCCCTCTCCATTAGGAAACCCAAGGGGGCGCCCCCTTCCTTACCCATTCTCAACTCTTAGGGTGCCCAAAATCCTAACCTCCATCTTGTTCTCATCACATCTCAGCCCTCCATCACCTTCTAAGTCGATCTCCACTCTTCGTATGATCCAATTCTCCTATAAATAGCTAAGTTTCTCTCTCCTACGGGGGGATTTTCTACTAGTTCAACCATAGGTAGTAATTTTTCACCCATTTCTGTCCATCTTTTCATCCTACTCTCTTCACAAAAGTTCTTCCTTTTTATCTTCGCTCCAACTTTGTATTCTCCATCATTCTCTAATTCCTCTTAGTTTTTACGTTATTCTCAGGTTTATAAAACTCTATCCTGCACATGTTACTGTTCACATGAACCTGCGTCCCCGTCTTCTTCGGCCAATTTCACCCTCTTTCTCACATTTTCTATCTCTGAGTTCTTCATCAAAGTTCTTCCTCCCTTCCTCCGCTTCAACTTCTTTGTCTCCATCATCTTCTAATTCTTCCTATTTTTAGAGTTATTTTTATTTCATTATTACTCTATCTTTTAGTGTTTCTATTTTAGTCTCTCATCTTCTCCACCTTTCATCTCCACACAAATTCTTCCACATTCCTCTCTATATTTCTCTCCAAAGTAAATCTCCTTTCATGGCGGCGTGCACATCAAGGCAGGTGATGTTCCAAGGCTCGTGACGTGGATGACGACAGCTTCTTCATCCACCTCTTTCCACGGCGATCTCCTTCAAGGCGGGGTAAAATTCTAAGACTCGGCACGGCGGAGACGGTGGCTATTCTTCATCCATTTGGATCCTCTTTTCTTCCCTTTTCTCTTTAGTTGCCAGCTTGCCGGGCCGAGTGTTCACTTGGCGTGTGGTACGTTTTACTGCTTTAGACTGTACTTTCTGTTGGATTGGACTCTGTTGTAGTTAGATTATTTATTTCTGTTATTATATCTGTTGTCCTGCTTTATTTCTTATTTCTACGTACACCACACCTATCCTTTTAGCCTTTTCGAGTCTTCGGGCTCGTGGGCGGCAGACTGAGGTTCGAGTCGCGCCAGTTCCTTTCCAATACTCAGATCCTGGGTCGCCACATCATCTCAGGTTCGTGAGACCAAGGCTAATATGTTAGTCTCAAAATATGAAGCATTTAAGATGAAGCTTGATGGGTCTATATCTGAGATGTATGCCAGATTGATGGTACTCACTAAAAGTTTGAAAAGTCTAGGCAAGGTTTTCAATGAGTACGAACTTTCTAGAAAAATTCTTAGGTCCCTCGCACCAATTTGGCACACCAAGGCCACGGTTATGGAAGAGTCTAAGAACCTAGTTACCACCACTGTTGATGAACTCATTGGCTCCCTCATGACATACGAGCTAAATCTCAAGAGGGTCGATGAGTCCGATAGGAAGAAAAAGCCCCTAGCACTTAATGTAACTACTAGTAGTAAAGGGTCGCCAAGTGAGCACAATTTTTCTAGTTCAGACGAAGACCCAGATTAATTTGCAATGCTTACTAGAAAATTTAAGAAGTTCCTAAAGAATGAAGGTAAGGAGTTCAGAAGAAAGTATTTCTCAGGGAAGAGACAGTCAAAATATAAATCTGATACTGCCAAGAAGTCTCATAGTATTGTTTGCTATAATTGTAGGAAAGCAAGGCACCTAAAGGCAGACTATCCTGAGTTGCAGAAGGAGAAATAACAGTGGTGGAAGAACAAGAAAGGAAAGGCTATGGTGAGCACCTGGAGTGATGAAGATGAAGGCAGTCAGAGTAGCACATCTGATAGAGAGAATGATGACAAGCTCTGTCTGATGGCCAAGAGAGAAGAAGAAGAGAAGGAAGATGATGAAGAGCTAACTTCCCCTTTTGAGAATTTTACACATAGTGACTGGGAAGAAGCTTGTGGAGAGATTTTAGATTAATATGATGATGTGCGTAGAGAGAATAGGCATCTAAAAAGAAAGATAAACTCTTTAGTGACCCCCCCTCTAAATTCTTACCTTACATTCCATCACCCTCGGTGTGAAAATCTGTAAGAGTACACTAGAAAAAGTAAAAGGGGCCAGCTCTGGTGGAAACCCAAAAGGGTGGTGGAGTTAGTAAAGAGAAAACAAAAAAAACTATGCTCCTCACTAGGAACTGCCAACCACCTTACCTTAAATCCATGCCCAGTCCACCCCAATAGTGGGTCAGCATACCTTCTTCTAGCCATCACACCATCATGGTTAGTGTAATGTCTTGGATCCTTCGGATCGAAATCAGAGAGCTTTCAGACGCTTTAGTGGGTCCCGAATTGTGTTTTACGATCTATGCGGGTTTATCCCCTGTATAAATTACGGAATCCCGTGGAGAGTGAACCGTTGAGTTCTGAGACTCGGGGACACTGCAGATGCGTTGTGCTCTTTCTGATGATCGTTGTAGACACGCCAAATTTAATGCTATGGTAGTTAAATTTCGTATTACCTTGTGATAATCAGATTGGACTTCAATATTTACTTAATGTGGAGTCTTTCTGTAATTTTATAAATAACGTCTTAATCAAAGGCGTCATTCCATAAATAATGGCTTTTTCAGGGTCGTCATTACAGTAAAACATGCCCTTTAATAGAGGCGTCATTTCTTGATATTTCTGATTTTATGAAGATTCGGTTGGATATTTCCTTCAATTAACGCCTTTCATAGGGATGTTGTTTTATAATGGCGCCTTTTTGAAGGTCGTTGTTTTCTCTATTTAAATATGGAAGGTTTTCTGGAAAATCAGGATTGACGGCTCTACACATGGCGTCATTTTAAATAGCGACCTGTCTCATGTCGTCATTTTAGTTCCATGTCCGTTTCGCCCACAACCTTCCCCGGAAGAGTCCTTCCTTGTTTTAATTCTTTAGTTCGATCAGGGAAGGGAGGTTTGATAGGGTAAGGATGATTGTTGTTCTAATCCCTTTAGAACAGGGTCTTTTGAGGTTTCTCCAGCTTATAAATAGTAGCTCTCCTCCACCGGTTGAAGGCTAATGAGATTAATGAGATTAATGGTGCTAAGGTTAATGTTCATACCATTGGGTCAAGCAGAAGGAGTTCTGTAACCTGTGGAAGTGCCGACATCGTTCTGCCTTCATTCTCTATTCTTCCTGATCCATCCCTAATTTTAGGGATGGATTTCAAATTTCATATTATTTTTTATTTTTTAAAAAACTACTAATATTAGGGACGAAAAAAATTAGGGACAGATTTTGAGTTCTAAGGAGGGCCAATCTAGCCAGCCCAATAGCTCCAAGTACTCTGTCTGTAGCCAGAGCCCAACTCTTCAGGCCCACCATCTAAGCTGCACGTCACGCCCCCTGCCTCGTGAGTGTAGATAGATGAATGTGCCACTCTCAAATAAGCAATGAAGTGGACACTAATGCATGTGGGTATATCACCTCATAAATGATTAAGAAAGCAATAAAAGGACTAAACTAACACACACCGTGGGCGTGGTGCATTGATGTAAATGAGATACAAGGAAACACACGCCGTAGGCATGGAGCAACCAAAAGAAAAAAGTAATGAATGACTAGCAAAGTGGTGATAAATACCCAAAAGCAAGGATCGTGATCGACACCAAGGTATGTAATGCAGAATGAACCACAGTACGTACCTTGGAAAGAAGATGAATGAAGGCACACTCGCGAGCGAGAATAAATCCAGGTGCAGAGAATAAGACAATCCTCCAGGTGGCCACCAAAAGAATAAGACGGTCGCTAACTGGCCGCAACTACGAGCAAGGAAGAAGCTCGGCACAGAACTGGAGACGGTTCCCCAAAAGGTCGCTATCGAGATAAGACGGTCCCTGGATGGCTGCTACCACAAGAAAGGGTTCGAAGATGACCGTAGTTATCACCCAGATAGTAAGACGTGAGAACTTGATCCTCCCTCCCTTCTGGCCGGCCAGAGGGGAAGGGCCTCGTGTGGTGAGTACTGTGAACCTGCAAAAGAGATGTAGAACACAAGAAACAACCCAATTAGACCCAGAGAAGTGCAATATCCATAAACAAACAATGACCAATATGCATTAAAGGAAGGGCCAATACCTGGGGGTTGGTTGTTTTTTAACTTCTGTGGGGCATGGAAAATATGGGAGGATGTATATGAATGAAGAATGAACGTAGAGAATGAAGAAGAAATAGGAGAAATAGATGCTATGGCAATGCAAAGATGAACAAAAATATTTTGAACTAACACAAAAGAACTCAAAAGAACAACTACTGATGCGGGATGACTATGAGACTCGACTCGACTACTAATTATACTTGGATATACTTGTTAAAAGCTCGAACAGAAGTTCCAAGGGTGATCGAAGTTTCTTGTAAAATGGTTGAAAATCAATTTAGGAAAAGGATCAGTCTTTCGATCTGACAATGCAAAAGAATACTTTGAGAAAAATCTGAATGTGTTTCTTGACAGAGAGAATTTTGCATGAATAATCATGTACTTACACCCCTCAACAAAATGGAGTTGCCGAACAAAAAAATCAGCACCTATTGGAAATTGCTCAAGCAATTCTCTTCCAACGCCATCTTCCCCATCATTTCAGGGGTGAGGCCATCCTAACCACTCCCTATGTTACAAATAGGATGCCATCCAGAGTTTTGGACAACCGGGCTCCTATTTCTCTGCTTTACCCTGACCGCCCTTGTTTTCTCTTCCGCCTCATGTGTTTGGTTGTCTTTGTTTCATTTACTGTCTAACGCTTGGCCACACTAAACTTGATCCCCGTGCTATCAAAGGGATCTTCTTGGGCTACTCACCCACTTAGAAGGGGCACAAGTGGTTCGATCCAAAAACAAGACGCAAATATGTTCTCAAGGATGTTACCTTCATGAAGTCTTAGAGTCTTATTTCTCAGTGACGGCTCATCCTCAAGGAGAGTCGCCTACACCTCTTGTCCTCCATACCCCTTCTTTACCCGCTACAAATTAGTTATCTTCACCAGTTCCTGACTGTGATATTGCTGGTTCAAATAACCTACTCCCGACGTCCGAAAGTAGTTGTACACCTGCCTATGAATGCTCCTACCCATGAGGTTGCCTCGTCACCGAATTGTACTTCTGAACCTTGCTTTGATCTCGATCTTCCAATTGTTGTTCGGAAAGGCACTCGCCATTGTACGAAACATCCTCTATCCAACTTCATTACATATTTGTGTTTGCTCCTGCCTATCGATCCTTTATTTTTGCCTTGTCTACTGTTTCTTTGCCTCGTTCTTTTGTAGAAGCTGTGAAGGATGTAAGGTGGCAGCTAGCAATGGAAGTAGAGATGCAAGCCCTCATCAAGAACCAAACTTGGGAACTAGTTGCTCCTATCAGAAAGCGGCTAGTAGGATGCAAGTGGTTGTTTACAATTAAACATCAGCTCGATGGGTCTGTCAAGAGGTACAAGGCACGATTGGTTACAAAAAGGTTCACATAGACATATGGAGTGGACTATGGGGAGACATTTGCCCTGGTAGCAAAGTTAAAGGCAATTCGGGTCATCCTTGCATTGGTAGTTCAGCACTCCTGAAAACTATTTCAACTTGATGTCAAAAATGCCTTCTTAAATGGGGATTTACAAGAGAAAGTGTATATGCATCCTTCCCTTGGGTTTAACACTCATGGGAAGGTGTGCAAGCTTCGAAAAGATCTATATGGGCTGAAGCAATCTCCCCGAGCTTGGTTTGACCGTCTCCGGCTAGCTATGTTGTGCTTTGGTTATACACAGAGTAATGTTGATCATACTCTGTTTGTGAAATGGATGGATGGGCGTGTTCCTCTTCTCATTGTCTATGTTGATAATATGGTTATCACAGGAGATCATACAGAGGAAATTCAATTACTCAAGGACAATCTTGCAAAAGAGTTTGACATCAAAGATATGGGGCAGCTTCGATACTTTCTAGGGTTGGAATTTTCATACTCTAATGATGTTTATGTGTGTCAACGGAAATATGTGTTAGACTTACTCATAGAAAGAGGAAAGTTAGGGTGTCGCCCGGCTAGTACTCCCATTGGCGCCAATCTTCAATTGACAAATCAAGATGGTGATCTTCTTTCTGAGGATGATAGAGGGCATTATCAGAGACTAGTCGGGAGACTTCTGGACTTGACTCTTAGCTGGATATGGCATATGCTATGAGTGTGGTCAGCCAGTTTATGCATGCTCCTCGTGCTCCACACTTGTATATAGTGGATCGTATTATGAGGTATCTTAAAACATCCTCGGGCGAAGATCTTCTCTTAACCAAATATGATTATCTGACACTTCCATGTTTTATTAATGCTGACTGGGCTGGCTCTAAGAAGGATAGACGGTCTACTTCTGGTTATTGTGTGTTCCTTGGGAAGAACTTGGTTATCTGACATAGTAAAAAGTAAACTGTGATTGCTAGATCCAGTGTTGAGGCTGAGTATCGTGCTATGGTGCATGATCTAACCGAGCTCCTTTGGTTGAAGTTACTGCTCAAAGACATTGGTGTTCTGGTTTCCCTTTTGTTGAAGCTTTATTGTGACAACCAAGCCGCCATCAATATTGCAAACAATCCTGTCCAGCATAATCGGACCAAGCACATTGAGATTGATCATCATTTCATCCGAGAGAGTCTCGACTTGGGTGACTTGTGTCTTATGTTCGGTCTGCCGAGCAAGTACCCGATGCGTTTACCAAAGGTCTCCCTCGTGACAAGATGTTGTCTATGTTGGGCAAGCTGTGCATGTGGGACCTCTATGCTCAGCTTGAGGGGCAGTGTAGTAAGGACAAGGACAGGGTCGGACCATCCTAAGAGGTGCTGGTTCATTACTAGACCCGTTAAGTTGGATCCAATTAACTTACGTTCACTGGTTTATCACTTTTAAGTACCCCTGCTCTAGTATATTGTAACAGGAGTACTTATGTCTTTGTGTTGATGTTTTACCCTAATAAAAAAGGGTTTGGGACTATGCGCAGACACACACAGCCGCCACCCCTCTTTCTTCCATCTCTCTCTCTCTCTCTCTCTCTCTCTCTCTCTCCTGCGATCTCTCTTCTCCTTTCTTCTGTTTTTTCTTCTTCCTCCCTGGTCAGCTCCCTTCCAGCCTCATGGAAACCTGAATTCTACATATCTCAAGCAAAACATTCCCCCAAGATGTACCCAGGAAACACATTTTTAGGTTTACATGGCATTGCTCTGTCTTGTCCGAACCTGTTTTTACCCCTTGCAATTAGTATTACGAAGACGATTCCTATGTACTTTTCGTACAAACAAACTGCTAACCTTTGGGGAATTTTTGAAGGACAGGGATGCCATGAGTTGTAGAAAAATGACCTCGTCGAATGGCCTCAGCAGGTAGCATTGTCAGGTTCATTTGACAAGTGATTACAAGAGGGCCAATGATGGCATGGACACAATCGCGAAACATCTGTTCTTCGAATAATTAACATCTGTTCTTCGAATAATTAAGTACCATGAAGAAGGTGCCATGGGCACGATTGATGTTGTCCACTTCTCTTGCAGATGGGAATGGTTAGAAGATGAGGCTGCTCTAAAAAAATGTCTGTATAGGTGAAAGCAAAAGGAAAGCAGCAGCAGGGCAGCATTTGTTTCAGTGGGCTTAGGATTGGCCATCTTTTATAAAGGTAAGGGAACCCCATACAACCCATAGGCAAATGGGTTGGCTGAAGCTTTTAACAAGACACTATGTAGCCTCCTGTCCAAGATAGTCAGTGCTCACAAAAAAGATTGGGAGGAAAAGATGCATGAAGCTTTGTGGGCATATCAGACTGTCTGCAAGACTCCCATGGGTTGCTCACCTTTTTCTCTTGTATATGGCTCAGAGGCTATGGTCCCCATCGAGTTGGAAGTGTCGTCACTAAGGGTCACCATTCAACATGGTTTGGTCCCTCACGAATAGACAAATGTCGAAAGAAGGCTAGAGGAATTGGCTGACCTAGAAGGGAGGCATCATAGAGCGCAATAAAATATTCAGATATATCAGGCCCGCATGGCGTGCGCCTTTAACAAGCTCATCAAAGGATGGGAATTTAAAAAGGGAGACCTGGTTATGGTGAAGAAAAAAGAAGTTATGGCTTTTAACCTCAAATGCAAGTTTGCTCAAATTTGGTTGGGCCCGTATGTGATCCATCAAGCATATGAAGGTAGGGCCTACGTCGTGGTCAACCACCGAGGAGAAGTACAATTGCCACTACTCAACGACAAGCATCTGAAGCTATACCATGCACCACCACCCTTTTAGGCGGAGTGGCGGACAATTAAATAGGTCCCCTAGGCTTGTGCCTCCACTACACATTTCGGCGAATGGCTACAGGCCTGAGTCCTTATGAACTCTCATCGATTTAGACCTTTCATCTTAATCGATGCTTAAACCTTTCTTTCCTTGTGTTGATGTTAACCCCACATCAACAAAAATACACATTTCGGTGAATGACTTTGGGCCTGAGCTGCTATGCTCTCTCATCGATTCTGACCTTTCATCTTAGTTGATACTTAAACCTTTCTTTCCTTGCATCGATGTTAACCCCACATCAACGAAAATACACATTTCAGCAAACGACTTCGGGCCAGAGCCGTTATGCTTCTCATCGATTCAGACCTTTCATCTTAGTTGATGCTTAAACCTATCTTTCCTTGCGTTGATGTTAACCCCACATTAACAAAAATACACATTCCGGCAAGCGGCCCTTTACCGTCCAGTGAATGGCTCCGCACCTGAGCTGTTATATCTGCACTCACACTTGAATTAGTCCTATCCTTGGGTTTGAACACTACACTTCGAAATAAAGGAATGCGATGCTCCAGTATGAAATAAAACATAGGCAGACTTTGAGCAAACGGTTAATGTACCTTCCACCAGTCCGCCTTCATTGTCTTGTTCCGCTTCCATAACAGCATGGAGACGGGCACTTCTCGTTACTGGACGCTTTCCATCCCCAGCTGACTCCTTCATCATTGGGTAATCCGAGATTCAGTGATCTCGGCTCCCACAACGGAGGCAAGCTCCCAATTTCCTCCAACATTCTTCGGCCCTATGTCCGGCCTTGTCGTAATATTTATACACCACGTTGGATGGGGTGGTGATGATGGATAATGGCTTGGACGTCTTCTTTAGCTTCTTATCTTGTGAAGACTCTCCTCCGTTACTGGGTCTCTTCTTGTTGTTAAAGCTCGGCTTATAATTGCCAAACTTGACAATACTTCTTTCTCACCCTCGGATCCTGTCAGACAGTTCCGTGGCATCTTCCAACAACTGTGCTCGGTGCATCATCTCTGAGTTGACTTGTATGTCCATCGGTGCCAGCTGGGTAATATATTGGGGCCTGAGCCGGGTAATATGTTGGGGCCTGAGCCCATTTAGAAATCTCCTAGCTTTCATCTTCTCAGTGCTAACTAGGTCCTTAACGTACCGAGACAATCTTGAAAATTGTGCCTCATATTCTGCCACTGTGAGGGATCGTTGTTTGAGTGCCGTAAATTCGGAGGCTTTTCTTTCCTAAACGCTATCCGAAAAATACTTATTGTTGAAGTGTCCAACAAATTCTTCCCATGTGACCTGTGCTTGGCCTATGGTAGCTTCTACGGACTCTCACTAGCATCGGGCATCTCTCTCTAACTGGAAGGTTGCTAATAAGACCTTCTCTTGATTTGTACACTGCATAAATCTAAATATACGTTCTGTTTCCTTGAGCCATTGTTCAGCATCATCTGGGTCTATGGATCCCGTGAACTTAGGAGGGTTCATGTTGCGGAAGCTTTGATGGAGATTTCTCGCTCCACGTTGTGCACCTCCCTGTGCAACCTGTTGTAGCACTTAGGTGAGGTCCTGGACGGTCCTCTGCATGTCGCGCCATTGTGCATGTTCTGCGGCCATTGTCCTACAATAATTAAATAACTATTAGATCGTGATTTATTTTCTAAGGATTTGCCAAAGTAGCAGCTACCCCTCCGCCAGCAAGGACAATGGAGAAAAAAGAGGGTGTCTCTTTGAGAGATAAAATGAAGAAGTCATACTCGTTTCCCAAGGAGAAGACACAAGCACTGTTCGAATGGGCATATAAATACAATAAGGTAACACTGTCTGAGCCAAAGAGACCTGCTGATGCAGTAAAGAAAGATGACCCCATGTTCTATTTGTATCACCGAGTGCTGGGTCATGTCATTGAGGACTATTATGTCTTCAAGGATGTCATGGAAAGCATGATCAGAAAGGGGAAGTTACAAATGGGAGAGCACCAAGTGGACCCTCTGCATCCCCATGAGCCACCAGTGATGAGGCAAGCTGTCAATATGATTTCTCTATACCAACGATTATTGGAAGAAGCTGCTGAAGCTTGCACACAACACACATATGAAGCATGCTTTCTTACCCCCATTAAAGATCAGGTGGGATGGCAGACGGTACTAGCTAAGACTAAAAGAAGGCCACCAACCTTTGGAACATCAGGTGTCTCTATTCGAGGTGCTACTCCAAGATAAACCTCTCCTCCGGTGAGCCCTGTATGACATACTACAGAGTCACCCCTGGTTGTCTGAATATTTACTCATAATCGGAGGAAGCAAACTCCACTACTCATTCATAAGGGGATGAGCCCCGAGGTAAGGCGCCTGCAGCAATATATCATCCAACTCGATGAATATGAACAATCCGAGCCAAACCCAATATTGATAAAGGATCATATCCTCTGGGAATAGCTGGAGGAATTGACCATCAAAGAGCAACTCGAAAGGGAGCAAGAGAAAGTTGAAACTGACCTCTTCTAGGGGCATGAGCCGGCTAAGCCAAGACGCCAGATAAAGAGTAAATCAAAGAGTAAGAAGAAAACAGTCACATTGCAATGCAATACTCTGTCAGCATTGTTCACCTTGCCAAGGGAAGAGGATGAAGGGGAGCCTTCCACTCCATCACTAGAAGCAAATCAAGCCGAGGCTTCAACCTCGATGCATGCTACCCGCTCTGGGAGGATGTGGGGGCGCCTACCTCTGGCTAACCATAATATTATCTTCAAGGGTGAGCAACCTTACCAGATGCCAAAGCCAGAAATCCGGGGCATTGAGACTCCTCCCCCGTCAGATGCCGATTTTTATGGAAAGTCTAGATTTACTAAAATTAAGACCAATAATGAGTGTCCGGTCTGGTGGACGCCCATTTAATTGGTGGCAGTACTGGTGGATGCCCATTTTACTTGCATTTTCGATTGATTGGGGCTCCCTTTCCTCGGTTGTTTCTTGCCCATTCTGATCTTTCCGCTCTTGGGGATGGTTTGGGGAAGGTTTATCCCCTTCCTTACTTAGACTCCTTCCTTAGCTAGGACTCCTCCATTATAAATTTGTACTCTTTTGTGCCTGTGTGGGAGAGGAGATAAAAGAGGAAAAAAGAATAGGGAACAGATAATGGGAGAATACAGAGATACAAATCTTTTTCTCCATCATTGCTTTCCATTCTTCTTCTTCGCAGTGCCATTAGAGTGGAGGACATCCTCCATTTCCTCCCCTGATCTCTTTTTGTCATTTGTTTAGTTTGCATGCTACATCCATAATATCACTCACACATTGCATCTAGCCTTCGCTAGATCTCTTTGCACATCACTGCATCACATTCATACCCCAACCCTTACACTTAAGGGGTTTAAAAAATGCACAAGGTGTGTCCACTCTTCATATGCATATCTTCATTCTTATTAAGAGTTGATACTGCATGACCTGATCTAATTCGGTGCTTTCTTGCCCTTTTCTTTGCTTGTTTCAGGGTAATCAGATCAAGAGACCCCCTTAGCCGGTCGGCTAGTTAAAGGAGGAAGTAGAACCTATACACCCACTCATCAGGTATTTTTCGCGATCACTCTTTTCATTAGTATTGAGGATTTTCCTCTGGCGATCACGTTCCAATCGAGCACCACGTGGTCCCCTTTTCTTTTCTCTGGTAACACACATGCTTAACCATTTTTAACATGCACACTAAGTGACATATTCACAAATTGGCAATCATGGTGGGACATTATTGTCTTTTTATTTGATTACCCTTCCTGATTGGCACCCACCTGTGCCCCTCCTTTGGTGCTCCACATAGCACATTATTCTTCTTAACTCCTTTGTCCACCACGTGCACGCTCCCACTTGGTCGTGTAATTGGTGAACTGCTGCTTAGGTGTTGTAAGTGTTTGGTATCTGATTGTTTGAGAATTGGCGTCCACCCATCTGGATGCCCATACCTGATCAACGCTGTGGAAGTTAAGCATATGTCATAATGGAATTAGGTCTTAATTGCATGCGGAGCTCGCTCTTAAGCAATAATACACGGCGCGTGATAGAAGTTATGTCCGGAGTTTTGTTATCATCAAAATCACCTAGAGAGACTCAACATTTTCTTGCTTAGTCTAAGCAACTACATGGCTGAGTAGTTATTTACTTCATGATAGTGGGTGCTGTAGAGTACAACAGTGGGTAACAAGCTTTTAAAACATCTTCATCGTGATATTTGGAAGTAGGGCTTGAGGTTATGAATATGAGATGCTCAAGATAAGATAGTAGGTAATTAATAGATCTGTTTAACACCTAAATTGATAAGCATACAAGGTTACGTTATGATATTGCATTGACAGCAAAATGTTTCATGACTGGTTTTTCTGTATATACTGTGCAGTTACAGGATTTCTGATCTTTTATTCAGAATTAAATGTGAGGATGATCTTATGAAAACAAGTTAGATATGATATGTGTAGTGACGACAAGCTAGGGCTGGTTCAGGCCGGCTCTTAAGGCCTGGCCAGGCCACCTTAAGAGTTGCTGGTTCATTACCAGACCCATTAAGGTGGATCCAATTAGCTTATGTTCACTGTTTTATTACTGTAAGTACCCCTGCTTTAGTACATTGTAACAGGGGTATCTAATTCCTTGTGTGTGGTGTTTTATCGTAATAAAATAAGGGTTTGGGGACTGTGCGAGGTAACACAGCCGCCATCTCTCTTCCTGCCATTGCGCTGTCTCTCCTGCGATCTCTCTTCTCTTTTTCCTCCCTGGTCCGCGCCCTTCCAGCCCCATGGTAACCTGATTTCTACATGGTATCAGAGCAAATGATCAATGTTCCACCGCTTGCTGTCCGCCAGCGGCGTCGCCAACACCTCTGCCTACCTGTGCCCCTATGAGGGCTCAGTTCGTCAGTTGCTTAGGGCCCAGGGAACTCCACCATGAAGTCATGGAGTTCGTGAAGAAGGTGTCTTCCATGTGCGCCCTTCCTTTGTCTCTCATAGCGCCTGGAGTTCTGGCATGTCTGATCTGTGAGGACTGCAGGTCGTTTGGCTGCTGTATACATCTCTGTTTTGCCCTAACATCGTCGGAGTTCAGTGTCTACTTGTTCAGTTCGTGTCTCCGTACACAAATGGGCCTTGCACTTAAACCCAAATAGGCCAAGGAAAGGGTGCCCCTATGTAGGGTGCCAATTCATCAAATAGAGCGCATCAGAATGGGTGCTATTTTGGAGTGAAGAGCGCCCCTTGATAGGGCGCTATTTCATGAAATGAAGACCCTTGGTGAGGGCGCTATTTTCCAAAGTTGTAAGCACTCAACGGGTGTCTGTGTAAATAGTGAAGGGCACCCATCATGGTGGTGCCATTTCTCTGAAGGGCGCCCCTCACCTGGGTGCTATATCCCTTCAGGACTAAAAACGAAAACGTCTGATCGTGTTATGTTCTAACACGGAAGTAGGATGATGTTCAGGCAGATCTCAATCTAGAAGGTCTCATACATAGGAAAGTTTGTTTTCAATAGGATCCTTACGTAGGAAAATTTAAAACTATTCGAACTCTAATTCTCCAGTAAGATTGCTTCACTATAAATACCTCATTCCCACAACCGAACCCTGGCTACTGTTTCTTTTTCCTCTGACGCTCTGTTCTTCTTTAGCTGGGGACCCTAGAGATCTCGACTACTCTTCCTCCTGCGGCTGAACGTTGAGAAGCTAACTGTTGTCTTCTCCTTCTACGTCTGTTGAAGCCACAGTTATTATCTGTTGTGTGAAGAAGCCTCTCTGCTTCTTCCCTTGCTGGATGAAGTTTGTTACGGCCTACTCTGACCAACTACCTGGTGTGAACGTGGAGGAACTTTATTTCTTCACTGCTCCTATTGGTTCCTACTTCTTTTTCTAGAAAGCTGTTGATTGCTGTTGCGTCTTCCTTCTAGTTCTGTTACTGTAAAGCTGTAGTACCTTCTCCCCTAATCTTGTTACTACATATCTTCAAATTTTCTTTACGTTCTGTCATCCAAACCTCAAAACCAGGTAGGCATTCTCAAGTACCAAGCCCAACTTAATAAACCTCTAATCATGTGCATGCATGTAGGTCTTTTAGAATGGATTCAGTGGGTGTATGATTGGTTTTCTAAATCTCAGTAAAGGGGCGACCCTTTCCTGGGCACCTATTGAGTACATGACTATACATATAGTCGTTATTCCTTCAGTAATTAGTAAATCCACCATGTTTAAAATTTAATAACCATGAATCCTAATATCTAAACTAACAATCGGGAGGTCGCGGGACGGGCATCGGTCGGACGAAGTTCGTCGCCGATCCTCGGGGTCACCGTCCTCCGGTCAAAAAATCATCGGAAAAGTTCCGGGCCTTTTTTTGAACCGGCCGGAGCGCGGGAAACGTGCGCCACCGGAGCGTTCATTCCCGTCACGTGTAGGCGTGCGGCGGTTGGTTTGTCTCCGGTAAAGCAAACAAGACCGGGGCGGCGCCTCCGGTCTTGTCCATGCGTGCCGAGAGGCCGGCGGCCGTTACATGCGTTTGCGACGGCGGCGAATGGCGGAGAGCGTCGCGAGCGTGCCGGCGGTCGCGAGCGCATAACCGGCCGGTTCGGGAACGGGCGTGCCGAGATCGCGAAGTTGGATGGCGTTGATCTGCGGATACGAGGATCCGCCGAGGGAGAATGTCTGCGTGGAGGCGTCCGCGACAAAGCGACCGATCACGTATTGCCCGACGCCGTTGAGAGCATCGGAAGTATTGTAATCCATGACTATCGAAGTGCCACTGATCGTCGCCTGTCGGAGGTTGATGCCCCCATAGCCCCGACTGTCGTTTGACCAGAACTGCACGGCGTATTCGTTGCCGATGACAAGGTTCGTGAGCTGGACGGACATGGTGCTACCCATGGTTTGGGTATAAAAGCCACCCTTGAGGATGTCCTGATATCCGGAAGACAGCGAAGTGACGGGCGCCGCATTGGTTCCGTTGAGATAAGTGGTGGCGGGGGCGATTGTCTTCGTGGACATAGTGGCGGTCAGTCCCGTCCAAGTGTAGTCGTTCCCCGAACCGCCCGGCGTAACTTTGGAGAAAGTCACGCCGTTGAGCGTGACGCTCGACAAGGCGCCGAAGGAGTAGGCGAAGTCCGTCGTGCCGGCGGCGAGGATATCGGTGTCGGCCGATATCGTCGCGGCGGCGTCCCAAGTAATGATTGCCGCCTGGGAAAGCGGTGCGGTTAAACCGGCGATGGCGAGGGCTGTTTTTATGAGGTGCATACGGTATTTGATCGCGTTGATGTTCGTCTGCGAACTGACTCTGCGTATCCGGCGGCACAATGAAGTTTCATCGAAATCCCGGTTCGTTTTTAAGCCCGGTTTGAATGTACCGGAATCCGAGATTCGATGAGTTGGATGGACTGTTTGCAGAATACCTATAACATCAATGGAACAGATGGAATAGGACGATGACCTTTTCTAATTTGGATGTCAAGGATTCGAGGGTTGAGGTTCAAGTAGGCTAGTCCTTGTGTTTTGCAGCCGAGGAAACTGGATTTGAGATTTGGGTTGACTGACCTTTGTGGCTCGGAGCCAAGGAATTTGAGATTTCAAATTTAGGTTTTGGCTAACCTTTGTGGTTTATAACCAGGGAATTTGGGTTTGGGGTTTAGGCTTATGGAGCCAAGGAATTTGAGATTTCAAATTTAGGTTTTGATTGACCTTTGTGATCTGTAGCCATGGAATTTGGTTTTGGGGTTGGCCGAGCTTTGTGGTTTGGAGCTAAGGAATTTGAGATTTCAAATTTAGGTTTTGACTGACCTTTGTGATTTGTTGCCAGGGAATTTAAATTTGGGTTTGGGGTTGGCTGACCTTCGTGGTTTGGAGCTAAGGAATTTGAGATTTCAAATTTAGGTTTTGGCTGACCTTTGTGATTTGTAGCTAGGGAATTGGGGTTTGGGGTTGGCCGACCTTTGTGGTTTGTAGCCAACTGGTTTTGAGTTTAGGGTTGGTTGACCTTTGTGGTTTATTAGCCAATAAATTAGAACGTAGGGTTGGCTAACCTTCATGGTTGATTAGCCAAGAGTTTAGATTGACCGACTTTTGTGGTTTAATGGCCGAAGGGTTATAGTTTTGGTAGATCTTTGTGGTTTGATAGCCAAGGCTTTGAACTGACCTACCTTCGTGGTTTACCGGCCGAGAGTTTGAACTGACCGACCTTTGTGGTTTGATGATCAGAGGTTTGAATTTTGGCTGACCTTTGTGGTTTGATAGCCAGGGATTGAATAGACCGACCTTTGCGGTTTAATGGCTAGAGTTTGAATTTTTGGTTCAAATGATTCTGTGGTATATAGGCCACTGTGGGACAAAATTGCTAGATATGTAATGTCTCGCCTGCTACCATGACCATACTTCTCTTTACTCATCCTTCCCCGAGGAAAGACATGTCCCGAGACGACCGTTGTATGAACTGATGTCCTGGCACATGATATAATTTCACTCCATTCTGGAGCCGATCACTATCAGAAAGGGATAAAACCGTGAGGCCGGTAGGCCAAAGCGGACAATACCTCGATGTGAGTTGGCCGCCGATATCGGCCCGTTCGGTTGCGAATTGTGCTTGTTTGCCTAAGTCCAAGGTCGTGTCACATCACTCTATTTCACCCTCTTTTTCCTTAGATCTGCCTTGGTTGCAGCACGTCCACATTAGCTGGCAATCGCTCTCCAATGGCATGCAAGCGATCAGGCAACTCTGGTGGGGGAGGAGTCATTAGGGATTCTAAAGGAAACATTATTCTAGCCTTTTCTCATTACTATGGCCCCAGTTCTAGCATTGTTGCTGAAGCAAGAGCCCTCCTTGATGGTATCAAATACCTTTCCTCCATAAATACTCATCCTGCCTTGATTGAATGTGACTCTAAGGTGCTGGTCCAGATCGTCAGTAAACAGATAAATTGTCTATGGTCTATTCTTTCCTATATCAGAGAAATTTGGGATATGTTCTCACAAAGGGACTCCATAATTCACATATATATAGAAGCCAATACTATTGTAGATTCTTTAGCTTCATTAGCTTATTCAAATAAATGTAATCTTTTCTTTTCTTATCATAAGCTTCCCAAGAATGTTCATGGTGCAGCTCGGTTGGATAAGCTTGGTTTGCCTAGCATCCGAATCTTGTAATTTTTTCATCTTTATTCACTCATTAATAAAATTAACCTCCTAGTGGTATGATGGGAATGCCCCAAATTGGGCTCATTCTCTAAAATACTTCTAGGTAGGATTTTCCAAAAAAAAAACATCTTCACTGATCTATTCGCTTGGTCTAGTTGGCTAGCATGATTCTTGTCTAGATTTTATGTCAATTCTCTTTCCAACTTTTCAGCTCTTGTTCTCTGATCCCCTCATTGGCTCTAGATTGTGTCCCCTAATAGGGCTAGACATATTTTTCTCTTTTTAGTTAGTTAGTTTTGTAGACATGCTTCATCCGTGTCAGATTTTCCCTGTGATTAGTTCAACATTTTCAAGAGAATTCCTATCGCTTGTTAGTTATGATGGGTGTCTTTCGTTCTATTCATTTCTATCTCCCTGAAGAATTAGTGACTACTCAGATAGTCACAGTTTGCATAGTCAGCGACCTCTCACAGAGGCGCTCATTCCTTTATTTTCATTATTATTTTCAATTTTTGCATTAAGCGCCGCTCCACAAAGGCGTTGTTCACATATTCAACGCCTAACTCTAAGGCGCTTATTCCTCTGGTGACTGTTCATTCTATTTTCTTAGTCATTTTCTGATTATTGTGATCAGTGCCCGTCCACAGAGGCACCTGTCGTTGATTTAGCGTCTCACTCTCAGGCACAGTTTCTTTCCAGATTACTATTCTATGGATTAAACGCCTCTGTGAAAAGACGTCAGTTGATCGATCAGCGGCTGTCATCTAGTCGCTATTCTCTGATATAATGACCACTGTGTGGCTGCCATTTCTTCTTGTTCACAGAACTGCTATCATTGTTGCTCTTTTGATTTGGGTGGTTTGATTATTGCTTCTATTCATCTTGCTATTGTTCCTGCTTGCATTAGCTTGCATTCTAGGGCATTTGGTTGAGAGACCTCCTCTCTCTACACCTTTAGGATCTCCTACACTCTCTTGGGAAAGGAAGGACCCTCCATTGAGCATTCCGTTTCTTTAGATTTCCTCAACGAAGGCCTCCATAAGTCCTCGCACCCGTGGATTCCCTCACGGAAGCTAGGCCGATTGTACCTTTGAAGCACCCCGGAGTTTAGTTAACCCATGCATTAGTGAAGAGAGAGAAAAAACCTAGTTAACCCGAAGATTACACTCACATTGAAACTAGGATCTACATTGAAGAGAGGGCTAACTACTCCTTTAAAAATCCACCCTTGCTTAACCTCAAAGAACACTAAAACTTTCCGTAAGCGTCATAACTTGTTTGGCAACTTGTTTAACAACGTACTTGAGTGCTTGTTGGCTAGCTATATTTTGTTTATTTGAAATAATTCCACATAATAATCATGAAGCTTTGTTCAGGTAAAATTGTCAATATGGCCAACTTTGAGTATTCATATGATTATGAGGAGGGCCAATTTTACCAATCCTATAAGGTCCCTCCTTAGGGACTCATCCAACATGACGCCCTTCCTCAAGGCTTCGTTCAACATGAGGGAAACTATGCACCCTCTCATTCCCAATAGCCTCAAGTCTATGTGGTAGACACCACCGCTCAAGTGGTTGAGCCTTCCTCTCAAGCTCAACCCGTCACTCAGACCACCCTCGGGGACGCTTCCCCGTCTTTTAACTTGAATGATCTTATCACTACTTTATCTCAATTAGATGATGCTCAATGTCAAGCAGTCCAGGCTGCTCTCAAAGGGAAGTCTGTCCTTTCTTCCTCCTCAAATCCCCTTCAGGCTGCGGGTGGCCTTCAAACCAACACACCTAATGACCAGGTAGTCACACAATAAATTCCATCTCGTCCTCGAACTCCTATTATTCTTACGCTGGCCCAACCGGTGAGTAATTCCACTGTCAGGCTTCAACACCCACCACCTTCTCAATTTTTGAGACGGCCTACGCCAAACCTGTTCCCTGCCAATCTGGCTCCAGCCGAGTCTGACACTAACACTCTCCTCCTCCAAAAGCTTGCTAGCATGGAGGAATAACTCAAGAAAGTCATGACTCCTAGAGACACTCCAGAGGTCACTCTCCCTACTCTGTCAGTCTTTCATTTACCTCCGTCAGTGATGCCCAACTTCAGGTGCTATAATGGAATGAGCAACCCATTTATCCATTTGAAAGATTTTATGTACGAAGTGTCATTCTGGCAAGATAACAAGCCATCTTTTGGCCTATTTGTTTAGAAGATCTCTTGATGGCCTGGCCCTTGAATGGTTTTATTCCCTTGAACCAACTGAGGTCGGTGATTTTGATGTGGTACAAAGAAAATTCTTATAGAAATATAGAGACTGTGTTGGTCCTTGTCTATGATTGATCTAGTGGCTGAAAAGATGAAACCCGAGGAGGATTTTGTGCAATTCGCTGATAGGTGGAGGGCGATGGCCGAAAAGCTAAGAGATACACTGTCGAAACCAGAGCAGGTCAAAATGATAGTATCAAATGCTACTCCACAATTCCGTCACATTTTGGCTATGAATAGACTAAATACAATGGAAGAACTTTATGAAAGGGCTCAAACTCACATGAAAGATTCACCCATCATGGGCATGCTTGAGCAAAGGCCAAGAATGGTAAGGAAGAGCAATAATGTCAACACTAATGGTGGAACGACTGAGGGCACTGTCACCAATGAGCAAGTGGCCGTGGTTGGCCATCCCGCATCTTTTCGCAATTCCTCCAACCCAAGACCCCCGCAACCACAACAACAACAACAACAACCCTCTTTCCTCAACCAAGCTCGATTGTTTCCTTGGTGTGTCTTCGTCTTGGCTATATGTGCCTCGATGTTATTGGTTGTCATGCCGTTGCTTGTGCTATTGTGGTTGTTGGCACTGGTAGTTTCGAGAATTGGAAAAATCTATTGGTACATATGTTGATTGAGTACCATTTCTTTCTCTACATTTCTTGGAAGTTATTTTCTCGGGACATGATCATGGTCCTAGAGATGCATTTTTCTGAGTGTTGTTGTGGGTCCTTATTGGTAAGCTGCGTGGCTAGTCTCTTTTAGCTGTGTGTTTAGCTATAATTGTGCCTTGATGTGACCCAGCTTGTAGTTGTGTCCCATGGTTCTGTGTTGAGAATGGAGCTGGGATTCTGCAAGTGTTGTTGTGGTTATTTGGTGGCTTGTTGGTTATGTTTAGCTTGGGAGGAGTTTCGTGTGAGTCTGAGTTTGGCAAGATGCGGACCGTGATCTTGTCGGTCAGTTGTGCTGTACTCTTCTATCATGGTAGAGTTAGCATGGGACTCGAATTAGATGTAACGTTTGAGTGAGGACTGACTCGATTATGTTTGTGGTCCAGTGCTATCATTGGTGTTCTACGTGCCAATTTTGTTTGTTGGTTATGGCACGGAAGCCGATGGTTTGAGCTATCAACTGAGATGTTTGTCTTCCTCGTGAAGAGCTGATGCTTGTGTTGCTTTATCAATGGCTTTTTTTTCGTGGTATGGGTCGTGTCTCCTTTCCTTGTGAGGCGATAGTGATGATGCCCTATTTCGGAGGGGCCAGACTTGTGTTCCTTGGTGTGCAGTGCTCATTCTGCAGATCGATTTGCCTTGAGTTCCAGAGCATTATGATCTTGCTTGTGATCATGGTCTGGCAATGTTCCTCTGAATTGTATTTTTTGAGAATCGTGATGTTGTGGTTGATGTTTGAGGTTTGGCTGATGCTTGGAGAGCTTGGCCCACTTTATGGGTTGTTCTTCCCTATTCCCTTGTTGGTTCCTTGAATTTTGAGGATGAAATTTCTAAAAGGAGGGGAGGATGTAATAGCTTGGATCCTTCGGATCAAAATTAGACAGCTTTCGGAATGCTTTCGTAGGTCCCAAATTATGTTTTACGATCTACGCGGGTTTTTTCCCTATATAAGTTACAGAATCCCGTGGAGAGTGACTTGTTCGTAGACGGATCATCCAACTCGGCTGGAAGCGGTGCTGGTGTCCTCCTCAAATCACCCGAAGGAGCAGACCTGCAATACGCCTTGAAGTTCAACTTCCAGGCATCTAATAATGCCTCCGAGTATGAAGCCCTCATTTTGGGGGCCAGGATGGCGCGACGACTAGGGGCTGAGCGAGTCCGAATTCACATGGACTCCCAGCTGGTCACCAGCCAGGTCAACGGTGACTATGAAGCTCGGGAAATACCGATGATTAAGTACCTTCAAATGCTCCGAGGGTTAGCCCAACTATTCGTTTGGTCTTCCTCAAAGAGCTAGAACAACCAAGCATCGAAGTCGAGCTCACGATTGTTGACCCATCTACCCCGAGCGACTAGCAGACCCCTTACTTGTCATGGCTCCGAGACTCCCAGGAGCCCTCTAACCCTCGGGAAGCTCAGAGATTGAAGTACCAAGCCCGGCGCTTCGTCATCTTAGACGACGACTTGTACTGGAGGTCTTTCTCCGGTCCCCTCCTTAAGTGGCTTAGCGCCGACGAAGCTGGCCAAGCAATTCAAGAAGTTCACGAAGGTATCGACGACGTACACCAGGGAGGAAGATCACTTGCCAGGATCTTGCTTCGGTGAGACTATTGGTGGCCTACCCTTCAGCGCAACTGTTCGACCTACGTACGGAAGTGCGAACGATGTCAACGCTTCAACCATCTGGTCCACCAGCCTGCCTTAGAGCTCGTTGCTCTTACCGAGCCATATCCATTCGCTCGGTGGGGAATCAACATTCTGGGGCCATTCCCTACGGCTCAAGCCCAGAAGAAGTTTGTCATCGTCGCCATCGACTACTCCACAAAGTGGATTGAAGCTGAAGCCACTGCCAGGATCACCGAATCACTCATCTAGAGTTTCGTGTGGAAGTCCATCATTTGTCGTTTCGGTATCCCCCGAGTGGTTGTGAGCGATAACGGTCAGCAATTTGATTCTCACTACTTCAGAGACAGATGTGCCGACCTAAAAATTCGCAACCACTTCACTTCGGTGGCCCACCCTCAGGCCAATAGACTGGTTGAAAATGCCAATAGGCCTATTTTAAAAGGCATAAAAACCAGGCTCAGCACGGCCAAGGGTAGCTGGCTGGAGGAATTACCCATATCATGTCAAGTAATATCAAGCACTAGAGAGATCGTGGAATGTCATAAATCAAGTCATGCACTTCGGTGTAATGTCACACCGTGGTCAATCAACTCCCATGGACACAAGTACTTTCAGGTACTCCTCCCAGGACCAGACCGGGCCCCATAATTACAAGGCATTGAGTCATGTAAATATTTAGACATCCACTATAGTTTATAGCCAATAGAATTTCAAGGGAATAAGCCATTGTGGGATAATAAGGTAGATTCATGGAATAGAGATTTCAAGGATAGAACTTTGGTAGGAATGACATAGCGATAAATCACGTATGAAACCAAGACATGCATAAATCTGGGTAATTGGCGTCCACTCAAACCGCCACCAATTCCAAAATTGGCGCCCAAAGGGATGGTCGCTAATTCTGGGAACGATATAGGCACAAAGAAAATAACAACCCTTTAAATGGTCGCTCATTTCAATTGGCGTCCACTGTCTGGTCGCCAATTCTAGATAGAGATAGACTTCTCAAAAGAGGCCATAATCAGCACTCTTTGAGGGCTAGGACATCATGTCCCTTCAGAGTGACATCACAATCAAGGGTTCTAAGATTTTGAGGGTACAACTAACTCGACTGTCTTGAGGGAATCCAAGGCTAGTGGAGATTTACGGAGGTCTCAATGAAGAAAGTAGCAGTCTGAAGGAAGGAATATCCCGCGAAGGGTCGAAACATCATCAAGAGTTGAGGTGTAAACGTGAATACAACGTGAAAATAGGGACTCTATCCTCGGAGTGGGATAAGAGTGCCAAAAGACCCGCGGTATGGGTCAAAACTCGATAAAAATTGAGATATAAAAAATCACGTCAATCTAGGAGGGCGTTAATTTAATAATATGCGTCTTTTAAGAGAGACACCAATTCTAGAATTTACCATAATTAAAAATAAAATTATATTAATCAACATCCATGTACGGAGGCACTATTTCTTTAAGTTGCGCCTATGTATATGGATGTTAATCCCTTTATTTTCATGTTATTTCTCCTTAACAAATTAAACAGGAAATTACGTCTATTTGTAAAGACGTCAATTCATATCTTATTTCTATTTAATTTAAAAGTTTTAGAAATTAGCGTGTTTTTAAATGGGTGCTTATTTTCATTGACGACTCGAATGCCGATGGCTGAGAAGCTATCGGCTCAGGGGCCGATGATTGAAAAGCTGTCGGCTCAGGGGCCGATAATTGGATATCTGTTAGCTGAGGGGCCGATGATTGAATAGTTGTTGGCACTGGAGCCAATAATAGGATAGTTGTCGGCTCAAGGACCGATAATTGAATAGCTGTCGACTGAGGGGCCGATGATTGAATAGTTGTCGGCTCAGGGGTCGATAATTGGATATCTGTCGGCTGAGGGGTTGATGATTGAATAGCTGTTGGCTCAGGGGCCGATGGTTAAAAAGCTGTCGGCTCAGGGGCCAATAATAGGATAGCTGTCGACTCAGAAACTGATAATTGAATAGCTGTCGGCTCAGGGGCCGATGGTTGAATAGCTGTTGGCATGGGAGCCAATAATTGGATAGCTGTCGACTGGGATGCCGATGATTAGAAAGCTATCGGCTTGAAAACCGATAATTGAAAAGCTGTCAGATTAATACAGATAGTTAAAAGCCGTCGACTTAGGCGTCGATAATTAGAAAGCTGTCGGCTCAAAAGCCGATGATTAGGAAGCTATCGACTTAAATGCCAATAATTACAAAACCTGAACATTCTTGAATACCTTCAAACAGTTGCCAATTTGATCACCGATGGTTAGGATGTTGGTTGAGGAGCTATCGACCCCAGAGGCTGATAACCCAAGAGCTTCGAAATTGTTGCACATTTCGCTGTCTCTTTTCCACGTGAAATGACCTACGAGGGGTCATGACGGGCGAGAGCACATCATCTTCGACGAACCGCGATCAGCTTTATCTCCATTTGCTTCAGCATTTGCCCCCAGAATAGGGCACCACCTATATTTTGGTTCTTTTTTGGCCTCCGCCATAATTCAGGGAGCTTGAGATGTCCCTCAGAGTACATTGCTCTTCAGCTGGCATGGTGAAGCCGTGCTGACCGTCCTCTTGAGGCTTGGCATTTGGTGAGAACGCGGCGGGTCCACTCTGTGCTTGCCTATATGTAGTTTGCCCTCCCGAATCAGGCTTTCAATGATATCCTGGACACATAACAATCCTCAATCGAGTGCCCCCTGTATTGGTGATAAGGGCAAAATTGAGGGTCGTCTTTCCATCTGGCGTCGCTCGACCTCTTGGGCTCCGAGAACAAATGCATAAAACATAAATGAACCAACACTACCTCTTCTTTACAACAATACTAGATATCCAAAAGTCATACTAAAAAAACAAAACTAATATCAACTAATTGCATGTCAAGCCCCTGGCATGGAGCTTGTGACCCAACAAGAAGGTTTCCTGCTAAGGCCTTTTTAACACCTTAAAGACTGCACACCCAGTGGATAATACACAGATTACCAAAAAACAGAACAGAAAAGGAAATTTGCAAAGGATGACCCACTGATTGGATGCCTCTGATTCTTTCATGGCAGAAACTGAACCAACAAGTGCTTCAGCAAGAGAACGCTGCAGATAGATTATCAAAATAGTTAGAAAAATATTTCAACACTGCCCACAATAAAGGCCATGTCTTGAAAACATGGTCATCTCCTCCCAGTTTACATTCCCATGCCATCCTATTTTTATTCTGGATGACATGGGACATTTGTGAATTGTCATCAATGCCTCCTTCTGACCATCAAATGGCCTTTGGATTCCGTGGAAATGCATATTGTCTTGTACTTTCTGAAAACCTAAAGCAAGAATCCTTTTGAATCCAAGGTCAAAGTATTTCTAAAAGTCATTTAATTCAAAGAAAGACATACCTGCAGACGAGCAGGTAGAGATAACAGAATCCTCTCATTTACAAAGGCATTAGACAAGCTACGCCACGAATCCTGTGGTGTAAGATATACATCAGTACATAAGGAAAGGGCCACAAAGGCATGACAAATCCCATGAAAAACAGTGAATATGAGCAAAGTATGCAGTTAAATGGTAAGAAAGCCTGCCTTTAAATCTTATCAAACCAAAAGGGATGCTAGCATCAAAAAGATATACTATACATACATATATCGATATATATTTAGGAATGGATCAAATGCCAGGTGCATCTAACGTAGGTGCAACCCCCACCTCAAGATTTTTGCCATCTTACACCTAGTGAATGCCAAAAAAGGGTGCTGTGTGAAGAGTAGTTATGGAAAAGGGATATTTGTCACGATTCATGGTTGGATGTATGTATCTATATTGAGAAGCATTTGTGATAATTCAAGAGGAGGTATAGCTGTGAGGACTACTTACAGGGCAGAATGGTAATCTATCGAAAGCATATTTCTTCTGACTATTTTGGTGTACCTTTTGATGGGAGACCTCTGCGTGGTGTCTTTAGCTTGCGTGTGTGTACTCGACTTTTTGAATCCACACTCAAAGTTGTGTCTTCCTAAAGGTTTTTCACTGCTGCCATCGTTTTTGAAGAGATAAGAGTGCCTGCCTCTAGGGAACTCGTGGGTTACCTTCTTATTTTCAAGGGGAGTGGTGCTCGTCTCTAGGGAACCCTTAGGTTACCTTCTCATTTCCAAGGGGAGCAGTGCTCGCCTCTAGGGAACCCTTAG
This sequence comes from Amorphophallus titanum, assembly GCA_024336825.1. NCBI lineage: Eukaryota > Viridiplantae > Streptophyta > Magnoliopsida > Alismatales > Araceae > Amorphophallus > Amorphophallus titanum. The sequence goes on from JANBPO010006859.1 coordinate 25,929,381, forward strand.
GTTACCTTCTCGTTTCCAAGGGGAGCGGTGCTCGCCTCTAGGGATCCCGTAGGTTACCTTCTCATTTTCAAGGGGAGTGGTGCTCGCCTCTAGGGAACCCTTAGATTACCTTGGTCGAATTCGACTGGTGACGCTTCTCTGGGCTTGTAAACAAAGGTCTTTTAGTGATAAAATCTTCTGAGATTTACCGAGTTCCACGTCCTAGGTACCTCTCGCCCCTCCAGCGTCGTCAACCTGTATGCTCCTTTGCCCAGTGACTCCACTACCTGGTATGGGCCTTCCCAGTTGGATGTAAGTTTCCCCATGACAGCCCTAGGGTCCGCCACGCTTGCTCACCGTAATACCAGGTCTCCGGGGAGGAAGTGCCGCCCCCTAACGCAAGCATTGTAGTACTGAGCCAACTTTTGTTGATAAGCCATGAGTCTTACTTGGGCGCGCGCTCTGTCTTCCTCGAGCAGATCTAAGTTTTCTCGCATTGCCTGGTTATTCCTGGCTTCATTGAAGTGTCCTACCCGTAACGTTGGGTTGGAGAGTTCTACTGGAATAACTGCCTCGGCTCTGTACGCGAGGTGGAAGGGTGTTTCGCCCGTGGCAGTTTTGATAGTTGTCCGGTGTGCCCATAAGATGTTCGGGATGGAATCTACCTAGAAGTCCCCCGCCTATTCCTGTCGGGTCTTGATCCCGTAGAGGAGCGTCCTTTTTACATTTTCCACCAATCCGTTGGCCTGGGGATGTCCCACTGAAGTATAGTGGTTCTAGATCCCGAGCTCTGAACATTTTTCCTGGAAGGTCCCGCTTGCAAAGTGTCTGCTACTGTCAGTTGTGAGAATCCGTGAGATTCCAAACCGGCATATGATGTTCCGTAGCACGAATTTCCAAGTTGCCAGAAGCCCAAACTTCAAACGCCTGCCATCAGCGACTTCGCTACGGTAATGCAGGGCATCCGGGCAGGTCAGCACCTTAACCTGGTGCAGCCGCTCACACGCGTTCTGGAAAAAGGCACAAACGCATGTATCCCTACCTACACTCAGGCAGGATCAATCACCGACCGTAAGATCGACACAGGTCTTTTCGAAATCAATAAGAGCTGGTGTAAGAAGGAATTCCAGGGACTTCTCTCTACATGGACCGTTCTTGGCGATTCAGACCTTGTAGGCAATGGCCTGTCAGGCGCAGAACTTGGCGGACGTCTCCGCACTGTGATCTTGGATGAGATCGCAGAACAAGCCCGTGTGGATGTTTGGAAGGTTTGGATGTTTGGAAATAACTCCTTCTCCAGCTCGACTAACATGTACACAACCATCGACGGTTTGTGGACTAAGTATCTTGACGCCTTCGGTTCGTACTGTATCAAGCCTATCCGGAATGACCTTCCTAACGGTGCTACTTCGGTGCTGAATGCGAATGACGCCATGAATACTTTCAAGCTGATGTTCACTCAGTCATCAATCCTTTTGAAGCAGTACATCGCTTCTGGGCGTGCGAAACTGTGGGTAACAGGTTCTATGTATGAGAACTACCTTGCGTCACTTGAAACCAACTGTTGCGTTGAGGGATCTTTCCGCCTGCTTCAGGACGGAACCCGCACTCTCTACTACAGAGGTGTTGAGGTTGTTCCTGTATGGGTGTGGGACTATGCTCTTGAAAACGACACAGACAACCCATATTACAACTTGCTGCGTCACTTCGCCATCCTGACAATTCCTGAAAACAACGTGTTCGGTGTCGAGTCAATGGCAGATTTGAACAACCTTGAGATGTGCTACATCTGTAAGGACAAGACGACATACATTCAGGGTGAGATGCGCTTCGGTGCACAGTTCATCCAGTGCGATTTGACAACCATAGCCTACTAAGAAATGGCAGTTTGCGGCATACTCGCGGGGATCGGCACAGTGTGTGACGACCTCCGCAAACCGGGAGGTCTTGCAAAGGATGCATGGGCATTCAACAAGACAGACCTTAGAAGTCCTCTCCCGGTAACAGCCGCATCGTACGTAACCGATATTCCTCTGACAACCTATCGTGGTTTAAACATGAAGACAATATTTAACTATGCAAACGTGACCCAAATAATGCAAATGATATATGGATGGAAAGACAATACAAAGAGGAACAAGATGGGAGGAAGAAAAAAGTAATCAGACCTCGGGAACCCAATCAAATCATCAACTAAAAGCGTGCCTGTGAATCTGTCCCTGGTCCTACCTACAGACTTTATACAGAAAAGTCAAAAATGAAGATAAGATTAAGCTATGCAGACATGACCCAAATAATGCAAATTATATATGGATGAAAAGACAATACAAAGGGCTACAAAATGGGCCCAAGAATAGGGCAATCTGACCCTGAGAGGTCAACTAAATCACCCAAGAAAGATGCCCCCATGAGCCTGCGCACAGACCTGCTAGAGGGTGGGTAGTGGTCTCCTGGATGACTGTTATTATCACTATGCGGTCTACTGGAAAACTGCAAGGCTAGTAAAAAGGCCCTAGCGGCCCAATGATGGTCGCTAGCCGTGTTTGGCGACCTCGAAGTGGATCGCAACCCCCTAAAAGACCTGAAAACATCCAGAACAGTAGGAAAATGGAGAAACTACTATCTAAACATGCACATAAACACACCAAACATGGAAGAGAGCATGAGTAACGTGATGGGCACTAGGTGTCCCACTGTGATCGTCAAAAAATATGGTTGTGAATGTTTTGTATCTACCGCCCCAAACTATGCAAGCATCATATGAACATGAACAAGCATAAAAGCATGAAGGAAAGGGGCAATGAGAAGTAGAAGAACTGACCGTGATCGCCACCAAGGGTTAGCAACATCAAAAGGTTGGGGAAAGGGATGCAATGAAGCTGTGTACATTAGAAAAGGATGAAGACTTGATCACACTTGAGCAAAGGGGTGCGGGGAACGGTGTGGGTTCAACCTCCTCTCTTTCCAACTGGCTAGAGAAAGAGGGCCTCACGTTCTATCCTTGCTCTCCTACAAAACAAAGATCAAACCATAAGAGAAAAATCCATTAGAAAAGTGATAAAATAGAGGTAAAGATTGAGGGAGAACACACCGGGGGAGGTTTTTAACCCCTGTGGAAGGGTGAAAAAGATAGATGTGTGTATTATGATGAAAATACAACAAGTAGAGAAGAAAAACATGCAGTATAACTGTGGGGAGAGTTTTCTTCTCTGTCGGCATAGGAGAACTCAATCAGAACTTAAAACCTGCAGAAGCAGAAGTTAGGAAAAATTAAGAATATTTTTAGTGTCAACAACCTCTAAGATTTGTTAATCTAGGAAGAAGAGAGGCTATCCGAGGGGAACATTTGTGAGCTAAGAAAGAATGTCAGATGGAGTACTGAGTGTGATCCCATGAGACAACCCTCTGATGCCTAAGTCAGATGAATGCTTGGAGTGGATGAGGAGTGCTCGGGTGGTGACATAAGTGTTTGGGAGGATGTGTAGAGCAGGAAATATCGTGAGTGTACATTACTAGAGGCTTATAGTGCTTACCCTCTGGCCAGCTAGATAGGGAACTTCTTATAGGGTCCTCTTTGAGTACGTCTCCATCGTTGACATTACCTGAATTGATCGGGGAATGGTTGACCGAGATCGTGGGACACTTGGCCTTCTGCTTAGCGGGAGGCGAGGGGACGTGGGTCATCCCTTGATGTCCATTACTTAGCCATTATTGTGATAATGGCTCCCAGATCATGCGCCACGCAAATTGTGGAGTAGTTATGTGCGTGGGGCACAAGCTCGGATCCTGAGTCGGTCGTCGTTGGGCCATTGGGATAGTCATTGTTGGGTCTTAGGAGGCCTAGGCAGATTATTCTCTCCTCACAAAGTATCCTTGCAGGTGACTCATGTCCAAGGACCACTGCACTACAGTGACTAAAGAATCTCTTGGTTGATAGAAAGATATAATTACCATCTTGAGATTCATAATTGGATCGGTTTAGTGAATCATAATAGGCACCTGCACATATATTTTAATGTCTCCACACTAGTGACTTTGAGATTAGTCACCCTCATCACATGATAGGATATCATGTGCACTGGTCTATCCGGATTCTTTGATGTCCCATCTCAAAGATCCTATGACCAAGAACATTTAGAACACATGCATCTGGAAGGTAAATCTCATTATCATAATCTCATTATGATCTAACCTTCGTAGCATGCAATCAAGCACTTCATCACATCAAACGGAAATATATAACATAATAAATGAGACATAATAAAGAAAAGTCATAAATATAATTAATACAAATGAGAATGTACAAGAAATGCCACCATCACTTCACATGTGGTTTGTAACACCCTTGCGCGCGTGCACGGCGTCGTCATCACGCCGGAGTTCGACATGCCCGGCCACGCGCGCTGTTTCACGAATTTCCGGCCGGATCTGACGCTCAAGGCCGACGGGAAGGTTTTCCCCAATTACCTCGACGTGACCAAGCCGGAGACGATCGCCTTCATGAAGGACGTGCTCACGGAAATGGCGCCGCTTTTCGACGGACCGGACATCCATATCGGCACGGACGAATATCGCGTCGGACGGAATCCGGAACTGCACGAGGCGTTCCGGAAATTCATCAACACGATGAACGCCCACGTCCGCTCGCTCGGCAAAAACATGCGCATCTGGTCGGGCTTCGAACACATGGCGGGCACGACCGAAATCGATCCCTCCGTCATCGTGGACATGTGGGAGACCGACGACGCGAACGGGCGCATCGCCAAGGGCAACCGCATCATCAATTCCAATCACGGACGCACTTACATCGTCCCCGGCGCGCACTACTACGGCGTCAGCAACGCCGGCATCTACGACGGTTGGGAGCCGTGGATGGTGAGCGGCGACGCGAAGAAAAACCCGCCGAAGGATTCGCCCTTCCTGCTCGGCGGCGCGCTGCACGTCTGGGAGGACCAGGGCCCGACCGGCTACACGCACGGCGAGATCGCGCGGCTCGCGTTCCCCTCGCTGCAGGTGTTCGGCGAAAAGCTCTGGGGCGTGAAAGGATTTTCCGATTACAAGGCGTTCTCGCCGGCCGCCGGCCGTCTGCCCGCCGTGCCGCTCGTCCGGGTCGCCGACCGCGTGCTCGACGGCCGGAAAGTCTCCGGCAGGGACGCGTCGCCGGTGCTCGATCTGCCGGACGAGATCGTCATCGCCTCTCCTACGGCATCGCGCGCGCTGCCTTTCGCCGACAAGGAACGCGATTCGCTGGAATGGGATTGGACGCTCTCCTGCGAGGTCATGCCCGACGCCGCACCGGCGACCGGGCGCGCCGTGTTGCTCTCTTCCAAATACGCCGAAATCGCGCTCGACTACACGCGCGTTTACGACGGCAAAAAGAAAGAGAAGGATCCCAAGACCGGCACGATGCGCGACGTGAAGACGAGTGAGACCAGGACCGGCATCGCCGTCATCCGGGCCGCCGGATACCTGCCGCCGGACGCCGCGCCGGTCGTGGTAGCGGTAATCCGATGCTACATTGAGTTATCGGTATTCGGAGCTCTGGGTCATTACAGTTGGTATCAGAGCGGTGTTGAGGAACGTGTAAGGAATCGAAATCGCACAGCTATTGTCCAGAATTAGTCCAATTACATTATCCATTGCTGGCTTAGGATGTTTTCCATATGATTAATGAATGTTTATATTTATTATCTGTTTGTTAGTCATTTCAAGATGCCGCCTCGACGTCGGAGAGTTCCGGTTCCTCAGGAAGCGAGTAGTGTGCCTACTCCAGCTCCCGTTGTGCCAATTCATGAGGATGCGCCTGGCAGTAGCGGACGGGCATTAAAAGAATTCTTGCTATTTCATTCGCCGACCTTTGAAGGCCAGACTGATCCGGATGCCACCGAGCGCGTGTTTCGTTCTATGGAATGCGCGGAAGATGAAAAAGTGATGCTCGATACTTTTTAGCTCCAGGGCGCGGCTTTGACTTGGTGGAACACCGAGTGGGAGGTTTCTTTCCAATCCCGCCCACTCCGTCAAATTTCCTGGACTAAGTTCGTAGCTACCTTCGAAACTACTTTTAGCTCGGCTTATCTCCGCATGGATAAAATGCATCAGTTTTTACAGCTTGTCCAGGGAGGGATGTCGGTGCTTGAATATCGAAATAGGTTTTTGTAATTGGGCCGTTATGCGCTCCCTATTCTTGCTAATGAGGCATTGAAGACAGAGCAATTTCTGCGTGGCCTCCGTGCTGAGTTGAGGCAGTCGCTGATTGTTGCCCGTGTCACCACTATGATTGAAGTATATCAGGCAGCAGCAGCTTTGGAATTGGATTTGGCAAGATCTCTTGTCCCTTCTCAGGCATTGTTGGTTCAGCCGACAGCTCAACTTCTTTCGGGTTATCTGCCTCCTGTTCCTGGATTTCCTTCTGCCACTCTTGCAGCAAGTGGTGCAGCTTCTTCTGGCAAGTCCCAGTTTAAAGCATTCAAGAACAAGAGGAGACCCAAGAAGTGATTTGATCGGCAGGCTTTGTTTGGTGCTACCCAGTAGTCAGCCCCATCTTTCTAGCAGCGATAGAGTTCTGCAAGAAGTCAATCGAAGGGTTGTGCGCAATGTGGTGGCAGCCACCCAGGCAAACCCTGCTCGTTACCAGTGGTGTGGTTCTAGAAGCATTGCACAATTTAACCATACCGATCTGGCAGCAATTGTCTTCGTCAGACCCAAGAATTGCAGACCTTATGGCTTTCAATCTATCTCATGGGAGGATAAAAAGGTGTGGAGCTCCTCCCCGAAGGGCATTTTTGATATAAAATCTACCTATGAGTATATCAGAAACAAATCCTCCTATTGGCCTGATTTAATGAAACTGTGGAAATCTGAGTTGCCTCCGCGTGCGTCGATGCTCTATTGGAAGATTTTGAACAGAGCCGTTCCAGTGGACTCCAATATTATGGGCTGTGGAATTTCTTTGGCATCTAAATGCTCTTGTTGTCTATCCTGCCCTCAGACTGACAACTTGTGTGGAATGAGAAATCTCTTATTGATTTATTTATTTTGTTTATTCATTTTATTAACGTGGGACGTACCAATCACCGTCGTGACAAAATTTATTGTGCGCTCGTCTGACTTATCAGACAATGGTGGGTGATCGTGTCGGGACCGGAAGTCCGCCATACCATAGAGACTATGGCGTTAATTACGTCCTTCCGAGAGAAAGACAACCCTTGATTAGTCGCCAAAGTAGAAGAGCCCTCGGGGTTGAAGAAAATATGTGAAAGTAATGCTCGTTTGATAAGATGGAAATGGGGTTGCATCATGCATGCGGGCAGACGATATGATAACATTCATTTTATCTAGCCGATCCTTGGTACGAGGCGGAGAACGTAAATCCCAGGATCACCATCACGCATAGTAAGAGCTTCCGGCCAGACGTAATCCGACTTTCCACAAATCACCATTTGATATACCAAGGAATCGGAGAAGGTAGATGCCAACGTGTGCGTGGTTTTGCTTATTTGGATATGAGCGCGAGGAATTGAAAGAGTTTGTTTGCTCATGTACTTATTCTCATGCGAGTGTTAAAGATTGTCAAATCACATTTGATAATCAGCCTTGACCCTAAACAAGTTAGTCGATCTTTCTTTTATTCAATCAATCCTAAAAACACACACTCAATGTATTAGAAGAGAATTTCAGCAACACCTCCCCTATCCCGAGAAGTATCGTGGAGGAGGTATGGGAGACCCGCCCACAGTGGGCTGAGACAAGTTTCGAAACAAATGGGCATATCATAACGATAACCCGAACTGCACTCGGTGCAATGCCTCACCATGTCATTACAACTCCCCGGGGCACTAGTACTTTTCGGGCGCTCCTCCCAGGACTAGACCGGGCCCTTATGATGTGTTAGCATTGATTTGGTGGATCCAAGATCCCAAGTTATGTCTAGACATTTACTGAACTCGGCCAGGAAAGGATGGAATATCACCAAGTCATAATCTGGAATATTCGAGAGCAAGCCAAGGTTTAATAGCACAAGCCAACAAGGGCTCGGCCATCAAAGCACGCAAGAAAAGGATGAAAAGTCATTCTTTGGAAGTTATGCGGTCACTCTAGGGCAACTTAAGATATACAGCATCTTATACTAGACCGTAATAGAGGAACTGGGCCAAGGGAAAACCCAGCTCGGTACCAAGGGTAAATGGTCCTTTATGGGCTGTGTGAAGGATGGAACGGTCTGGAATCGGCCGCTTATCAGATATAGATAGTCCATAATTGGCCATTCAGAATGAAAGGAATTAAGCCCACAACGAGAGGTACACAGTCCATACTTGGCCGTCTAACGCTACACGGTCCATCATATGTCTGTTCAGTAATGGAACGGTCCAAGCATAACCGCGTATCCAACTGGCCAAGCTAGGCTGTAGTAATCAACTGAATTGGGCTCCCTGGCCACCCAGGGCATGGTGGAACCGAACCAGGGTTCACCCCACAGCTCTCTAGCCAGTCTAGAGGCTTCAGGTCGACTTAACATGACTAGGTCAAAGAAAGGTCAAGGATAATCGACCAGCAAGACATGGCACATAGCTAGTGGTACACGGTCTTAAATGAGCCGTTCAAGGAATCAAACGGTCTGATTCAGGCAGTGTAGTGACTCAGATGGTCCCATGAGGGCCGTGACTCCAGACAGAGTCAAACAAGCGATCCATTCGAGTTAACAGGTGTAGGATTTGAGGTACAACCTGCCCGATGTCTTAGTGGGAATCCCAAGCTCGCGGGGACTGATGAAGGTCTCGCAATAGAGGTCCTAGTCCGACGGAAGGAGTATCCGATGGAGAGTTCCAACCATTACAAGAATTGAAGGTTATAAAACATCGAAAAACGGATGAATGGTGGTCAGTCAGTTCCACCGGAGTGGAGTGACTGTCAGAACACTCCTAATATCATTATTCCAACAAACCTAATCATTCATAGAAATTTAGAAAACCTATTTATCAGAAACCTGTAATAAATTTAAGAAGTTGTTATTACTGTGGAAAACCTGGGCATTCTATGGATACCTGTTCTTTAATGTTATTTGATGATTTGAAAGCTCAGAAAGTGTGGAAAGCACCTTACAAAGGTGCCACTGACATCTCAGGACCCAAGAATTCTTGGGTACCTAAATTTGTAAAATAAGAAGTTGTTTCGCAGGAGTGCCTTGGAAGCTGATAAATAAAGGGGTTTAATAAGCCGAGGCACCCAAGTATGGTATAACCCCATCTTTGTGCTTGACAGGTTTGATCCTTTAAACTTCATATAATCTCCCTCTGTCAGCTACATTTCATGTTTGAATTATCAATTACAATTCATGCATACATGCTCACATCTAAATTAGACTATCTGCATTGTATTTCAATGAGTATGCTGAATTATCCATGCATATATTAGGCTGAGAGTGAATTGAATGATATTTTCTAAAAATCTGAAATGCATGTGTTAAATATCATGATGCATATCTCACATAGTCACTGAAGGTCTATTGCATACAATTTTCAGCTGCATAGATCTCATTGTTATGCATGACCCAGAGGTATATAAAATGGTACGCTGAGAGAAGGACAGATCATGTCTGTCTGGAAACCCACACTATACGAAGAGGCTAGTCCTCCGCTTGGTATCTTGGGTCATATCTACATTTAGAGCAGCTTAGATGATTATGAACATAATTCATCAAACTCCCTGCATATTGTCATTACACATGCTGCATCCTCATACAATGCATAAACTCAAGGGGAGTCAGTCATAGCAACTCTTATGGTTCATGCACATTAGTTTAGCCTAATCCCCTGCATGATCTTCATGTCACAAATGATGGTTTAATGTATTCAGTTAAGGGGAGTCAATGTATATACATGCATGTGTTAATTGCATATCATCCATGTGTTAGCAAGACTGATTGACATAAATGCACATACATAACGGGAGTTCCTGTGTTTTATAGATTGCTCATGCACATTTATTTTCATATCATATCATTCATATAGAAAATACCAAAAAGATTGATTGGTTGCAATTCAAAGGGAACATATTGTTGCATTTCTGTCCAGTTCGGTCAACCAGTATCATGTCATTTTGAGCACTCATGTCTCGTGATTCTCTCATGATTTCTCCTCGACAATGGTTAATGGCGCTTCACTTCTCTTGGATAAGAGATCCCCATTCCACTCTGAATTTGAACGATTTCTATGATCTGCTCGCTTGGTTTGGTTGGCCAGCGTGATTCCTGTCTGGATTTTATCTCAGTTTTTATCTTTCTTTTTCTAGCTTTTACGTTGTGTTCTTTCTGACCCCCTCATTGTCCGTGGATTGTGTCCCCAATGAGGTTGGTCGTATTACCTTTTCCTTTCTTAGTTTAGCTCTCCAGACATGTCTCATCCTTGACAATCATTCCGAGTGGTTAGTTTGACATTTTCGAGAGAATTCATGTCACTTGTTGGTTGTGATGGGTGTCTTTTACCTTGATGCCTGCTTTTCAGTTCTCTCCGCTTGATCTCCGCATCATCTCCATTTCACGTTGCTGTTGCTTTTACTCCATCTCCTTTCCATTCCGCCTCCATGTCGCTTTCACTCGCTCCCTTGCAATGTGAACATCAAGGAGGGGCATCTGTTAACACTCATTTTTAGCTTGTAAGTTGAGTCACTTCTCTTGTTCACTTCCGTGATGTCTCGATTTACCCATTATTTTGGAGCATTCCCTGATCTGATTCTGAGTACATTTCTTGATCATTCCATAGCCCTCTGAGTTTGGAAGCCATTTTCTATTTGTCCCCAACTATTTCCCATGTTTCCAAATGTTTCAGGACTGTTCCCCTTCATCTCCGGCGATCGAAATACCTTAGGCTTGCACTGGGATATAGGCGGCCCTAACTGGGTCACCCAGCTCCGGAAGGCTGCCCAGCTCCTGAAGGTGGCCCTCACTAGGCCGCCCAGTCCTCTAAGAGGCGGCCCTGACTGGGCTGCCCAGATCTTGAAGGATGTCTTCAGTAGACGGCCACTATCTGAGAGAAGGTCATCTGGTGGACCATTTTTAGCCTGTCGTGCCTGAAGTGTCGTGTTCGCCAACGGCTCTATTCTTAATGATATCCCAAGGATAGTTGTCGTCCAGTCATGACCATTTTCTTCATGAAGTGGCCGTGCAATAGACCGTCTCTATAATAGAGAGTCCAGATGATCTTCGCCGTTGGACTCTAAGGCCAACTTCTGCTCCGAGCAGTAACGACCCAAGATCTGGATACCGGGAATAACCCGATACCATTCAAATGTTGGCCCGCCACCCACGAGCCGAAGGGCTCGAAAGGGTTAAAAGGTGTATGTGGTGTACATAGTAATAAGAAATAAAGCAGGATAGTTCAATAATTAACAGAAATAAATAATCTAGCTACAGAGTCCAGTCCAAATAAAGTACAGTCTACAGGGGTAAGGAACGTACTCAACGCTGAGTGAACACTCGGCCCGGCGAGCTGGCAACTAGGAGCCTCCGTGCCACATCTTTGAACCTCGAGGACGAACCACCACACCTGAAAAGCAGGGGGTGAGCTTCGTCTCACTGGCTCAGTAGGGGTCCCGTGGAACCCCAACCATAAACAACAATAGTAACATGTGGCGCAGCAAGAATAGTAACAACAGTAGGAACAACAAACACAGTGATCGATAAAATCTCAGCTCTAAAGCTACTCCTACTGTACCGAAAAACACAGCTCGATCTCATAGTCGAGGGACCACCGGACTAACAAGAAAACCCTGGCGATGATACCAGTAGAAAATGCCACGACACCTCTGTCGTTGAGGCCTGTCCTCGCAGACGAAGGCCCAACCTAAGACCACGTGATCTGGGAACATGGTCGCGACCTTGCTGTCGTGAACCTTATACAGTTCGGGGAAACCCATGGTAATCCCTACCGGAAACCCTGAACCTCTATTCCGAGAAAGCACATGGGAACCACCTAAAATCATGTCTCGCAGATGGAAAACCCAAACCTTGGGTCATGAGAGTCTCATCACTTGATGGGAGTACATCCCACTAGAGCGAGGTCGGATGCGTCCCCTGACGACTTAGTCATAAAAAAAGTACTCCCGACGTAATGTGATGTCAGTGTTCATCATATCCCATGGTTTACAGTATGTTTCTGGCTATCTGTCGAGAGGGCTAGCGTCGAATCCTTGGACACTGTCTGTACCCACTCTTGCATCTTCAAGTTATAAATCAAGCTACTTCCACGAGATATAAATAAAGTTTGGCCAATAATGTAACAAGTTCAAAAACTAATTTTATAATAGCAATATCAAGGTAAGAACGTACCAAGTTTTTTCTTTACTGCGGTTTATGCCTCCTGTTGCCCCACTACCCGTAGGGGATACAGAAAACCCGTCGCCTATCGAAGTCTTCTGATAAAGAAAAAAACCGTTAATCTTCAGGGTCGGATCTACCTTCAGCGCACCCATTAAGCGGCCACCCTGCTGCCGGAGGGTGTTGGCGTTCGACACCCCGGTGCCGGTATTGTCGATATAACCTGCTTGATCGCGATCAAAAGCCACTGCCCGCAAAGCGGCAACGTCCATCGAAAGGGGCACGTTCACCATAGCGTATTCGGAATGATCCACGCCGCCCGTAGCGGGCGCGCCTACGTCCGCCAATACGCTGGCGTCGAATTTGGTTAAATCAGGGTTCTTCAGCGTATATCGTATGGCGCCGCCCAATGACGACGAACCGTACAGTGCGCCCTGCGGTCCGCGCAAGATATCTATTCCCTCCAGATCAAACGGTGCCAGATCAGGAGTGAGGTTAACCGCAATCGGATCGGTGAACGGAACGTCGTTAATATAGATACCGGTGGTTGCTTGCTGCAGCCCAATGGTATTTGCATTGGTGGCCGTGCCGATGCCTCGAATCGTGGGCATGGAGAGATCGGGATCTCCTTTGTTGGCCTGGATGCCCGGCGCGCGAAGAAACACGCTTTCGGCATCCTTTATGCCGTCCTGCTCTAGCGAATCGCCGGAAAACGAGGTGACTGTACCTGCGATGTCACGATTTTTTTGAGGACGTTTGTTGACAGCCACAATAACAACTTGATCGACGGCATCGGTAGCGTCGGCTCGTGATTCATCCTTTTTTGGAGGTTCGACGAAAATCACCATAGCGCCGGATGCATCGGTTCGCACCGACAGTGAGGTATCTTCCAGCAGGACTTTCAATGCCGCTTCCGGCGTCAGATCGCGATGAAGTCCCTTTGTGACACGCCCTTTCACATCCTCCGGCTTGAAGATAAGCTGCGCGCCAGACTGGGCCATATAAGCATCGAGCGCGGCCTTCAGGTCCCCTGCGGAAATATCGAATTTGTGCGTCTGGACCTGTGCTGCGGCACACAGTGTGACACTCAGCAAGCCTCCTGCCAGCCAACGGGATAGTATTTTTGACATTTTTGGTTTGGATTTCATCATTGACCTCTAAAAGCGGCAACGTTGCCGTCCCAAACTAAGACGAAACGCAATGAAATGTCCGGACTTAATAAAAGAGGATGTTTTTGTTAAAAAACCTCATGGATTTGAATGTATTGACTTTCCTAACCATGTGTATAAATTAGATAAGACATTATATGGACTGAAACAGGCTCCCAGGGCCCGGTACGACAGGCTGAGCTCCTTCCTCACAGGTAAGGGTTTTTCAAGAGGTGAGGTTGACTAGACCCTATTCACTAAGGTAGACAACAAAGATATCCTTGTTGTTCAAATCTATGTAGATGATGCAGTGTTTGGGTCAACTAAACTTGCCATGTGTGAGGAATTTTCTAGTTTAATGACCAATGAATTTCAAATGAGTTTAATGGGAGAACTGAAGTTTTTCCTCGGGCTGCAGGTTAATCAAACTTCACAGGGAAGCTTCATCACACAGTCCAAGTACATCAGGGACCTACTGAAGAGATACAAATTGGAGAACCTCAAAGCTATCACTGCACCTATGGGCACTTCAACTAGTCTTGTTGCTGGCCCAAAAGGTAAAGTGGTTGACACCCAGCTACACAGAGGTATGATCAGATCCCTTTTATATCTTACTACTTCTCGCCCAGATATTCAGTTCTCAGTGTGTTTGTGTGCTAAATTTCAAGCTAGTCCTAGGGAATCACACATGAGTGCTGTGAAAAGGGTCTTTAGGTATCTATCAAGCACCCTTGAGTTAGGATAATGGTATCTTGCTACGTGTGAGCTTGAACTTATAGCTTACACTAATGTAGACTATGCAAGGTGAAGGATAGATAGAAAAGGCACTAGTGGATATTGTCAATATCTAGGTGGGTATCCAGTGTCTTGGGCATCTAAAAAGTAACACGTTGTTGCTCTTTCCACTACTGAAGCAGAATATGTTGGAGCAGGTAACTGTGCAGCCCAAATTCTCAGGATTAAACACCAGCTCATTGACTATCACATAAAATTAGGATGCATTCCTATTTTGTGTGATAACACTAGTGCTATATCTTTAACTAAAAATCCTATTCGCCCTTCTAGGACTAAGCACATTAAAATAAAGCACCATTTCTTGAGAGATGAAGTAAGTAAGAATGAAATAGAACTTACTTTTGTAGAATCTGAAAAATAAATTGCTGACAAATTTACTAAACCCCTTGGAAATGAAAGGTATCAATTTCTGAGAAGGATTTTCTAGCAATTGAGGAATGGATAGAAATGCTTGACACCTACTGACTAAATCTAGAAGGAAGAGACGAGGCATCTGACTAACCTTGGATTTTCTTTTAGGTACTACCCTTGACTCACTATTCCTAGCTTGGCTGACATTCTATATAGAAGAAGGAGAAGCTAAGGAAGATGGTGATGAATGTACAGAGAGGGACCACTTAGAGGAGGAGTAAAGAAGGTCGTTCAGAGGACCTTGGATGAGTGGCCTGCAGGTCGGGGCGCACTCATGGAAGATGTAAGATGTTTCCTCAATGAAAATGTGCTATTGAGGAGTTTAAAAATTGACCTTTTTTTTCTTTTTCATTTTTGATGACAAAACAATGAAGCGAAATTGGAGGAGAGAAAAATGGAATTATAGATAAGGGGTTAGGAAGGTGATATAGCAAATCATGATTGAAAACTTGGCGTGGGTTGAGAAACCCGTGCAGGTATGTAAGTAGGGAAGGGGACCTGGGAAGATCATCATACAATCGCCTGGCCCAGGAAGAAGACAGCAACAAAGGCTGAGATGAGTGAACAGTGAAGACGACGGCTAATGAGCCATCAATGGCAATACTGATGACGGATGAAGACCCGTTGATGACAACATCCTCTTGGCGAGGATGGTTCAAATTTCTGGGAATGGTGGTGGTACCCCTTGGCATTTCGGAGATCAAAGGTGGCACTTCTAGATGTGGAGGCGAGAACATTCTTTCCCATGCAATGGAAATATCTGATATATTAAACTATTTGTACCCTTCACAGTCCATATTAGCAATCTTTCCTCTTTTTGGGGTCTTTGAGCATCCTTCAGCTGAATACACATTATGTAACTCCCCATGTGATCCTTGTGGACAATCCCCCATCTAAACGATGGGCCCCTTCTTAAAATGGGAGGATAAGGTCCACGTGAGGGGTTTTTCATCTGCTTCAATTGGCCCTCAAAACCAAGGCCAGCTTTACGGATCAGCTTCGTTTTCTTCAACGATCTTTGCCTTCCTTGTAATTGTGCCCCCAAGCCTTTGCCCTGTTAGTAGCCAATATTTTTCATGATCTTCCATCCCTTCCAACGGGGAGGGGGACACGGCTTTGATGCTGGAAACGGCTTTGGTGTTAAAGGGGCGCTACGAGGGTCACAGACATCTAGCAATGACAGTATGGGCCGGTGAGTCAGCCAGACAAAGGGCGGAGAGGTAGTGATGGCATCCACTATAGGACAAAGGGGCATGCTCATTACCTTGATAATCCACCCTTTGTATGGAAACTTCAAACACTGATGATTGGTGGATGGTACAGCATTCATGACTTCAATGTAGGTACGGCCTAGTATACCTTGAATGTGGGATCCATATCAAGGATATGAAATTCTGTAAAGACTGATACAGGGCCCGATTCTACGTTCAAGGTGATCATCTCCTTTGGTGACTTTTTGCTGTTATCGTAGGCTGTGACTGTGATTGATGAAGGTGTTATTTGTTCTTCGTCAACCCCACATACTTGGAGGGTGCTCATAGAGATCACATTTATAGATGCACCCGTATCCACCAAACATGAGTCCACAGACACCCCATTGATTTTTACCACAATACACAATACATAATTGCGGGCTTCCTTAGGGGCAAGCTCATGATTGTGGAACATAATAGCTGGCTGTGTGTTGGTCAGTGTCAAGACTGCTGAGATCTTCCCTACAGGGAGATCCTCATTCACCATGACCTTTTGAAGATATTCGTTCAAAGCTTCTTGATGGGAGGTGGATCTCTTAATCAACTTAAGGATGGAGATCTATGCAGGTGTCTTATCCAGATGTTTTAACAAATCATACTGCGTCCCAGGGATGGACTCTTCTGGCTGCTCTTCATCGTCTTTCTCTGGCTGAGACTGTTCAGGGGCCTGACTCTTCTGGGGGAATACACGGTGGAAAATCCTCCCACTTCGGAGCACCATAGCTTGTGGTTCTTGCTGCACCTCTATGATGTTAGGCATGGATTTGAGCAGAGGTTTAAGGGGTAATGGTGGAGGAATAGCTGGTAAAGGAGGGGTGGCGATGGGGGTAGTGGTTTTGATGAGGGGTTTGTTGGGTGGGGGTATAGTGGAGGTAGATGGGGCTTCACACGGATAGTGGTTGATAAGGGACTTGGAAGGCGCGGGTAAAGGTGCGGTGGGGGTAGATGGCGAAGTGGAGGGTTGAGAAGTGACGGGAGGCTTTGGGGGTAAAGGTAATGTAGTGGATGGCATTTGTTGGTGGATTAAAAGGGAGTTAATAATGGGGGTGCGGATAAGAGGGCGTAATGGCTGTGGAAATGGAGGACAGTTAGCTGGGAGTTGTGACATGGTTTGGTAAAGACAAGGTGCGGTTCGGACGAGGCGAGGAGGTTGACTAGTGACATGGTTGGTAGCAAAAATAGAGGTGCTTTCTAAGTGCCAGTCCTGCTTTCTTCCAACTTCCGGGAAGGAAGAGATAGGGTTGAGCTGGTGGTTGGGCTGTTGGTGCTCCGGTAGTGGGTTGTGGATAATGCCCATGTTGGGTTGCTGTTGTGGGGCCTGCTAAGGCTGCTACTATTGCTGTGGTTGTTATGGTTGTTGTTGTTGTAACTGTGGTCTACGAGGGGGTCTCCTGGCTTTCAGCACGGCGATGTATCGCCTCATTTCATCCCAATCAATTTCACCATGATCATTCAAGTCATGAATGTAATCTTTAAAGTGGAAACAATTCTCCACTATATGACCTGACTGCCTGTGGTAAACACAGTACCTGGAGGTGTCAACATTCAGGGGCCACGCGAGCCTTTCCTTGGGCAAAGTGAGTGCATTG
Source organism: Amorphophallus titanum (assembly GCA_024336825.1). NCBI lineage: Eukaryota > Viridiplantae > Streptophyta > Magnoliopsida > Alismatales > Araceae > Amorphophallus > Amorphophallus titanum. Next base: position 25,946,866 of record JANBPO010006859.1, read on the forward strand.
AAAGCCATAAGAGCATTAAATATGTCTGCCAACGATTCTGGCAGTGGTGGGTAGTGGGTTCTTTTGGGGCCAATGAGCCTTCTTTGTTGTTGCGGTGGGCCATAATTTACCGGGGGTGGAACTTGGTGGTACTGAGGTGGTGGTTGTTGCTGCTGCTGGGGATGGAGGGGTTGAGGTACATTGTTCTGGGGAAGGTTGTTCTGGAGTGGAGGACGGTAGGGTTGTGGACCCTGTTGAAAAGGAGCTCGTGGCATTTGGGGAGGTCTTCGGTTGGCTGCCTAGTTAGGGCTACCAACTGCACTCACTTGCTCATTTATTACAACCCCTTCTGTCGTTGCACCTTGGACACCAGCGACTATCTTCCTAACTAGCTTTGACTTTGGCAGTTCAAACATGTGCATGATAGGAGAATCTTTTAGTTAGCTCTGGATATATTGGGCCCTCTCATAGAGCTCTGCCATTGTGGTAAGCTTATTCATGGCCAAGATGTGTCTAAACTGTGGTGTAGTATTAGACACGATCATGTACGCCTTTTAAAGTCATAATTTAATATTATTATGATAAGTTGGACCAAGTGAGAGAATGTTAGACCTCACCCATTATTAGTGGTCCACTTGTGTGGGTTACCAAGCTATAGAACTTAGATGCACTTAAAGTCCGAATTAATAAAATTAGGTTATTGGGTTTGACCTATATATAACCCATGGGTTTCAGTTACGGATAGGAACTCAATTAGGTTAAAATCCTGGACTAGTCTCTCCTCTTTATATAAGCATCCTAGATTGTGACTCTTCACAAAAGTTATATGCATTCAGGCTCAATAGAGAGAAGAAACTAAGGAGCGCTGAGAGAGATCACATAGCTCTCAATCCGGCAACTCGTGATCACCATCATCTTTCTTCTTCTCGTCATGGGTGAGTGTGGGCACGATGCCTTCTGCTGTACGTACACTTCAGATCCCAACGATGTTGTGTTTCCCATGTGTATTGTAAATGTGCGGAAGGTAGTCTAGATATATACACCCATGGTGTAGGTTTTTTTTTCAAATATTTGTTCTTTCATCCGCTTATATGCGATAATGCTTTTACTTAAAGCACTTCATCCTCCATTCCACCGCTCGTCTAACTTGATTTCACACTCACGCTCTAAACAAGTCACTTTGACGTTCTAGGTAGCAATGCGTGTGACGGTGACCGGGCATGCATATCTACGGTTGAGAGCCATAAAACAGCCTAGCAATGAAATGTCTCTTTTTCAGTCAGGAAGTTAACATAATCACCAGAAGAGGAATCTATGGTTCTATATATATTCTTGTGTTTTACTTGTATTATTATTGCTTTAGCGTCCTCACAAGCACTTTTATTTAAAGAGGACTTTTACATATTGACCCCTGCATATACAGTCATATCTCAGAATACATACAATCGTCCAACCTCATTAATAATTTCCAATCCGTTAAAATCTAAATTGTAAGATACACTGATCAGGAAATTTGTGAAAAACTCCTAAACTTGTTTGGAAGAACTTTCCGGAAGTGCATGCTCTTTTCAGACAAGAAGTGAAATTGGTCAAAGCTTTTACGTAATAAAAGAGCATATTGAGGGCTGTTTTTTTTTTTAAAATTGACGAGATTATAGAGATGACAAATAAAATAATTACCCTTAAAATGTCGCCGCCCCTCGTGCTGCCATCAAGGGACCACAAGTCAAGAAGTTCCTTGCTGCCCCAAAATTCTGAGTTCTAGAACAGCAAGCTAAAGAGAAGGTTGGTCCTCCCAGATCCCAGCTCCGATCAAGCTTAGATTTTGATGGCTTGTTCCTATTTCTATTATCTTTCCAACAAAATACATTTTATCCCATTCAGATCCCGTTTGGTATTTTTCCTGCTATTTTTATTCCACCCATGTCAGCCTGCCCAACAGTAGATCTGCGGGATAGATCTTGGTAGACGAATTTTATCACCCCCAAATGAGTTAGGATTCTACAAAAGACCTATGTGCGTGACTGTCTCTCTCCCCTCTTCCTCCACAAAAATCCCCATGCCCTAAAACCCACATTTGAGTTTTGGTCAAGCCCCATAAATAGGCAACTTCCATTTCGCCCTGTGTGTCTGTCAGTCCAAGTCAGCAGAAACTTTTGAGGGATAGTCATTCTCATTTCCAATACATTCACCTGATGGACCTGAAGAAATTATATGGCGTAGCCCTGTGAGTCCTCTATCCATCGGTGCCAAGTTTGCGTCGATCCGACACTGGATTTAGCGGCAGGAAATCTTTTCGTGAAGGCGCACAGAGTAGATCTGAGGATAGGCCAGCAACTCAGTTCGGGAATTAAATCCTGAGAAAATATGCTGGTTCACCTTCGGCGACAGCTGCTCTCAGAGATCACTGGCAACCCATCAGCAGTGTCCCAGCAAGCCACCACAGCAAGGAGTCGACCAGAAGCCGCCATCCCAATTGCTAAGTTCCCTTGCTATACCGAGTTGGAATAGTATCGAGTTGGGACCGAGTCGGACCAGCAGCACGTCTCTGGCCCAAATTGCTGCCCGTCAACCCAAGAACAGTCCTCCCGGGCCCCACTTGTAGCTTGTCACCTCCCTGCATGGAGTGGGCAAAAGAATTTAATTCTGTAATTATTAATTATTGCTATACTGGGAGTTCCGGATCTCGGTCGGGAAGTCTTCCCCACGCCCCGAGCGTGGACGTACACTCACCACCCCCTTTTTTTGTCATATTTGCTTAGCTAGTATGCACTCTAGATGCCACTGCATGTGAGTAGGATATTTTATTAGCTTGCTATATATTAATCACCGCTGTGAGGCCAACTTACCGCGAAAGGACAGGGGGCAGCCTACCAACATCCGGATCAGACTCCACACTCCTCCAACACATTGTGCATGTTGCAACTACTATCTCCGGAAGAATAAGCTGGCAGATATCCCCTTGAGGTCGTTGTTCCTAATTATGCATAACGGTATATGACATCATATGTTAGATGACCAAGATGAATCACCATCTCGATCTTTTTCACTCATTATAGTTCACTGAAGTCCATTTCGAAGTTTGCTAATGTCTTCGAGAGGGATTTCTTTGATACGTTCCATCTAAATACTAAATTAATTAAGTGTTTTTAACGACCGGAACAGTGATTGGCCACCTATTTCCATCTCACCTATACTTCGGTCTTGACGGGATGGCTGGCTCTTCGATAGAGTCTCATCCGTCCATGTCAGCTAACCCGAACCCAGCTGATTTGTTGCAGAGGAAATCTGTTTGGCATGAAGGTCAACAGCTTTGGTGGGTTTCGAAATGAAAATGCCCCCGATCCCCATTTATATAACTTGAAAGGGAGAGCTCAACTGACGCTGTGTCAGCCTGACGGCCCCCAGCCACAGAGTGATGGCTACTCTTCGTCTATTATTGGAGCTTAATTTATTATCAAACTCTGGCCGTGCAGGTCAACCAAAGGTGTTTATTCAAGTGAATGTTTATTGTTGCACAGCGAGATGCCCACTAACATCTAATTCATATAGTATTCCTTCCATCTTTCCCGTGGTAACCTTACGTAAAGAAATTGGCTGGCATGCCCTGTCTGTGAATTGGGGTGAGCTGTTCTCCCACCAAACCCTTTGTACCCGCCCCTGCCCCCATAATACCAAATTGTGTTGACATATTGCGGTGTCGTAAACGACGCTTCTAATCCTCCGATGAATCTGTGTTTGGTGCAATTTTTTGCTGAATGGTATCTTTGACGTATGCATGAGTTGCAACCTCGTCAACTTAAGGGAATGGAGACTGCAGTTTAGAAGATTTTTATGCAAATTTTGACTGTTATTCGCTTCCAATCAAAAATTACAAATTGAAACTTCCTACGTCAAAATCTTGACTAAGGACCTTGTCCTTTGCTTCCGACCTCTGAAGATGATTTTAGAATTGCAAGGTGCTTAATATCGGTACTTTTAATTAAACATGTTCAAGTATGAGAAAAAGCAAGTAAATGACAAGAGTGGAATAACAATGAAATAACAAGAACGAACTAGTAAGATTTCAAATGTACCAAGTAAAGTTAGGTATCAAGCATGTAAATTTCAAGTCACGTCATGAGGTATTGGCTATTCAAGTATTCAAGTACTGCACATGCTGGGCCATGCAAGTCATGCAAGTCATGTCAAATAACATCAAGCATGATAGAATGTGGAACGTCATAATCAAGATAGTCAAGTACTTTGGTGCAATGCCACACCGCGATCATTTAATTCCCATGGGCACAAGTACTTTCGGGTGCTCCTCTTAGGACCAGATCAGGCCCTATATGCGCAGGCATTGGGTCATGTAATTTGACATCCACTATAGTTTATAGCCAATGGAATTCCAAAGGAAATGTACTTGTAGGATGATAAGGTAGATTTACAGAATTTAGAATTCCAAGGTAGAAATCACGTAGAGATGACTTATCTAGAAATCCGAGACATACGTGAAACTGGGCAAATGGCATCCACTATAGTAACTGCTGATTAGAATTAGCGTCCATATGGATGGGCGCTTATTCTGGAAATAAGATAAAGGGCACGATGAATTAGAGTCCATTAACCCGGGTGCAATTCACAATTGGCATCCGCTATACTAGACGTAATTCCAGAAAGTGACTATTTTCTCAAAATGCCAGAAACAGCATTATATGCAGGCTAGATTGTCATGTTTGTTCAGAGGGACATGACAGTAAAATGGGGTATAGGTTTTTAGGGTACAACCTGCTCGACTGCCTTGAGGGAATCCAAGGCTAGCGTAGACTTACAGAGGTCTCTATGGTGTAATCGCTAGTCTAAAGGAACGGAATGTCCCACGGAGAGCTCAAATGTCACGGAGTTTAGGGTGATCGGTAGAAATCAAAACTGGGACCTCATCTACGGATGTGAGATGAGAGTGCCAAGCGTAACCCACGGTGAAGGGTTGAAACCATGGTAAACAATTGATCAGAAGAATCGCGTCCGTTATGGCAGGCTCTAACTCAATTAGCGTATGTCATCACAGGCGCACATTGATTAATACATTTGTATTTTTATGTAATCAGCGTCCTTCCAGGAAGGCGCTCATTTCTAATTTTCTATAATTTGATTTATTGTACCGGGAGTTACGAATCTTGGCCGGGAAGGTCATCCCCATGCCCCGAGCGTGGAGGGACATTTCCGCCTCTCTATTTGTCGCATTTGCTTATTCCGTATAAGTGTTTATTTGCCACTACTTGAGTGTTAGGATATCTAGCTCGTTCTTATTTTATCACCACTGTGAGAGTGAGTGAGTGTGACCCATCCCGTGACTCGATCTGAGCACGCGGAAGAGCCAAATACCCTTGACTCATAGTCTGTTTCTCAACCGCGCAGATCCGCATGCTTCTATTGCTAGGGACGAGTCACGAGCTTTGCTCGTCATGTCTTCAATTTGGTCGCGTTGTCTCCTAGAGTCCCAAGTTTGCTTCCAAATTGGTGCCGAGTCCGCAACTCATCCCGCATCATCTACACTCTGTTAGCACTATTAAATATATGATAAGCCTAGGTAAATAGGTTTTATCCCTAGCTTTGACTTCATATTCATGATATTGGTTATATTGTGCACCAACCATGATAGATTACATGTCTTACATGTTTTAAATACTTATTTTAATCTTATGTTAATTTCATGCCAAAATCCATATAGTTTTATATTTAAATCATTTCTTTATGCTCATAGAACATGGTTTATTGTGATGGTTGATCGCTATTTTGTCACGATTTCACTCTCATCTCTCAGTCTTTCTTAAGTACATAGCACGTACTCCGGTACGATGCTATTAGCTACACTTTACACTTATAGGCACACTTTCTTGGAACTTGTGAACCTCTCCGTTAGATATTCCTTCTGCCAAACTAGGGGATCATATTTCAAAGTCTCCGTAAGTCTACGCGAGCTTAGGATTTTCACTAGGACGCCGAGCTGGTTGTACCTTGAAAACCTATTTGTCTAGAAAGCACTCAAGCTACCGATGTTTTATGCATTCTGGAATAGATAGCGGCCCTCTGGCGACCGCCACCTTTTGGTAGCAGCTTGCCCAAGACCGCCACTTTCCAGACTGAACCCTGCGTCGACTCTTTCCCTTTCTGTCATCGACTCTATAAAGTAGCGATTTGGATCTGACAGCTATGATCCAGAAAATGGTCTTGAATAGACAGCCTTCTTATGTCAAGTTATGAAACCCGAGGTATGACCTATGTGTTTATATTTTCAGTATACTCCCTGGCCGACGGGTCTGCATGGCCAAACAGTCCAACGAGATGCGACGCGACCCAATAACGTCATTAGGTCGTCATGGCCAAACATCGCCAACCCCTGACTGACCCACCTTCGTAACATGGATGTCAAAGCCTGAGCACCGTATCCCTGTGCCAGGATGGAAACTAGGAAGAAGGCGCTGTGAGGTTGTCTCGAGCCATAGGGGCTCGACTCGACTCCAACCTCAGGAGATCTGTAGTAGTAGCTCGACCTCAGACACCATCCGGAGACCTAGCGTGCTAGCTCGATCTCTATTCACCACCCTAGTCTGAGGGGTGTCTGACTACTTACAAGTAATATCAGAGCTTGCAAGTCTCCTTTATAATGGGTTTAAAATCACCTAGGAGCAAGATCTTGACAGTAGCTGAATAGAGAACAGAAACAACCTCACTCTGCAAGAAGGTCACTCCAGAAGTCAGCCACCTTTCTTCAGCAGATACAACTATCCCTATTGGAAGATCAGAATGATAAACTATATAAAAAGGGTAGGCTTTGATCTATGGTTGGTTATTGAGGAAGGTGACAGGGTAATCACCACTCACAAAGATCAGTGGGGCAGAGTTAAGAAAGTGATGGCTTCATTGAATGCTCGAGGACTCAGCTTGATATTCTGCACAGTCAGCATAGAAGAGTTTGATAGAGTGTGCACCTACTCCACAGCCAAAGAGATCTAGGGCAAGTTAGAAGTAGCATATGAAGGTACGTCCCAAATTAAGGATGTCAAGATCAACCTATTGATCACTAAGTAAGAAATGTTCAAGATGGAGAAGAGTGAGACTATAAAGGATAAGTGTAGTCACCACCTTTGCATCCAGTTACTAGGGTTGCATGCATACAAGAACCCTACGGGACTGCCATGTGGCCCCTACCCTACCAAATATGGGCAATCTCATTGGGTTGTGAGGATTCAACATGTCATTATGACTTGTCGTTGCTAGTAGATCCTCGCTCATTTTTTGATGCCACATAGTGCATGTTGAAAAAATATCTTTTCCCCAAAATTATTATTTTAAATTAGCACAAAATAAATACTTTTATCCCAATAATTAAAAAGATTATAGGATTAACTTAAATTCAAGCCTCCATAAATATCTAGGATAAAGTTATCTAGGCCGGCCTATTTTTTAAACTGCGGCACTTCCCAGATTTTGTTGGGATCATTCTAAGTGAACACAAATTTTTCATGGAACTTAAAAAGCTCTCTGTAAAAGATGTGCATATGAAACGTATCCGGTCAATCAAGAAGATGCTGAGTAACAGTAATGGGAGAATTGTCTTGGGTTTGAACCCTTTGGTCACGAAACAATATTATGATATCACATTTTTTGTTGTTCTCATTTTAACAGCCCGGTCATATATGAGCTCTAACAATCAAAATTATAGAGGCAAAAATATGGTCACTAGTTTTCATATCACGCTTCTCTAGTTATTTATCGAGAAAGGTCACCTGACATTCGTAGAAGTCTGTAAGCACCAGAAAGAGAGAGCGTCAGAAAGAGTCCCGGGCATTGTCCCAGGGGACAACCTTCTGATGCTTAAATCAGCATTGAGTAGAATAGAGGGTGAAGAAGAGTAGGTGAGAAAGAGGGGGAAGGAGGGCGTCTGTGTTGGCCTGGTAGAGTTATTGACCTTCCTGAGGAGTGCTCGCCGTTGCCAATGACCACTCAACGAGTGCTCGCTGGGCGGTAAGAATACTCGGAAGGGATCCTCTCTCCGCAGATGGACGGTCGGGATCTCCTTAGTAGTAACGGGACGTGTAGCTCTCTCTAGCATGTTTCTCCTTGATTTCTCCGTGTGTTTCTTGGTAGAGTTCACCGTGTCCTCTGTTTGTTCGCCGGAGTCCCTTTTATAAAGAGTTTTCCTGGAGAGGGGAAGCCCATCTCTTAGCAGGGAAGGGCGCCAGTCATGGAGAAACGTTCCCCGTGATCGCGGAGGGAGTTTTCCATTGAGGGACTGGTATTTCAAAGTCGGTCGGTTCCCTGGCGAGTCTTACGGTGCCTGTACGACGTGCTCGATCTTAGTGGAGTTGAGGCTAGCGTCGTGGGGAGTAACGGTCGGTCGCCGGAGAGTCATCCGGCGGCCGTTGCGCCTGGGTCAAAGCCCTTCATACGTTGACAAATCTAAGGACTCATCCGTCCCGGACTGTCCGTTGTGGGCCTCTCGACTGTCGGGGCCCGTTTACGGGCACTGTGAAGGCTTGACTGAAGCGGGCCTGTCATATCGGGTCTTATATGGGCCGAGCCGATTTTATCGAAACCGAAAGCGAGCCGTTTCGGTTTCGGACTCTACCGATACCGAGTCTGAAATCGACACTGCCATCCTTGTTGCATATATGCCCCTAGCGGCTCTGTATGGTCGTTTTCTTTGCCTTTGGATGCCTGAGCAACGTAATTCCCAAAACTAATAGAGAATTACAAAAATGCCTGTCCCAAAGTCACAAGAAAAATCCATAAGTCCTGTAATTACAGTTATACCTTTCATATTTCTCAAATTATGGCTATGCTCCTACTTCCCGCATTTGTGCGGAGATCTACTATACAGCCGATAATCTGTCGACAACTCCATCTATCTCACACAAATCATCAATGTATCAACTATGTTTGTGTACACTTGTGTGATTGCATACAAATCTCGGCTGCCTGCAAAATTGTGTATACGTCCCTACCTTGTTAGAGATGGTCATGTGTGCACTTCCTTCTTGCCACAAATTTGTTCTTAGACATGTGGGCACTGTCTAGCTACGTTCGCACCTGGGTGTTGTTAAACCCTCGCCACTGGCCTCCGGAGAGTAAATGATCAAAATACCCTTGGAGTCCAAAAATGGCCCAACAACCTCTAAGTCTTCTAAAAATTTTCAAAAATTGCCCGAGTGCCCTTGGAAGGCAAAGAGTGTCCAACCACTCATCCAGCCCAGAAACTACACAATGCCCTTGGCCTAGACCCAATTTATGAAAATATCTCTGGAACCCACAAAATTACCAAAATACCCCTGGGATTCAGAAACCGCTAGGACACCCTAATATGTCTCCAGCCTCCTGTAAACCACCACCGTGCCTTCAAATCATAGGGTTTATCAAATTAAACTCGGCCTTTACTAAAACCCTAATTCCTTCAATAGTTGATGATGATGATGTATAAGGTGGTGCATTGTGCGCCATGCAAGCGAGTATGCCCTTGACATCAGAATCTATGTAATGGATTTTAGGACTTTCTTTGATAATTAATCAATGGTGTTCGGACGTTTTGTCGATGTAAATCAACACTGATTGTGGTCAGTGGGGAAAGGTCCTGCTCCCGAACCTACATCGTCTGATCAAACCAAACCCACAGAATGAACCATGCACGGGCTATTTAAATAGCCTCATACGTGCGCCGGTATAGGTTTCCCTTTTCTCCGTTATTTTTTATCATTCATCATCATTTTCATAATTTTTTATCATCATTTTATTTTCATCATTTTTCTTCTTTTCATCATTCATCATCATTTTCATTTTCTTCATTTTATATTTTTTTGGCAATTGTTGTTAACTGGATCACTGTACTGATGGCCCTACTCCAGTCAAACTTTTGAGCTTTGTTTCTTTGCCAAGTTCTTCTTCTAGCCTACTGGGCTTCCTGGTAGAAGTTCATCTGCAATGCGAGTTGCTTTGTCTGGGGGGATTGCTGATGAATTTGATAGCTTCGCCAGTGCATCGGTTCGGGTATTTTAATCTTAACCGACTTGACTCATTAATAGAGGAGAATCACTCCTTGAGCTGTATAACAGAGGAATCTAGCTCTTTGTAGTGAAAGCAATCTACTTCATCATTCGTGTAGGCCTCATTGACCACACACGAGATGTACAGAGTCTCACCATTTGGGGATTAGAGGACACTTGTCCATCTCGGCCCAGACGAAGACATTTACATTATCATTTTTGTCGAGGCCGCGTCAAAGTGTAGCCTCCATATATTGTTTTGGACATGGTCCACCTCAGGAGTTTCACCATCAGACGGCTCTGCGATCAGAGGTGAATCTTCAGGTATCAAATGCATTGTAGAGCAATCTATAATCACCCAACCTTTGATGGGCTTCTTCGTGATTAGACTGCCCCTTCCTTTGATTCTTATCCATCTTGGCATCGATAGTAGAGAACATATTCTTTTCTTTTTATCATTATTTTGAGTCGACATTACCCCAGGAGATTTTCGGCAATAGCCATGTACAGAATCAGTGGCTGCCCTTTTATCATTGACTTAGGAGAGGGATGCCCCGAAAAGCTGTAGCTTTTGCAAGGATAGGCTCCCAGCACCTGGGCCAAGTGCTAGCTTCTTGGCCTGCTTGTATCGGTAGTTGTAGTTGCGGGGTCTTCTTTACTTTCGCAGACGGCGGAATCATTTTGTCCCCCTAGATGCGCATCATGCACTGCTTCTAAGGAGCCTTTGCCTATAGAAGCAGATGCCGAGACCATGTCCATCTCATAGTTTTTCTTTTCTTCTTCTTCTTCTTTTTTTTAGAAATAAATCCAATCCTGGGTATTGAACAATCTACCATAGCTCCCCAGGGCTCTGACAGCATTGTTAGTTGGTTTATGGCGTTCACCCCTTGTTGCTTAGTGCTTGTCTCGAATTTCGAGGATGAAATTTTTTAAGGGGGGAGGGCTGTGATGCCCCAGATTTTTCAGATATTCTTCGGATCAAGATCCGTGGGTTTCGGATCTCGTTCGGGCGTCCCAGATTGAGTTTTACGGATCACGCGTGTTTTTGTCTGGCGGACCTACAGAACGTCATGTGGGGCGAACCGGTGCGTTCTCCGACTCCGGGATAGTACCACTGTGTTGTGCATCTTTCGAGGATCACGGAGGTAATTTTTTCATAGTTTTTCTAAATTTATAGAATTTTTGAATTTTTCTGTGTTGTGCATCTTTCGTGCATCTTTCGAGGATCGCGGAGGTAATCTCTCCACTCTCCCCTCTCATTTCTCATTCTCTCCCTCTCTCTCTTCTGTCACACTCTCCTCTCACTCTCACCTCTCCGGTGGCCGATGGATCGGGGTGCGGGCGAGGCGGGGCGGTGTGGGTGATGAGGATGGTGGGGACGGGTCAAGGATTAAGGCTCGAGGGCGTGGTGAAGCCGGTTCGCGAGCGTGGGGTGCCGATGGGGTTTTGTGGGTCATTTCTCCGTGGATCGACGTCTACGACACGACGTTTCTTTAGTGGAGGTAGGGGGACGGATCCTTAACCTCTGTACTTTCTTTCCCGCGAGTTTTGTAGGCCGTGGCAAGCCGAGCGGGCTAAACGGGACGTTTTGAGAAAACATCACATTTTTGGGGAGTGAACTAGATTTTCTATTTTACGGCATTTTTGGCCGATCTGAGGATTTAGATGCATGCCTAGGGGCTTGGGGAAGATTTTCCCTTTTGTTTCCCCTTCACCTGAGGGTGATTGTGATGTGGAATGAGTTTTCCCGTACTTTTCACCATTTTCGGGGGCAGACTGAGAACGCGCTCGCCCAGGTGGGCACGTTCTTAGTTAACGAGCCACCCCGATCAAGCGCGTTCATCGGGGAAGATGAATAGTAAGGTGGTTATGATCACGCTATAGGGGTATAGCGCATTCTTATCGCGCTATAGGAGGGTAGCGCGTTCTTTTATGAATGCGCTACAGGCGGGTGGCGCGTTCCATCTGAACGCGCCACAGGTGGCCAACACGTGAAAAAAGTTTGAGAAATCTAGGATAGTTTGGTTAGAAATCCAAGATGTCATAATTGAACAAGCAGACGTTTTGGTTAAATGAAAGGTGTTTATGGCTTGGTCTGGTTTAGTTTAAGATATTTTTTTCTCAAATCAAAACCAAACAAAAGGACTTCCATAAACTGAATAAAGCCACAATGAAAACATTCAGTTTGGTTTGGTTCAACTCAGTTGAAACGGAATAACAGGTGAAGGCCCACATTGGGCGGGGAAAGGATTTGGTGAGATGTAGAGGTGTTCATGGGTTTTTTGATTGGTTAAGTTTAACGGAAAATTTTCCCAAACCTAAGCAAAGAAAAGAACATGCATAAACTGAACAAGAGCACACTGAAATTTTTTGGGTTGGTTTGATTTAACCCAGTTGAAACTGAATGATGGGTCATAGCCCATAAACCAGACTGTCCATGGGCCTGTGTTCACTCAAGTTGGCAAAAAGAGACAAGTCACATCCCCCTGGTTTTTTCCTGATATGGTACTAAAGAAAGCAGGATAAGCCTAACTCTACATGCTCCCTCCTGAGTTTGGTCCCATATGTGGGAAAAAGGACGACCGCATTTAATGTGCCTTGGCCTATTGGATGTCCCCATGGCCCTCCTCAGGAATCTAAGCAAACAATTTAAAATCAGAGAAAACTAAGAAAGGATTAACTAGTATAAACCAAAGAAATTAAGGGGGTTAGTCAGTTTCTTTGGTTTGAATCAAATAGTGAACACCCTACTGAAATGTCATGCGTTAGGCCGGAGCATATGTTTAGCAGTAAGATAACATGCAATTGCTTGATAAAACGTCTATAGCTTGTGGTACAACAGAACAAAGTAATAAGCCCCACATTGATCTCACTAGATGTGAAGGCTAGAGAAGAGAAGTTCTAACTAAATCTCACTGCTCCTGCAATGCAAGAAACAGTAGAAGGAATAAAGATTTAACAGCCATACATTCTATGGACACGAAGCTGGCAAAAGCTTTCAGGTACAGATGATGCATAAGGGGCCATTACCATGCAAGGATTCAAGAACTTACCTTGAAGATTAACCAGCAAAAGGTCCAATCTTATATGCAGAATCTAATGTTTAAAGAAAATCAGTCTGTCTCTGTCTAGTGCAACCTATACGGTTGGCTAGCACGGCGCTTGGCTTTCAACTAAGGGCATCAGCTACAGAATTACCCTTTCCTGGATGATATTGTATTATGAAGTTGAAGTCCTTAAGATATTCCAGGCAACGTCTTTGTCTCATATTTAATTCCTTTTGAGAGAAGAGATACCTGATGCTCTTGTGATCGGAGTACGCGGTGAACTGTTCTCCGTAGAGGTAGTGTCTTCAGATCTTTAATACAAACACTATCGCGGCCAACTCTAGGTCATGGACCGGGTAGCTCTCTTCATGCTTCTTTAACTGTCGGGAAGAGTAAGCTATAACTCTCCCTTGTTGCATCAAGACACACCCAAGGCCAATGCCAGATGCATCGGTATAGATCTCAAACTTCTCTCCTTCAACTGGTAGGGCCAAGACTGGGGCAGTAGTTAAGTGATCTTTTAGAGCTTGAAAGCTTCTCTCGCAATCTTCACTCCATTCATAATGAATCTCCTTTCGAGTTAACCTAGTAAGAGGCACGATGATCTTGGAGAAGTCCTTAATGAATTGCATATAGTAGCCTGCAAGATCTAAGAAACTTCAGATCTCGCTAGCATTGTTTGGTCTTTCCCAATTCTTTACAGCTTCTACTTTTGATGGATCAACTGATATCCCATCTTTGGAGATTACATGTCCTAAGAAGGACACTTCTTCAAGCCAGAACTCACATTTGTTGAGCTTTGCATATAATTGATTATTCCTCAATATCTGTAATGTGATCCTCAAATGCTCTTCATGTTCCTCCTTGGTCTTCAAATAAATCAGTATGTTCTCAAGGAAGACCACTACAAATTGATCCAGATGAGGCCTGAATATGCTATTCATCAACTACATAAAGGCTGTCAGGGTATTCGGTAGTCCAAAAGATATAACAACAAATTCATAATGCCCATACCTGCTCTTGAATGCATTCTTATGAATGTCCTTATCCTTGATTCTCAGTTGGTGATATCTGGACTTGAGATCAATCTTCGAGAAATACTTTGATCCAGATATCTGATCAAATAACTCATCGATCCTCAGCACTAGATACTTGTTTTTAATAGTAAGGTGATTCAGCTGTCGATAGTCGATGCATAATCTCATGGATCCATCCTTCTTCTTTATAAATAGTACGGGCGGGATTTTTAAGGTGGTTCGGACTCTACCTAGAGTCCTACGTCAACCCCTCACTAAAGTGAGAGAGGCTTCACCAGTGCAACTGTATTAACCAGCTGCCTTACAGCTTGTAGAGAGATTATCTCCTCTCAAGGAACCGTTGCCTAACAACTTGGAACGAGGAACGAATCCTCTATAAACAGCTGAGCGTCACAGCTTGCTTCAAGAGGAACAAATCCTCTCAATCCCGTTGAGTGTCACAGCTTGCTATCTGCTGAGCCTCATAGCTTGCTATCAAGAGATATAGGATAAAGAAGAAAAATACAAGGGCACTTCAAAGAACCAGACAGGATGTATGACGTTCCAGCAGAATGAAAATGTCCCTATCTGAAACTGGATGGCTAGGCTGCTTTGGCGGTGCTATCTTCTTCTTCCTCCTTCTTTTGCCTTGGATGAACTGGGCTTCTGCTCGAATATCCTCTTCCTTCTGAGTGAGCTCTTGTGGATGCACTTTTTATCAATTAGTGATTGTTATTCGTTTATTATTTTATTAAGTGTGTGGGCGTGCCAGTCACATATGACGATTTATTCGGGCTTCGAGGAAACCCATAGGTGTGCTCGATCTGACTAATCAGACGATTGTGTGGTTCGTGTCGGGACCAAAACCCGTCGCGTCATAAAGGTCACAGCATTAATTATATCCCCTCGGAGAGGGGAACACCCTTGATTAATCGCCAGGAATAAGGGCCCTGCGGCCTAAAAGAGCTAATACTAATTGCAGGAAGATAGAGAAGGGCAAACTACGCTAAAAGCCCGCATCAAGATACGGACAATTAGATTTATCGGTCACTCATGGACCACTTTATGTTCGAACAAAGGTCCGTATTGAAGATACGGCGGAAACGAAAATAAACTCGTACAAATGTATGCCGAGCTTACGGCAATTTCAATATCAGAGCAGAAAGGAATCCCAATGGGAAACGGGCCCAGTTTGACGGGCTATCGGCCCAGAGCAATGTCGGATTACGACCATATCGAGATGATCCCCAAGGTTCGTACCCGACTTGAAGGGGCGGCGTTAATATTCCCTTTACGCTGGGTCTTGAGGAGAAACGAGGCTGCAGAGCAGGCTTCATTATGTTATTATTGTTTGATCTTCTTCTTTTTTATCACTATCCCATTTTGACCACTCCTCCACCCCTCTGCTGGGAAAGTAGAAGCTCTTCAGTGATCTACTAGCTCCTTGAAGGGACACAAGAGACCTGTGAAGCAATCACATGGCCTCTGGCTCTCCCCCGAATAGACGAGGAACAACCGTTGTGTTTTCTTTCTCTGCTACTACTTCATCTTCAACTAACCCAACCCTGGCTGCCATATCGCCATATACGTTTGGGTTACACTCAAATCCAGCCTATCCATCAATGCCCCAAGGCCTTCTGGCCAACCCCAGACCTTCCTTGAGTGTGCCCGTTGCCTTTACAGCCCTCCAATCCCTCTAGCTGGCCTCTGTTTACCTTTATTTCACTCACGGGTCTTCAATCCGGCAACTGGAGCACTGTGGACTTGATCTGGCACATTTTTACCGCCAGATCAGACCCTTCTCCATTGGCCGCCAGATTGATCCTGTCTGCCACCAGCCGCCAGATCAGCGCTCCTTCCCCAGCCACCGTATCAGCCCACACCAATCGCTCCCTTCTACTGTGGCATTTTTGTCTTTAGCGTGCTACTTCGCTTCCCTAGCTGCCATATCAAAAGCCAGCTGTAGTCTCACTCTCATACACGCCCGCCCGTGGCCGCCGTATGACTGTGTCCGCCAGATCAAGTTGACGCCTTGGCCGCCGTCTGAGCCCCATGCCGTTCAACCTTTTAACCCACATGCTTATGGCTAATTACTGTACCCTTTCTCCTGCCATTCCTACTGACTAGCCAGCCTCAAAGGTGCAGAGAAGCTACATTAACGGGGTTTCTACCCCTACATTTTGATTTACTCACCAGGTTTTTCTGATTACTCCCACTGAGTCTCGAAGGTTCGCTATTAACTAAAGCATGATCTCTGACAACTCCGTTAGGGAAACATCAACGTACCACCTTATGGCAAACAACTGTGGAGTGGTGATAGACAGATCTAGAGGGGAGGGGTGAATAGATCAACCCCTTCTTTGTAGAAATAACACCTAAATACAAACTTAGACCAGTAGAGCAGGAATACATACAAGCTAACGGGATAGATGAAAGGAAACAGATCACAGTGTTCCTAAGCATGTATCTAGCAACACAGTACGATAGAAGGCAAACCACAAGAGCACATGATTTTAAGTTGTGGTCTTTTATACATCTTATTATGCCTATATATATATATCTTATGATTTCAGATTTCCTTATTATTAAAATAGAAGGTTTGGCTGCAGGTGGGAGAGGAAGAGCATTCTTTGAGTGGCTCATGTGTTTCTTCTCTTGCAGGAATGTTCTAAGGTGAAGATCTCCAAGGCTACATCTATTCCATTAAGATTTCTAGTGTCAAAGAAGCTGAATCTACAATAATGAGTTCGTGTGCATTCTTACCTGTTGAAGTTCGACCCCCCTCACCTTGGAAGCTTCAAAGAGGAGCATCTCCAGGCCATTCATACATCAAGGACACATTTCTTCAACCTTCTTTAGTTTATTTTGATGATTCGTCCTTAGTTTATTCTGAGTATGGGCATGTATTGAACATATTTCTATTTTTCTAAACTCTGAATCTATGTATGTTGAACCATCTACGTACGGTTAAGGGTATAGTGTGCTGCAGCTGTTGCAGCAGGTGTGTGTGTGTTCTGATCCGATTGTCGGGTCATGGTGGAGACTATGTCTCCGTGTGTTTGGAACGTAAGCTCTGTGCCCTTCATTTGAAGCGAGTCGATCCTCACCGATTTGGTGAAGGGTGGATGTAGGAGGATGTGTATGTCCTGTCGAACCACCTAAAAATCTGTCTCGCATCTTGTAGTGGTGTGATTGATTGTTATTATGCCCATTTTGATTGAGTGAGAATGGTGAGTTCGAGAGAACTAATCTACATAGGCTTAATTCCACTCCGTTATAGTTCAAATCTATCCATCGTTTTAATTCTGCTGTGATAGTTCTAAAAATTTCCCACTGCACTTGAGGGGACAATTCAACCCCCCTTCTTGTCCTTGTGTTTGGCTAGGTCCAACAACGGAGAACATTAATTTGCAGGAGTCTAATCCTCGGCCTTGGAAGCTTTAGAATGCCCAAGGCTCCTGGAATGTTCTTCGTTTGTATACACGGCAATATGGGCACTAGCCCCTTGCATGGAAGTAAAGATGGAGTAGACTTGAAGTTGAGGACTTCTAGCAAGGGATGCCCTGCCCTGCATTGCCCTTGAGCATAGACTTCATCACCTCCTTAGTTGTAGAGTGTGTCATTACAATGTTTGAGGAGGACCCCTTCTCTTGACTAGGTATTTGCCGCCGTACGCTCCCTTATAGCGAGCCGGCTCAAGAAGCGGCATAAAAACCCTAGGCGTCTCGATCCGAAGAGCTGCTGGCATCGGGGTCTATGACAACACGCTCGATCCTCTGCACGGTTTGGACAGGCCCGCCGCCCGGCGCGCTGATCTCCTGCCCCTTCACTTCACGCCAATCAGCTGGAAAACGCGCCGCCATCGATCTGCTGTACAGCGATGACTGGAAGCCCTGCGTCGCAAGGTTCTTTCGTCCCTGCGCTTCCCACCATGCCTGGCTAAGCAGCTTCGCCTGCGTAAAGGCTTCTAGAAACTCCGGGTGCGCAGCGGGCCAATTGGTTTCCAGCGTGGCCCTGGCAACTCCGATCTCAGCCGCCATCTCGACAACCGACATCCCCTCTTTGCCCAGCTCCACTACGCGCTCGCAATAGGCGGGATCGTATTCGCTTGGGCGGGCCATGAGATCAATACAGAGCGAGAATGTCCGTCGCAGTCGTGCCGGTTGACAGCACACGACGCGGGCGGAAGGGAATGATGGCACCGCTGGGAATGTTCTTCCACACGATGCTTGATGCGCCAGCAGAGGCTGCGCGGCCAATCATGGCGATGTTCCCACCCGTGCCGACGAATAGGGCGCGAGGAACATCGGCAAGATCGGCAGAATCGTTCGGCGTGACCGATACGGCGCGCTGGGCTGGATCGTCCATATCGGGCGACTGGTTGAAGTCGTCAGCCATTGTTATAACTCCTCAGGGGGCATGTCGTAGCCCTCTTGCAGAACACCATCGGCACGGAGGGCCTCTCCGCCTTCAGGCTCTTCAGTGATGCCGATGCGCCCGCCCGGCCCGAGATACGCAACAACGCGCTTGCCGTACTTGTCCACGCGATCGGGCCAATACCAGATTGCGTTCGGCTCATAGGGCAGGTCGGGGTTGTGGATGTTGCACCACGCCAGATAGGCGTCTGCCGATGCCTCCTTGCCCACAGGGAAGATCACCACGATGCTCATGCGATTCCTCCGCGGGCCTTCAGATATTGGGTGAGCTGGGAAACTTGGTTCGCGTTGAGCGCAGACGTGATCAGCGCAGCGTTCATCACGCACTTTGCGGCGCCACCACCAGCTGGGCTTGCGCCGATGGCGATCGCGGTACCAAGGACATTCATATAAATGCACATACCTTTGAATGGGTTTTTACACAAACAAATCTTACAATTTTTATGGGCGAGAGATCCAGACCTTACCCCAAGTCTTCAAACTTGGCACTTTCTTTTGAGAGCTCTCGAGAGATGAGTTCTCTCTCGGTTGTTGTGTGTGGAATGAGCCCCCTCCTCCTCCTTTTATAGGAGTCTTAATCGAGAGGACCTCATGTGCATTAAATGCATTGGGTATTAATTACTCGTTGGGGTGGGATTCCCTTGGTTAAGAGGGCACAACCGACCCCCACCTCCCCTTGGTTTACCTAGGGAGGTAAGTTCACCTCCATTTACTTTCTTGGGTATTAATTGCCCATTGGGTTAGGGTTCCCTCGGTTTAGTGGGGGTGGAGGTTAGCATGAGCTTTCGAGAATACATAATGGGGCGCACCCCACCTCCCCCTGGTTCACCAAAGGTGGAACCCCTCCTCTTTCTTTTGTTTCCTTAAAATTGTTTTAAAGGATGAGAGAGAGAGAGAGATGTGGGCCGCGCCCGACCCCCTTGGTTTATTGGGGGTGGGAATGACCCCTAGGTCCTTTCGGTTTACCCAAGGGTGGCAGTTCCCCCCGTCCCGCCTCCACCCTTTGTCGCGGAGAGAGAGAAAACGAGAGTGAAATAGAGAGAGAGAGAAGGAAGAGAGAGAGGGGTGGCACATACATCTCCCCCTCTTCTTCTCTTGTTTGTTTCCTTTCTTTTCTTCTTCTTTTTTGTTTCTTTCTAGGAAATTTTCGGGTTTAACAAATGCTCCTCACGAGATGTGTGTCGGAGCCAAAGACGAAGGTAGACAGCCCGTGCACTTCCCAAGTTTCTTTTACCCCCTAAGTCTTAGTGACATAGCGTGGAGTTTCATTTAGATTCTTCCTTGAATGGACATTTTTCGGGATACAGTGACAACCTAGAATTGAAATTGGAAGACATTGTATTTTGCTATTGTGCCTCAAATATTATGCGACGTCATTACCAATCCCACGTAATATCTGCCATTGAAGTTTGGGTCGACGTCTAGTGTTATCACTCCCTTACATCAAGCCATTTGGCTTCTACTGCTAGCTTGGTTGAACCAACTATTTCTGGATTTGGTAGCGAGTTTTCTTTTCCTTTTTTTGAAGACCCGCATCCATCTCCTTTGTCTGTGAACCTTCCTTTTTGGATGTCCAGGGAAGGTTAACCTCTCAAATACAAAGATTCTTCTCCGTGGAGCAGCTTCATCGGCTTCAAATCTCAAGCCGTCTTCGTGTCCATTGTCATCAACTAACGACGTCATTCTTCATTCTTCTTGTTCTTCAACTGCCATCGGCGGACAGTCATCTCCTTTAGCCATGGCTGCTTGTAACAGCCATTGTTGGCCCAGTGAGGGGTTGCCCATACCCCTAAAATAGTTCCTGACCATGCTGGTCATTTCTTCTTGTCTTAGTCCCTGATGCAGGACTGGGGAGAGTTGTTGACCTCCCACTGGAGGGATATAAGCTAGCTGGGACCTTCCCGCGGGTTGCTCAAACCTTCTCCCCGCTACGGGGACATCAGCTTGTCGGGCACATGCCCTGGAACTTGCGTGGTGTGGAAGATCTGCGACAATCTCTTCTTTTCTCGGGGCCAACCCCCTTTCATTCTTCTTCCCCACCTCGACGGGCTTGGAGTGGTAGTAGACAGGTGTCTCTCGGTAAACAGGTTGGATCCTTTTAGGGACCCAGAATTGTTAAACTTCTTCAGCCTTGGGGCCAGCTCCTTCCAGCCTCGGCGGCCTTCTTCTTCTTTCTCAGCCCTCCACCCGAAAAAAGCTTAGAAGGAGTTGCAGGTCGACACAGCGACGACCACCCGGTCTGGGATTGCTTGGGCATCACGTCCGTCTAGGAAGATGCAGACTCCCCCAATCAGCACAGACTTCTCAGACATTGATAGCCACCCGGTAGCAGGGGTAGCAGCTCTTCTGTGGGAATTCCCTTGATGGTGACCCCCAGGCTTGTTGTGATAGGCGGGGCTAGCCCCCTGAGCCACATGGTTCACCATGCAGCTTGTTAGCTGAGTCTGACCTGTTGTTAGACTCTTGTGACTTCGGGCGTTGTGGGCCCTGGGCTTCTTATCAGCTTCCTCTCCAGCTAGCTTTGGGACCTCGACCTTCAGCATGTCGGCAAAGGCTACCCCCAAAAAATTGAGGAAACCAACCACCGGCGGGAAAGAGCCAAAGACAGTTGGTACCGCCAGATACCCGACAGCGACATGATTGGCCACGATCTCGGGGCCGAAGGTGAGTGCAGTGAATCCAGCAGCCATCATTGACCTCTCTGCAATCACAGACAAGCAAACGATCAGCATTCTTTGGGAGGGCCTCGGGGCCCATTTTTCTCAGCAAAGAGATGAAAGGAGACTCCGTCTCACCGGGCGTGCCAAGCTTGTGGGGATGGATTTTATTATTTATATTTTGTTTAGGGCGTGCCAGTCACTGAGTGATGAGTTTATTATGCACTCAATCTGACCCATGTCAAGCGAGAGTGAGATTCATGTTGGGACCAGAAGTCCGCCATCCCCCAATAAGAAGGAAAACTTTTGATTAATTATTGAGATAACGAGCCGTCCGAGGCTAAAATAGAATGCAAAAGAATGCGTAGCATGACAAAATTTAGAAAACCACATAACATGGTTCATTTATCACTTTTTTTGATCATGCAGAGCAGGCATAAATTCATTAAGTTAGAATCTCGATACGAGGCGGAGAACATAGGTCTGGAGACCACCACCACATATAGCGAAAGATTCTGGTTGGGTGCGACCCGGCCTTCCGTCAGTGCCATTTGAGATATTGAGGACTTGACCAGGCGAGTATGCGTTAATATGGCAAGTACAAACATATGTTATGACATGATGCATGCGTTGGCAAAAGCGTGATAGCAGATAGCTTAAACTTAATCAATCTCTTCTTATTTGACTTATGGTAGGTCACGTTGATTAGCCCCGGCCATGGGAGGCGAGGGTTAGCTCAAGAGTAAGTGGGGAGTCGAAACGACGCGAAAGGGGGTGTTTTATTCAAAATCGGTGCGATTAGGTGTAGGTAAAGTATTTCACGACGTGGGGTGACGTAGGTAAAGGGTTAAAACGATGCGAGAAAAATAAATGGGCTTAGCCTACCCGGTCCACTCGGTGCGCGTCGGATTAGGCCACGCCGGGTGGAAGCCATTTAAAATTTGATGATTTTGAGTGTGATGTTAAATCATCACGGTGGGGTGCCGTGCCGTAATAGGGCCCGCTGGATTAAGGGTGCGCCAGATTAGCTAATTTTTCAGGTATTTTTCAGTTTATTTGTGCTATCGAGCTGTTTGTGGGTATTTTGATGTTAATTGAATTGATTGATGACATGATTGAAGTCCTGGATGCCCTGAAAACAGGGTTAGAACTCGTGTGAGGTTCATACTCGAGCACGAAAACTTGTTATTGTGGAGGCATATTTTATTAAGTCTGATTTGTGAGGGCAATTGATTAACTGAGTCTGATGAAATTCTGCCAACATCTCCCCATATCTAGAGGATTATGGGGGAGAAGCAGAGGCATACTCAAATAATTGGAGTAAGCTTCTTAATACCAGGTGGCACAACGGCGGCCGACAGACCCGAATGGATGGAAAATCCCGAGGGCTAGCCTACAAGGGGCACCAGTTTTCCATGGGCTGAAACACGATTAATAGGGATGACCAGTGAGGAAGGAAGCCCCGAGGGCTAGCCTACGAGGGGCACATAACCAGTGGTCACCATTGGTTCCCTTAAGAACAGTGGATTTAATGTTGGGCTAAAGCCCTGTTGATATTCACCCCTGGTGGCTCATGAAGGTACATACCATCAAAGGACATGACCCTATGATCGGATGGTGACTCAGAAGCACCGATGGGAATGTCCCCCTCTCCCCGAACACTAGACTCCTCAAGGAAAGAGTCACATCTGATGCGTGTACAAAGTGCACTTAGCCAAGGGGCTGATCATGTTCAGTTATACATAATAATGGGTTAGATGGTTAGCAGGTTAGCAGATTATCAAAAGGATTAGCAGATTAGCATAAGGGTTCCGACGATTGGAGGAGGCAATCCTTCAAACAATCGGTGTGTAGCAGACAAGAGGGCAATGATGTGAGGAGGCCATGTGCCCAACTTATAGGGACGACCCTATCCCCCCCGGTTCATGTTTAAGAATGGAGGGGTATCGAGGGACTAATCCCGTGGTTGGCCAGGGAGGCATATATGCATACACCTCTGGTGGTAAAACCCCCAATGAGGATGACAGGAACTTGATACGAGCGTCCCACTGGAAAGAACCCCAGGGAGAGGGGGGGTCATCAATGTTGCCCTGGGAAGAACCAGGGCATGTTTGACATCGACGTGAGAAAGTCAGATAGTAGTGCACAGACTACGAGAAATAGAGTACAATCAAATAAACAAGATTCAAACATGTTTCAACGCTTTTATTCAAACCCAAAACCCATAGGCTTGGATGTCTATCAGCACTGGTTGGGTGATGTATTGGGGTCGAAGCCCATTAAGAAATCTTCTAGCCTTCATTTTCTCGGTACACACCAAGTGGGGCACATACCTTGATAGCCTTGAGAATTGGGCCTCATATTCGGCAACCGATCAGGTCTGTTGCTTGAGTGTGGCAAATTTCGCGGCCTTCTTCTCTTAGATGCAGTCCGAGAAGTACTTGTTATTAAAATGCTTCACAAATTCAGCCCATATGATATGGTCATCTAGCAATGTGGCCTCTATGGACTCCCACCAGAAACGAGCGTCCAATTCCAGTTGGAAAGTAGCTAGTAGTACCTTTTCATCGCCCGTGCATTGCATTATATGAAAAATCCTTTCAATTTCCATCATCTAGTTTTCGGCATCATTGGGGTCGGACGAGCCAGTGAACTTCGGCGGGTTCATGTTATGAAAGCTACGGTGGAGATCACCCGCTCCACGATTGGCTCTACCCTGCCCCACTTATTGTAGCACCTGCGTAAGGCCTTGAACGGTCTGTTGCATATCGCGCCACTATGCTCTCTCAGTGGCCAAGGTCCTACAAGAGAATTTAGGTCTAATTAGTTTCATGTCTTTTAGTCATAAGGTTGGATGTCCTATATTAACTTAACCCATAGCTCTACCCATTCTCATCGAGTAAAAGAAGTAACCTATCCTCGGACTTGGGTTTTCCTAGGAATTTAAAATCTTAGGCTCTGATACCATAAAAATTATCACGCCCCGAGCGTGAAAGAAACCCGATATGCATGACGAGTTTATATCAATCATGTCAATCAGAGCACAATAATTTTGACATAAAGACAGAGTGCGCAAAATAGCAAGATAGAGATAATAACTAGAATTTAATTTCCATAACAATACCAAAAATTCCTAATGGTAATATTTCAAGATTAACCATATAACTCTTCCAAACAACGTTCCAAACACTTGACCAAAATAAGGGAAAGATACAATAACCAAGACTCAATAAAGTGGAAAAAGACGCGACTAAGTGACAGCTCGATGATCAGGTGGCTCTACTCTCTTCACTCGGTCTCATTCCCATCCGAAAGGTTCTCGCTATTAGAGTTACCTGAAAATAGGGGAAAACACTTGATGAGCGAACGCTCAAATGCGGGCGGGCCGCCCGCGCTCCCGGCGAAAACCGGCTACCTCACCAACGCCGCAAACGCCCGGCGTTCCGAATCGTCGCCGGCGGCGGCGGCGAGCGCGGTGGCCGGCGAATCGCCGAGGTCGAGCGCGTAGGCGGCGAGCGCGGCGGCGAAACGCGTGTCCGCGTCGGTCGCGGCGAGCGGACGCCGGTCGGCGGACTTCACTTCGACGGCGACGGTCTCCGCGCCGTTGCCGGCAACCGGAGACCAGCGCAAAGAGACGGTCGCGACGGCGTCGCCGGGAGCCGGTGAAATTTCGTAAAGCGTCGTGATCGTCGCGCCGGCATGAAGCACTTCGCCGGAGCCCGACCGGGCCGGCGCCTTGTTTTCGTGACCGAGCACGCGCCAGGATTTCACGCCGGCGGCGTCGAAATCGACGGACGCGACGACGTTCCGGGCGACGGTTTCGCCGGGTGTTCCCTGCGCCCGGACGGTGACGCGGAGAAGACGCCGCCCGGCGTCCCACGGCGCGTCGGTGAGCGCGGTTTCGACGAGCACCGGGCGGTTGCCGGGCGCGATCGGACGTGCGGCGACGAAGGCGTTCACGAGGCCGTCCACGCGGAGCGTTCCGGCGGCAGGCCGGCGGCCGGAGGCGAGTTCGCGGGAAAGCGCGGCGGCGTAATCCTTCACGTACGCGGCGGAAAGCGCGAGCGGCGCGCGCCCGGCGGGCCGGAACGCGCCGTCGGCGTCGCGGAGTCCGGGGAGCATTCCGGCAAGGGCGCGGGCGGAGAATGTGGCGTCGGCCGGACGCACGGGATTCATCACGAAGGCCGGCCGTTTTTCCACCGGAGCGGTAGCGACGACGGCGCCGGGTTCCGGTTTCCGGGAAACGACGACGAACGCGACGCACGCGGCGAGCCCGGCGACGACGGCGAAGGGCGCCCACCCGAATGTCTCCGGCTTTTCACGACCGACGACGGAGAGCGAGCCGCCGGAAGCCCGGCGTCCGGAACGGCGGGACGTTTCGCCGGACACCGCGCGGGCGACGACGACGTCCGGATTCGCGAACGGCAGCGGTTCGCGGGCGAAGGCTTTTTTCAGCGCGCCGGCCATCCGGCGATGTTCCGCGACGGCGGCGGCGAGCGCCGGATCGGCGGCGACGGCGGAACTGTAAGTACACTCCCCTTAAGGCATTGTTAATTGTATTTAATCTCATGAAATTCTTAAAAAATTCTAGGGCGTTACACCCTCTCCCACTTAAAAAGAATTTAGTCCCCAAATTCAATATGTGATTGATAAGGAGAGTGTACTTACAGTTGAATATTTTCGGTAATCGTTTGCGCATTGCTTCCTTCGTTTCCCAAGTCGCCTCATGTGGCCAAGATTTGTTCCATTGTACTTTGACCATAGGAATACTTTTATTCCTCAATTGACATACCTCTTGTTCAATTATTTTGGTTGACTTTTGCTCATATGTTAAATCTTTTCTAATCTCCAGATTGTCATAAGTTATGACATGAAATGGATTAGGGACATATCTTTTGAGCATGGACACATAAAATACGTCATGGATACCAGATAATTATTGAGGTAATGCTAGTCGATAACCAACCTCACCCACTCTTCCAAGAATTTCAAAATGACCGATAAATCTTGGAGTGAGCTTGCCTTTAATGCCAAACCTTTGAATACCTCGACCTGGAGAAATCTTGATAAATACATGGTCACCTACTTAGAATTCCATATCACGTCTTTGGTTGTTAGCATATGATTTCTGCCCATTTTGTGCCATATGACGTCTTTCTTGAATGAGTTTTATCTTTTCGGTAGTACCCCGAATGACTTCTGGGCCTAGAAGTTATCTTTCTCCCACTTCACTCCAGTAAATAGGTGAGCGACAACTTCTCCCATATAGTGCCCCGAACGGAGCCATTTGGATGCTAGCTTGGTAGCTATTGTTGTAGGTAAATTTCACTAGAGGTAGATGTTCATGCCAATTCCCACTGAAATCGATGACACAAGCCCTGAGCATATCTTCCACTACCTGATTTGTCCTTTCAGTTTGACCATCAGTTTGTGGATGGAAAGTGGTGGTGAAATTTAGTCGGGTTGTAGACCCTTCTAGAATTGAGATGTGAATCAAGGGTCTCGATCAGAAATAAAAGTCATAGGGACACCGTGTAGCTTGACGATCTCCTTCATGTATATAGCAGCCAGGATATCTACAGACCATAGGCTTTTAATAGGTAGAAAATGAGCCAATTTTATCGAACGGTCAATGATCACCCATATACCATCATGTCCACCTCTTGTCGCTCCGAGGTGCTAAACAGAGGTTTGAAAAAGTTATATTTGAATGGTAGCATACAATATTTCCATTCGTCATGTGGGGGTATTGCTGTTTCTCACCTCCTTTATGCCGATGATACACTCATCTTCACTACTGCAGCTGACAGGAATGTTAGGAGCTTACTTCTTTTCTTGAGGAGATATGAGGACAGCTCTGGTCAAAAGATTAATGCCGGGAAGAGCTGTTTTATGCTGTCTTCAAAGGCGCCGAGGAGCACCGTGCAGAGGGTACAGGCTCGCACTGGTTACAGGCAGCTTATGGGTGTCCTGAGCTACCTTGGTGTTCCTCTCAAGGCGGGCAGGCTTGTATCTGCATACTTCCAACCTCTTATTGATAAAATCATCACTCGGCTAGTAGGATGGCGAACTCACCTCCTATCTCAGGCTAGATGTGCAGTTTTGATCACTTCTATCCTTAGAAGCATGCCAATTTATCTAGCTTCTTTTGTCAATATCCCTATATCTATATGTAAGCATTTAAATCGTCTCTGTGCTTACTTCTTTTGGGGCGGTCCAGGGGAAGTGCACAAGAGACATTGGGTCGCTTGGTCGGACCTTCAAAAGCATATAGAGGAGGGAGGTCTGGGGTTTCGGAGTTTGCTAGACATACAATTATCTCTTACTGTTAAGTAGCTGTGGAACATCATGCATCGGACTTCTCTTTGGTCGCGATATGCCAGATAGTGATTTCTGAAAAGTCACCTCATGGATGTAGTGAAGCCTTTTCCCTCTGGCATCTCCAAGGGTAATTTCCTCAAGGCTAAGGAAATTGTCCTCTCTCATTCACGGTGGATGGTCGGTGATGGGGAAGACACTGACTTCCTCCATGATACTTGGATTGGGGACAGGCCTCTGATTCACTTTCTGAATCCCCCTAGCAATACTATTAATCATCCGCGGATCAGTGTAAAGGAAATGCAACTTGATGTGCAGCATCCACTTTGGCAGTGCCTCACCATCCCGACTGAGGACCTACATGTTGATTTGTCTAGTGAAAGGGACATATGTTGCTGGACGTGTAGCAATTCTGGCCAATGTACTTCATCCTCTGCATACTCTATTGTTACTTCCCATGGCGTCTGTAGAGGTGCCTGGAGAAAGATCTGGCACCAGGTTAGCAATATTATGACCCCTCCACTGGTCTTACCGTAAAGACATCACATTCTTTGAGTCTGAGTCTTATTATTCACCAAAACCTCATCCTTGGGGGAAGACTTTGGGTGATGTTGGTACCAACACTATTACTCCTATTTTGGCTCCCTTGTCCTTGCCCTTTCCTTTTGCCACACAACGTGTTTAGTCTGATGGTCATGTTAATAACGGTGCACATGATTTTGAAAAGCCTCTGATCACATACATGAGGAGAAACTCCAAAAATAAACCAGCAATTGATAGGCCAATTTTAGAGGTTGTTGCGCCCCCAGATATTGGTAAGCCAATTTCAGAGACTGACCTTGATATACCTATTGTTGTTTGTAAGGGGGTCGTGGATGCGCCAATTATCCCATCTCCAAATCATTGAATTACTCCTGAATCTCTCCTCATTATCTCACCTTCTTGTCTGCCTTCTTTTTTGTTTCTGTGCCTAGCTCTTTCTTTGAGATTGTTAAGGATCCAAATTGGCAGCAACCTATGGAAGAGGAACTGAGAGCACTAAACAAGAATGGGACATGAGAGTTTGTTGATTTGCCCACAGACAAGACTCCAGTTGGATCTAAATGGGTCTATATTATCAAGTACAATGTAGAGGGAGTGATACAAAGATATAAATCAAGGTTTGTGGCAAAGGGGTTCACTCAGAATTATGGAATTGAGTATCAGGAGACTTTTGCACTTGTAGCAAAGCTCAAACCCATTCGAGTGATTCTATCCCTTGCGATGCAAAATTCATATGCTTTGTGTATGCAAAATTCATAGGCTTTGTGTTAGATAGATGTGAAGAATGTTTTCCTGAATGGCGACCTGCAAGAAGAGGTATATTTGTTGCCCCCTCTTGGTGTTGATACAAAAGGAAGGTTTGTAGACTCTGGAAAGTCTTGTATGGGCTGAAAAAGTCAGCCAGAGCTTGGTTTGATCGACTTCGTTAGACGATGGTTTGTTTTGGATTCAAAGAGTCAAATGTTGATCACACACTGTTTGTCAAATGGAAGAATGGTCACATTACAATACTTCTTATGTATATTGATGATATGATCATTATTGGCTGATTCCCCTAACTCAGCGTCTAGGTTTTGGGTTAGAGTTTGAGCCTCTAACATATAACGCAAACGATGAGATTCGCAGCCTGATTTTGAGGAGGTGAAGCCATTGGTACTGTAGAAGGCGCTGTAGCAACACTGTAGAAATTAACTTAAAGATGATTAACTATTAGTGCGAATCTAATCTGATTAAGTAAAAAATGTCACTGCATACGTCATTGGGAAATCAGAAATTACTATGTTGAATTTGAATGGGTTGGTGAAATTGGACATGGGTTGGTGAAATGGGACATGGGTGGGTGAAATAGGAAAATTGGATTAAACCCCTTATAATTTAATTGGGGGATTTGGCCTATAAATAGGACTAGATCTTGCCCTACTCGAAGCATAAATCTATTGGGGAGATTGCTGGGCATAGAGAGGAGGAAAATTCAAAGTTGGAATAGTGTTCTTCATTCTTCTACTTCTTCCTTTTTGATCTTCAAATAAGTAGGTTTTCTCTCAGATAAAACATAATTAGATCCTCATATATGTTCCCTTGCATGTGTACTTCAATTTTGCATAAGTTTTGTGCATCATGATCTTGTAGTTGAACAAAGTTTTAGATTTTAAAGCTGTGATATCGAGTTTTCACCATTTCTAGTTTAGACTGTAAACGTGACACCCTAACGAAGTTCACCCAGGAGGACCCTGGTAGAAGTGACCTAAATGCGGCCACCACCTGGACCGCGATTAGAATGTGGTTGTCCCTGTGGCCACGACCTGGTCTGACCCCTATCTAGCTCGTTTTGCATGTCAAACTCAGAATAGAACCTGCCTAAATGTGACTCTCAAGGAGACCACGATCAAAATGTGGTTCCTGTATCGACCACGTTCAGAAAGTGACCCCGTTCTGATGAACACGATGGTACCTCTTCAATAAAACGCCACTAGCATGTTTAATACTCAATAAAAATTAAAGAAAATTGTATAGAATCAAAGTAGACATGCATCTACACCTATTTCATCTATCAATTTGAGTTTAGTTTGAGAAAATACCTATCTTAGATCGAATCAAAGAAGAAGAAGAAAAAATTGGATGAATGTCCAAGAGCTCTCTTTCTCCTTCAAATCTCACCCCCAAATCACTACCAGCTCCTCCCCCAACGTGGTAAAGATAGAGAGAAAGATGAGAGGGGCCTATTTATAGGAAAAATCTGGCCAAAATCAACAGAGGGAGACAGAAGAAAAACACAGGAGCAATAGGGGAAGACGAAGGGAGACAAACAAAACAGCGGAGGGAGACGGGGAAGTTCCTTATCAGTGATCAGCAAAGCTGAGATCATTAGACAGTTTCTTCGGCTGTCCTGCTTGTGATTTCGGGTTCAAACACTCCCCTTAATGCCTGAGCCCCAACCTTCTGTAGTAGTTGACTGATGACATTTGAATAGCTGTGGAACTACAATCACCAACAAAGCAGCAAATGCAGTCATGATAACATGTTTAGATATGATACAGAAACTTTATGGCTAGTTGATCATGCAAGAAAATTATCAAATCAAGCATACCGCATCTGTGATCTCCTCTGCTTTGGCAAGTGATTCATGCTGTTTCACCTTTCCAGATTCTCCTACAGAAGTAGCCTCCGCGCTTATGCGTTCGCCCTACCATTGCACATGTAGGAAGAGGCAAGTTCCAAAGACTTTCAGTGTGCATCTGCCATATTCACGTGCTTGGATAAACATCAGACTTTCAGAACACAATGCTTGCCACTGCTTTCCACTATTCAATGAGGTTTGAATTACTGAAGGCTACCCTAGTATTGAAGAGAAGGACAAGACACTTCATGACTAGGTTCATCATCATCTTCATCATCATAATTAGATCCTTATACCATTATTTGGGGCCAGTTACATAAATCTTGTTCTGCCAAAGAATTCTATCAAGTACTATATTCACATTTAAACCTAAGAAGTCAATGTCCCTTCTAATAACGTCACACCATCTCATTTTAGGCAGGTCACTAGCTCGTTTACTAACATCTGCTAAGATTTGATCACATCTTTTTACAAACGCTAAGTCAAGACAACGGTGCACATGTCCAAATCATCTAAGCTTATTTTCCCTCATTTTACACTCAATTGAAGCTACACCCAAGTCCTCACTCAATTGAAACAATCACAAAAGACTTCTGATGCGCTTCTCCATTTTAACTAACATGTCTTAATCTTGTGTGCAACATCATCATAGATCTCCCCATTCTCTTGAATAATAGACCCTAGATAACAAAAACTACTATTTTTAGGAATGCTTTGTCCATCCCGCACGCGTGCAGCCTCCCTTACGGCCCTTCTCGCTTGTCTATTGCCACGAGGATATTTCATACAGTCAAGGTCTTAGGTAAGTGGTGTATCATACTTATGGTTTTGTAGAGCCATAGGAATAGATTGTAATTATAAACTATCTACAGCCAATGTAGGTACGTAAGTGATGTATTATATCTATGGTTTGGTAGAGCCATAGGAATAGAAAGCTATACTCAACTACCTATGGTTAAAGTCAATAGGTACGTAATGTCACGTACCTACCATTCGATAGTGTCGTAGGAATAGATAGCTATACTGAATTACCTACAGTTAGGGTCGTACGTATGTAATGTCACATACTTGTAGACACGTTAAAATTGACACCACTTTGAGCAAATCTATTAGCGCACTATAATACCCCAAAGTGACCCACAAACCGAGTTATTTGAGTAATTTCTCTAATTTTCTTGATTATCCTTCTTTTTCTATTTTTTCTATTTTTATAGATTTTTTTGAGTATTTTTCTCTATTTTTACAGATTTTTAAAGAAATAAA
This sequence comes from Amorphophallus titanum, assembly GCA_024336825.1. Lineage (NCBI taxonomy): Eukaryota > Viridiplantae > Streptophyta > Magnoliopsida > Alismatales > Araceae > Amorphophallus > Amorphophallus titanum. The sequence continues at coordinate 25,978,764 of JANBPO010006859.1, forward strand.
GTCAATGGGGTGGATGCCCTTTTAAATGCACATGCATCAACTTTATCCTGCTTAGCATTGACCTTATTGGCATCTCCCCATATTTAAGCCACCCAAAGTCTAAGCATTTCCCAAGTCCATGCATATTCCACCCAAAGTCCATGCATTTCCCAAGGCCAAGCATGTTCATCATAGGTCCAAGCACATTCATAAGTCCAAGCATGCATCTAGAGTCCATGCATATTCCACCCAAAGTCCATGCATTCTAAGCCCAGGTCCAAGCACATTCATAAGTCCAAGCATGTTCATCATAGGTCCAAGCACATTCCTAAGTCCAAGCATGTTCTTCATAGGTCCAAGCACATTCAAAGTCCAAGCATGTTTTCCATAAGTCCAAGCATGTTTTCCGTAAGTCCATAAGTCCAAGCATGTTTTCCATACGCCTAAGCCAATGTCTGAGCATGTCTACCATCTTGCATAAGCCAAAGCTAATGTCCGAGCATGTTTCCAAGCCATCCCACAGTATCATTGCATTTCAAAGTCCAAGCATTGCACCGATTTCAAAACCTTGCATAGACTTATTACATACCAGGTACCTTTTTTTTGAAAAGAAAGGAAATGACGACATTTGAGGAAGCGTCAATTTCAATCGGAGATATTATAATAAAAAAGGTGAAATGACGTGTATGCGCGCGCTCGTGGAAACGGTCCACGGGGCGTAACCCGGGCGGATATCACGCCTCCCGCCGCAGGCGCGGCACCAGCCGGCCGGGCGTCGTCCCGGTGGCCTTCGCGAAGGCTTCGCGGAAGGCGCGCACGGACGAAAAACCGACCGTCGCCGCCACGGCCTCGACCTTGCGGCCGGAGGCGAGCAGGCCTTTCGCGATCTCGATGCGGATCGACGTGCGCTTCGTCGCGACGCCTTCGCCGTAGGCGGCGGAAAACGCCCGGTCCAACGTCGATTTGGACACGCCGAGACGCGCCGCGATCGCCTCGACGCCGATCGGCTCCGCGAGGGTTTCGCGGATGATGTCGAGCGCGCGGGCGCACAGCGGATCGCCGCCCGCCTCGCCGCCGGTGGAGGCGCGTTCGATGACCTCGCCGGGAAGGAAAAACCGTTGCGTCCCGGGTTCCGCACGACCGGACATCATGTCGTCGAGCAACCGCGCCGCCTCGCGACCCCAGGCGTGGTAGTCCAGGCCGATGGTCGAGACCGGCACCGGCGCGAGCAGGCTGTAAAGTTCGCGGTTGCCGAACCCCAGCAGATACACGTCGCCGGGAACGCTGAGTCCGGCGTCGAGCGCGGCTTCGAGGACTTGCGCGGCGGTCTGATCCACCGAGGCGAATACGCCGACCGGCTTCGCGCATTTCGCGAGAAACGCGGCGAGACGCGACGTCGCCGCCTTGTCGCCGCCTTTCGTATCGTAGCGCGCGCAGGGCCGGGCGTCCTTCGCGAGCGTCCGGCGGAAACCTTCCCAACGCGCGTCGTGGCTCGGCCAACGGTCGAAGGCGACGAAGAGGAACGATTCCACCGGACGACGCGCGAGGTAGTCCGCGGCCGTCGCTCCGGCCACCTCGCCGTCCGTCGGATAACGGCCCCATGCGGTCATTTCCGGATGCGCGTGGGAGAGTTCGACGACCGGAGCGCGGTCGTTTTTCAAAAACTCCAATACCGGATGCGAAGCCTCCGGCGGACTCATGGCCAGAATGCCGTCGTGGGTTTCCGACGCGAAGACCGGCAGCGTGTCACGGGTCAGCGCCCGGGCGTCGATGCCGTGCTCCACGCAGTACCCCAACGCTCCGGCGTAGAGCGCTTCGTTGTGCCAATGAAGGGCGATCAGGATGCGTCGTCGCGAAACCATGCGGGCCGCTTTGAAAATGCCCTCCGCCGGTCGCGGGAGTCAACCTCACCCCCGGAATTTATGGAAAAAATAATTTCCCTCACTCCCCGTCACGGGATAACGGTTGAACGGCAATCGGCGGCCCGGATAACGGACGCCATGATCGCCACCCCGACCCTCCGCATCGTTTTCGCCGCGCTCGCCCTCGCGCCCGCCGCCTTCGCCGTCTCGCTGACCGGAACCCAATCCGCCGACATGGTGACGCTCGACAAAGGCAACCACACGCTGAAAGGCGTGTACGTCGTCCCCGCCGGCAAGAAGCTCGAAATCCGGTCCGGCGCGGTGATTGTCGCCGAAAAGGGCGCGAAACTCGACGTGAAGGGTGAAATCCTCGTGGACGCTCCGGCAACCGCGCCCGTGGTTTTCAAAGGTTCGAAATGGACCGGCATCCACACCGGCGAGGATTCCACCGTGAACCTCGCCGGCCTCCAGGTCACCGGCGCCGACATCGGCCTCAACGTCGAGGGCGCGCTCGGCAGACTCGACTCCTGCGTCTTTTGGAAAAACACGAAGGGCGTGAAGCTCGACGGCAAGGGCAAGGTCGCCGTCACGAACTGCCTCGTGGCGGAAAACATCGACGACGGCATGCGGCTGACGCGCATGTCCGGGACGATCGAACGGTGTTCGTTTCTGAAAAACAAAGGCTACGGACTCACGCTCGGCGAAACCAACCCGAAGCTGACCGGGTGCCTCTTCGCCGACAACGGCAAGGCCGGCATCGAGCAGTCGAACGCCTCGTCCTCCACCGGCCTCAGCGGCACCGCTTGCGCCTTCGAGGGCAAGGGCGTCGCGCTCCTCTCCGGCATGTCGCACGGTTCGATCGAATTCACGAAATGCTGGTGGGGCGAAAAGAACACCGCGCTGCTCAAATCCAAAGGCGACCACGCCGTGCTGCCGAACGTGAAGGACGCGCGCAACGGCGGCGGCAGTCTCAAGGTCTATTGGGCGGAGTTCCTGACCGCCGCGCCCAAGCCCGTCGGCGCGGACGTGAAGAGCAAGTTGTGACCGGACGTCCCCGGGCGCATGGCCGACGCGTATCCTGAAACCGGTGACATCGTCCGGACGACGAGCCGGACGATTTCAAATCCCGCGACGCGACGGTGGTTGCGGGCGGGGACGCCCGAACTCCGACGGACCGGCGGGGACCCCGGCTCTCATTTCGGCAACGACGCCCAATAGCCGCCGAAGCCGTCCAGGACCATCTGCACGGCCACCGCGGTCAGCACGAGGCCCATCAGCCGGGACATCGCGCCCGCGGCCTTGTCGCCGAGCCGGCGCAGGATCGGTTCCGAGCAGGCGAGGCAGAGCGTCGTGACGGCGCACGCCGCGAGCATGCCCGCCGTCCACATCCACCGGTGGGGCGCTTCCGGCGCGGCGTTCAACACGGCGAGGGCGATGGACGACGGTCCGGCGAAAAGCGGCACGGCCATCGGCACGATGAACGGCTCGCGATCGCCCCGGTCCGCCTCGCCCTCGAGCCCGCAGTCGCCCTGGAACAGCATCCGCAGACCGATGAGGAAAAGCGTCACGCCGCCGGTGATGCCGAGCGTCGTCGCGCGGATGCCGGTGTAGCGCAGCGCGTAGGAGCCGAAGAGCACCGCGCCGACCAGCACCAGCGTGCCGACGAGACACTCGCGCAGGATGACCCGGCGGCGGCGTGCCGGCGGCAGTTTCGCGGTGAACGTGTTGAACGGGACGGCGTTGCCCAGCGGATCGAGGACGAGCAGGACGAGCAAGAACGCCGAGACGAAGGACTCGGGCATGGCGGCGTTCCTGCCCGAAGCGCGCACCGCTTACAAGCCGGGAGCGGAAATCGGGGCGACGGAACGGCGGCGCGCTTTCGTCTTTCGTCCTCCGCCCTTCGCCCCTTGTCTTCCGCGCGTGCTGTCCGCCTTCCGCCCCTACCGCCACCTCGTCCGCCCGGTCATTCCGCAACTGATCGGCGCCGTGTTCTGCTCGATCGTCTATGCGGCGGCCACAGGCCTCGCGCTACCGGTCGCCATCCGGAAAGCGCTTCCGGTGATTTTCCCGGGCGACAAACCTCCGGGCGACCTCGAACTAATTCCCGCGTTGTTCGGATTCCACCCGGTCGTGATCGCGAAAGAACACGCGGTCGCCTTCGCGCTCATCCTTTTCCCGCTCTACCAGCCCAATTCCATGGATATGTAGGGCATTTCCATCGAGTGGGCTATCACTTGAAGTATTTTCACCCTGACTGGATAATCTTTCGGCCACTTACATAACTTTTTGGCATAACATGTATCCGAACTGGGTCACTCAGATTTTCTATTGATATCACCTTTGGCACCCATTTTGAGAGACCAAGGACATTTCTTCACCTCGGGAGGCTTCCTCATCAGGTGGCGGACCACGAGGTGTAATTTTTTTCTCATCGGATGAGGTATGGGGCTCGTTCGGCACGACCGAGTCGATGCCGGTTTGTTGGGTTTGTTTATTTTAGCTTGCCGTATAGTATTGTCGGGTTGTTGTAGACTTCTTCAGATGTCCCGTGATGATGAATTATGGAGTCCTTGATGCTTCATCAGGTGACCTAGGGTTTCCACAGTTCGAGAGGACCCTTCTTCAGGCTTCTTTGACTTCTTCACACTAGCTCTTAAAGCGTGCTTGCCGTATGGTGATATTTCGGATGTCAACAACGTCCTCATCCAGAGGGGGCAAATCATGCCACGTGAGCCTTTGGCAGACTACACCCAATGGGACTTTAGTCATCCCCAATAGTGACCTTTCCATGCTAGAATCTGTCACGCGATCAAGTCCTGCGAGGAAGTCCAACACTTAATCCAGGAATAGATAGAGTGGGAGTAGATTGATGCTAAGGGGAACTCTTTGGTAATTCTAAGGGTTCAAGTAGCCATTGAAGAAACCCTGAGCATTGCCAGAAATGCACCAGACCACTTAGATTCTCCTCAAGCAAATGGGCACGGGTTGCCTTATCAACATGTCCCAGAATGGCTTGTGTTTCGAACTGATAACCGAGAAGCTCTCGGGCGACTGCAGAGCTATAGGAGGAGGGACGTCAGTCAGGAGACTGAGGCGAGCAATTACTCAATCAACATCATCCACTCTCCTGTGACTTCAACTTCTCTAGACACCCAGGAACCAAGCACTAGCCAGTCAGCTCCCACTGCTTTGGCCTCAAGTTTTGAACTGATAACCGAGAAGCTCACGAGCGACTACGGAGCTGTAGTAGGCGGGACGCCAGTCAGGAGACTGAGGTGAGCAATTTCTCAATCAGCATCATACACTCTCCTGCGACTTCAACTTCTCCTATGCATAGTCATTATGGGTCCACGCATGAATTATCTTATTCCTCTTATTTTATAGGGATAAGTTAATTCAATTTAATCCTTCGTGACTCAGATTAAGAAAAAAATATATAAAAAAATAACTCACTCGATTTCGATTACCTCAGCTTAACCTCACTTAAAATTCCAAGTCTGACGTGGTGTTTTGCGTGCTTTGCGTGCTTCACTGGCGGCCGTCGCCTCCGCCACGTGCGGATAAGCTTTTTCCTGCGAACGTGGGTGAAACGTCCTCGTTGCGGGGGGGCATCATACTCCTAGTCTATATGGCACTGCGTACGAATTGCAATATCCACCTTGAGCAACTAGCTTTTGTTTCGCATGGCTTTTAGTTTTGATATGACAGCTTCATTTGGCCTTGGATTTCAAAACCCACGAAGCTTCTGCACACATCATCACACATTAGATCCTCCACCACACAACATAACCCTTTGACGAAGTGTAGGAAAATATGTGCACCGAGAGTATATTTTATGTAGAGGAAATCTTTTATTAGAAATCTGTTTTTTTCAGGTTTAGAGACATCTGGCGGGTCAAAAAACAGCCGCTTTTCTCAGTAGATTTGCCCCCACAATGGAATGATACCCCCTCTCATTGAGAATTTGAGAGTGCTGAAGTGCCCTCCAAGTAGCACCAATGGGGGTGAACACTACAATGACAAGTGTCTCAGACTCGTTGCTAAAAAATCGAGAGCGGAGAACAAGAAGATAGCAAGAACGAGATGAGGAAGGATGCGAAGACGACGACTTTGTATCTTTGCACGTGTGCACATTCCGCTTCAGTTGTGAGATAAATTTGTCAACTCTGAACTTATTTAATTTATTTTATATATTTATTATATATATCGTAAGATTATCCAACACTGACAAATATCACGAGACAATATTTTATTTGGAAGAAAGAGAGGAGATAAACCGTAGGGTCATTTTCATGGCGATTTTGACCTCGAATTCTTCATTTACGCTGTCATTTGACGAGGGAAATCGTTCTTCATTTGCCATCATACTACAAAGATGTATCACAATCTGAAAAGGTAATTCTGGTGGCCAGGTATGAAAAGGGATGTAGCTGATTTTGTGTCTAAGTGTTTGACATGCCAACAGGTCAAAGCTGAAGGCGCGATACGGGCAGATGGGGTCGACCTCTGAGCGCCAGCTCTTCGCCGGGGTGCCTTCCTCCTCTGCAGGGAATGGATAATTGATCAAGTCTAGGCGCTCGCCCCCAACACCGCAAAGGTCCCGCAGGGTCTTCTTAAAATCATCCTCCGCTACTGGAGGCAGCTTCACTTGCGGCGCCGGCCGGATCTTCTGGGCCTCCTTGCGTGCGCGCATATAGGCGGCCACTTCGTCGATTTTGCCGTGCCACAGTCGGAGGAGATGCTCCAGATCGATGTCAAGTGCGGGCACAGGCTGTCGACTCAGGAATCTCCTCTCCGGTCCATCCCAGCAATCAGTTTTGTGTAACCGATAAAATCCCGTCCGAGTATTCCACCACTTTACATACTCAGGCGTTACTCGAGGGACCTGGTCGGGGGCTGGCACTCGGAAGGTGGTCGTGTCCGCCCTGTGGAAGAAATCCCACCAAACCCGGGTGGTCTCAGCTGTCAGGCTCCCCCGGAGATTCCACATTGCTAGCATAAACTGGGCGCTGTACGGAGGAATATGCTGATCGTACCCAAAATTTCACCCAAAATGGAAGGGGTAGTACGGCTCCAGCAGCAGGCTGTCCCCCTTTCTGAAGGCTAGCACGCTCGGGCGAATTGACAATGCCCAGTCCCTGAGCTCGGGCTCCAGCAGCGGGCGCACAACGTTCTCTTGGTTGATTGGGTGCACATACTTGACCACCTGGTCATCTCTGCACTCCCGCTTATTGTTCACCAAGGGGCTCGAGTGTGCCGCCAGCGTCCAGAAATGAATGGAGCCAGACGCGCCTTGAGGAATCGTCGTCAGGTAGCCCTGAATGTCATACAGCCTCAGCGAGGTGGAGCTTGGCTCTACGCTCGCGAACTCCAGCATCCGTGGCACCAATCCCCAGTCTTGGATGGCACGGGGAGCGAACTCTGGAAATAACGAACAGACCCACGCGTTGAAGAAGTGTAGTGGGAATACGAAGCGGTCCTGTCGCGGAATCTGGTGGACGCCCACTTCCCCGAGCATCTTGTAGATCAAGCAGAGCACGACGGGGCATAGCGACAGCTTGATCCCCCACGCCATCTGGCACGCGGGGTAAATGGCATCTGGACGAATGACAGTTTCGTCCCGATAAACGCAAGGGCTTGCCGCGCGTTGTCGGAGGTCGGAGCGGCGGCCTCGAATCGCAGCGACGGCGCATTCTCGATCACCGCCAGCGGGAGCTCTTGAATGGCGGGGTTGTGCGTGCAATGGATGGCTAGGCGGTGCGAAGTGGGCGCGATGATCAACGTGCCCGATCGCCAGCAGACGGCACTCCACCGGTGGACGAGCGCGAAAAAATAAGGGTAGCGCTCGAATTCCGGGTATTCCAAAAGCCATACGATCCGCTTGGGAACCTTTTTGAAAAAAGGCAGCAAAAGACAGGCGGGATCGTTGAACAAAATGACCGCGTCGGGCTTTTCGCGCCGGACGTATCGCAGCGCCAGGATCAAAAATTCAATCAGCGCGAGAGGCTTTCGCAGGGCGGCGATTTTCAGCCGCCTGGATTTCAGCGCGAACCGCAGGATAGCCGTGCCGTCGGCAAGCGTTTCAGTCTCATTCAGTCCTTCGGTCCGATAACCGATCAACCTGCACGAGGCTCCCGCACGAGTGAGGATTCCTGCCACGGAAAATAGCGGAGGAACATTCCAAATGTTTCCCATATTGATCAGCAGCACGCGCTTCCCAGTCATCGCAAGTCCTTCTCCAAGATCACGCGAATCATCGCCGAAGAGGTCCCGTCGCCATACGGATTTTTCAATGACGAGCGGCGCGCATATTCGACGGAATCAGCCAACAGCAGGCCGGCTTCGCGGCATATCTTGTCCGGATCGGTGCCGACCAAGACGCAGGTGCCGGCTGAAACACCTTCGGGTCGCTCGGTAGTCTCACGCATCACAAGAACCGGTTTTCCCAGACTCGGGGCTTCCTCCTGAACGCCGCCCGAATCCGAAAGCGCGAAGTAGCAACGGTCCAAGAGCCAGATAAAATCTTCGTAAGTGGCCGGTGGGACAAGCGCGACGCGATCATTGCCACCCAGGATACGGTTCACCGGTTCCTGAACCAAGGGGTTCAGGTGAACGGGGTAAAGTACGCCGACATCGGTATGCTCGCGCGTGATCCGATTGATGGACTGGCAGATGCGTTCAAAACCGCCGCCAAAGGATTCACGACGATGCCCCGTGACCAGAATCCACTTTGACTCGGGTCGCATCAGGAAGCGTTCCGTGAACGATGTTCCGGTTTTTACTGACATCTCAATAGATTGCGTGTAAATTGTTTTGTCAATTATTGATGATTTTAGCTGTGAAAAATTTAAAGAAATAAGAGACTTAATTTATTCAAAAGCAACATAAACAAAAGAATAAGCGTCTTTAAACTAGCATTTTATTCTTAATATTATGCTCAAATAATCTAAACAAATATATCCAAAATGATGAAGAAAATTTACATTTTGATGGGTTGCATGATGCTTTTACAGCTATCTACCGATCTGTCAGCACAAGTCATCTTCAGTGAAGACTTTAGTTCCGCAACCGGGACAACCCCACCTGCAGGATGGGTAAATAATGACATCCAGGGCGATGGAGAAGTCTGGGCTTTTGATAACCCGGGAGGTCAAACATTAAATCTCCCGATTTCTGATCCGGCTGCAATCTTTGACAGCGATTTTTACGGATCTTCCTCAGGTCCTGAAAATGCAGCACTTGAATCACCAACTTTTGATGCCAGTACGGTTACCGGTTTTATTGTGCTGTCGTTTGATCATAGATTTTATGATGATAATGAATCAACAGGATCAGTTTATTATGTAGAAGTCTGGGACGGCACAACATGGGTGGAAGTATTGAGTGGAACTGCTGATACGGATAATCCTGCGCATGAATCAATTGACATCACAAGCGCCGCAAATGGGGCGAACAATGCTCAGGTCCGCTTCAGATGGACCGGAGACTGGGGGTATTGGTGGATCCTGGATAACGTAGTTGTGGAAGAAATAAGCTGTGCGCCTGTATCTGATTTGAATCTGGTTGCCACTACATCAAGTTCATTGGACATTGACTGGACTCCGGGTGGAGCCGAAACAGACTGGAATATTGAATACGGTCCTCAAGGATTTACTCCTGGTACCGGGACTTTGGGAACGGCGTCAGGTACGGCTGAGTTCTCAGCAGGTTCTTTGGCATCAGATACTTATTTTGATTTCTATGTGCAGGCTGATTGTGGTGGCGATGTGAGTATTTGGGTGGGACCAATTACAGCTTATACAGGTTTCTGTGAATTTGAAGCCACAACATCAGATTATTTTATCAATAACTTCTCAACGACAGGAGGTGCAACATCCAATATTTCGAATTTAAATTCAGGAATCGGGGCAAATGGATGAGAATAATAAGCATCACCCCTCCCTTTGTCTAACTGAAAACAAGGGAAGGTTACAAATATTGGTATAATTCAACCCTAATTACTTACTCACAACTTAACAGCACTCTCCACCAAATGTCTAAGATATTGGCAATATTGTTTAAACATGTAACAGCTTATCAAACACAGCAAATATATGTGGAATAGAAAGTACTTAACTGAAAAACGAGAAGAAAGTGAGATAGGTGAGACACGAGCCCATCGCCTTAGCTCCATCCTCTGTTAGAGGAAACCCATGGTCAGGGTCCACAAAAACATATGATAGTGAAGTAAGACAAACTAGCAATCTGAAGAGATATAAATGGATCCAAGTCATGTACCTTAAATGAGTCAGTATGACCATACTTCTTAAAGATATATGGTTCATGGGACAATTGCAGACAGCCTCCAAGAGCCATTCTTTGGGGACCAAGAGCAAGTTAAACACTTGACTGGAACAAGTTGTCATTAACCATATGTTTTCTTGAGTTGTCAAACACCGCTAGGCAAAAGAATGTCTGAAGAATGGAAGCAGCAAGATAAATCATCCATAACAAGTAAATAAAAATGGCTGTTTTCTCGTAGATGAATACAAAGAAGATGTAATAACATAATCAGGTGCATAGAACACATTGTGACTTAGTTGAATATAAAATGCTACATCAAGCAAGATGATGTAAAGATGAATAAGATCACTTTGCAAACGTAATCCCCTTTTAAATGGCATGGCATGAATCCACGCCATTACTTTTCTTCATTACAATGTAGCACCTCACTCAAAAAACTTTGATAAACGTCCAATCCAATTGGAATTCCAAGCGAAGGTATTGTCAAAGCCAACAGAGGCTGGCAGGACAATTGAAGAAACGAAGAAACAACTAATCACCACCATCACCGTGACCACCCACCAAACCCACTACCTGGGATCGCAAACATGGATTCTATTCTGCCATTCAAATCTATCATACATCACATTTAAGAAATGAAGACACAACCAAACAGAAAGACCTGTTAGACCCACAAAATCAAGAGTATCCCTCCAAATTTTTGCATTTGAAAACCAGGAAAAAAACGGCAAAAAGAGAAGACACCCTTAAGCCTACCTCTACCCCTCGACACACTTACAGGCGACGCGTCGCTGGACGCCGGCGCCCTGACCAGCCTCAAGGCGCGACTGGCCCCGTCACGGCTGACGTTCGGCAAGACCCTGCTGATCACCCCCGGCGGCCCGGTCGGCCTGCGGCGCCAGGGCGAAACCCTGGCGCTCGACGTCCAGGCGCCGCTGGAAGCGACCTCGAGCGCCGGCGTCTGGCTGGGCGGCGCGCAACTGTCGCTCGCCGGGACCCTGCCCTATCCACGCGGCGGCGCGATGACCGGCCCGGTGAAGCTCGCCGGCGCCCTGACCGCCCAACGCCTCGACCTGCCCCAGGTCGCCCTGGTCCAGGCCGACGCCAAGCTGCGCTTCGACGGGACCGCCAACGCCCAGGGTGTGTCGGGCCGGGGCCACGTGGACCTGGCGGGCGCCAACCTGCGGACTGCGGACGTGGCGGCGCGTTCGGCCGCGGGCGTGCTGGAGCTGTCGCAGGTCAGCCTGGCGACGGCGGCCGGACCGGTCCGGCTGGAGGGCGCGGGCCATTTGCGCCTGAAAGCGACCGCCGCCGCCGTTCGCGGATACAGGGCGAACACCCTGACCCTCGACGGCCAGTTCAGCCGCGCGGCCTGGGTCGCAGGCCCGACGGGCAATTGGAGCATCGCCGGCCAGACGCAGGTGAAGCTGCAAGGCGCCGCCGGCGCAGGCCTCGCCTTCAGCAACCTGGCGCTGACCGTTTCCGGCCAGGCCGCCCCCACGGCCATCGCCGCCAGGCTCTCGATCGCGGGGCAGGGCGCGGCCGACGCCGCGGTCGTGCGCCGCTATGCCGGGCTGCTGGCCCCGGCCGATCCGGCCTACGCCGCCGCCCTGCAACGCGCGGCCCGCAGCTTCACCCTGCAGGCGTCCTCCCTGACCCTGGCCGGCGCCGCCCGCGCCCTGCGGGTGACGGCCGGCGCACCGGTCCGGCTGGCCAGCGCCTCGGGCGCCGTGCTGACGGCGGACAGCGCGGGCGGCAAGCCGTTGGTCGCGGCCTCGCGCGGCCAGGCCTCGGGCGGTTTCGTGCTGGCGCTGCGCGGCGGCGGCCTGCCGGAGCTGAAGCTTGGCGCGCCCGTCTGGCGCAGTGTGGGCGGCGTCACCACCGCCAGCCTCACGGCCAGCGGCGTGCTCAATCTCGGTCCGGCGCTGTTGTGCAACTCTCTTCCTCGTCACCGGGGATCCAGTAGACGCGGGTCTTGCCGTCAGCGGGGTACTTGGTTTCGGGCATTGGTCCTCCTCGGGACGCGAAGAACCCGCCCTGGGTGGGGCGGGTTCTGGGTGTGTGCGCCCCTTGACCCGGGGCCGGGGGATCAGGCGGCGCTGAACGTCAGCAGCCGGTAGATCGTGATGACGTAGAACAGCGGCGGGTTGATGTCGTCGTCCCGTTGGGCGGCGCCACCGGGGTTCTCGGGGCGGCAGCGAACCCACCGGCCGTCGACGTCGAGCGGGTCGACGAGAGCGGCACGGCAAGCATCGGCTACGGCGCGTGCTTCGGAGGCGTTCCTACCGATCGAGGTGGTCTGGAACGGGATTGTCCCGTCGCCGTCGAGGCAGCCCACCGAGTTGATGAGCGTTCCGCCGGTGCGGGCGTGGACGATCACCGCTGGGGCGACCACTCGCCCGTCCGTCGACTTGGGGGCGACACCGTCCCCCACCTTCAGTGGCTGCCCGCCAAACGTGACGTCTTCGAGCCGGTCGATCACCGCCAGCATGTGTGGGTTGAGAGAGATCACCACGACGGGAGCTTCCGCATGTCGTTGACGAACTCGGGGAGCGTCTCGTCGCCGGCGGGGCCAACGAACGGGCGGGGTGCCATGTGGATGGTGCCGTGCTCGAGGAACCGGCCGACGAACGCACCCGCATCGGCGGCAGGGTCAGGGCCGGCGTCGGCGTAGGCCCCGTACGGGGTCTGCGTGGCGGTCTGGTCGGCGGTGATCGAGTCGAGAACGTGGAGGGTCGGCGGGCCGATCGGCACCCGGTTTCGCATCCGCTCGGCGGCCTTACCGGCTGACTTCTCGGCTGCGGCCCCGGCCTTCGGACGGATCGTCACGGCTTCCCGGGTGAACTGCTGGACGACCTGGTCGAGATCTACGGCCCATTGGCGGAAGACAGCGGTTTTACCATGACGGCCGAAGCCCAACCGGGCCTCGTGCTGCCGGTCCACCGCGAATTGCTCGGTCAGGCGCTCGGCAATCTCTTCTTCGGAGTCAGTCCAAGCGCCGGCGGGGTGCAGACACAGTTCGGCGAGACCACGTCCGTGCCCGCCGTCTCGCCGTTCACTTACACGACAACCTTATATATAGTGGTTTGGTGTTTCTGTACGTGTGTGGGTGAAAGCCCATTAATATCATGCATTTCTTTATTTTGGGCTTCTATATAATTGTATTAATGGAAGAAGATAATCTATGGGTTAAAGCCCATTAAGTGCATATATGTGACTTATTAATTTCTATTTGACCATTTTTAATTTATTTTGAATATGTTTATTCCTTATTATTTATCCGGGGTGCTACATCCTAGGTTAGTTGGCCTATGCGTGATGAGAAACATAACCTAGTTGGCATCAAAGTAAACTATATTGAAGCTAGGCTCTTACCTTGAGTGAATCACATCAAATTTTGTTAAAATCATTTAATTCACATCAAGGTCTAACTAAAAATCAAGCATAAACATCCACTTGTTTGCCATCTTTGCAAATTACTTTGATTGAATAAGTTTTTGATTTGCATGATGTTTCACATTGATAACAAAACCAACATGTCTAATCATTTATATGATTATGAGGATGAACCACCTAGCACTTCATATAATCCTCAAAACTACAATCCTCACCACAATATTTCTAATGGACCATGTCCTCATTCTCATAGTCTTGCCCGCCCCATGAGGAATTCTCAATCTTATGGTCCCTCGCATCAATCGTGAGCTACTACTCCCCGGGAATCATCTCCTCCATGCCACGGGACGGTCTCCCAAAAATTGCATTTCACCCCTCAACAAGCTCAAGCCCTTAAGACCATTGTTGAGAGTATAGCTCCTTCATCTCATCCTCCTTCCATTCCCTCTAGGTTGGCCCATCACCTACCTCCCTCTTCTATTCATCCTCCCTCTCGGGTGGTCCATCACCCACCTTCTTCTTCCTCTCTGGTGGTTCATCACCCGCCTCATTTTATTCCTCCTCCTCCACGGTGCCAAGGCCTACATATTCCTTGTACCCTACCCTGTCAGGGTCCCTTTCTAGGTCAACCTCTCCACCCCCCACAGCCTCCATATCAAGTTGCCCCTCCATGGTCTCAATGCCAGCCCTCCACTTCTCAAGTAACTCTCCTCCAATAAGCTCTTCTTGATAAAATTACTTCAATGGATGTAGAAATCCAACAAAATAAATAGATAAATAAATATGTTAATTTAGTTATATAATTAAAATATTTATGAAATAATCTTGAATCCATTGTGAGCAAATACTACTTGTCAAGAACAAACAAATAGGACTACAATTCAAGTGCTTCTATCAGACCCAGATTCTAGAATTTGCTCGAAACCACATATAAATAAACTCAAATAGGATGGATAGAATATTAGATGATTACGAGGACAACAAAATTGTCAGAGAAGAAGAGAAAAGATGCAGTTGACTTTGATGAGATATTACTAAGTAGAACAACAAATGGAAGGAAAGGATACCTCTCCTTTTACACCTTTTTCTATTTACCTCGGAGGTCTAGAAGAGGAGTCGCCACTTTTGAGTCTCCTGAGCTGGTCGAGCCAGTGGTCCTCGGGCACCTGCCCCACACATTCGGGGGCGGGGCACCTGGGAAACGACACCCATCTCAAGGCTTCCATGACCGTCGCCATGTTCTCTCACATCAGGGGCGTGATCCACTGGCTCTCATCCTCACTGAATTCCCTAGATATCGACGCCTCCATCTCCCTCTCTGCGGTCATCGTAGCTTCCTCATCCACCTCCTCCTCGAGTTGCTCTCTCGCTTGCATCCCGTGGCCGTTCAGATCCAAGCGAGAGACATTGTTCTCCACGTGATCGCACCTGATACTAGGGTTTGACGGGGAGTGACGAGCGAGATCACCACCATTAGAGTGGATGAGCGAGACTTTCTCACTATTGTTAGAGTCTACATAGGCGGAGATTGGGTGGTAGTGTGCTCCATAGGCGAGAGCGTCGGAGCTTACGTCGGAGTCACCGTCGCTCAATGGGTCATCTGTAGCTGGTAAGATCGACATGTTGGGAGTAAGGCAGAGATGGGGTGGCGTCTAGTTGTGGAGAGAAAAAGTGAGAGATTATTGAAGGAATTATCGAGAAGATCTACCTACCCGGGCGGATCCTTTCTGCACTGTCGAGGGTCAGAATGGACGCCAAGAACATCCCAGCATTACCTCGGAGCCAAGATGTCGGCAAGGGGACCCGGTGGCCAGGGAGGGGCCTTAGCTCTCCATTTCACCTGCCGTGCTCAATCGCAATGTACTCAGGATCCAGGGAGAAGAGAGGGGAAGGGGACGGGGGAGGAAGAGAAGCAGGGAGAGGAATGGGTTTGATTGGGGGGGGATCGGATGTTAAAATGGAAATAAATGAGGACATGAAAGGAGTGATTGCTCCCTCTGTAGATGTAGCCATCAAGGCTTCCTCCGCCACTGTTCTTCTTCTCTCTTTTTTTTCTTTTTTTTCTTTTTTTCTTTTCTTTTCTTCATTTTTTTTCTTAGGGGGAATTGATTTCCCTCTTTTATTCTTTTCTTCTTTATTTTAACAACTTTCATGACTCTCAGAAGCTTGGGGTGCCTCAGGGTAGCATCTTTGAGGCCACAGAAAGGGTGTCACTCAGTCGAGCTTTTCTTTTCTTTCGCCTGTAAAGAGGAGGGAGGGCAGGAACAACCCCCTCTCTCCGTAGAGGCATATGAGCTGGGCGCTCTAGATGAGCCGTTCTCCAATGCGGGCTTCACTGCCACAGTATTTAGCATATTTTGAAAGCTACCCCCAAGAGGCCAGGGAGGCTGGCCATTAGGAGGAGAGTCTCCAAATTCTGCTGGGACGGCCCGGTGTTGAAGATGAGAAGCCCGAGGTGAGACCGAGCCTGAGGTAGACTTCAGTCACGAGGACTGTCGGAACAGCACCTACAGATCATCAAAATAGGCAAACACCATTTATTAAAAAGTCCATAGGGCCCCTACTCTTGGCAAGGAGATGAAGGGAAGCCTAGTCCCACCGAGGGTGCCAGACTTGTGGATGCACTTTCGGGAATATTGCTTCTTTTCTTTTATTGGTTTGGCTATTCATTCATTCATTTATTTGATCATTCATTTATTCAGTTTATTAGTGTGAGGGCGTACCAGTCACTTAGGTGACGATTTATTCGGGCTTCGAGGAAGCCCATGGTGCACTCGATCTGACTAGTCAGATAATTGTGTGTGTCGTATTGGGATAGAGAACCCGCCGTACCATAAAGGCTATGACATTAATTACATCCCCTCAGAGAGGGAAAAACCCTTGATTGATTGCCAGAAAAAGGGGCCCGATGGCCTAAAGTTCATAATAATAAAGCGAGAGCAAAATCTCAGATTGCGTTTACACAAACCCCGCATTGGGGCGTAAACATTCACAGATATGCATGTTGGTCACTCACGGGCCATTCTTTATTCAGACGGAAGTCCGCATTTACAGCGTAAGAGACGGTGATAAAACCATGCAAATGTCTGCTGTGAGTACGACAAGTTTAATGCAATTGAATTAGATATTCTGCTAGATTGATTACTCCTGCTTAATGTTATTGAAATTCTGATAAATTCTAGCCAATTCTAAAGTTATGTTCATTTGAAGCATCTGCCTTTGCTTTCATACTAGCATCTTGTCCTTAGTTCTGCATTGGAATTACTTCTCTTTTCTCTTAAGCTTATATCTACCCTTGACCTTGATGTTCATTAATGATCATCCTTTCTGCTAAATCTAGTGTCATGTTATATCATTCATGTATTACATGCTCATGTACATGATTAATTGGCTAATCACTTATATCCTGCTTGATGAGAGATGTAATTCCTATTGAGCATTTTTTCTCACCCAGTTCCTGTTAACATTTTTCAAGTAATAATGATGAAGACAACCAATCAGATGGGGAAGGGCAAGAGAGATGAGGGTTGTGGAGGATCGAGTCGGTGTCTTTTATTTTTCTTGAGTCTAGTCCTGTATCTTTGAGTCTTTTCTTTTATTAGTAATGCAAGTTGAGTCAAGATATGTAATTTGACATTTTGATATTAAAAAGGAATTATAATTTGTTAATATTATCTGGCCTTGTATTTATGTCTTATGATTTGCACTGATTATTCATGACTTTTCACTGCCACGTTCGAGCAATACATTCACTGCTATCGGTTCGGGACGTGGCAAACGTGCTCAGAAAAGTACTTCTCTCGGAAGAGCTTGAGGAACTCCTCCCATGTAATTTGAGCATTATGGATATGAGCAGAGGTGGCCTTTCACCATGTTCAGGCGTCCTTGTTTAATTGAAAGGTAGTATGCAAGACCTTCTCCTAGTCTGAGCATTGCATAACATTGAAGATGCGGTCCATTTCGTCGATCCAATTTTTTGCTTCATCTGGATTGGACAAACCCGAGAACCGTGGAGGGTTCATACTCCGAAAGTTTCGGTGTAGATCATCAGCGCCAGCACGCGTGCCAGCATGTGCCATAGTCTGTAGGGCATGGGTAAGACCTGCAACTGTTTGTTGCATAGCTTCCCAGTTCATGTGGTTAGCAGCAATTGTGAGGTTCCTGAGAAAATAACAATTAATTATTTTCTTTGAAAATTTTAGGGGTTAACCTAATTAACCTTTAGGATAATTCTTAATAAAGATCTAACATAACCCGGGCTCTACCGATTCAATGGGACGGGGGGGGGGGGGTGGAAGCCACGCCGGTTCAAGAGGACCTGGGCCCTTGGCCGCTGGCTCATGCTCAAAGGAGGGGGGCCGCCAGCTCATGTGTGGCCAGTTCATGCCCACAAAGGGCTTGCGCACCGATTCAACACCATGAGGGGGAGTGTGGCCGATTCGTTGGCTTTGAGGGGCCTGCACCGGTTCACATGCATTGAGGGGCTTGCGCCAGTTCATGCTACCATGGGGCTTGGCTGATTCATGCTAAGGGAGAAGGGGGCTTGCGCTGGTTCATGCTGCCATGGGGCTTGGCCGATTCATGCCAAGGGAGGAACCTTGGCGCCGTATCAATGGGTTAGTGGGCCTTGGCTGTCAGTTCTAGGGGGAAAGCCCCCCTTGTATTCTTCCTCCTTTCTTGTTGTTGTTCCTTCATTTTCTTTTTGTTCTCGTGTGCGTCAACATGTATGTATCGACGCAGCCAGGGGCTGTGTTGGCGCGACTTGTGAGGCGCACCGACATACTTCTTCTTTCCTCCATTGCCCTTGTTTGGCTTGGAATGGCTTGACACTCTTGACGGTAAATTTTAGGTGTCCACAAATGCCCCCCACCGGTGTGGCGCAAGGGATGAGTGCCCAGGACCCGTGGGTGTAGACTTTTCGTCATATCATTTTATTCCCTGAGTTGACAAGTCGTCGACAGAGTGTAAGTTTGCAGGAAAGCACTCACCCCTTCAGCGAAGGGATGAGGGGTTCGTGGGCCAAGAAGCTTGGCCTTAGAGGGGTTTAATCATCGACATTGGGTGAACGCCGAAGCAAAAAGATAGGGTTTCATGCGTCAACCTAGATGGAATGTCTGGGTCGAAAAGAAAAGGTCTTTTTATTCTTTGGCTGGGACGGAAAGTCTGTCTCAGAGTGATAGGGGTCTTTTCATTCTCTAGTTGGACGGAAGATCCGATCCAGAGTGATAGGGGTCTTTTTATTCTCTAGCCGGACGGAAGGTCCGATCAAGAGTGATAGGGGTCTTTTTGTTCCGGTTGAGTGGAATGGTCTTTTTGTTCTCTAGTCGGGACGAGAAGTCTGATCAAGAGTGATAGGGGTTTTTTCGTTCTCTAGCCAGACAAAAAGTCTGATCTAGAGTGATAGGAGTCTTTATAGTGAGTAGGCCCGTTTCGATTTTGGTATAGGCCGAAACCGATATGTTTCGGCCGATACTGCCATCCATGGGCGCGTAGCATAAGGCCACGTAGCTACTCAACAAAGACCCACACCAAGTCGAGCTTTCGGCTCTTTACGATGAGTGGGTATTCCATCAAACACTTGGTGGGCATCGTAAAACTATATATCCGCGTGGTTTTAAAACTTATACAAAAATTCAACTCTTTTAATGCCGTCGGGTATTCCTGTGGCGAAAACTGTTTCCCTCGAAGTTAACGGGGGGCAAGACGATGTTTTGAAGCGTCCAACAAACAAACAAAAAATCTCCACGTGTCTTGCTGCGAAAGAGGCTAGAAAAGGACAAAAAAAAGGTTCAAACTCATGACCTTTTATAGTGTTGACGAGGTCCACCAAAAAGAGAGGAGGGGAGCATCCTCCCTCTTCCCTCTCCACTTCCTGCTATCGGGGAAGGCCCCCTGGGCCACCTGCACACCGGGGGGACCTCCCCTCGGCACCACCTGCACCGGGGGAGCTCCCCCCGGTTCTTCCTGCACCGGGGGAGCCCTCCTGGGCCGCCTGTGTACCGGGGGAGGCCCCGGGCCACTTGCGCACCAGGGGGACCTCCCCCCGGCTCCGCTTGTCGCCGAGGGAAGGGCCGCCGGCCTTGTCCGCCTGCGCACCGCCGGGGGAGTTCCCACCTCTTCTCCTTTGGCTACTGCACCACTGGGAGAGGAAGAGCCGGGAGAGGAAGAGTCAAGGGGGTTACCTCCACCAAGGTTCCACCAGGGATCTCCTCATTGGCCTCCACCTCCTATAAAACCCAAAGCCTTCTTCTCTCTCGAGAGAGCTTTTTGGAGAAGAAGAACTCTGGTGGGAAGAAGCTTGGTGGCTGCAACCTGTGCAAGAGGTGAGAGGAGGGGGGCGCCCTCCTCCCTACTCAAGTTGTATTGAAAACTTTGCAAAAAAAAAAAAAATCCTCAAGTTAGGGCTATCTGTAAAAATACCCTCATGTCAGGGAAAATTTATGTTATTCAATATGGACAACGAAGATATAAATGACGCCCACGAACTTATGCTTCTGGAGTTTTTTTTGATGTGTCATGTTGAAGAAAATTGCAGAAATTACAAAAATACCTTTTATTGTGCCACCCCAGCGGTGATCGTCCTTTTTGGCGATCTCGTCGATGCTTGGGGAGGCATGTGGTTGTGTTTTGACCCTGGCCAAGGCATCCATGTATAGAAGGTATGACTTTAATTTTTGTTTAATTTTTCCTACTTTGGGTGTTTCTTGTGATTTGTTCTTGGGTTTCATGGTGTGTCTGGGGTTTGTCCCAGACTTTGGAGGTCGTTTCAAATGCTAGGAGGTGTCCCAAGTGCTATTAGGCAGATCTTTTGCCGCGTGGTGGCCTGGAAGGGCTATGCCAGCAACTACAATGACTTTTGAGGTGGCGAGGTTGGACACTTTAGCCTACGAGGTGTGTATCCAGGTGAGCATGGAGGTGTCCTACCTTACGGCAGGTATACTTTTGAACCAACTATGTCATGTTTTTTATATAATCCCTTTGATTGCATGGCCTTTTCATTTCTTTCCAATTATGTTCGCGAGTCCTCGTGTGGGTGTCGAGAGTCCGAGGTGGTGTCCCGTATAGTGGAAGTTGAGTCACGCATTCGTTTCCCCGTTGTTATGGCATGCTGGTGCAGTGGTGTGAGGAGTTAAGCTACTAGCTGAGTTGTATGTTGTGCCGTGTAGATGGTGTTTGGTGTCTCTGACTGGAGTTGGGCTTAGATCCTTGGTTTGGCGCATGAATTACCAGGTTATATGTGGATGTCTGTGCTCTAGATTAGGGTGTTAGAGTTTCTCACACCATTTTTCTGGAGTTAGTCTGATGCGTTAGAGGTTGTCTCATAGCAAGTGCCAGAATTTTCTCTGTGGTGTGTTGCCCTATGTTGAGTTGCGCAATAGAAGCATGGTCGACTAACCCTAAGGGGGGAGGTTGGCATGTTGGCATGTCATGGTGTTACCCACGAGGTTGGCATGCCATTGTCATGGCATTGTATTCAACGGCATTGGTGGGGATGAGAATTCCGGCTCTTGAGTTGAGGCTATCGAGTGGAGACTTTGGTTACCCTAGTTTCTCCCCTGAGATTGTCGTGGTTGGCTCATGGAGGAGCTCGACATATGGCTAATGCGTTGTGTAGAAGGCTTGGACCAATGGATTGGCTATCTAATGAGGTGAGTGTGGGTGGCTCCGGAGCGAGGAGTCGGTTGATTGCCTCCGATTTAATTAGTGTTTCCTAGGTCATCTGTTGTTGGTGTTGTGTGTGAGTATGTATGAGGAGTGCTTCCGGTTCCAACTGACGCATCTTGATTTTGGGGTGGTTGATTAGGCCCCCTTTCACCCAGTAGTTCTATGGGTTCACGTGTTGGGTGTGTGATGGTGAGGTTAGTTGGGGACCATTGGAGACCGAGGCAAGGTCGTAGATTAGGACCTAGATCATGACCGTGGTCTGGTGTACTCAAGGTTTGGATGCAGTGCAAGATGTTGTCCTAGGGTTTAAGTGGTCTCTGTTTGGTGCGAGGCACTGGTGGATGTTGCTCGACATTAAGATGGTGTTGTGACTGACCCTGTTGGGCCGGGTTTATCATCGCGCTTACGGATAAGTTCTGTAGGGTGGCCATGCATATGGCCATATTCGCCTTCGTCTCCTTAACTTCAGTGGTACCTTCGTAGATAAGCTTGAGCTTGTCCCACATTTTCTTTGCGCTGCTGCACATGGAGACATGAGCATACTTATTTGGGTGAATAGCGCACTGAATAATATTTAAAGCATTAAAGTTCACAGTCACTTTCTTAATGCTATCATCATCCCTCATATTCTCATCAGGATGTAAAACATACTGACCATTCCTAATGACAGTCCATATTTCATGACTTTGAGCACGTAAAAATACAGTCATCCAATTCTTCCAGTAAGGATAGTTGCTACCGTCAAAGAAGGGTGGCCTATGAATAGAATGCCCTTCGGACATCAACCCCTTGTTGAGATTGTTGGCCATTCCTAACAGATCTCTCTTAAACTGCTAGGTTTCTAAATGAAGACAAAGTCGAGGCTCTGATACAAATTATTTGCCTGATTAGAAGGCAATCAAGAGGGGGGTGAATTGATTGCCCACCCTTCTTGACAAATTTAAACTAAAATTAACCTGAACTACAGAGATGGTAAATGAAGCACTAAATCACGCTTGATTAAGATGCACAATTGCTCTGCATATAAGCACTCACAACTCTCAACGTATGATGAAAACACTTGGATAACAATGATTGAACGGACAATTTATAAAATACTCATCTCACTGACACACTCGACAAATGAACGGATGGGAGAAAATGCAATCACACAATGGCAAACCATGGCGCAGTGAATTTTTAGGTGGTTCGGATGCACCAAGTGCCATCCTACATCCACCCCTCTCACCTCAAGAGGATTTCACTAAAACCACGTTGCACGACGGCAGCAACCACCACACACGGGCGCGACGGCCCACACACGGGTTCTCAGTCGACGATGAGAAACCCCACACACACTCAGAGCACGCTCCGAAAACATCTAAACAAGAGTAGAATAGGAAAATACAAATCCCAGTTCTGAGAATGACAATCTAAGCACAAGATGACAAAGAAAATGATCAACAAGATGAATCTCCCCTAAATCTTTCAACCAAAATGGAGATGTAAGATGGCTGCTAGAGAATGAAGACACAAGAGAGAAGAATCGCCCCCTTTGTCGAAAGTCGCCAAAGCCAGGAGATGGAGGAGAGGAGGGACGCCTCCTTTCCTTCCAGCTTCAAGGATGGGGTCGTGTGTAGCAGTGTTGGGCGCAGGTTCTTCCTCCAAGAGCAGCAGCACCTTCTTCTTCTTCTCCCTGCAAGAAAGATATCACATTAGAAACACTTGGTTCTCCATTTTCAGACTTGAGAATAGGGCAATATATATTGAGGAGAAAATACCACCTTTTGACATAAGAGCCCATGCTAAACCCATCTCACATGAGACCCAATACATTAAGGATGCCCTAAGGCTAATAGGGTCATCAACCAAGCATTTCGGATTCAAAAACCATGGGTTCGTATTAAGATCCGGAAGCCTGTTCGAGAAACCCAGAAAAAGTGTCAACCCGAGTGGGTCGACCTTCGTGCAGACTAGTTCTGCCAAAAATGAATCCCAGAGAAAAAGTGTCGACCCAATGGGTCGACCTTTTTCTACGAGTGTTCTGTCTGAAGAACAAAACAAAACTCAGGATAAGAAGTGTCGATCCAATGGGTCGACCTTTTTTCCCGGGTGTTCTATTTGATAGAAAAATAGAAACCCATTGAAAAAGTGTCGACCCCATGAGTCGACCTTTTTTCTGGGACGTTCTGTTTCAGTTAAAATCACATACCACAGTGAAAAGTGTCGACACTTTTCCTGACATGGAAAAGTTCAATTAAAATGAAATGAAACTATTCACCCCCCTCTAGATCTGTAGTCATCCGTTCCAACATATTGTTGCTGGCCCAGATGGTCCTCAAGCTCATATTCCTTCCAGGCCCATGTACCCTTCTCCCCTTGGAATGGGCTCTCATTCTTCTTCTTCTCAGCTCGGATCCTCTTATCCGGCCCATTATCATAATTTGGGTCCAAGTTGGACTGCATTTTTCTCGATCTCTCCCTACCCAGGAGATGATCGCTCAAGCCCAATGCTAGCTTGATGAACTTCAACGTTGAATCGATCCCAAACCTTCTTTGAGTGTCCCATTCGCATTTCAAAATCTTCAACTTCCACCTCCTTTACAAATCCCAGTATATCACCGCTATGGTGGAATCGGTGACCCCTTTGTGCAGTTGAAGGAGTTCATTTACGAGTCGGCCCAATTTCGACATGACCAACGCTTGATGGCCTATTTATTTGGTCTATCTTTAGAAGGCCCAGCTCGAGATTGGTTCTTCTCCCTGCCGCAAGAGCATGTTATGAACTTTCAGATTGTGCAAGATAAGTTTATTCAGCAGTATCAAGACTAGGTTGGGCCTAGATTTTCTATCATGGATCTGTCCCATGAGAAGATGAAGGCCGATGAGGAGTTCTACACATTTGCTAACCACTGGCGTCGCCTAGCCACGCAAGTCCCGGGACACATTCTGGAGCAGGAGCAAATCAAGATGCTCATTTCCAACGCAATGCCTGAGTATCACTTTATCTTAGCCCTTAATGATATTACCTCTTGGCAATAGCTTTGTAGTAGAGCCCGCTTCGTTCATCAACAATTCCACGATTCCCTTCATCTCGAGTCCCTTCCACCTTCTACATCCCCCTACACTTTACCATCCACATACACCCCTTATGCACCATCCACAAGTCAGTCTTTCGCCACCTACTTGCCCTCCACAAGCCAACCTTCCACCACGTATCCCTCCGTGAGTCTGCCCTCCACTAGCCCATATGCTTCCTATCAACCATCCGCGAGTTCACCATCCACATACCAATCCTCCACACATCAACCCTCCATGAGTCCACCTACCACCATCCACGATTAGTGTAATATCCTGGATCTTTGGCGGATCGTTGTTAGGTCCTGTCGGATCTCTATTGAGTTTCGGATCCTTTTAGAAGGACACTTGGGAACTACATGATGGACATGCCGACACAACGAGACACGATAGACTAACTCGAACACCAACCTGGACTCTAACCAATATTTGGTACGTGGCGGAGGTAGAAACCTCACCCAAGGGGCTACCTTCCAAATAGGCGTAACCTATCTTTCCAGTAACGTCTTTTGATATACCGGGGATTGGGATGAAATGTAAACCTAAGACAAGACAACCTTAGACTCAATACTCTTTTTTTTAATGCAAAAACTACCCTAGACTCAACCTTTGCTTTGATACCAATTTGATGCGAGAAGGACAGCGAACCTGGGACTCTAGCTCGCGGACGTCCCTAGCAAGGGAAACGCGTGGATCTGTGCGGTTGAGAAACCGACAATGAGTGTCGGGTATTAGCTTTTCCACGTGGTCGGGTCAAGTCACGGGACGGGTTCCACCCACTCACTTTCATAGCGGTGATAAAATTTGACAAGTTAGTTATCCTATCACTCTAGCAGCAGCATAAGAAAATATACGAGGAAAGCAAATGCCAAGTAGGGAGCGGACATGATACCTCCATGCTCCGGGCGTGGGGAAGATGACCCCGGCTGAAACTCGTACTCCCAATACAAACAAATACAATAATTTACAGAAATGTAATTCACTACCCACTCCATGCAGGGAGGTAAAGGGCTACAGTGGTGGCCCGAGAGTAACAAGCTCGGGTTGATGGGCTGCTTCTTGGGCAGCTCCGATGGTTCTGACGCGCTGCTACTCGGACGGTAGCTTGCTGTCCACGGACTGGTTCTTCTGATTCAACACTACGTGACTCGGCGAGAAAAATTCCTGTGATCACCACGGACGTCGGATCGACGCGAAACTAGTGCCGTTGCGAAGCTATCTTGGAGATCTACGACTGTATTTTGTTACAGGAATTTTCCTATCTCTTTATTCTTTTTTGTGGAATTAATTCTTAGACTGCTTCTACTGGCCTAACTCGGGTCAGATCTGCGCGCCTTCACGAAAATAATTCTTGCTCCCATATCCAATGTCAGATCTAGGCAAGATCGATGTTGTTGAAAAGTTGACTTGAAGGGATACAACATATAATTATTTAAAATCCATCCAATAAAGGTATTGGAAATGAAAACCTCTATGGTTTGCTGTTACTTATACACATTGTATTTTATGTTTCATTATGATTGTGCATTCAACCTATTTCTGCATGCATACCCTTGCACCTTAAAAGAAAAGATAATGATTTTGGCCTAATTCATGCAAGCCCATGCATCTCCATGATTTAACTTTGTTGTAGCATAGTTTATCCTTCTACCAACAAGTTTTCCATGCATTGGTTGCCCTAGAATAGGCCTTGCATGCCCTGTTTACTTCCTTTCTATTGCAGACAAGGAAACGGTCCATCAGAGATCGCTATCTCCAAATAGCGGCCACCCGATAGACCGCCACTATCGGCACTTCCTGAAAATAGTCTAGATATGGCCGCTTTATGTTCCAATGTGTTTAACCCGAGGTTTGACCCACGAGTTGATTTTCCTATGTTCCTAGAAGGTCTATTGATTGTCTGGAACCTAATATCTTGTTCAATAAGCTATTAAGGAATTATTAAAGTTAAGGAAAATGTAGTTATGCTGTCAGATTCCTCCCGTAGCGTGACCTTATTCTTAATTCGTTCTTTGAAGTTTCTTGATCATATTTGGTACGCTCTTACCTTGATGTTGTTATCATGAACTATTACTTGAACTTGTTACATTATTGGCCAAACTTTAGTGTTATACTCGTGGAAGTAGCTTGATTTATAACGTAAAGATATAGATCGAGCACTGATTGTGTCCAAGGGCTCGACACTAGCCCTCTCGGCTGATTGCTGGAAACATACTATAAACCATGGGGTATGATGAACACTGGCGTCACATTACGTCAGGAGTATTTTTTTTTATAAATAG
Organism: Amorphophallus titanum; assembly: GCA_024336825.1. Lineage (NCBI taxonomy): Eukaryota > Viridiplantae > Streptophyta > Magnoliopsida > Alismatales > Araceae > Amorphophallus > Amorphophallus titanum. The sequence continues at coordinate 26,005,288 of JANBPO010006859.1, forward strand.
GTGAAATCCACGAGTCTATATCGTGATTGAATTTACATGCTTGACTTTCTAGTGCATAGCCTTTATGGTTATGAAAAGTGCATTCTCGTTACGTGCTAGTATATTCTCATTCGTGAAAGGCCAAATTTATATTCTTGCTATAATTTTGCTTGATCATGTCCATGTATCTTGCTCACATCTTGTTAACTATTGCTACTTTGGTTTGATCGCGTGTTTTGTCGTAATTTTCTATCTTACCTTAAAGAGATAAAATGCTAAATACTTAAACATTGCCTTCATGTTGATATGAAGATACCCACTGAGCAAGTGTACTCATTACCCTACCTTTCTAGCCTTTTTAGGAAACTCTAGCGGTAAGCACGGAAGAGCCAACTACCCAATTCATTGCCGGTTCCTCAACCGTGCACGGTCCCACGCATTCCTCGCTTAGGGACGCCCATGAGCTAGAGTCCTAGGCCGCGTGTCCATCCCGCATCAAATATGCAGATAAGTGGAAGAGTTAGCTGCTGATTTTTCAAGAAGCCAAGCTGAGCCAAGAAGAGCCTTTGAAAAGTCTTCAAGCTTTCAAGCGAAAAAACCCATATTAAGACTTCCTATGATTTCTTGAGCAAGTTCTTAGCAAAACATCAGCATTGCAAAGAGTTGAGAACAAGCAAGCAAATCATCTGCAACTCTTCCTCATGCTCAAGCACTGGCTCACAGCAAATCAGCAACTATAGTTTTTCTGAGACCTCACATTACTGATTTAGTCTACGCCTTTAGCATTCTTTTGGAATATTTCTTTACAAGGCTTTTTATAATTCAAGGTTGCATCTCTCTTCATTTCTTTTATCTTGAAGTCACTGAACTACATTGTACACCACAAGCCTCCTAAGAGGCATCATTCTTAATTACAACTTGTATCTCCTTGAGAAGGAGTGATACTTGCTTGCGAGCAAGGGTGTCCAGCAGAAGGACCGTATTCTGTGTAGGTTTGGTTGATACCTTAGAAATTCATCTGGGATTTGGTTGATACTTGGAAGACTCAGCTTAGACTCCCTATGTAGAGGAGTGCCCAAGGTGTGGTTGAACACCTGTGAAAAATAGCCAAGAATAACTTGTCTTGGAAAGACTAGTGGAACTTAGGGATTTATCTGAGGAACTGGATATAGGTGTGATTGGAGGTCACAACCGAACCAGTATAAAATCTGTTGTGTACAACTGTGTAATTACTTTTCGTGCCTCAATTTTTTGTTGCATTATTAGTAAATATCATGGTTGCATACTTAAGTGATATATTATAATCAATTAAATCTTTTATTACCCATTCACCCCCCTCTAGGTCTATCCATATACTGGCCAACAATCCATAAGTAGTTCAATCTATCTTTCTATTTCTATGACGCTACCAAACTGTAGGTAAGGTACCCCTATTGCCTACGACATCGACCGTAGGCAATATATAAACTTACAAAACCATAGGTATAGCCTAATCTATACCTACTACTTATAGAACTATAGGTCCAATTCTTGAAACCCATTCTTCAACAAGCATATGGCAAACAAGCATATGGCAAATCCATACACCATAGCAAGAAAACAAAGATGTTCAAGCACATGAACCAGGAAGCCACAATAATACACCACTAACAAACCTTTTTTCAAATAGTAAATAACCATTTTGTAATCATCAAAATCACACAATCAACAAAGAAGAGTGCAAAAAAAGCTCTGAGAGAAGAGGGAGAGCGATCCTTAAAGTTCTTCAGATCCCCAGTCTGCTGATCACGCTGAGGAGATCTGATGTAAAGTTTAAATCAAAGCTGATACGAGTTCACATCAAAATACGAGTTCACATCAAAGCATCTTCATCCATTGGACGCCAAAGACTCAAGTAGCTGCATCTTGGCCTATCTCTAGCCTTTAGTGCAGAAGAAGAAGCTCTATCGAGGATTCAGCAAAGCATCTTGAAGTGGAGGTTGTGAATCTGGAGTCTAACAAAGATGCATCCTAGATCTCAGATAAGGCAACTTCGTATGATCATACCTTGACATTTCCAGTCTATTTTTTCTTTTTTCGACGTGTCTTTCTTTCTGTTCTTGTGACTAGAAATCATCTGGAACATCCCTACCTTGTGAGTGGGAAGATAGACCGAGAGTTTGTCTCAGATCTATGTGGTTGGGCCCAATGTGCCCATTAGCTGTTTCTTAGCTATGCGTGGAGAGAAGTTTCTCTGTAAGAAGCTATGTAATCAATGGTGTTTGGGAAGATTTCTCAGTTTCGTGTGTGGCACTTAGTGAAGTCTCACTCAATTGAGTGAGGGCTAGATGTAGGCCTCCAGATTGAGGACAAAACCACCTAAAAAATTGCGTCTCATTTTATGGTTTGCTGCTAGTTTGCTGATTCTGCATTCTCTGGCACAAGATGATTGCTTAGGACCGATCTGCTAATTCAACATACTTCAAGAATTATAGCATCTTACATTACATCTATTAGTTACTTGACTTGTTTGCTCAAAAAGGGGGCATATCTATTCAACCCCCCTTCTAAATTAGCTGTTCCATATCCAACATCGCGGTCTCATGACTGACCACATTCTGATTGCAGAGTCCTGCACCCCGTGGGCTCCGTTTTCTTCGACTGAAGGCACCTAGGACTCCTGGTTGGTGCATTTTAGTGACGGATTTTTCTCTCACCAATCTATCGCAAATTATCGACGAAAAATCATCCACCATAAATTCATCCCTAAATTAGAGACTACATCATTCCATCACAAATTGGTCACAAATTTTGTCATAAATTATAAAAAAAAATTAATATATTTTTTTTGTCCGAGATCGGTCACTAAATTGTCTCAACCCTCTTGTTGCGGCGGAATTTCCTTCTGTCAGTAATCTGCTGTTATTTTGTGATGAATTAGTGACAAAATTTTTCATCACTAAACTTTGCCGCTAATAGCTTATTTCTTGACCTCTCCGACAATCTCCGGCTGTGGGAGGACCGAAGACTGACGGGGTAGAGGAAGGACCGAGGGAGAGGATGGGGATGGGAGGAGGAGGAAAGTCTCGGGGAGGGGCGATCGGCACCGACTCGGAGTGTGGTTAGGGCACGTGATGGCGAGCGATAGTGGCAGGGAGGAACTGGCCGATGTCGGCGGTGCGAAGAGGAGAGGGAGAGTACAGCGTGGCAGTAGGGAAACCCTGGTTCATGCATGGACAGAGGGGATGGGGTGGGGCATGGTTGCGGAGTTGAACGAGAGGAAAAAAGAAAGAATGCGCCTGGAGACGTCCAGATTGAGTTCGAGCCCGGTGCAGTTCACCGACAGCAATGACGTGCTGACCGCCGTGAAGGAAAGCATTGCGGAACTGGGGGCGTTTTTCCCCTGGGCGACGCCGAATTACATGATGCGGGACGCACAGGATTATATCGCCGAAGGCGTGAAGGCCGGTGTCACTGCCGAGCGCGCCGAAGCACAAGAAAAGGTAATCGATAATGTCCAGACTGCCAACGAAACGCGCGCCGCTGTTCGCGATCAACGCCAACGAGCCGGTCAACCCGGCGTCGAACGTGAAGATGATCTCGACCGCGACCGCGCTCGAGCTCCTCGGCCCGAAGTTCAAGTACACGACGCGGCTGCTCGGACCCGAGCCCGACCCCGTCCCGCTCCGCCTCGAGACGCTCGAGTCAGAGGCATGTGACGGCTATCGCCGGGACAAGATCGTCTTTGACACCGAGGACACCATGTCGGTGCCCGCCTATCTCCTCGTGCCCGACGGCCGCGAAGGGCAGCCTCCGGGCGCGGCGATCCTGGCCTGCCATATCTGTGGGATTGGTAATGCTAAGGCTATAAGAAGTATCAAAAATCATATTAGAAGAAATAATGTTCATTTGGTTTGTATCATTGATCCAAAGATACCTGTCGACAGATTGGAAGAAATTAGATTAAAGTTAAATTTTGACTTTTCTTGTGCTAATCAGGAGGAATCTTCCAAAATTTGGCTCTTTTGGCAATCCTCTATCTCTGTTTCGGTTGTGCAAAGGCATGCTCAATTTATCACTATCCAGGTTCAAAATGGAGACTATGTAGAGTGCTATGCCACCTATGTATATGCCTCTTGTGATGCAACTATCAGAAGACATCTGTATGATGATCTTACTCAGTTTGGTGACTCTATTGATAAATCGTGGATTCTGGGAGGGGACTTTAATGCTGTCCTTTCTCCAGAGGAAAAAAAAGGGGGTACCATTTGTTTCATTAATTCAATGATTGATTTTCAGGGGTTTGTGGCAGTGGCAGGATTGCTTGATGCAGGTTATGTTGGAAATCCCTTCACTTGGACTAATAATCAGTCTGGGGTGGGGAACATTCGAGCCAGGTTGGATAGAGTGTTATTTAATGATAGTTGGGCTGAGAAGGAACCATCTGTTACTGTTGAACATTTGATGAGAGAGCCTTCAGATCATTCCCCTATGTTGTTGTACTTTCCTCAATTAAATGCTGGTCCTTCTAGATTTATTTTTCAACACATGTGATTGGAGGATGAAACCTTTAAAACTATGGTGCAGAACACATGGAACTCTGTACAAAAAATGCACTATAATGCCTTCTTCAACTTACAGTATAAGCTTAAAGCATTGAAGGAGGTGATCAAACTGTGGTACAAGGACCATTATGGTAACATTTTTGAGAGGAAAGATAAGGCAGAGGAGGAGGTGCTAAAGGCTGAAGCTGTTTTTGATGAAGATCCATCCGAGGACAATAGAATATCTTTACATGTGGCCCAAGCTGAGCTTCGGAGGTGTTTTCATAGAGAGGAAATTTTTTAGAGTCAAAAAGCTAGATCTAACTGGTTGCAGTTGGGGGATCGTAATACAAAATTTTACCATCTACAGGTTAAACTTAAAAGAGCCAGAATGACCATATATAGAATTAAATTAGAGAATGGTGACTGGTGTGAAGAGGAATTTTCAGCCCCTCCCCTTGCCATCCTCTATTTACACATGTGTATAGTGTCATTGGAGAAGTTAATGAAGATTTTGTGTGAGAAATTTATGTAAGAGAGTGATTCTCTTCCCCCTTGGGTGTGATGCCCTAAACCCCCCCCAATCCTGTGTTGAGATTATCTTGGCATGTGACTCGCCCCCCCTATCCTCCCCTTTCTTTTCTTATCTGGTTCTTAGAAAATTACCAAAGGTGCTCCTTCAAGTCTGGAAGATATTGGCGCTGGTTTCATGTTGATCAGAGCTCCGGATCGCCGGCAACAATTCCGACGGTGAAGTCGCGCAAGCCAGTTCGAGTCTGCTGTCCTAGAAACTGAGTTTCCTGAGTATTAATTCCTACGGCCCAACACTCAAGTCCTTTGGATCTGATATCCTCATGATTCGTCAAATTTTTTGTCCTCTTCGCGTTGCCACTGGTCTCGCGTCCTTTGGAGGTCAGTGCTGATCGTGTCAAGGATTGTCGTGGGACTGCACAGACCACTCTATGCAGATCCGACCCAGAAGTAGAGGCAACTTCCAGAAGGTGCCCCGCCCTCCCCCTTGTAGATCTGACCAAATCCCTTGGTCAGATCCTTCCTCTAGACGTCTCCGACGATCTGCAACAAGCGACGCCTTGATCTGACATCGGGAGCTATTTTTCCCATAATTGTTTGTTTGCTTGTGCAGTTCAGTGTGAGCATAACCAGTGAGCTAGTCCAGGAGCTGTCACGCCCAGATCTGACAAGATCTGATGGCACCATTTGCCTGAGGTGTTCTGCTTCCAGTCGCCGACGTTTTCCAACAAACGGCACTCCGATCAGACCCCGGATCTCACTGTACCAGCCTCCGCAAGATCACTACACAGGGTGACCAGCATGGGCAGAACCGGATCAGTACCCGATCATCACCCGGATCGGCCCCGACCCGCCTTCCTCAGCTACCTTAAGTGCTGCCCGTCAACCCGAGTCCCAACAACTCTGAATATTGTGATTGTAGCCTATTATCTCCCTGTGAGGAGTGGGCCCTATTTTCTAGAATTGTAACCGTTAATCATTTGTGTGTATCGGGGTTCTTAGATCCAGCCGGGGTTTCTTTGTCACGCACTAGTTGTGGAGGTATGTGCTCGTTCCTCTACTCACATTTGCTGATTTAGTATATATTCTATCATGCTGCGTTTGTGATATTAGGGCCGTATCCAAATACATATTACCGCGGTTGAGAGTTGTGAGTGCTCGTTCCTTAGTGCCAGTCGAGTATCGAGCTCGAATTGCACACCCTAGGCGCCAGTGGTTCCTTAACCGCTGCGATCCCATGTTTCCCTCGCAAGGGACGATCGTCGAGTCAGCTAGAGTTTCTATTGAGAGACGTCTCCACCCGGAGAACACCACGGTAGTTAGCCACTCGGCTTACCTTAACGTGTTAAGTGCTGCCACACTTTGAGTCAGCCATACGTCCTAGCCTGGTCGTGTCACCCGTCTCGCATCATCGACCCTTGACTATGGTCTCAACAAAATGAAGTTTAAGGGATATGTACAAGTAAGGGGTTCACCCTTGGGGTCACCCCATTCAAAAATGATTATTTCTAAAGCAAGAAAGGAGTAAATAAAAGATCAAAACTAACTAAGATCAAGGCCATGACGAATTACCCCTAGGGATCAACACAAAAAGAATCTATCATGGACAAACAACTGAACAGGTGAAATGAGGTTGGGATAGATCTCACCAAACGTCCTCGAATCTCTTAGACATTAACGCTTATTCATGAGTTCTGTAGAAACATGCAATCAGAGTCAGATTGAGTCTTTGACAGTCTAAACTCATAACACTTACTTGATGGGGTTTTTCTTGAACCTTCAAACTTCATGATTTAAGAGAAGACAGTTATCAATTTGCAAGTCGTTTGAACTAGAGCTGTCCAAAAGTAAACTCATTCAAATTTATTCAAACATTCATTCTAGACTTATATAGTGTTTGGTCATCATCAAAATCTTATCAAGTAAGAACTATCGCATGAAGGGGGTTCAACATCTTCTTCCTCATCCTCACAGCAATCCTCTCATTGTCTTTCCGTTCTCTCCTCCTCACCCTTTCGGGGTTCTTGCCCTTTTTCATACTATTTTTGAGACTTTAGTCTGCATAGATCTCAGTTAATCCTTATTTATTCTGTATTTGGTTCCTTGTTATCATGATCTCCGTGCCTTAACGAGGGAGTTCTAGCCCTCGTCTCTCTTCCTTTTTATTCTCATTTGTCCAGTTTGATGTTTGCCACTCTTTTATGTCAAGAAATCCAATCCTTTGTTATCCTCTCCCTTTCATCCTGTCAAGCAAGTAATATAAAGCTCGTGCTATATGAAGTTCGATGATCAAGATCGCTTTAGGATGCTGGTTTCTACGCTATGGATTTGCAAAGGTATATTTATTTTGTGTAAGAATATGATATCATTGTCATTATTTCTATTACTCCTGCACATGGTTATAATGTTGGTTCCTTAAAACATGTTTGAGTGGCTTTAGGCCTTAGTTAGTTAAGCAAAATGAGTTCACTACTGCAGCACCCTTAGGTTGGTGATAGCTCCGTGCTGGGAGTTTTAGTTTCTTTCCCCGATCGATAAGGGTGACCTTTTAGCATGAGTTTTTCACACACTTCACGGCGAGCCATAGCCGATCTCTCTAGAGCAACACCATTGCTACTTTGGACATACCATGGGTATGCACAAAGGCCTTGTTTCTTCTCTGCGTGGTCGAGTAAAGGGACAAGAGATTGATGGATGAGATAACCAACCCAGGTGCTCCCCAATACGGGAGAAGTCTCAAATAGGGGCAGTCTTAACTCTCGAAAAGTAAGCTTTATTGTAATATCTGGCCAATAAGGGCTATCAAATATCAAATAAATTAAATTCAAATAAAAATTAATGCAAAATTATGAAAGTAAAAGGCATGGCAAGAGTGGCAAAGTCCCCGCAGGGGAAACCCTGGTCGTATGCGTGCCTATGGGTCCAAAAATCAAAGACACAAAGCCCCGGCGTAACAAACTATCTCTTTGAGGGGTAGTGCCTTGGAAGAAATTCGAATCTTGATATTTTTCATCTTGCATGAAGCTTATCCCCATTTTCTTCTCTCTCTCCCTCTTAGGCTGGGTTGTATCCTGGGGATGGCCTTAGTAGGGACGCCATTCTTTAGAGGGTCGCGTCGCTCCGATTTTCCTTGTAGCCCTTTACCTCCCTGTGTGGAGTGGGCTGAAATCCACATTTCTGTAATAATTATTATTGATGTACCGGGAGCACGAGTTCGGCCGGGATCGTCTTCCCCACGCCCGGCGCGTGGAGGTACACCCGCACCCCGTAGGCTCTTTATTATCTCAGTCGAAGGCTGGTCGAGGCAGAGGGAAAATATACCCGATTGAAAAGGTTTGTCTCGTGTTGGTCTTCGCGGCCAAGAAGCTGAGACACTACATGCTGTCGCACGAGGTGTGGCTAATATATCGGGCCAACCCCATAAAATATATACTCTCCCAGCCAGCACTAAAGGGCCGATTAGGCAAGTAGGCCATCATCTTGATGGAGCTCGACATCACTTACGTGCCGCAATAGGCCATTAAAGGCCAAGCTATTGCAGACTTCTTTGCGGCGCACCCAGTGCCTGAAGACTCTCCAATGATTACGAAGCTCCCCAAAGATGAGACGCTGGAGATCGGCCAGGTCCGTCAGGCCACTTGGCAATTATACTTCGATGGAGCTTCGAGAATAGAAATGTCCCCGTCGGGGCAGCCAAGAACAAGAGCTGGAGCTGGCATCATCCTAAAATCCCCGAAAGAAGAGGTGTTGCACACCTCATGCTCTATCAACAAGCCCCGCACAAATAATGAGGCAGAGTACGAAGCTCTAATAATCGGGCTCCAAGTTGCTCTTCACATGGAGATCCGAATGTTGCAAGTCTTCGGTGATTCGATGTTGATCATCAAATAAATCCAAGGGCAATTTGATGTCCGGAAGCCCAAATTACTCCCCTACCATGCCAAGGTGAAGCGGCTTATGGAGTGATTCTATTTCATTGAAATAAACCACGCCAGTTGAGGTCAGAATGCATAGGCTGATGCACTAGCAAAGATGGCCAGCTTGTTGGCAGTTCTGCCAGATGGGTCACTCAACATACGGGTAATAAATAGGCACCAAGTGCCTAGCATGGTAGAGAAGCTAGATGAAGAACAATGTGAAGCTGCTACAGCAGAAATGGTCAGCTCACCCGACTGGAGGGAGCCCCCCATGCAATGGTTCAACTACCAATGACTGTCTAAGCAAAGAGAAGAAAAGATCATATTGATCAGAATGAAGGACTCTTATGAAGTCTGGAATAGGATCTTATTCCGAACAATGGCTGACGCCAAAAGAAAAGTGCTAGTCTGCTACCTCTCCACTGAGGAGGCTTGGAGGGTCATGAAGGAGGTCCATGTTAGGTCACTAGGTGCCCATCAAGCCGGACCGCAAAGGAAGGCAGAGAAAAAGGGGGAGAGGCCAATGGGCCCCCCGCCTTGGACACACAGTCCGAAGGGAGGACCTCAGAGTCTGCAAAACCTAGAGGTACCCCCTCCAAGTGTACAGAACCCAGAGGAACCACCTCCGGTCTGCAGCACCCGAGGTGGCCCCCACCGACCTGCAACACCCAGAGAGGCCACCTCCGGGTTCCGGGTCTGCAATACCCGGAGGTGCCTCCTCCGAGTTGCTGGCACGCTTCCCAAGGAGAGAAAAAGGAGAGAGGGGTAGTCCTCCCTGGTCCCCCAATTAAAAAAGTATAAAACCCCCAAGTCTGTCATTTTCCAGCACTATTGAAGACTTTCTACTCCTCTTAGCAAGGCAACAACACTTGGCGGCTTCCTTTTGATTTTGTTGACTTCTTTACACACTGTACTTGTTGTCCTTAGTACCGGAGTGGAGTGATAACTCCGTGGCACTTCAAGAACACTCCTTAGATGCCGGGAATCACAATTATTTGGCTTCTTTTAGTGTGGATAAATGATTTTAACACCGCCCACTAGGCGTTTGATGAAATTACTGCATTAAAAACACACCATTTCTTGTGTAGAACTTCGCCCAATTGAATGCCAAGGGCATTTTTCTTAATCCACGTGTGACGGCCGCAGTTCACACCACTTTACGTCGCCACGAGGATTAAACTTAATTTTCTTAGTTCAGAAATGAATCAAAAATATGTGTGATGACTACTATTGTGGGGTTCAACAGTGCATCGTCGTTCAAGTTTAACAACCATTAGAAGGTGATCAAATTCAAGCGGAGGATGGCAAAAGTGCTCAAGGAAAACTTAAAATAAGACAATTTGACGTAGGTAGAAAGGGCATAATCATGCTAGGTTTGACTACATGCATGGCTTTAGATGCATAAAAGGTGGTGAGACATGATACACATAACTACCCCCCAAAAGTGATAAGGCTTTGATGATGATGATGTTGAGTTTCCTACACATACCACTATCTATTAAGTTGTTGATGGAGGTCGTGGGCCGAGACGCAACCAGAGACCCAGAAAGCCCAACATATGTTATCTCGATTAGCATTCTTTTGTTTATTTATTTTTCATTAATTAGATAATTTTTGACTTTCATGAGTTGTACGCATTTTTTTTTATTGAGGGTTTTATACAATTGAAGGGTCTTCAAATCTTCAAACTCCAAGGGAAGGCTGCCCAAGCTTCCTCCTTGTGCAGGTGCTCCTCCTAGTGCTCCAAGTTTCAGCTCTTGTGCTCCTTTCGAAGTCTTCCCCGTTCTCTTCTTTTTCCCTCACCAAGACCTCCTATAATCCTATTTTTAGGAGTTGGAGAAGGAAACACAGAGGTTGTCCCTCCTGGTTTGATGCATTTATTGCATTAGGAAATGCTTCCTCTTGGTTTGTGAGTGGAAAACCCTGTGCCCCCTGGTATTCTTCTTTCCTTTCTCTTTTTCTTTTTTGTTTTAGGGTGAGAGAGTGTAGAAAGAGGGGGCGAAGGAGGCTCCTCTGGGTTTGGAGACCTGAGGGGCCTCTCTGCTGGTCTTCCTTCGCCCCCCTTTTTTTGTTCGACGGGACGGCAGGAGAGTGGGAGAGAGACCCGGAGGGCTGCCTCCTGGTCTGTGCTACCAAGAGGGACTTGCTTGGGTTCGTGGGACCTGGAGGGACCTCCTCCGGGTCTGCAGAGCCCGGAGAAGCCCCCTCCAGGTCTGCAGAACCGGAGGGGGGGAACCCCTCCCAGGCGCAGCACCTGGAGGGGTACCTCCGGGTCCTTGCATCGGTTAAGAGAGAGAGAGGGGGAGGAGGGGTCCCTTCAGGTTGCTAAGCCCAAAAAGGACTATAAAAAACCCTTGATCTGTCTCTTTCTGGGATTTTATGGTTTCTTGTTCTCCTCTCCAAGATGGCTGTAGGTGGCGACTTTTGTTTGTTTCTTGACCTCTTCTTGACGCCGCTTTGTTGTCCTTGGATCCCGGAGTGCAGGGATATTGTTGTGGCACATTGGGAACACCCCTTGGATGCTGAGGATCATCATTTTTTGATTGTTTCGCTATGTGCGTACGCGGCTTAGTGCCGCCCACTAAGTGTTTGACATAATTATCGTGTATTAAAACATGTAACCTTTGTGTAAATAACCTTGCCCGACGGGTTCCTGGGTTTAAAATTAACCGACAAGTAATGGCCACGGTTTTATACCACTTTATGCCGCCATTTAATGGATTTAATTTGCATATTTCTTTTGTTCTGAAAACACTCAGAAAAATATCATGAAAATCGTGGGGTTCGACAGGGACAGCGTGCTCAAGAGAAGAAGGATCAGACACACCATTCATCTGCTGCATTCCTTTCTGATCTCTCTCAAGCCTTTTGCAATTCTATAAGCCATCTTTGAAGGCTTTTCTTTTAGTTCAAAATTGTTGTATTTCAATCTGATCTTTCATCTTGAACATTTCTGTATTTAGCATACACAATTTGCCTATTAAGAGGCATTATCTGTGTAACATCATTTAAAGAGGTGTTCTTCCCCTTGCGAGGAGGTCTTGCTTGAGGGTAAGGCGACCAGCAAGAGGTTGGCATCCTGCAGGTCTGGCTGAACCTAAGAGTTAGCTGGGGTCTTTTTGAGAAGACGCCCGTGGTGTGGCCGAACACCTAATCAAAAATGATTGGGTCTGGCTAACCCGCAAGTCAACTGGGATCCTATTGAGAGGATACTCATGGTGAGCTGAACACCTTACCAAAAATAACATTTGTACTATTCCCGATTAGGGGAGATATTGAAAATCCCAATAGTTGTTGGGTACTGGATATAGGGCTGATAGAGATCAGAGCTAAAGTAGTATAAATTCCTTCGTCCCTCGTGTGATTGCTTTTGTTATTATATTCCAACATATTTGGCTTCCGTTGCACACAAGTTTCCACTATCATATAACGATCTGTTTTGATTGATTACAATCGCCGTGTTTAAGTCATATTTCATTGCGATTAATTTTTATAAGCCCATTCACCCCCCTAGGTTGACAGCCATATCTGGACAACATTTGACTCCCAGTTTTCAGGAGGAAGCCGGACAGAACATGGCCCATCAAAGAAGATTGCATTGTGTAGCAGTTGATCATGCACGCCACTCTGTGGTCTTTGTGGGATGAGCGGAACAATAGGATCTTTAGGAGGGAAGCTAGAGTGGAGGGCTCTATTGTATCTTTCATTTGTGATAGAGTGAGGGAATGGGCGGAGTTACCTTGTAATGTGAATTGTCTCAACTCCCCTCTTTTTGTTTTGCTGGGGGGTTAGTGTGTCTCACACCACCTTAGTGTCTCTTTTGTACAAGGATATTTTGGAAGTGCTTTATATCCCCTTTCTTAATTCGCATCCAACAGTGGTACTATCCACTTTCAAAAAAACAGATAGAGTACACTCTAGCCAAAATTAATTCTGGAAAACACCACACCTATCTTTTTATCCCATCCGAGTCTTCAGACTCGTGGGAGGCGGGCCGAGGTTTGAGTCGCATCGGTTCCTTTCTGGTACTCGGATCTCGGGTCGTCACAATTCTGTTTAGTGTTAGGCGTGATTCTCTCCCTATGCCGTGAAGGTGGAGGTACCGACTGGACTGTCGTGGCCCCTTCCAGCTGAGGGACTATTGTCGCCCTTGTGTATGGGCACGGTTCTTCCGCTAGTCTTAGCTAGGGATCGAGAGATTCTCCCGAGAGTGTCGGTTCCATGTGCGGCTGTGTGGCCTTGTCTGTGGGTTCGTCAGTTAGGACGGACTGTCCGACTAGGGTTGTCGAGGTCGTTTTGGGGGCGTGTGTGCATGTATTTCTCGGGTTGACTGTCTTCTAGTCCTGGTTACCATGCTTGCATTGTGCCGGTGTTAGCGTGTTGTGGCTGCTGCTGTAGTGCTTTACTGTTGCTCCTACGCCCGTACTCTGTTGCTTCCATAACTGCTATTCTTATTACTTTCCTTACTGCTGTTGCTTCTGTTGCCACACTTTTGTTACTGCTTCGGTTGTAGTGGGGTTCCGCGGGACTCCTATTGAGCCTATAAGATGAGGTTCACCCTCTGCTTTTCAAGTGCGGCGTTCTCCTGGGAGTGGAGTGTTCTAGTCGGAGGTTCTTTAGTTGTCAGCTCCCCAGGCCTAGTGTTCACTCGGTGTTGGGTACGTTCTTTTTCCATGTTGACTGTACTTGTGAATTAGACTCTGTAGTTATTTAATTGATATAAAATGTTAATTATTTCTTGTTAGAATTGTAGATTAATTAGATTGATGTACCTTATTGTTATTGTTTAGAATTTCAATGCATAATCACACCAACCCTTTAACCCTTCCGGCCCTCCCGGCCCTTGGGTGACAGTTTAGGATCCGAATGGTATCGGGTCATTCCCGGTATCTAGATCTTGGGTCGTTATAGCTAGACAGCCAAGGTATTGGCCGCCCACCCTGGGCCATCCTAGGGGCTGGGCGGCCATCGACTTGGGGGCCCAACAGGTTGGGTGGCCAGCCCTTTAACTGCCCAGACCATGTATCAACAGGGAATTGGGCGGCCACAGCAGTGGCCGCCTTCTACCTTGGGCTGTCCCTTTTGGCATTGGGGAAGAGGAGTTATGTAGTTTGAGAAATCTGTTGACTCTTTTAGAGGCTACTACAGGTCTTTAAATTAACTGTACAAAGTCTGAAATAATTGGTGTGGGTTGCCAAAGGAGAAGCTGAAAGTTATAGCTGGAATCTTGAGATGCAAGATGTCTAACTTTCCTATTAGGTACCTGGAGTTACCACTAGGGTGCATGACTGGAAGGATCTTATTCAGAGATTTGATCAGTGGTTGGAAGGCTGGAACGCTTAGTTATTATCAGCTGGAGGGAGATGGATTCTATCCAAGACCATCCTGTCTTCTCTAGCAATGTATCATTTGTCTATTTTAATGTCTCCAAAGATGGTAGTGAAAAAGATTGAAGCGAATAGGAGAATTTTTTTCTAGAAAGGATCACATCCTCAGAATAAAGGGCTTCATCTTCTTAGACGGGACAAGGTGTGCAGAAGTAAAGAGGAAGGACGGGTGGGTTTGGTCAGTGTGGCAGACTTTAACAAGGCTTTACTGGCAAAATAGCTTTGGAAACTTGGGGAGGATAGATCATCTCTGTGGCAAGAGATTGTGAGGATGAAGTACTATGCTGACTCTTCCAAATGGGCTTTGTCTCCAACCTTGTCATCAAGACTGACCCAAGGGTGGAGGACCGCAGATTTTATGAACATATCTATCATTCTCTTTTGGAGATGGTAGACGGAGTACATTCTGGGAGGATCCTTGGATGTCCTTCCAACCTTTTGCCACTCTTTATCCCCATTTATATTCTCTAGCCCTGTCAAAAGGACAAGTGATTCAGAATTTTATTCTGAAGGAAGATGAGAGACAGACTTGGCAGCTGAAGTTCAGAAGAGACTTGACGGAGATAGAGATTGGGTAATTCACTTTTCTATCTGCCTGCTTGAATAGCATCCGAATGGTTAACGGTGAACAAGACTCCAGATGTTGGAGATGGGAGAAGGATGGTATCTTCTCTGTCAGATCATGTGTCAAAACTTTTGCAAGATGGAGGTTGCAGAGTTACCTGGCATAATCTGATTTGGAAGATGAAGATTCCTAATAAGGTGGAAATTTTCTCTTGGAACCTGATGCGAAGTAGACTCCCCACAGCTGATAGATTAACTAGGATACTTCTTTGTATGATGGATGTTCTATCACTGTTACACCTGAATTCTCTCATGAATGCACTTGCATGATTCTTACACCTTAAGATTTGTTTCTAATTTGCTCATCTCCTGAATTAATGCATAGTCTGGCATTTAGTCTATTTTCCTCCACCATCACCTGAATTCTCTCTTTCCCTCCTTTTTCCTGATGGCAAAGGGGGAGAGTGAGTTGATCAATGAGTTGACATACCATCTTGTTGCAATCACCTGATTGCATTGCATTCCCATCATCAAAAAGGAGGAGAATGTTGAGACTCCTCTGGTTTGATAGGCAGTAGCCTTGTGCTCTGTAGTTTTGATGATTGGCAACGCAACAATGGTTTCATGACTGGCAATTGACAACATATGATTCGCAACTACATTTTATTTCTTGCATGTTTAGGTATTGGTTTAAGGCTCATTGAATGTATTTTTCCAATGTCTGAAATAGCGTTGACCCATGGGGTCGACACTTTGTTTTGTGGGTGCACATTTTTCATGCAAACAGAACACCCGTTGAACACTTGAGCTAGCAAAAGTCCATGCATTTCTGCATCCATGCATACATAAGTCCATGCATGAGCAGTGCACGTATTGTAGCAAGGTCCACCTGCATTCTTAAGTCCGTGCAAGTGTCTGTCTGTTGAATGTTCAAGTCCGTGCATGTACTGTAGCAAGGTCCACCTGCATTTTTAAGTCCATGTATGTTTAGGTCTAAGTCCATGCAGGTTCTTTTGTTGATTATAAAGTTCGTGCACGTACTGTAGCGAGGTCCATGCATATTCGTATTTCGTTGCATGTCAAGTCTGTGCACATCCTTCGTATGGGACTTACAGTCTAAGCACAAACTGTTCCAAACTCAGAGCACATCCTTACTATGGCATTTAAGGTCTGAGCACACACTGTTCAAGTCCATACATGTTTATATGTTAAGTCTTGTCCAAGTCCGTGCATGAATAGTGCCTGTTCATCTCATGCCATATCATAAGTCCGTGCACATTCCACCGACTTGCATATTCATAAGTCCGAGCATGTTTCGTTCAAGTCCGAGCATGTTTCGTTCAAGTCCGAACATGTTCAAGTCCGAACATGTTTAAGTCCGAGCATGTTTCGTCAAGTCCGAACATGTTCAAGTCCGAACGTGTTTCGTCAAGTCCTAACATGTTCAAGTCTGAGCATGTTACGTTTCAAGTCCGAACATGGTTGAGTCCATACACTGTAGCAAAGTCCGAGCATATCTGGTCTAAGTTAAGACTAAGGTCTACGCATACACTGTAGCATATCCATATAAGGTCCGAGCACTTGAAAGTCCGAGCATGTTTTTTCTGCTAGAAGGGAAACAAAGTCCGAGCACTTGAAAGTCCGTGCACATTTTGTGAGTGCTCAAGTCCGTGCACGTTTTTGCGTTGGGCAACTCCGTGGACGTTTTTGTTAAAGTCTGTGCACATTTCTGTGTTGGGCAAGTTCGTGCACATTTTGTGAAGGACTTGCATTCTCTTCTACTGTTGCATATTGTAGCAAGTCCGAGCATACTATGTATTTTTTCATTGTAATTACAAGCATTTGTCTTTGACTGTCTTAATGTAGCATCATTAGGAGACGTGAGCAAGATCAGGAGCAGCAAGGGCATGACGATCCGTGGTGGGCCCACCTCACCTTAGATGATGCTAGAAGAAGAAAAGTCAAATAATTATTGTGGTATAGAGATACATGGCGGAATTACTAGAGGAAAGTGGCATTTGGTAGGGATAAGAGGCGAGGTCAAGCAATGCGACAGATGTTCCCGACAGGTGGCAAAGAAAATGCGCCAGTGCCTTTTGGGCAAAAAAGGCAGGATACAACAAATGGTTGAAGATCAGAGTGAAATTGCTGAGGAGATTTCAGGCAAGGTAAGTAGCAGGGGAAGGAGACATGATGATGATGAAGAAGACACTAAGGATTCAGATCCAGAGCTAACTGAAGCAGTAGAGCGTGAGCGTACGGCTTGAAGGAAGGGACAAGCACCAATAGGACCAGGGACTTACTCCAGTACAGCTGGTGTAGCATGACGTCTTGACACTGGTGTAGCCCCTAAGAGAGGAGGCCCCATGGACAACTATGTGCACAGAAGATAAAAGTGCTACACAGCCAAAAATCAAGTAAACATTGAGAGGGGTCAAAAAATCAACTGAAGTTGCAGGGCATGCATTGAAAAGTATTTGCAAATGGTTTTTCCGTGCAGGTGTACCTGCACATGCAACTAAATCAGAATACTGATAGCCTGGGTTGAAGGTTCCAGCATCTCTGGATGGATAGAGGATGCACCATTATGTGTGATGGCTGGACTGGTATTGCAAAGAAGTCCATGATCAACTTTCTGATTTATTACATCGGAGGTACAATCTTTGTGAAATCAGTTGATGCATCAAATTGTGAAAAGAATGTAAATTATTTGTTTCATTTGACAGATGCCATGGTAGAACAAATTGGAGAGGAACATGTTGTGCAAGTAGTCACCGATAATGAAGTCAGTTACAAGACTGCAGGAAGGAAGTTGATGCATAAGCGCAAGCATTTATATTAGCTCCCATGTGCAGCACATTGTCTGGACTTGATACTTGAAGACATAGGGAAGGGAAAAAAATGTGAAGAAGACAATTGAGAGGGACACAGAAAATCACTCAGTACATTTATGGCCATCCTAAGATCTTGAACATGTTCAGAGAGCATACAAGTGGGGACCGAGATATCATCCGTACAAGGCCAACAAGATTTGCTTCGAAATTCATTTCCTTGGAGTCCTTGCACAGGTATAAGAATGGGCTCAAGTCTTTCAGATATCACAATTCCATATGAGATCATATAGACAAGTCCAATGTTGATGCTCAGATGAATTATTTGGAAGTGTGTCACATCGTGGAAGACAACAAATTTTGGAATAAGAGTCTTACGTTACATGAAAATAGTCACACCTCTCGTGAAGGTCTTAAGAATGGTGGATGGCAATGAGAAGAACGATATGAGATATCTGTACAAGGCCATGGGCCGTGTCAAGTTAGAGTTGCAGAAATCCCTTCTCAGAGAATATGCAAAGTGGTGAAAATTTGTTGACAACAGATGGGACAACACATTACACCATGAATTGCATGCATCTGATGAGTGATTACTTGTACTGATATAAAGTTCATAATTTTTTAGGTTAATTTACATCTTACATTTACTTAATTATACACAAATGCAGGCTATTTCTTCAATCCTCGATGTATGTACAATGCCAATGCAAACGTTAATCGCGACGTGATTTAAAGCACTTTAACAGTCACTGGTCGTTTATCGAGGACACCAGAAAAGAGGCCTCAAGTCGAGCTACAGGGCCTTTATTGAGCTTAGCATTTTAAGGGTGCCGACTGTCTCATTCAGTCGAGGAGGGAGAGAATAAAGATTATAGCTTTCCTTGAGGCCTTCGGGAGGAGGCCTTACTAAAGATAATGCTACCAATTTTTTTGAGTAAAACATGTCCGTATGTGCATGTTGCCTTCCTTTTAGTGGGCATAGGCCGACATGGCCGGACAAGGATCTTCATGGTTCTGGCAGACCAAAACTCGGGACCTACCAAATCTTAATGGGCCTTATCTTAGCATAAAGGATGAATGCAGTGGTTGACTCCATGATGATCACCAGGCATTAGCCCCCCTTTTTTGCTTGATTTTATATTTTTTTTTATTTTTCCTTCTTTTTTGTGTTTTTTTTGTTTTGTTGTTCCTCTTTTTTTGTTTTGGTTCTTTCTCCTTTTTTTGGCTTTCTCTCTTTTTTTTTTTATTTTTGACGTGAAGGACACCTATCGTAACAACCGGCGTGGTTCTCGGATTAAATGGTGAACCCAAGAGCGGAGTGTAAGTGTGCACGCAAGTTGACGCTGAATTAGATTACAATGACCAAAGAGTGAATTCCCAACTTCGCCGATCCTCATACCGTGCCGGTTGTTACACGTATTTAAGGGTAGTACTTCTTAAGGTAAAGCCCATTCTATTATCACCTCTCCCGAGGTGTTCAACCCATCTCCCACATTCTATATGCGGATGATTCTATTATCTTCATGAATGGTGGTGTTTCCTCCATCAAGCATTTCCTTCTATTTCTGGGTAGATATGAACAGTCATCCAGACAGAAGATTAATGCGCACAAGAGTTGTTTTGTTGTAGCCAAACAGATGACCCACAGATCTATTGATCACATATGCCATTTAACCGGATATCACCATAAGATTGGTTACCTCAAATACTTGGGTATTCCTCTATTTAAAGGCAGAGTGAAAATTCCTCATTCTAAATGCCTTTTGGACTGAGTTAGCACTAATTTAGCTAGATGGCAGAGCAAACTTTTATCTCAAGCTAGAAGATTAGTCTTGATTCGATCGGTCCTAGCTGCTATCCCCCTATATACAGCTAGTGCTGCCTCTATTCCTTACACTCTTTTCAAGCAAATTGAGAAAATTTGTTCTACTTTCTTCTGGCAGGGGTTTGAAACTGCCACTCCAGATTGCCCTTTGAGCATAATGCGAGCATTAGTAATATTAGCAAATAAGGCTATTTGCTATTTGCGATGTTGAGTCCCATCCTCTTGAAGCTTGCCTTTGCCTTTAGTACCTCCTTGAGCATCCACAATTGCCAATTATGGAACAGGAACAATAGCTCCAGCCAAGTCTACTATTTGAAATGAAGGGGGCTCTGGTTGGATAGGACCATCTACCTTCACTGAGGGCTCCCTAGCCAATAATGTGGGTCCTCTAAGGGGGGAATGAGCAACTATGCTAGGATCCAAATCAGAAGCATGAACTTCCACAGTCACAAGGTCGAGCTCATTAGCCATGGAAAGAGTACCCAAAATGAAACATCCTTGATGGGTGAATGTGAAATCATCGGACTCACTATTGAAGTAGAAGCCAAAGTCTTCTCCATAGTGGAATCCATCAGAGCAGGTGTAGAAATTGAAGTGTCAGAGAGGGCCTTAATATCCAACTTCATAGGGATGACTAGTCCTTCAGCACTTGAGGGGGCAGGGACTGCTTCTTGGATACTGACTGAATTACCCACTGACTTACGAACCGCAACTAGATGCCAGCATTGTTTAGGCACAGGGCACAAGGGAGCGTCAGACGATAGGGGAGGTCTGACAGAGTATTTGCAATCAGACACTAAGTGACCAAGACGGGCACAGGAAGAGTAGAAATTCGGAAGCTCTGGGTAACAAACTTCTTGCCATGCCCCGCCCCCTGGATACCTAATCCAAATATGAGATGGGTGAGGTTTAGAGATGTCCAATTGAACACATGCCCGCGCCACAGTAGTGTTCGACAAGTTGAGGGAAGATGGGTCAATCTTTAAAACTCGACCAATATTGCCAGCAATGGAGTAGATCATATGTTCCAGGAAGAAATTGATTGGCAGACGGGGGAATGAGATCCAGATGGGAAGAATAGGCAAGTCAGAGTCTGGAGAGAAGTCCATAGTCCACTTGAAGGATTGAAATAGCCTGCCATGAACATACATTAATTCCCTCAACAGTAGCTGCAAATAATCCTCATAGTTGCGAAACCTAAGAAGAAGATGACGAGAATCTAGTGCACTGATCATGAAATCTTCTTTGAAATTGCATCTATTGGATAGATGGCTCCTAATGAGACCACAAATGTTTTTGTAATTAGTAATGCCTGCAAGGGAATTTGAAATAATGTGAAATCACCATTTGGCACGGTGTAAAGGATCCTACATGCCCAATATTTTCAACATCTTATATTATTCGTCTTATCTCTTTATATGATTCATATATAACATATTACATATATTGATATTTTTTATCGATATATGTAGAGGTCGAGATTAGTCACTTGTATTCATGAGTTATATCTATTAAATTTGTTTGGTGAGGGAAGGAGAAGATGTTATCAAGGGGTAAACTTACGTAGATTGAGAGATATTAGAAAGAGTCTTAAAAATGATCTCAAGGAACAATTCTACGGTGTTTAAGTTAGATAATCATGGAGAGTATTTGGAAGTATGAGAGTAGAAGGAGAGCTCGAGGGGTTGAGATAATATATTTTTTCTGTCGTGTAGTTAGAGTCTTATTTGTAGCGTCTTTATGAAATTTGTGGTGACCTTTGACGTCTGACTTGGAGTTGTTGGGGGTTGTACTTGCCGTGGAGACGTGAGTTACTTGTCTACTCGCTTGACAGGGTAGGGGGAGATGTGATATTGACTCGTCATTTCTTTGCCAGGGGCATCGACGTTAGCCCATCATTTTATTGTCGTCTGGTGATTGTTCCGTCGTCAATGTGGTGATAATCGCCAGAGACGTGTGATGTCTTGTTAGAAGACAGGGGACACACGACATATGGGGACTGACCCTGGATAAGTCTTTTGATAGTCTTTTGCGGGTCAAACATTGGACTGTCAGTTGATTGTTATTGGGCCTTAAATTGTGGGTTGGTTGATGCCAAAGTTTATCGGGCGAATCAGATTTACCCCCAAATGGAAAAATAATACCTCTATTTGTTTGGCAACTATCACTTTATTTGCACAAAATGTTAGGTACATATTTGATTTTTTATTTATTAATTCTCCAACAGCTCATCCTGTGAGCGCTACAGTGAACCCACCGCCGCCGCCGCCTGGAACCCTAACGCCGCTCTGTAACCTAATGGAATAATATTATGAATTGTGATTTCATTTCATTCATCCGAGACCTCGTGAGCCGCCGAATGGAAATTGAAATAATAATAATAATAAAAGTAAAATTTGTTTGGGATTGGACAGCCGGAGTTAATATACTCAAACCACTCCGCCGTGCTGGCCCTTTGGCAAGCCTGGTGGCTGGGTCTTTTCGTGCAGAGCCTGGTCATCGTCAGCCCCTTGCTGGCCCTGGCCGCGCCGCTGGCGCAGCGCTGGCAGCAGCGCCATCCCGGCCTGTTCTTGGACACCTCGTCCTATGTGCGCCGGCACGCCCTGCTCCTGCTGGCGATCGCGACGGCGGGAGTGCTGCTTTACTGCTTCGCGGCCGCGCTGCTGGGCAACCAGCAGAGCAGCCTGGTGCTGCCCGGCGATATGCCGGCCCTCGCCCGTGCGCTGGACGACACCCGCCAGACACTATGGGTGTTCTTCTGGGTATTCGTCTCCGTCATCCTGTTCCTCGCCCTCATGGGCTATCAGCTTTACCGGCACTGGCAAAACTCGAACGACATACTGCTCGGTCAGCTGCGCCAGGCCAATGACACGCTGGAGCACCTGGCGCGCACCGACGGGCTGACCGGCCTGCTGAACCGGCGCGCCATCGACGAACGCCTGCTGACCGAGTTCCAGCGCTTCCAGCGCGCCGGCCATGCCTCCGCGCTGCTGCTCCTGGACATAGATCATTTCAAGCAAATCAACGACCGCCACGGTCACCTGGGCGGCGACAGAGTCATCCGCCATCTGGCCAAGCTGATACAGGAGACCGTGCGCACCATCGACATGACCGCCCGATACGGCGGGGAAGAGTTCCTGATAATGCTGCCCGAGACGGATTCTGCGGGCGCGCGCTCGCTGGCCGAGCGCCTGCATCAGAGCGTGGCCGAAGAAGCCATCGAGCACGAAGGCCAGGACATCGTCTTCCGGATCAGCATAGGCGTCGCGGGACTGCACGCGGCGGACACGAGCTACTACGATTGGCTGGGCCGCGCCGACCGGGCGCTCTACGCCGCCAAGAAGAACGGACGCAACTGCACCGTGTTCGACGACCTGCACGTGCCTGCCACGCCCAGCACGCCGTGGCAGGCGATGGCGGAAGAATAAGTTTCCCCCTGGCTGCGAGAATCCCGGCAATTGAGCAAATTCATTCCAGGCGGGCCATCTAAAATGAAACCGGACAATGGCCCTCTGTAAGCAGCCAAGCATGAGCAACGACAGCAAGAACCGCGGGGATATCGCATGCCCGCAATCCGGCGTGAAATAAACCTCCCTCGGCTTGCCTCGGCCTACAAAACACAGGTAAAATAAACACACCAGTTAGGGAACCATCCCCCTATCTCCACCGAAGAGTTCCCGCGCCGAGGACGCCGTTTCCACACGAAACGCCTCATGAATCGCCGTTGAGGTCCTGAAATCCTCGAATGGGAAACACCGCGCCACCGCCCCATTCCTCGCTCCATCCTCGCAGCTCCTCGCCCCACAAGCCTCGCAGCCTCGCCCGCCTCTAGCTCCTTCGGCCGCCTGGAGAAGAGAGGGAAAGAAATGAGAAATGAGGGAAGAGGGGGGTGAAGGGTTATATTTATAGGAAATAAATTGGGGTTTTAAAAATCTAAAAAATACAAAATTAGGAAACAATCATTCCCACGATCCTCGAAAAACGCACAACGCTCTTGCAATGTCCCGGAGCCCGACAACGCGTCGGTTCACCCTGCACAAGGTTCCAAAGGCTCGACATCCAAAAATCCTATTAAATCACAAAACTCACCTCGGGGCCCACAAAAGCGCTCCGAAATCCACGGATCCTGATCCGAAAAATCCTGGGTATTACAGCCCTCCCCTCCTAAAACTCCCTCACAACGGCCACTAAGGCACTTTGGATGACTTCCCAACACTTCTGGAAGAAGGCCAGCGAGAAACCATTTGGCCCAGGTGCTCTATGCTTTGCAAGTGGGAAGACCCCCTGACGGACCTCCTTCTCTAAGAAAGTCTGGGAGCTAGCATTCCTCTCCTCACGGGAGAGATGGGGAAGTAAGTCGTCTGCAATCCCCGGCCTCCAGTGCTCGTTCTCTATAAATAGTCTGGAGTGGAAGTCTCTCGTCTACCTCGTAATATCCTCATCAGAAGAGGAGAGGTCGCCCACCCTGATGTAAGTAATGGTGTTGACCCTTCTTCCTGAAGCTATACGCTAGACGTAGTGTTCTTGTCCCCCTCTTTGATCCATCCATCTCCCGATCTTTGTCCCAGTATATCTCATTCGTAGAGAGGATCTCATCAAGCTGATCCCCCAGGGTTTCCTTGAGTCTCTTGTCATCATCATCCATAAGACATGCCTCCTCAAGACAATCTAAATTCTCAATCTACTAGATAATTTTGTCCTTCGCAGCCCTCCCAAGAAAGTTGCGCTAACCGCACCCAGTTAACAAACAGGCCCTATATGTTTAATGAGTGCAAATGATGCATCGGCGAGAGGGGAAAACAAATTGGGACAAAGGCAGATTACCACAAGCATGAAGGAGATGGTGGCTAAAACAACTTGTACTAATTCATTCAACTGTGCAGAAAAGCCTCCATCCCCATCACCTCCGCCACCTCCGCCACCGCGCCAATCTCTTCCGGAGCCCCCACCACCTCCGAATTCTCGGTCTTGCAACTGCTTCCTCAGCAGGTCATGCACGGATGGCCCTTTTCTCAAGAAATGCATGGCTTGCTCTACAGCATTCCGTGGAGGTACCTAAGAACAGGATACGTCAAGCAAAGCAATAAATTTCAGAGACATGGGTTAAACAACTGGAGCATGCCAGCAAAATCCCAAATCGGGACAAGGACTCGGCCGCTTAGGGTTGGACACCGAGAGCTTTTGAAACAAATTGACCTCCTGGCCGACAAAGGCTTCTAATTCCTCTGTCAACCTCAAGGTTTTTGTGTATGTAGCTCCTGCACATTCTCATGCTTCATACATATTACAAATCAGACATGGTTGCATATGTCTGACATCCAATGAGAGCTTTAATGAACCTACAGATTACTCAACAGTAGATAAACCTTGTTTCTAGATGATCCACACCAACAAAATAAAGTGAAAGGCCTGACAAATGAATGATTGAAGGAGCAAAAAAACAATTAGGAATTTCACAATGAAAATAGAGTTCCTCAATGGCCACTTACCTCATGGCCATTCTCATGTCTATCCTTCCCGCCAAGCAAGCATGTAGGAGATCCTTGGCACCTTGCCATGCCGCAAACCAATCTTGGCAATGCCTTACGACGACGGGTGAAAGCTTCGGTTGGGAAAGAAAACGAACATGAGGCACGACGGTGGGAAGACTGAGACAAAGAAGGAGAGGCAGCTTTGTGTCCTGTGAGAGGATAAGCAGTTCTGAGTTGCAGGCAGCCCATTATGTGACACCAAGTCTCAATCTCTCTTGCGTCCTTGGACAGGTTATCTACAAATTAAATCAACCATGTGAAAGTTCATCAATCAGACGAAATCAGTCACTGAATCAGAAATGAAATTTCTTGTCAGTTGCGAATAGCGACCTCTTTTACAGAGCCTAAGGGACTGTAGTGGTAGAGGATGGGGCGGCTGCTGATGAGTGTTACCATGTTTACAACATTGGCATGCTACATGATCATGGCGTTTGCATTATGAAACCTTTACTTAATTTCAAAAGATAGTTTCCAGTATTAACATCAGTAAGAAGAGCAGAAGATACTTGCCTCAACTGGATTTGCTCTTACATGGATCACAATTGCACCTGATTTTTAACCAACCATCACAAACTAAGTTAGCTACTCCAACAGTTCAGTTTACAATATCTGCCTTACATTCAATTTCTTTTGGTATCTGCCTTACGTTGAATTTCTTTTAAGTTCTTTTAGAAGGCATGAGTAATATTAACTGTTGTGTGGTGCTTCTACAAGAGGAACAAAATTTAGACTACAAACCTTTATGCAATCATTGCACCCTCGGCAACGATGACAGCGCCACTTGCTCTCGTCGATGATAGCACTGCTTGTCTTACTGTTGGGCAGGGCAACGACGACGGTGCTGCTTCCTCTTGCTACAAGGGCAGGTGATTTATTCAGAATTAATGGCCATGTTGTATTAAGTGGCTAATTTCCCAAAAAAATCTACACTTTCATGAAAGCATGTCTTCCACCCTACCACAAATAGTGCAGACATCCGACATTAGTTTCTTTGATTCCTGGTCATACCAATGACTGCTGAAAGGGTGTTTCATTATTGTATTAAATACATCTATCAATATCAATTTTGACATTGACAATGATATATATGGGGTGTTTAGCTGTGTTTTATTAATTTTAATATGATTATGTAAAAAGAATCGATATACTATAGTACTGAATGTATTAATTATGAGCGTAGTCTGCATTAAATATGATGCAATTCTGATTGTGTGGGTCCAAAAATGAGGCATACTTCTCCTCTCTCTCAACTTTTACATTTTACCATTTCTCTTCGATTGTCATCCTTAATGTAATCCTTCTATATTAATATTCTACACTCTAGAAATATTAATTAATGGCCAAAACTCTCAGAGCCACTTTGACATCGAAGTTGTCGGAAGGATAACATAACCCATGAGAGAGAAAAATATGGTGGGTCTCACCTCCCCCTCCCCCGTTAACGTGCTCGACCCCGGAGGGTCGAGCACGCTAACCGTGCTCGGATTTTAAACGGATAATTGCCAGGCCTAAATTTAAGTTAGATTAAGATCCAATGACGATTGAATTTGTTTCTGATAAAAAATTAAATCATTAGATTTAAGTTTGATCAAGATTTAACTATTAGATATGCTCATAATTGAAAATATGATTGTTAGATTTAAGTTTGATGTATAAAGATTTGACCATTGGACTTAAACTTGATCAAGATATGATCATTGGATTTACTCCCGATCAAAATTTGATCAAGATCCGACCATATTGACTGACCATTGGATTTTAGTTTGATTAAGATAAGACTATTTATTTTTCTCCTAATCTGAATGAAACCATTGAATTTAAGTTGTTTGATGTAGATCCGATCCTTGTATTTGGTTCCGATCTAAATCAATTTGATCGTTGGCCAGAGTTTGTCAAGATCGAAGTCTGATTAAGATCTAATAGTTAGATTTGCTCCCGATTTAAACTTAACTATTGGATTTAAGTTTGACGAAGATTCGATTGTTAGATTTGCTCTCGATCTATAGAAAATAGAATTTATGTTTCCCTGTCCATCTCAAAACCGTCTCAAATTCATCACAAAAATTTTGCGACGAAAAAACATGACAATTCGCCACAAATATGCCATAATTAGAGAAGGATTTATAACGGATTACATTCCACCACAATTATTCGTACAGTGATTGAATATATGGTCGCAAAATTGGTCTCTAAATGTGTTCCTATTTGCGATGAATGGTCTTCATCTCAAATCTGTCACTAAATAGAGATGAATTAATAGCATATTATGTTGTCTTTAAGAATTCATCGCTAAATTTACTTAGTTCAGTGACAGATTAAAGATAAAATATTTTTTGTCGCCAAGTCAATTCGTATCTATTCCACCGTTAATTCATCACTATTTTCTCTTCTCTTATTTTAATTTGCCGAGAATTAGTGAAAGACATGTCTGTCGCTAATTGAACTTACCGTTGGATTTTCTCCCGATCTAAAATTGATTCAAGATTACCGTTGGAGTATTTGTCCCCAATCGAAAGCTCGTCAAGATCTGACCATTAGATTTACTCCGAATGAAAATCTGACTGTTGAATTTAAGTTTAATCAAGATCCGAGCATTGGATTTACTTATAATCTAAAGTCGATCAAGATTCGCTTTGTCAAATAATTGTATTCCGGACTCACCGACGGACTTTAAGCAAGTTTGATTCCGGACGCGCCGTCGGACTTGAAGCAAGTTTGATTTCCGGATGCGCCGCTGGACTTTAAGTGTCTTTTATTATGGACTTGTAAGCCGAACTTTATCTAGAATTTATCTTTGTAATAGTTTTCAGGCAGGTCTATATAAACGACCTCAACGCTGCAGTTTGAGGTATCGAAAGTTACAATCAAAATTTGAGTTCTATGTAAGCTTTGAAATTTGGCGTTCCCCAACTTTGGTATCCTCCAGTTGGTGTCCCTCAGTTCAAACACCCCTTTGGCCCTTGTTCCCTTCATTGGTATCAGAGCCACTGGAAGAATACCTCAGGGCATTCGGTTGTACCGGGTATTACTAGTGACTTGCATTCCTATCTGTAAGTCTCTTGTGCTTAACCTGCTGTTTTCATGGCTAACTTTCAAGGTGAGTCTCTCTATGACATCCTGGTTGCCTCTGGGATCCAACATCCTATTACATAGGAGCTGCTGAATTACAATTCTCTGGCTCCCCTGGTTCATAATGGTTATGAATTTAACCATCATTTCACTACTGTCTGGGATCACTACGATACCTATATTCCTCGAAATTTAGATATCTATTATGAAGATGTCACATATAAAACTCTCTACCTGTTTCATGAAGTCCTGGATGTCTGTGAGTTAGTGATCCCTACCTATCTTCCTATTGCACCTTGCTTTCACCCCGATATAATTTATGAGCAATGGCATACGATTGCTTTTCCTATTGAGGAAATCAATAAATGGGAAGGAATGTTGATGAGTGCTTCTCCTCTTAATAGGCGCTATTTTGCGTTATCCCATATTGTGCCCTGTAATAATGCGCATTTTATTGCGATTTGTAGAGAAGTTTCAGTTTCTAAACCTATGGCTCCTCTATCTAAATATCAATTACTACTGCCAGCTTCTCTCGCTCCAACTGATATACATTCAGATAAGGATGTTCATTTCAAACTGTCATGCTGGGCTCCTCCCCCTCCGAAGGAACCACAATTCCTCTGACCAATTGCGCAAAGGGCGAAGTATAGTTCATTTATTGTAAACGAATATCCTCTGTCCTACTTTCACCGGCAGGATGATCCTTTACGATTACTATACGGGTTTTTTTCTTTTTAGTCCCTACAAATAAGTGTATTTATGTTTTAGTCCGTCAAATACAACTATTATTTTTAAAGTCTCTCAAATCTTTTAATTTTTCTTTTTAAGTCCCCGTAGTTTACGGACGTTAAAAAAGAGGATATACGAGAGAATACATCCTAATCTAACGGGACATGGGAAATGTTGAAAATACCTATGCTCTCTCTCTCTCTCCATTGCCTCTCTATCTCTCTTCTCTCTTTCTCTCCCCCTACCCTTTCTCTCTCCCCAATTCAGTTTCCCCCCACTTGCAATGATGGCCGTGTTGATGGGACGATGATGGTGGCACAAGTCTGAGGATGTAGTTGGAGAGGGATAGAGAGAGAGAGAGAGAGAAATAGAGGGAGGGACCCTCCAGCCGTGACAGAGGGGGAGAGAGTGAGGAGTGCAAGCCGGCGGTGAGAGAGAAAGAGGGAAGGAGTGTAGGCCGGTGGTGAGAGAGAGAGAGAGGAAGGAGTGCAGGCCGACGGTGAGAGAGAGAGAGGGAGGGAGGAGGGGGGAGAGAGAGAGGAAGACAAGGAGAGAGAGGGAGTGAGATGAAAGAGAGAGAGGAGGGCACGAAGAGAGAGGAGTGAGATGAAATCGCTCTGTTTGGGAGTGATTTCATCTCTCTTTCTGTCATGGGCAGAGAGGAGTGAGATAAATCGCTCCGTCTGGGAGCGATTTCATCTCCCTCCTCTCTCTCTCTTCCCCCGTGCCTTTCTCGCTCTCTCTCCCTATCTCTCTCCCTGTGCCTTTCCACCTCTGTCACTGCCGCCGGAGGGGGAGACGCCTCCGACGTACCCCCTTCCCTCACTCTCTCTCTCTTTCACCCCATCCTCTCTCTCCCTCTCCCCCTCTCCCTTTCCCCCTTTGTCACCGCCGCCGGAGGGGGAGACACCTCCAACATCCCCCCTCCCCTCACACACTCTCTCTCTTACCCCATCCACTCTCTCCCTCTCCCTGTCCCTATCGTGCTCTCTCTCCACCTTTTTTCCTCTATCACCCCCGCCGGACCCCATTCACTCTCTCACTCTCTCACTCTCTCTTCCTCTCTTTCTCCCTCTCCTTCTCTGTTACTATCGCCAGAGGGGGAGACGCCTCCAACGTCCCCCTTCGCGTCGCGGACGATTCGCGTTCGGACCTTCCTTCTTTCGGCGCGCGTTCTCTTCAGCGTTCACGCGGCTCACGAGGTAGCGCTCTCCCTCGTGCTCGATCCACGGGTCGCTCGTGGCATCGAGGAGCGTGCGACCGACGACCACGATGCGACCCGCGAGAAAACCAGCGCGCGTCTCGAAGGTCGTGCCGGCAATCTCGAGCGTCCCGTCGCGACGCACGCGACGCCTGCCGTGCACGGTGAGCGCGGCGCCGACGACCGGAAGGATCATCCAGCAGACGGCGGCCTGCGTCAGCCAATACGACTGCCACGACCAGCCGCGCACCTTTTTCTGCGGCGTGTAGCACCAGGCGGCGGAGAGCGCGCCGACACCGTGCAGGACGATTCCCATCACGGGATCCGGGGAGACGTTCATGGCGGAAATCCGGGAAAATTCAGCGTGCCGGGTATTCGCGGTACAGCCGGTCGAGCCGCGCCAACGCTTCGGCCGGCGTGATTTCGCCCTTGAGCGCGGCGACGACGTGGACCGGCGCCTTGATCTGGAAGTCGATGTAGCCGTCGAAACGCGGCCGGTGATACGCGCGGTCCAGCGCCGGAAGCGTGTCGCGGAAATAATTTCCGGAGACGCGGTTGTTTTCCTCGTCGAGCCAGGCGGCGCGGTCTCCCGGCTGGCCTCCCGCGGCGGTGAAAAGCCCGGCCTGCGTCGCGGTTTCGGCGACATAACGCGCGTAGGCCAGCGCTTCCGGCGCGTGGCGCGTCCGGGCCGAAACGGCGAGCCCGGTGCCGCCGAGCGTCGTCGTCAGCGGGCGACCGTTGCGCGAGACCGGCGAGCCGAATTTCAGCCGGTGCGGCGCGTAACCGGCGCGCGCGTAGTTCGAATAACCGTAGGCGAAAGGGCAGTAGGCTTCGCGGTTTTCGGAGGCGAGCCGGTCCCAGGTCCGGATCGGGTCGCGGTCGAACCCTTCCTTCGGGCAGCGGTCGGCGAGTTCCTTGAGCGCGAGCAGCGCGGCGGTCGATCCGTACGAGTGGGCGACGACGTTCACGCGCGGCATGGCGCCGGCCCGCATCGTGTCTCTGATGTTCGCCGCCAACTTCGCGCCCAATTTCCTGGGCGGCGGTCTTTTGCAAGGGTATCTCGGCACATACTGAAGCCTCCACCTCTTGACCAAATATCAAGGATTGGTCATCTCTAACTTGTTGCAGACAAGGGGTTAAGCTTAAGAACGGATCTAACTTGTTTTCTTGTTTTAGTATGTGCAGAAACAAGTTGCAATACCCCAAAGTTCAAGCTCACATGTTTCTTTGTTCTTGGTCTCCTGCAGTCTTTCAATAGACCATTTAGGCCTTTCTAGTGGTCAAGTTGAGACCGCTACCCTCACTCGAGAACCAAAACTCTCAGGTTTCTTTGTTCCTCACTCCTTGCAGTCCTTTGGTAGACCGTTAAGAATCCCCTGGCGGTCACGTGGCGACCACATGCCCCTCCCGAGAGCCAGAAAACTCTCAGTTTTCCTGAGTCCTTGCCCTTGCGGTCTATCGTTAGACTGTTAAGTAGGCTTGGCGGTCCTTTGATGGACCATTTTTCAAACAGAGGGTTCTGTTCCATCTGATCATTCATGCCCGAAGGAACTTTGTCACTATGATTTATGTAAACAATCCTTTTTTCTGTTCTTTTCAAAACTCAGAGTACATCATTCTTTCAATAAAAGTTCAAATACATGATTCTGGAATTCAAAGTACATTCAATTTCATATCCGCGCGGGGTCGGATGTTGCACAATGCTTACACGTAAGCTCGGTACTCCTCGTCGCTCTCTGTCACTTTTTCCTACAAGGTATGGACTCAGCTGATCTCCCACATGGTCAGTGCACTCCGAACTACTTGCTCATCTTCCTTAGTCCTGATCTTCCTAGCTTCAAGGGGAGGGTAGTGAGATAGTGTTGGAACCATAGTGTGGGGAAGTCTAACTTGTAGGTAGCATCAGTGAGGGTTGTAGAGGGCCAAGGAAGTGTCCCCCACTAGCTGCAGGTCCAGGCCCAGTCGTCGGGGTAATCTGAGTGTGGCGCCTTGAAGAGCCTGTGGTCGCATCACGAATTTGTCAATTGGCAAGGTGTTGAGGAAGAGGTGCCAATCATCCCTTGTCTTCTTATCTGCGGTTCAGCATTCAACCAATGTAGGAAACTGTCACGCCCCGACGCGAAATATCGGGACGTAGCAGTCCAGAGAAAAAAATATGTTGATTTCTAGACATGTTGTGCTTTAGGTTAGCATTTAAACAGCTCCAAAATAACACAATAAACCATACTGAAAGAACTATATGCATGCACATGCTCTGGGATTTATTAGATTGGGCTTGTACTTGAGAACACCTACCTAGTTTAAGGGTTGGATGACAGAATCATGAAGATATTGAGGGATCAGTAACAAAAATAACCCCCAGAATAGTACTCTGTTTGCAACTGTGAAACAAAGCAATGTAACGGAACAGCAGTAATTGCAGCCGCTCAGCAATGGAACTAGATGCAGCAGCAACGACAACTTCACGAATTAGAGAAGAAAGGACAACTTCCTTAGTCCGAAGAAGACAAAGAAGCAGGTAGTAGTAGCTCTTCAATGGACAAGGAAGATGATGCTCTTCCATTATAGCAGTAGAATGGCAGATGCAGAGGAAGAGGGGGAAGAAGCAGTTAGATCCATCATGCTCGTCCGTGAATAGAATGGCAGAAGATGAAAAAGCTTCAGGGGAACAGAGGCCTCTCTTCTACGTTCAGCCAAAGAGGAAGTAGAACAACAGTAAGTTATCGTCGATGAAGAGAACCCAGCGGTAGTAATCTCTGAAGGGTTCTGAACAGACTTATTTATAGGGAAAAGAACCTAAGGGGTTTAGAGTTTGATAGGAACTTTAATTCTCACATGGGGAATCCTAATAGATCATGAACTTCCATATGTCAATCCTTCTCTATTTAATCCTTCTCGAACGACAACCCGTATCATATTTCGAACAAAACACTGCAGCCGGAGTTTCTATTTTCCATTCTGTAGGGAAATAGTGCCCAGGGAAGGGGTGCCCTTCATGAAATGACGCCTCTATGAGGGGTGCCCTTTACTATAAAATGTAAACCCTATTACGTCTGACAGTCCCATGAAATAGTGCCCACACGAAAAGTCACTATTTGTTGAATTGACGCCCTAGGGTTGGGCACCCTTTTCCATTGGCCCATTTGATTTAGGTGTAAGGCCCATAAGTGTATCTTGGTGGTTTAGGAATATATATATATATGAGGTTCGGGCCTCAACTCTCTTATGTGAAACCTCTACATGCATCAAGGGTCAGAATTAGAGGACTTGTTATAGCTATAGTTATATACATGTATATTTGTTCCTTAAAGCCCATCATTTATTTACACCCTTCTACTCCATTACTCCTTAGGCTAGACTTATGCTCGGGAAAACACAATGAATTTTTTGCTGCAGCCTGTTTACTAAAAGGAGTGAACCATTAACATTCTATAGAGGCTTAGACCTGCATTTTCTATTTGGGAATAATTTAAAACCTTTCATTGCATAACCCTGACTGAATGGGAAGTTCAGTTCCCTTATCATTATCACATGGTCTTGCTCTAATAAGATCTTCAACCTCTGTTGATTCACTCTGGGCTACAGTCAAATGCATCTCTTGTTGTTTGGCAAACTCTCCAGTTCTTCCTGTTCTGTAGGTACCTTCAATAGGCCCAGGGATAATTCTTGGGCAATTTCAGTTACTGTTAATTCAATATGCATTGCAGTTCTAATGCACCCCACGTCTGTTACCGTCAAAATGTTGCTAATAGTGCTTTCTCAGCGCACATGTATTTGTGCGAGAGTGAGCAAGGCACCTTTATTAAATGTACATTATTGTCCAATCCTCTCTTGTCACTTGTTATTTGTTATTTTGTTATGCTCTCTCACCTTGATGCTGCCAACATTGCTTTTTGAAGTTTATATTTGTTTTATTGTGGGAGAACGAAGAAGACACCTTTGTTGCATTCATTGGACATTCAACTCTCTTCTATCGTCCATTATTTGTTAATTTTGTTTCACTTTGAAACTTCATCATTGACATGATCTTGTCAAGTTGCTGCTCTAACCCGCTTATGTTTGAACAGACTGGCTTTGGGTGGTCTAATGGAGTGGTTCTGGCATTCTTGGAAGAGTTTGGATGGCCTCGAGACCGGGAAATAAAGTGCAAATAATTGAAGTTTAGTCCACCTCTACGATTCATGATTGCACAGGTAAATAAATAAAGCTTTGCTGGCTGAGGTCAAATGCAGAAAAAGCAGCTGGCTAGCTGTGAAGCATATACATATTTAGGTGACTGTGTGTACATATATCCAAGCAAATGTTAATGCGAAGGAAGGGGATCTCTGTGTGGAGGGTAGCCAAGTCCCAGACATCGAGCTTGATTTGATATTATCAATGGACCGAATTTAATGTTGCGTGCTTAATTTTAATGAAAAAATCATTGGGAGTTGGACGTAGCTGCCTTTTATCTTGAATTGTTTCCAAAAAAATAAAAACAAAAACTAAATTCCGTGGATGCGCAGCTGAGCTCGGCGGCCGATCAGGCCCGCCAGCAGGGCGAAGCCGATCGCCAGGGCCCCGGCCAGGGGCGCCAGCGCCAGGGCCAGGATGCAATGGCCGATCAGCATGGCCAGGGCCACCGCCGCTAGCAGCCCCGCGCCCGAGGCCACGCCAACCTGGTGGATCTCCACGCTCAGCGCCTGCAGCACGCGGGCGTGGTTGGCTCCCGCCACCGCCGGCCAGCCGGCCGAGGCCAGCTTGCGCACCAGCCGCAGCCGCACGTCCTCGACGAACTCCAGCTGCAGGGTCTCCGTCATCCGGTCGCGTCGGCGCAGCACCACGCCCCTGACCAGCATCAGCCCGGCGAAGGCCAGCAGCAGGATCAGCAGCCGCGTCGGCGCAGGCCAGCCGCCGAGCAGGCTCTCGGCCACGCCCGCGATGCGCCCGCCGCCCTTTCCCGCGACAGGGCCGACCACCAGATCGAGCACCGGCACCAGGAACAACAGGCCGAGGCCGTCGAACACCGAGCCCAGGGCGATCAGCACGGCCGCTCCCGCCGCACGCCAGCGGGCGAAGCCGACAAAGGCGGCCGCCAGGGCCTCGGCCTCGGCGCGCAAGCCCGATGGGACCGACCGGTCGCGGGCGTCCTTCGCCATCGGCCCTAAACCTTCCGCCGCCCGCGGGACACCAACAGGTTGCCCGCTGACAGGAGGACCTCGCCTTGACCTTCCAACCCCGGATTCCCGCGCATCGGCGCGCCGTGCTCGGCCTGGCCCTGGCGGCCGCGGCCCTGATCGCCGTCCCGGCCGCCTTCGCCCAGTCCAAGAAGAAGGGGGCCGCTGCGGACGACTCCGGCGGCGGCGCCAAGGACTACACGGTGACCATGAGCAACATGGACTACGGCGCCATGCCCTCGGGGCTGAAGGTCGGCGACACCATCACCTTCGTGAACCACGACACCGTGATCCATTCGATCACCGCGCGCGACCACAGCTTCGACGTCCGCATCAACCCCGGCCAGAGCGGCAAGCTGACCCTGATGACTCCCGGCAAGATCGCCTTCTACTGCCTGTTCCATCCCAACATGCGCGGCTCCATGACCGTGGCGGCCAAGTAGCCGCCGGCCCGCCCTCCGAGAGCCAGGAAGCGTTTCGAGGATGGTCGCCGGAGCGGTCAGGCGGACTATGCTACTGCGATGTACTCTTCGCGAGGATTGTTTCGGCTATTTTTACATATTTTTTTGAATTAGTGTATTTTTGACACATTTTATAGATTTTTTAAAATTAGAAAAAATTTTAATTTCCTTATTTAAACCCCCTCACCCTCTCTCTCTTCTCTCACGCCATCTCTCACTCTCTCCCCCATTCTCTCGTTCCTTCGGCTCCGACTACAGATAGAGGCGACCGCGGGCGAGGTAGCGACGTCGAGAGGCTGCTGAGACACGTGGTGGAGCGAGGATCGGTGCGATTTTGGCGCGATCCCAAACGGTGGATTCAAAGCCCACGGTTCGATTTGCGTGGTGATTTTCGACATGGTTTAGTCGCCTCAGTGCTCAGTTTCATCAGTGGAGGTAGGGAGATGGATCGCCACTTCGTCCTCTACATTTTTCCTGAAATTTCGCGTAAAATGGTGCTCGATCGAGGGAGATCGGGCCAGTTTAGTAAAAATTGATATTTTTGGGGTTTGTAGGGTTCACCGAAAAATGGCAACCATTCTCGATGTAGTTAGTGTCAAATTGACTGCTGGGATGTCAGGATCATAACCCCACCAGTTTCGTGTCGATCGGTTGTCATTTGGGGCTGGCAGGAGTCCAGGAACCCCGGTGACTCATTTAGGGTCAGTTCGTTGAAATCTCCTCGATCTCGCGTTTTAGTGGATGCATGTGCCATTTTTCGACTCCAGATATGTTGTTTGATTGTTTGGCGTTGTTTCCCCTGCTCTTTGGCGTGAATGAGGCGTGGAACGTGCCGATTCAGCCATCCCACAGTTTTACTCACCGATTTTGTGTAACGATTGTTCCAGTGACCGTCACACTGTGTGACAGTCCCATGATAGACCGCCACAACCATTGGTCATTTTACGTTCTTCGAGGTTGGGTTGGTATGATGGACTAGTATAGGACCGTCACATGGCTGTAACGCACCTAGGGTGGTGCGCTACATTCTCGGTGTGACGGACCATAGTGGGACCGTCACATGGCTGTAGCGTGCCTGGCTTGGTGCGTTACATGTTGTGATTTTCGAGGACTATGGCTGTCAGTTCCTTGAAGATCGTATCTGCCTCGAAGATCGGGTCAGTCGGTTAGCCCTGGCAGACCTCCCCTTGTGTGTCACGTTGTGTAACACCCCTAGCCTTGTGCGTTACATGGTCTATGTTAGTGGTTTTGGGTCTGTTGGCCCTGGCGCACCTGTCCTGGTGCGTTAGGCTGGTGTAACGCACCTATATAGGTCCGTTACATGCCCTTTTATTTGAGTTCTGATCCGTTGGCCATAACGCCCCTATCCTGGTGCGTTATGTTGATGTGACGCGTCGGTCCTGGTGCGTTACATGGTCTGCATTGGATTTCAGGTCTACTTGCCCTGACGCCCCTACCCTGGTGCGTCAGAGCAGTGTAACGCCCCTATAGAGGCGCGTTACAGTCCTGTTGTTGGCCGTGATGGCCGTTGGTCTATTCTGTGTGTCTGTCTATCTTAGGTTTGTATTCTAGGGCGGTGTCTGTGTGTCGGTGGTTTCTGGATCGGTCGGTTTAGGTGACTGGGTGTGGTCTTTTCTTTGACTACGACAGTACCCTAACGGCTCAATCTAGAATTGCCAGTGTCGTTGTCTCTGGTTGCGTAGCGACTGCCTCTTGACTGCTAGGTTCGCCTAGCGATTGAGTGATGGTTCGCTTTGCCCAGAGTGTTGTCGTTGTCCACCGCTCCGGTTTCTGCTTGTCTTGGCTTGATCTCATGGTTTGCCCGCGACCTGTGGGTGTCTGCTGACATCCTATGAGGGTAGTGACCATGATGGGACGGCCAGGAGTGCTGGTCCATGCTGTGTGTGTCTGTGTGTATGTGTCGTGTCGGGTTTCGGTCAACCCGGTGAGACCAGGGGTCGACATGTGACCTTGTTTGTGTCTCGGCGGCTTTGTCTAATTCGAGACCGTGTTTCTGGATGCCTCGAGGTATCGTCTTACCTCGGTTGCGTGTCCCAGCATGCTGAGGGTTCTTGGTGTCCCCTCGGGTCTCCGTGAGTCGTTTCCTGCGGAGCCTTGTTTCCTCTAGCTTAGGAGTAGACCGATTGGTGGCTTGTTCCACTGTCTGTGACGATCTTGCCTCCGAGTCGTGAGACTCAAGGATCGTTACGTGAGTAGGTCTAGTCGTCTTATCCTGAGTTGTAAGCAGTGGCTGTCCCGTCATTGGTGCTTCAAAGTACGTGCGACAGTGCTCTCTTGTCTGTCTGTACTTCCGCACTCGTGTTTTGAGTCTCTGTGTCTTGTGAGCCTCCACTAGTCGTAGCCTTACGACACGCTTCGGCGTGATAGCTCTTGTAGCGGGGCACTTTCCCGGTTTACGATTCTTAGGCTAGTTCCGTGGGCCCCTCGTCAACCGTAGCGTCCTTCGGAGGGGGAATACTAGCTAGAGGCCTGGCTTAGACGAAAGCCAGTGTGTGCACACGTGGTCAGGGGCTTTGGACTAACGCTGACGGGTGTTCCCCTATCTAGTCACTCACAACTTGGTTACTATTCTGGTTCTGACAGTGTCTTGGTCTCTACTTGACTGTGGCATCATAGACGAGATGCTTGTAGGCGCAGCATAAGATGTCAGTGGACGCGACTGGTTGTTCTTCTAGTGTGGGGCACTCCAGTCACGTGACACGTGACCCTTCGCGGTTCTCTTCACGTTTCTTATGCGTCGTGACCCCCCGGGTTAGCCCTCTCGTGGCTGTACTCGAGGTCAGTGTCTGTCGTCTGCATGACGTTTCGGTAGTGTGTGGGGCTATGTGCACGATGTTCTAGTCGTATTGCCTGTTGTCTGGCGTCTGTCTAGATTTTCCCTAGGCTTTGTTGTTGTTCTTGCAGGTCTTTGTTTGGAGCCTGGTGTCGTGTCGACAGTTTGGTAAGCTTCTGACTTTTCCTAGTTCAGAGTTCACCCTTCTGTCCTTGCTTGGTGTAGTGTCTGCTCGGAGTAGTTTCGGGGGCCGAGGTTAGTTCGGCAGTCGTGCTCCTCTGGTATGACTTCTTCCCTTTTCCTGTTAGCTCCCCTTGCTCTTAGTTTGTTCCCTACTCCCGCTACCCTTTCCTTACAGCTTTGTAGTTTAACTTTCCTGCTTTACTACTTCTATTGTTTACTTGCTGCTTTAGCGTGTTACTGCGTGTTTTCCAGTGGGGATCCGCGTGACCCCTACTGAGCCAGTGACACGTGGCTCACCCCTACTTTTTAGGTGGTGGCCGTTCATTCTGCTTCCGCGACTTTTGGAGTTTGCGTGCTCGTAGTGGCCAATTGGTACCTTCGTCGGGCTTCCCTTAACTTCTTGGTACGTCTTTATTTTTCTGTCGAGTGTTATAATGAAGAATATTGATTATTTTGAATTTTCTAAAATTCTCAGAAATTTACATCGAAGCAGAAGGGCGCCTATTTAAGAATGAACGACAGCTACAGCAGACGCCATTTCTGAAGCAGATTATGAAAAGAAGAATTTGCGGCTGAATGGAAGGGCGCTCATTAAAATGTGCGACCGAGTAAATAGGCGCCCATTCATTTGATGAAAATAGAAAAAGGAAAAGAGCTAGAAAAAAGGGAGAGGAATGAACGACCATCCACTCGGGCACTAATTCATTGGAGAATAATAAGCGGCTAACCAAGTAGGCGCTCATTATTTTATATGTAAAATTGGAAGAAAAATCAAGAAAAATGGCAAAAGGAATGAGCGCCTATGTGGTGAATCGTCAATTCCTTGATTTATGAAAAAAGAAAAATATCAAAAAGAGGAAATGAAGAATGGGCAGCTGCCTGTTCAGTCGCACAAAGGAATGTTCGCCCACAGCCCCAGTCGCCATTTTCACAAGAGGCAGAAACGAAAACGGAATGTCGCGATCATAGTTATCTTCCTATTCTTGGGCCTATCTCCTCTTGTTTGAGGAAAGGAGGACTCTAATTGTGGCAAGACACCTACTTTGATCAATCTATGATGCTAAAAAATCAGATTCAAGCCTAATCTGGAGGGTGTTGATCGTAGAAGCTACTGTGCACTATAAAAGGCCATCAAGAGTAGACCGATGGGATGTTAGCCTTTCTCTTAGCCTATTTTTCATGCTCTTTTGTTCATCTTTTTTAAGTTACTTTCTTCTATAAAGTTCTTAATTTTTAAGTGTTCTTCAAGTTCTTCTTCTTCATCTTCCTCTAATTCTCTCGCGTTTTAAAGTTATTTTTATTTTTTCAAGTTTATGTCCTGAGTTTTTCACAGTTCATCTGCACAGATACTCTCTGTTCTTCCTCTTTTTTTACCCTCTTCATCACATTTTCTCCCTCTGTACTCTTCATCAAACTTCTTCTTCTCCCTCTGATCTACAACTTTCTCTTCTACCACATCTTCTAATTCCATCTAGATTTAAAATTATTCTTCTTTTTCTTACCCTCTATTTTCAATTCAAATTTTACTGTGTTTTTCACTTCACCGCACCCTCTTTTTCCTCTCTCTGTTCTTCCGATTTTTCCTATTCTGTTATCAAAAAGGCCATTTAAGTTTTACTCCAAAGGTATGCGTGGTTTTTACCTATTTGAATGTGTTCAAGCGACATGGTGGGACATTGGGCACTCCTAGTGGGTCGACGGGTAAGCACTTTATCTCATGATAGGAAGGTCTCAAGTTCGACTCTCGGGAGGGGGCGAGGAGGGCGTTAACATGGACACCTTCACCCAGCAGCCCAGATGGGGTTTGCTCTGATCTTGGACAGCTTGATGGTGGCAGCATGAGGCTCCACGTTTGTTGATTGCTTATGCTTGCAGAATCAACTATAATTTATATATGGCAGGAGGTATACATGTCATTCTCATTTAAGATGCAAAGTAGGTGATTGTTTAATTTGTAGACAGGTGATCATCTCATCCCACTCTCTCCCATGGATCAGAGAAGGGCAAGGGTGGTGGGAAAAAGATTGGATTTTTGTCCCTTGGTTTCTTGTCAAAATTAAACTTGTGCAATCACCTAGAGAAGAAGTTAGCATATGGATACTTCTTAGCAGCATGTACAAACTGTGGCCCCACTGTGATGCACTAGTGGCCTCTCCTCTAGTGGGTTTAGGGTATTCTCTAAAGTGCTCAATAGTTTATACTTTTAATTCATCAGAAAGACCCCCACAAAACTCTAGCTCTTAAAGCTCCTAGGTTACCTTGTAAAAGAGTTAACCTTTACTTCCACTTGGCTTCCACTATAATTGAAAACTGACGTTGAAGCCTTTGTTTCTGTATTTTGGCTCCAATTTCAATTCTTCGCTGAAGAGAAAATCAGAAAATTATCCAATTTCAATTGAGTTTCTCATTAATGGGCCATGCCTGATTAGATGGCACGAGTAGCCCGCCACAAAAGAGCCCATGGGGCGACTCAACGAGGACTGAGGAGGGAGAGCGAACGACAAAGACACCATAAACACTGCAATAAAACTACGAATCGTCGTGTGTATTAAATATTACTCAAACATGATTGGGGACTAATTTTGGGGGCCGTACTTCCAACTATTGTGGCTAGGGTTGTCAATGGGTCAGGTTGGCCCGACGATACTATCAATACGTGTTTTTCTCTATCGGACTTTCGGAACCCTGTATCAGGTGAACCATTGCGTTCTCCTACTCTCCGGGTTTTGGGTATCATTTCGGGGGGAAATTCGTTAACGCCTTCCTCCGCATTAGTACATTGATTATCTTGACTCCATCTTCTGCTAGTTGCCCAATTCATTTGCCAAAGCAACGGGTGCCTCTGCATGATTATTTGCCTTAGGTCCCTTCACATCCCCTTTATTCATGTTATTCATTTCATTCATCATTTTCTCATATATGTGCCATGGGTCAATTGATATGCACGGACCACAGGTTTACAGGATCCGAACTCCGGCACACAGGGCCATCCCTTTTCTTCTTGTTGTTGTTCTTAGTGCTTCACTCTCTTTGTGTATGCGTTGTTTTTCTGTTTTGCTTTTTTTTTTCATGCAGGGTATTTCGGTCGACCGAACCAGCTTGGTCGGTCGACCGATCCTCCTAGCAAGGGGAGGGTCAGTTGGCTGCGTCGACCTGTACAAAGGACAGGTCGGCCTGCC
Organism: Amorphophallus titanum; assembly: GCA_024336825.1. NCBI lineage: Eukaryota > Viridiplantae > Streptophyta > Magnoliopsida > Alismatales > Araceae > Amorphophallus > Amorphophallus titanum. Next base: position 26,047,148 of record JANBPO010006859.1, read on the forward strand.
TGTTCTGGGCAGAGAAATCTGCGATGCTATGAGCACCGGAGCTGGGCTATGCATGGGGGATTGCTGTGCGCTTGAAATGCGCGGGGTTCAGACCCAAGGGGGCTGTGAAATGCCTTTTTCTTCCCTCTCTTTTTGTGGAGGACATGCATGTTTGTGAAGCATTGATGAAAAATCAGATGCAACTTCGGAGAATGATATTGAATGCACATGAAGTTGGTATGCATTATGCAAATCTGAATTTATGTATGCAAGGATGCACATGGATGCTATTTCGATGGAATGGGCAATGGGGTTTTTTTTTTAGTACACTCACATGTGCGAGCTTCATGGATGAATGCATGCAGAAGGGAACCTCCACACTCATGTATATAAGTGCTTTCTTTGAACTCATGCATTCGAAATGAAATTCTTGGGCTCATGCAGGCGGATGCCTTTCTAAATTTACATATGCAAATGCATTTGAAGTTGTTCATGCAATATGTGCAAATGCTTTTGATATGCTCATGGCTTCTTCTGATTACATTTTTTTTATAAAAGGGGTTAACCTGCTGCGAAGCATGGGCCAGCCTACAAGGAGTCGACTCCTGTGCAAGCTGGAGCCCAGACAGAAGAAGGCCGGGGAGGTGTCGGCTCCTAGAGTCGACACTTCCCAGGCAGTGGGCCAGATTCATCTTCTTTTTCTTTTTGGTTCATCTACTCATCCTCCTTCTCAGGTGGCCCATCACCCACCTCCTTCATCAACTCATCCTCTCTCTCGGGTGGTCCATCACCTACCTACTTCTTCTATTGACTCACGGGTGGTCCATCACCTGCCTTCTTCTATTCACCCTTCTCCACGGCCTCAAGGCCCACATATTCCTTGCACCTCGGCCAAACCGAGTCCTTTCAAGGGTCAACACCTCTACACTTCATGGCCTCCATATCAAGCCGCCCCTCCAAGGTTACATGACCAAACCTCTATTTCTCAAGTCACATCCCTCCAGCAAGTTCTTCTTGATAAATCAAAATGGAGGAACAATTGAAGAGGGATACAACTCCGTGGCCTCCTCCTCCTCCTCCTCAAGCCAATCCTCTTCACACATTCATAGATCAAATCACTAAAATGGAGAAAGATTGGAAGGAGAGGAGAGATACAAATGGCATTACAAGTCTATGTGAGCAAGATGATTTTACAAATTTCAATGATCAAGTGGATGCCGTCCACCCACCACCCATCCATCACGCTCCTTTACATAGCGCTCCGCATCCGCATCCATATTCACAAAATCCTCCATAACATCATGCTCCTCCACCTCATCATATTTCACCACCCGCCAATACGCCTCCACCACGACGTCCACTTGAATTTGATGATTATGAAGAATTGGAGATGACATATGAAGATTTTGAAGTTCTTGAAGATACACCTACATCGAGTTTTCTTCATTTTTCTCTCCCTTCATTACTGTAGACACGCCCAAATTGACATCATCTTGAGTACATCTCATATTACATTGTACTACCCCAAAATTGACCCTCAAATTGATTTATTTGAGTGATTTTTATCATTTTCTTGATTATTCAACTTTCCTCAACTTTGTCATATTTTTCCTATTTTTTGAGATTTTTCTAAGTTTTTTCTCTAATTTTTCAAGACCTTTTTGAATTAGCGTCAGATCCTATGGATGTCAATTTTTAATTAGCGTCACTTAAATGGATGCCAATTTTTGAAAATAGAAAAAATAAACTGCATTCCCAAAAGAACATAATCAACAAATAAATGCCCGGCCTGAACGCAGCCGCCCAGGCGACTGCATCCTTCAGGTCGCGGTCACCTAGGCGACCACGTTCCCAAAAAGATCGATACGATTTATTTATAGTACATAACTGGTACGTTACTTATATTTTTTAAATATTATATATTTTATTTTATATCATATTTGTCTCATAAATAATTTGTTTTGAAGTATTTCTTTACAACGTGAGATTTTGCTTATCTTTTTAGATTATTTTTTTATAAATTGAAGTTGGATGCCCTAACCAACTGAGCTACACATGACGTTGCGCGTGTGTCCTGTCCAAATAGGTACCTTCTTCAAAGAGTTGATCTCTTTATTTACTTATGAACATTATTGCATTCTTGGTTGGAAGATTATTTTGAGATTTTTCAGATAGCTCCCACCACTTATTCATCAGGATGGGCGTCGCTTTACCTTGTTACCCATTAATCAATTCATTTTGCTTCATCTTCACTTCATTGTTACTTCATCCCCAATTTGCTTCACTTCTACTCCATTCCCTTACAAAATAGGCATCAAGGAGAGGTAATCTATAGACACCTATTTTTGACCTATAATTCAAGTTTTTTTCTCATTTTCTATGATAATGTCAAATTAACCATCCTTAGTGAGTTCACGTTGAATTCATGTGAAATTTATCTTTTAAGTCAATTCGTGACATGGGAGTATGTCGCCTTTTCTTGAAACACGTCAAATAGAATGCTTGTGTCTTTCATTTTTTTACTAATTTTCATAATTTTTAAATTTTATGATTCATGGCTAACTTAATGGTTATCTTTATCTAGTTCACATCCTCCGAGCTTGCCGTGTTTCAAAGGTGCTCTTCCGACATAGGGTTGCTTTGTGATATCTCCCTCCTAATTAGACTCATAGCTCGTCTTCTTGCATTCCCAATTTTCAGAAACACCCCCTCGATGCTTCTCGACAGCCATGGGAGTATTAAAAGTCTAATTATACTAAGTTTTCCTAATTCTTTTGAGAGTTATAGGCCCATTAAGTCACTATGTGAATCTTACCCTAAAGGCTATAAATAGACCACTAAGACCCCTTTTCTATACAATGCTCCCTTAGAATTCGTGAGGAAATTATGCTGTAATGACTATGCACTCTTCCTTTCACATTCTTTCAGGAGCACTGGAACACAGGATGGGGTTTAATCACCTGTGTGCATCACTGTCTTCTTGATCAACCATTATGACTGAGTTGTCGATTGCTGTGCCCTTGCTTGAGGCATTGTGGTTTGTGGCACTGGTAGGATAGAGAGTTGGGGAAATATGATGGCAAGTTTGCCGCATGAGTACCCTGTTCATTTGGTTAGAGGTTGTGCCTTCGGATGGAATCAGACTTATAGAGATGTGATCTCTGAGAGATGTTTATGGATCCCAGTTGGTACCTGATGGCACTTCTCTATCCTGGAGATGTAGTCTGTGATGAGGCTGTGTAATGGATGATGCCTGTGTATGGGGGTCCTTGGAGGGATGTTGTCGTTGGATGGTGAGCCTTGGTCTGCGACTCGCATAGAAGGATCTCCCTTAGAAGGATCTCCCTGTAAGCGAGGCCCTGGGTGGCCAATTATGAGATGCTTTTCCTGGATTGGATCTAGGATTTGTTGAAGGCTTGTGTTCGGACCAGAGCTAGCCCAGTGCTGTTATTGGTGTTCAACTTGCTAGATATGAGAGGTGGTTTATGGCATGGAGCTGACTGATTTGTCACAGTCAATTGAGATGACTGTGTGAGCTGATGAGGCTCAGAGATGGTTGTCCCCTGTGCTGGGTATGAGTCCAGTCAGCAGGCAGAGAAGCTGATATTTGATTGGTCCACCGAGCATGGGATTGATCGGTGGTTATTTCTCATAGTGAGAATTGCATCTCCTCGGTGAGCGTGATCATGACAGTGATGCCATGATTGAATTTTGTTGTAGCTAAGGCGATGCCAGACTTGTATCCTTTTGTGTGTTATGCTTGCTCTGATGATCGATGTGTGTTGTGCATGGAGCAAGGCATTTATTCATGATCAAAGCCTGGCTGTGTCCCTCAGGATCGGTGTTTTCATGTGTATCGAGGTTTTGGCTGGGGCTCTAGGAGCCTTGCCAGCCGAGTGTGTTGTTCTTCCCCTGTGTTTTGTAGTTGCCTCAAATTTTGAGCATGAAATTTCTATAAGGAGGGGAGGACTGTAACACCATGGATTTCCCGGATCTGAATCTGTGGGTCTCTGAGCGCCTTTATGAGTCCCGGAATGTGTTTTACAATTTAAGCGTGTTTTCTATCTGATGAGCCTTCGAAACCCTGTGTAGGGTGAATCGATGTGTTGTCAGGCTCCAAGATGTTGCAGGCACATTGTGCATTCTTCAGGGATCGTGGGGAGTATTTCTCCCTATTTTTATATTTTCTAGATTTCTAAAACCCAAAATGGTTTTCTATTTAAACCCCCACCCCTTTCTCTCTCTCCCCATCTCTCATTTTCTCCCCGTCTCCCACTCTCTTCTCTCACGTTCTCTCTTCTCCCCCTCTCTTCTCCGGGTGGCCGATGGAGGTGGACGATGGAGAGGTGGCAGCGCGATGGGTCGAGGATCAAGGTGGCGGAGGCGTAGCGTTTGTCGGGCGTGAGATCATGAACCAGCGAGGCTTTTATGGGCATTTTGCATGGAATCGACATCCATGGCATGTGTAATCTTCAGTGGAGGTAGGGGGATGGTTATCTAACCTCTATACTTCCTTTCCCACAGTTTTGGTAGGCCGAGGTGAGCCGAGTGGTGTTTGTTTCACGCCGTGAGGTTAAAATGCATGTTTTAGGGCGTGCGATGGATTCATCGGATCGAGTAATGTTTCCTGCTTATTTTCCTTCCATTTTGTGGTTTGGGACTCGGGGAATGGTTCGGGTTGTAATCCCCATCGATTGGGATCGAATGGGGCGTGGAATCGGACCCCTAGGTGGGGCTCCAAGGGTTCTCTACCATTTTCGGTCAACTGTCGACCAATCAGGAATTCACCATGGAACTGGGGGTCTGCCCTAGTTCGGTCGACCGACCTACCTGAGGAAGTCGATCGATTAGGGCACAGCCTCCCCTGCCAGTGGGCCGATCGACCACCCATGTTGGGTTGGTCGACCGACTCCTGTTGATCGACCAACCCATGTGAGTTGGTCGACCGAAATGTAGTGGGCTTGCCTGTTTGGCCCCCGGTCAGCCCAGTTGAGACCCAATGGTCGACCCTTGGCCCCGTGGTTGTCCCAGACACCCCATGGAGACTGTGACCATGTTTTTGGGTGTCTGGAGATACCGTGTTAGCTCAATTAGCATGCTCATGGGTTTTAAGGGTCCAGGTGACCCTCTTGTATTCTGGGCTTTCGTGTTAGGCTTAATTGAGTCCCCATGCATTGGTTTGAGTGTGGAGGGTCATTCCCACATGCCCATAGCTTCTCTAGGAAGTGATTTCGTGTGGGCCAAGCATATGGTCTATGGACTGTGAGTTCAGTCACCCAGTCAGGGGCTGGAGGGTTTCCTAGCTTCCCTTTAGAAGGGATTAGGTTTGGCGGTTGTGAGCCACCACATAATTATTTTACCGTGGTTTCTGACCTAGGGATAGGCCAAATTGACAGCGCGGAGTTGTCCTGTACGACAGCCTTGACCTGAGTCCTGTGACTCCAGGACCATTAGATTTAGTAGGTCTAGTAGATTGCCTAGAGTCCTGTGGCATCGTGCCACTCGTGTTCCAAGCTAATTATGATAGGCTAGTGCTAGCTTGTCCGTATTCTGATGGTTTTCATTAAGAGTTGTCTGCTTAGTGGCCCCCGCTAGTTGTAGCTGACTGGGCACACATGTGTCGACCCACCTAGGAGTAGGTGGAGAGCTACACCTGGGAGAGATGATTTTTAGGCTGATTTGCCGTAGGGCCTCCCACTGTAGTGGCTCGAGTCTGGGCTAGGAGGAAAACCAGCTAGAGGGCCTAACATAGTGCAGTCAGTCAGTATGTGCATGCATGGTCGGGGACTTCGGACGTGTGCTGATGAGTAGTACCCCGACTAGACCCTTGTTCTATGGTTACTGGTATGGTGTCTCACTGTCCGCCTAGGGCTAGTAGGGAGACACCTGGGGCACAGACTAAGTCATCAGGGAATGCATCTGGCCTTACTTCTAGTGGGCAGTACTCCCGTCATGTGACGAGACTCTCGTGACTCGAGGTTTGATTTTTTATCTGTGAGATGTGGTTTTATGTGTTTTCCCCTATACAAAGGTCTAGGGTTTCTGGTAGGGATTATCGCGGGTTTTCCCTGGATGGTGTGGGGTTCACGACGGCATGGTCTTGACCGCATTCCCAGACCGCATGGTCTTGGGCTGGATCTTAGTCAGTTAGGACAGGCCTCCATGACAGAGATGTCGTGATGTTTCTTCTGGTGACATAGCCAGGGTTTTCTCACCAGTCTGGTTGATGTGACACGAGCTCGGACCTACTAGCAAACAAGCACATGCGCAACCGAACGGGCCGATATCGGCGGTCGACTCACTCGACACTCGCCCGAACCCGTGGGTGACTCGGCGATGCCGAGTGGAGGGTGTGGGGGTGGATTTTCCTTTTTCAAGGAACACCTACAACCACAAATCTTATTTTGTGTACAAAGGTACCCAAGACTTCTCGGGTCCTTGAAGATTAGCAACACCTCTAATTGGTGCTCTCCACAGATTTTGGACATGCAAAATATCAAATTACAACATGAAGTAATCAAACATATTATGTCCTGGTTTTCCACAATAGTGGCCGCATTTTGAAGAGTTCACGTTCTTCTTGTGAGCATGAACATAGGATTTCTATGAATGACCATGAATGTTAACACTTTTGACATGAAAATTATTTCTTCTATGAATAGCCAGCCAGCATTCAGAAGCTTTGTGGGCAGACTTCTCACATTTAAAGCATGCACGGTGCGTAACTTTTGAAGCAGATTTATTTTTATCCAAACCATACTAGTTTATAGGGAATTTAACATGTTTAGAATGAGAATTTTTTCTTCCCTTGACGGACCAACAATGTGCAGCAATATGTCCCAATTTACCACACCAATAGCATTCAATGTTCTTTTGCTGAATAATAGGAAATTTTCTAGCATGAAAATTTCTAATATGCATTCTATCAATATTCATCTCATCCTTTTTCATGATAAGGTAATTATGCATAAGGTGTCCATGCTTACCACAATAATAACAACTAACACTTATTGGTTTTAGAGCATGGTATTTCTCATATGATTTATTGACAAGCACATTGGACCCTTGCAATTTATTTTTCTACTTTTTATTCAGATTTGAATTTTTCTATATTTCGGATTGTTTTGAGGATTCTTTCGAAGTGCTAGACTATTTTGTGCTACAAACAAAATGTGTGGATAACTTATTTTCAAATCCCTTTTTATTCTCAGGTTTACAGCCCAGCCATTCTTTTAGAAAATTGACTTTAGTTCCCAAAAGCATGTCCAGGTTATCCTTCCCTTCAACAAATCTAGACAGTGAGACCGACGAGTGATAGGAATCTTCCAAGAAATTTCAGACTTAATCACAAGGAACGGCAAACCAAATGATGCATGTCTGGAGGAACTAACAACTAAGAAAAAGAAAGCACAGCCAGCGGCCGGAGCAAACAGAAAGGAAAGAGATGATTAACTAAACTCCAGACAGGAATCTTCAGCTAACCAAACCGAGCGAGTAGACCAAAGGAAATTGTTTCCCTTGTGTCAAGCTGTTAGGCAGCGCATGTTTGCAGACTGAGTTTGCGGTTTCCGATTGCTTAGTGCAAGGAAGCCTTACTCCTGTGGAGTGAGGGGTGGACGTAGATTGCATATCACAATCGAACCACCTTAAAAAGCTCTCTGTCTTAATTGTGTAGTTTGCTTGTCTGATCTATCCTTCTCGATTCTAACTTGCTAATTGTTCGATCTATTGCGCCTCTATGTCACTGCCTTGATTAGGCTCTGCACTTCTGTCTGCTCAGTAGTCAGACTGTGGGTGTTTTTCTACTACGTCTCAAGTATTCATAAGTTGTTTCTATCAAATTTTTAAATTGGGGGTGATCTATTCAACCCCTCGTTCTTGCTCACTTTCCGCTCAAACTATTAGGATCGCCTTGTGGAAGGCGAGGTGGCCTAATTTGTGAGGCATTGCTAAGTGCTATCCCGAACCTGTTCTGCAGTTTCAGAACTGCATGACCCAGTGGAAATAGCTTCTCCGACCAAATCCGATGTCGGATCGAGGTGAAACTAGCGCCGTTGCGAAGCTCTTTTAAAGATATACAAATCGATGCTATTATAGGAATTTTTCTATTTTTGAATTTTCCATGGGAGATTTTTGAACAGATAGATTCCCTATCCTAGAACAGACTGGGCAGACTACGATCTGCCTGATAATGAGGTCTGAGCAAGGAGTAAACAATGGATCTGGGGGATGGGGATTTTTTGGATGAGAGAGGGGGCTGTGAGGGACATGTACAAATTGTTTTGTAATTTTTAGAGGTGGTTTGAAGGGTGGAATGGATTTTATGGCGGGGAAGGGTTAGATCTGGACTGTGGGGGACAGAACAGAATCTGGATTGAGCAGTGATTTTTAAGAGGGGTAAATAATCTTCTAAACTCATGAGAAAAATTGTGGAGAAGGGATTTGGTGGAAAGAACTCAGTCCAAATTTCAGATTGATCTGAAATTAGGAAGGGTTCAAAAAATACGAAATGGTGAGTTATTGGAACATAGATCTGCACAGAGACAGATTGTGTAGATCGGGGAAACTTAAATGGAACGGGGAGTAAATGGATGATTCAAGGCATGATAATTTTTGTGAAAAGGGGGAATTGCCTAGGGAACTCACCCTCCGAATTCAGTTTCTTTCATAGTCAGAGTTTTCAATGTCTCCGGTTGTAGATAATATTTTAAAATAAAAAGTAAACCTCCTTATTCGAGGTCTAAAACTTCATCCAATGTTAATTTTATCAAGATCATTACTGGCAACTTTTTAGGTGTCGCTCCCACTGGCGAACTTGCATACGGTGGTGAGACATCAGGATCAAAGCAGCTGCTTCTGTTTCTTGTGAATATCTCAGATTTATTCAGACTTTGAAATTTCTGTAGTTTTTCTTTCCATTTGCTACTGATTTCATGAAATTGTCCACTTCTTTTTCCATTTAGGGTGACGATATGTTGAGACATTCTTGTGAACCCCTCTCCCTCCCGTCCTCTCTCTCTCATGCTTTAATTGTTCTTTATTGAGCTTGCCCCCATCACTTATGTTGTTGGACATATGTTCTTGTTAGTTAATTCCATGTTTAGATTCCTGGTGATCTACATTTTTGGTGATAATGTCTATTTGCCCTCCTTTTGAAGGATCTTCTTGGTCGCAATGCCACTATAGCTGAGGATTTGGCGAAGAGAGGTGGAGATTCTGATGCTGCTCAGAAACCAATCAGTGGACGAGAAAGAGTTCAATCGGAGAATCTCCAACGAGACCTTCAGGAATCTGCTAGAAGAGTTGAGACTCTCAGATCAGAGAAGGCCAAAATTGAATCTGAGGCTCTTATGTATAAGAACTTGGTTGAGAAATTGGAGTCCGATCTGAAGAGCTTATCGGATGCCTATAGCAGCCTAGAACAGACCAATTTCCAGCTAGATTCTCAAGTGAAAGCTTTAAGGAAGGGAGGTCAGCCCTATCCGGATGTGGAGACAATTAGGGCTCAAGCAAAGGAAGAAGCTGAGAAGGAGAGCGAAGCAGAATTAAATGACCTGCTCGTTTGTCTGGGGCAGGAACAAAGCAAGGTAGAGAAGCTGAGTGCAAGGTTGGCAGATTTGGGTGAGGATGTCGACTCACTCCTAGAAGGGATTGGAGATGATGCTGCACTCCCGGAAGAAGATGATGAATGACGGATGGAAATGAAAGCTGAAAAGTGGATCCAGCTGTTGCCTTTTATTGTTTTCATTCAATGTCTATTACTCATTGTGAAGTCACTGCAAAAATCGTCTGGCTTAATGAGTCAATAAATTTAGACAATGAGTTCTTTAAATCCTAAATATCATTTTCTAAAGATGCAATGTGTATCTCATAGCTAGCAATCTTTTGTTCACTACAATTAACACATTCATTCAATACTTTATTTGTAATTGTGTACTTCTTAATTTCTTGTTCCAGACAGCATATTTTTTTAGATTCATCTATGCAAGCAGATTATTTCTTTTTCAAATGTGAGAAGCCTTTCAGACATAGCATTGTTTAACAGCTTTAACTTTTCATTTTTCTTAACCAAAGTATCATTTTGAATTAATTCATTTATTAAAACTTGATCTTCTGAATTGACCTCCTGCTTCTTTCTGGTTTCAAATTCTTTTAGATCTCTCTACTATTTTTCAACATTTTTCTGTAGCTCCATGTTCACAGACTTTATAGCATCAAATTTTTCAGCGATTAAATTCTTCTCAACTTCAAGTTTTCTAAATTTTTCTTCATTTTCATTAACTATTTTTCTGTGAGATCCATTTTCAGATTTCAACTTATTTAGTTCTGAGTTAAATGTTCAAGATCTTTCAACAATTTTTCATTCTGAACAGGATTAATGATAAGGAACAGATCATCATTAGTTGAACTAAGTTTTTCTTCTAGTTCAGAAATCTCATTTGTAAGTTCTTGATTTTTATTTTTCAATAATCCTATTTGCTTCTTGAACACTTGAACATTAGACAAACAAGCATCATAAGATAGTTTCAATTCCAAACAGTTTTCACAAGAGGGGTTTAAACTGTTCTGATCAATTTTCTTTTTTAGCTTTTTATTTTCAGATTTTAGTTTCTTATGTCTATCCGATAATTCTTCATACAGGATAACCAATTCATCAAATGAGATCTCTTCAGATCTGGAGCTTACCTGAGACGTTGTCTCATCCAGTTGATCACTAATGTGATCACTCCGGTTGGCCATGAGACATTTCTCTTATTGTTCTCCATATGTAGTAGTTACTTTATCCAAGATTTCCTTTCTAGAAGCGCACCTGAGAACAAAAGGAAATATGTCAGTATTAACTGCAGCTTTCAAAATATCAAGAACTGTGATATTATCACGATTCTTCAATCTATCCTCACTAGACCACTTGGTTTCATCATGAGATAACTGATGTGAGCCTTTAGATATGTCATGGATGCAGCCTTTGCCTTGCAGACTGGCCCCTCACCGGCCTTCGCTTTCGGCGGGGCGCCGATGATCGTGGGCGATCCCGAGGCGGAGGGACCGAGCGTGGCCGGCTACATCGTGGCCATCGCCAAGCGCGCGGACCGGCAGGCGTTCAAGGCCCTGTTCCTGGTCATGGCGCCGAGGATCAAGGCTTTCCTGGTGCGCCGCACCGTCGAGGCACCCGACGAGCTGACCCAGGAGGTGATGCTCGCGGTCTGGCGCAAGGCGGCCCTTTTCGATCCCGCCCGAGGCACCGGCGAGGCCTGGATCTTCGGCATCGCCCGCAACGCCTGCATCGACGCCGCCCGCCGGCGCCGCGGCGCGCCGCTGGTCGACCTCGACCCGATGAACGACGGCGGCGAGCCCGTCCGCGCCGACGTCGAGTTGGAGGCGGCGCAGGACAGCCGGCGCGTGCGCGCCGCCTTGGACGGCCTGTCCGAGGAACAGCTCCAGGTCGTGCGCCTCTCGTTCTTCGACGACGAGCCCCACAGCGCCATCGCCGCGCGCCTGAACCTGCCGCTCGGCACTGTCAAATCCCGCCTTCGGCTGGCGATGAAACGCCTGCGCGACCTTCTGGACACCCAAGGATGACGCTTGCCCACCCCGCTCCCGAGACCCTGGCCGAGTACGCTTCCGGCGGCCTGAAGACCGGCGCGCGCCTGGTTCTGGGCGTGCACCTGAAGGCCTGCGAGGCGTGCAGGCGCGAGGTCGGCCGCCTGGAGGCGATCGGCGGCGCGCTGCTCGAAGATGAGCCCGAGGCCGCCCTGGCGCCGGACGCGCTGGACCGCGCCATGGCGTCGCTCGACCGGACCCAGGAGCCCCGCCGGATGAGCCTGAAACAGATGGCCGAGGGCTTCTGGACGCCGATCGGACCCGGCGCCGCCCTGAAACCCCTGCCCAGGATCGCCGATCCGGGCGAGCGGCTCTATCTCATCCGCGCCCGGGGCGGCAAAGGCATGCCCGAACATGGGCATACCGGGATGGAGCGTCTGGTGGTGATCGCCGGCGCCTTCGAGGACAACCAGGGCCGCTACGGCCCGGGCGACCTGGTGGAGCGGGGCCCCGAAGACAGCCACCGGCCCGTGGCCTGCGAGGGCGAGACCTGCCTATATTATTTTAAATATTTTAAATATTATTTTTTATTTTAAATAATAAATCGGATCAGAACGATTCAGATCGATTCATCGATTGAATCACGATTCATCCGATTCATCTAAATTTTTAATATTAGATCGAATCAATTTTAACCGGATCGATTCTTAAATCGATTCAAGATTAGACCCATCCGATCAACTGATCAGATTCTAGTAACATTGGACTCGTGGGGTTAATTGTTCCATTTTCATCACGTTTCTCTCTCCGACCAAAGTTGACAGCCTGTCTGCTCGCGCGTCGTCTTGCGAGGGGTCGTGGACCCGGTCACATGTCTGTCAGCCCAAAGCTCCGATAACTTCACCGCCGTACAGTGTTCTTGAGACGACGGCCCATTCCTCTGATTTGGCGGGGGAGGCCTCCAGCCTCCCTACGGGGTGCGATCTTTGTCCGTACAACCAGACAAAAAAAGGTGTTTGTCCTCCGGGATGGAGGGAACCAAATGTCTCATCTGCAAAGTCAGCAAAGCTAGCAGCTTTGGAGGCTTCTGGAACAAATACATATGTTCTTGTATCTTCACCCACGGTATCAAGTTTTTGCAATATCTTTGTCCTTCAATTTGTTGAATTTTCTGTTCCATGCCAAGAAGTTACCCAAAAATGTCTAGGTTGGCTCATTCAGAAGTGGGAGAACAATTAAAGGGAAGAAACAACCTCCAAGTTGTAAGGAGGTAAATGTGTGGGAATTTTCTTCTCTTTCTTTAAATTGTGGTCATGCTCTGTAAATTAGTGATTTAAACTGATCAAGAAAGAAGCTGATCAGTTTCTGTACATTGAAGGGTGGATTTTTTTTTCTCATTGCCTTCTGATGTCATATAAATCAGGGTGACTTGATCAAAGAAGGGCAGACGATTGGTTACTTAGATCAATTTGGCAATGAACTCCCTGTCAAAGTGAGTTCTCTATTTCCTTATCATGCCTCTATCTTTTATACAGCATTTCTGCAGGAAAAACCATAAATTTTCCTTGTACTGGACAGTCGGATGTTGCTGGAGAAGTCTTGAAGATTCTGTGCAAGGATGGAGGTAATGTTCCCGGTATTCCATAGTAATTGAACGATGAGTGAAACTACATGTATATCCACAGCTACAACATCTTATAATTATAGAGAGACGGGAATGTGTGTTATGGATGAATTTTACAACATAAAAAAGAGAGGGCGACGGCCGTTCTATTTTGGCTGCTGTACATGTGTCTTGAGAAAGTGGAGAGGGAGAAGAATTTCTGTACGAGAGGAGTGCCCCACTCACATCTCGAAGAAGAGAAAGATACACCATATTCTCATCTTCTTGTTCTGTTTTTGTTCTCATTCTAGACGCTCATAGGTTTCGAGAGCGTCATCTGGATCAGCAGATACGTGGGTGTACATGTCTCTTTCTTTAGATAATTTAGTCAACTAGTGACACTGTACGGTTGCTTCTTCATCTATTGTACTTCTTCATATTATATAGTGAGTTTCTCTCGATGCTTTCTCTATGTACATAGGTGGCCACGTGTCTCCAAATCTAGTAAATATGGTGTCCATCTCTTCGTGTGATTGTTATTTACTTATATTTCAATTCTTGTGTGAAACAAAGATCGATTTCATTTCATAGAGGCCAAACAAATTGTGAAAAGACGTATTGTAGAAATATCATAAACGATCAACCGCCTCGATCTAGGAGTCGATCGTCTCCCTGAAACGCGACTGTGATCGACTGCGTATAGCATAGAGCAATAACACCGACAGTGTTAAATTTGACAGTCGACCCCGCAGTTGACCGTGTGTTTGCTCGGTTCTTTTGTAGTCCCATTTCTCAAGGGTCTTATAATAGTATCTTTTTATCCCAATATTTGTGATTCACTTCATCTACTCTAAGGCTCAAATATCTACAATTGATGGGTTAACGAAATTATTCTTTTCTTGACCAAAAAAAGGTAACAATGTGTGGCCGAACTATTTAAGAGAAAAGCATTCATCGGCAGCTGATTAATGGGTACCACGGCAACCATATTGGCAACGAACCGATCTAGGAGCACACGTAACCCAGGGATGCCCATTCGATGGCCCACCCAGTCCCTCTTTGATAGAGGGTTAGATAAATGGAGGGAAATCTTCCTTAGATTAGTCTGTCCATCCACTTACTCTCATTTACTTTGATAAGAGAGGTGGGTTAAACTGCTTCATCTATTGAGATGGGTCACACTATCCAGATTAGATGAAAGTTATCCTTCAATCTAATCCGAATATTTGTATCTTTCTATCAAACCACATAAATTTAATAATATAAATGATCAAAATTTACAGATATTTTTGACATCGGTGCAACATCCTCGGGTGAGAAGTGGCGACGGAGCTACGTTGCCCAGATATCTCTCTCTCTCTCTCTCTCCCCCCTGTGAATATTAAATTAATGTTATCACATTTGTCTCGGCACATGCATCATCGGGAAGTAGAAGTCACAAATTAAATAATCATCTGACGAGGACAAGAGGTCTCTCTCTCCCTCCCTCCCTCGTGAGAATTAAATTAATCACAGCTGTCTCAGCACATGCGTCATCGGGAAGTGGAAATCACATATTAAAATAATCATCATAAGAGGACAAGAGGATCACATGCAGTGGTGTTAAAACAAGAATCTTGATTAAAGGAGAGAAGATTGTGGATGCATGTGTGCAACCTTAATATTAGAGTCAAAGCTTCGATGAGAGAGAAGAAGTTAACCTAATGGATCAAAGCGGGGCGCCTTATAATTTAAGGCTCGCCGCCATTGTTGACCTTGGACGAGTTCCACCAATGTGATCGATGGGAGTAAAGAATAGTAAAGATTTGCGAAACAAATCTAGTAATTACATCTCGGGTACCGCTTATTTTTTAACTTTCGAAATTTTTTAAGTGTCTTTCACGTTAATTTAATTTGACGTGTCGATCACGTGATTAAATGACGTAACACGAGGGTTACGTAAGAATATTATCCTCTTATAAATAATAAAATTAATTCATTTATTTTTACTATTTTGTAAAATTATTATTTTATTTTTATTTAATTTTTACATCTGATAACATGATTGATATATTAAACTAGTCTGAAGTGAAATCATTTTAAAAAAATAAAAAATCTATATAACAAATGTAACACAACAATATGCAATTACTCAGAGTGTTGTACAAAATTTTACTCGTTAAAGAATAGTACAACAAAATCTGTCTTAATTAATGCTGCCTACTTTATTTTGCGGACATGATATAGCTTAGAATATTGAACGAGAAGATAAACATCTCTTTCCTGATTTTGCTCATGAAAGATGACCCTTAGAGATGTCAACGAGATAGCATTGTTTGTTTTAGTATTAGCTAAAGAATAACTGTATCGGTTTGTTATTTATTAAATATTTAAAAAATAATATATATTTTTAATAGCTCGCGCTACAGCCAAGCCGCACAGGTGCTGCAGGCGCTGGCCGACGGCGTCAGCTTGGCCGACATCGCGCAGATGCTCATCCAGTCGGACCTGCTGGACAGCTTCATCGCCAGTGGTGTGCTGGCCGGCACCGCACAGGTGACGGTGCTGCTGGCCGATGGTTTCGATGCGGATGACGGCGCCGGCGCGCTGGCCGAGATCCTTGCCGCGCTGCGCGACGGCTTCTACGCCACGATCACCCTGAACACCGGGGATGACGTCTTCACCGCCTGGGTGATGACGACCCAGACCAAGGCGATGCGCAGCTACTCGAACTGGGCGTTCAACAGCTACGCCACGCTGGGCGGCCAGTTCATCGGCGCCGGCAAGGATGGCATCTACCGCATGGGCGGCAGCACGGATGCCGGCGATGCGATCCGCTGGGCCATCCGCACCGGCAAGCTGGACTTCGGCACGATGCAGATGAAGGGTTCCCCGCTGGTCTATATCGGCGCCACCACCAGCGGAAACCTGCTGATGAAGGTGCAGGCCACCACGGTTCGCGGGCAGATGGCGGAGCAGACCTACCGGCTCACCCCAGCGGTGACCGGCGAGCCGCGGGAGCACCGCCTGCAGCTGGGCCGCGGCTTCCGATCCGTCTACTGGACATTCGAGGTTTGCAACGACACCGACGGCGCCACCGCTGAAGTACACGAGTGGCATGCCGTGCCGGTCAAACACACTGGGAAGCTGATCTGATGGCCAAGCCTGCACTGCTGTACCCGGCGGCCGTTGGCTCCGGGCCGATCGTTTACGATGCCTACGACAAGTGGAGCGGACTGGCGCTTGACGCGTACAAGAACGCGCAGCTGCTGGCCACGGAGCTGACGAACATTCCGCTGCAGCGGGTGGCGTTCAACGCCAGCTTCGACCCGCAGATTGCGCTGGCGCCGTTCCCCACGATGGCGAAGCCGGCGCCTGCCGGCGACCTGAGTTTCCATGCCCCAGCACTGCCGGTGGACCCGCCGACGATCACGGTGCCGACGCTGGCGCCAATCGAGTACGTGAGCGACCTGCTGGACACGCTGAAGACGACCATCGGCACGCTGCTGGGTGGCAACTGCCTGCCGCCAGCGGTGGCCAGCGCCATTCGCAACCGCGCCTATAGCGAAATCGTAGTTGTCGCCTGATGTGGCGGCAATGCCGACGTACATGGCGCCGACTGCGGCTATGTTGGCGGCAGCCGTAAGCCTGATCTTAGTGCCTGCCACGACCAGCGCAGAGCCGAATCGCTGGCGCTGGGTGAACCCACTCCATCCAGACTCGTAGCCGGTCGGCGTCTGGGTGCTGATCGCTACCCAAGACCCCCCGCCCGAAACGGGCTTTCGGAGGCGCATGGCGGCGAAGGGCATCATGCCTCTTGCCCAACCGCTAGAACGTCCCACTTGGTGTCGTCGCTGTTGTAGATCATCGCCAAATAAAGCGTCTTGCTTATGACGGTGGTCGTCGGAAGCGTCACCCCGATGGCCCGGTACTGTGTGTCGTAGGTGATAGCCCTGGCGGTCCCGTTGTCCTTTATACGGATAACCATGCCAAGCCCAGGGATTGGGGTTCCTGTAGGATTTGCCAGCGCAAGCGCAGCGGCTTGAGCCGTGATCTTCACCATGTCGTCTGAGAAGGTCGGCGTTACCGTCGCAGAGCTGGTGACCGACTGGATAGATGGCGCGCGTGCCTGCTTGGCATTGAGCGCTGACTGAAGGTCGGTCTGTGCAGATAGCGTACCGGTGATTGACCCCCAGCTAGCTCCGCCACCACCTCCAACCGCAACCCAGCCAGAAGATCCTGAGTATTGAGTAAGCGCCCCCGCGACATTGACGACCACCCCGTCAACAGGCGCCCATGCGTACCAAGTACCACCCCGATAGATGGTCAGGTCGTCCGGGTCGAAGGTTGAGAATGCTCCGGACGGAGAGCCGCCCACGATAAAAACGTCCCCGTCACTGGTGCTTGTCGGGGCGTCCTCAACACCAAGAACCTCCCTGGACATGGCTTCCAGCCTCAGGGAGTTGTCATTGGCCGGAACGTCGTTCTGTAGGGTGCCCTCTTCCCAGACGGCAAGCGGCAGAATGGGGTCGCTCATACAATGTCCTCAGAGACGGCCGGGCCAGCCCCGGTGATGCGGTTCAATTGTGCCACGGTGACGGTAACCGGAGAGGCCCAGCCTGTCGTATCGAAGGTTTCCACCGCTTCCGTCCCAGTTCGATTGATGGTGTTCGCTCCATCAGTAGCCGTCCACTGGTAGCCATCCCAATGGCCCTGGCCGGGCTCATCCCCGGCCGGCTGCGCGGCGTTCTTGATCTTGTCCGCGGGGGTGTTCTTTTCTTCTTTCTTGCCGGCCTGCAATAGCGCGGCCGAATTGCTCACCCCGGCCAGCGCTGCCAGGTCGTTGAATGCGCCGGTATGTCCATGCCCGCCCGTGCCGCTCAAGGCATTGCCTTCGACCACCTTGTCCGCGACATGGGCCTGCGTGGTCTTGTAGTCGTAGTCGACCTCGAGAATGACGACTTTGCCGTGCCTTTCGACATGCTCTTCGTCCTGCTTGTCGTAGGCGATGCCCAGATCGCTCAAACCCGCGGCGTGCGCATGGATGAGCAGGAAACGGGAGGTCAGCTCCGTCCACGCGCGGGTCTGCTGGCTCATGGACTCACCCACCGGAGGCTGCGTCGCTTGCGTCATTCAAGCTGTCTCCAAGCACGGTTTCTTCCCGCATCAGGCGTTCCGCCAGATTGGCGATGGCCGGCCATTGGGCCAGCACGATGTCTTCGGTGATCTTGCGGGCCTGCGCCAGCCAGTCCTGCACCCGCGCGGCGGCCAGGTCTTCCCAGCGGCGCGGCAAGACCCGGTCGGCCCACCGGCCGGTCGCAAGCCAGCCGAACTGCTCGTCCAGCCCCCACGCGGTCACCGCCTGCCAGGCCAGCCGGGTAGCCTGCTCCAGATCGCTGCCGGCGCCGGAATCGCTGCCGCTGTCGGCGTCGAGGTCCTGCCCCTGCGCCATGTAATGCCGCTGCGAAACGCGTCCGCCCAAGGCCACGCAGATCAGGTCCATGACCTCTTTGCGGTCCATATTGCGCTGCTGCAGGCTCTCGGACGAATAGGACGTGAAGCCCAGCGCATCGCGGCGCGAGGCGATGGTGATCTGCTCGATGCGCACGTCCGGGTTGAGCGCGCGCGACACCATGGCGTGCCCGGCCTCGTGGTAGGCCGTGATGCGCATCTGCTCCTGCAAGGGCGCCGCGGCGTTGCGCTCGCCATGCTTGATGACATTGAGCTCTTCCAGCAGATCGGCCTGCGTCACGGTGCGCTGGCCGCGCCGGATCGCCGAGAGGCGCACTTCGCGCGCCAGCTTCTCCAGGTCGGCGCCCGACATGCCCGCGCTCAGCTCCAGCAGCATATCCATGGATCGGCTTAAGTCTGGATACTCTTGATTAAATGTCAAAGAACACCTTTAGCCTCTACAATATCCATTATGGTATTGTGGGTTTTGTCTAATGGATATTATCCCGGTGATCGCTCATTAGAGATTCTCTTGCAAGAAATTCAAAGACGTTCATTCATTGAACGCATAATTTATATCACAATTGGTCTTTTGAGACCTTTATATTTGGTCCCGATTATATAATCGAGTTTTTGGGTTTACCTATGATCGCCATTTGATCACTTAGTAGACTTCTGCTTACACTTGGACATTTGAATTGCTTCCGTAGACGATCAAACTGTTGAATTTGCTTTTGGTCACCATCAGACTGTCAGATTTGCTCCCAGTCTTTATCGAACCGTTGGATTTGTTTTTATCCTCAATTGGACGGTTGGATGTACTTCCGACCACGATTGGACGGTTGAATTTACTTTTGGTCAAGATCTGACAGTTGAATTTGAGTTTCATCATGATCAAACCCTTCTTAGGTACATTTGTAACTTTTGACCTTTTTAGTTGTTTTTGCAATTTTTGACCCTTCCTGGCTATTTCTATAGTTTTCTGACTCTCTTGTACTTATCTATCATTTCTTGACTTTTCAGGATATATCTGTAATTTTTTGATTCTCTTGGACATCGCTGTCATTTCTTGACTATCCAGGATGTTTCTGTCATTTGTTGACCTTTTGGGGTAGCCCTGTCGTTTCGTAACTTTCTAAGACATTCCTATAATTTCTTGACTTTTCTAGACATTTCTGTCATTTGTAGACTTCCTAGGGTATTACTATCATTTTTGACATTTTTGGGCATTTCTGCCATTTGTTGACTTCCCAGGGTATTCTTGCCATTTCTTGATATTTCTAGGCATTCCTGTCATTTCTTGAAATTTCTGGACACTTCTGTCATTTGCAGACTTCCTAGGGCATTACTGTCATTTTTGACATTTATGGACATTTCTATCATTTGTTGACTTTTCAGGGTATTCCTATCATTTCTTGACATTTCTGAGCACTTCTGTCATTTGTTGACTTTCCAAGCTAGTTCTGTCATTTCTTGACATTTATGGCATAGTACCGGCTGAGGTGGAAATCCTTTCTCAGCCTGTCTGTAACTTCTTTTGCCATTTTCGATTAATTGGCGAACTGCTGGCGACACCGTTCATCGAGACAGGCGCGACGATGCAGCCGATCGTCGAGAATTTGAATTATTCGGCGGCCGGCCTGCGCAAGACGTTCGGCAAATATTTCACCGAGAGTCAGGCGCGATCCTATGCGCGTCAGCCGCAGCGCATCGCCAACCGCGCCTACGCGAACCGCATGGGCAACGGCAACGAGTCGTCGGGCGACGGCTGGCGTTACCGCGGCCGGGGCTATGTCCAGATCACGGGCCGCGCCAATTACCGGAAGTACGGGATCGAGAATGATCCTGACGCGGCGACGAAGCCCGACATTGCAACGCGCATCTTGTTCGACGGGATGATCACCGGCGCGTTCACCGGCAAGAAGCTGGCCGATTACTTCGGACGCGGGCAGCCCGACTGGATCGGCGCGCGCAAGATCATCAACGGCACCGACCGCGCCAAGGACATCGCCGCGATCGCCAAGCAGTTCTACGCCGACCTCCTTGAGGCGGCCTGACCCGCCGCGCGACGGCCTCGCGCATCAAAGGAGACATGACCATGAATTGGGATTCTGTTCAGCAGGTGCTTCGCATCCTCGCCAATGCGGCCGGCGGCATTCTCGTCGGCAAGGGCTACATCACCGAGGCCTGCGAGGCGAGCTGCTGCTTGGCGCGGTTGAAGGTGACCTCGGCCAGCGACGCGGCGGCCTCGAACTGCTTCAGCTGCGCCTGTTCGTCGGCGTCGAACAGCTGCACCAGCAGGTCGCCCTGCTTGACCTCGTCGCCGGAGCGCACGGCGACCTTGGTCACCAGGCCGGCCACCTCGAAGGCGAGATCGGCGCCGCGTGCGGCGCGCAGGGTGCCGACCGCGGACTGCTGCGGCTGCCATTCCTGCTTGCCGGCCTTGGTCGAGCTGACGGTCTGCGGCGGCGCCGTCATCTTCGACATCGCCTCCTTCATCATCATGCGGCCTCCGACGTTCCACAGGACCAGCAGCAGCAACAGCGCGCCGACCAGCAACAGCATGATGATCATGCGCTTGGTCGTGCTCGGTTTCTTCGTTTCGATACGGTTTTGCATGCGGATGGCTCTGGCTGTGCGGTCGTCCGGAACGCAGGGATCGTGAAACGGGCGTCCTTGCCCGCGGATGGCAATTACTGGCCCTTCCTGGTCGACTCGCTCGGCATGGCGTTCGCGCGCTCGGACCTGGCCGTGCACATGATCGTGCACCCGGTGCTGCAGGTGTGGCGCGACCGGCGCGGCCGGCTGCTCGGCAATCTCCTTCATCATGAAGTGACGGTAATTGCCCTTGCCGATCAGGGCGCCGGAAAGCGCCGTCTGCTTGACCTCGCGGTTGACCCGCTTGTCGGTGTTGTAGATCGTCGCGCCATCGGCGGTAATGACCGCCCAATCGTCTTCCTCGAGATAGCAGATGCGGTTGGTGAAGGGCGCGAGGCCCAGCAATCCGGTCCAGCGCTCGACCCCCGGCAGGATCCGCTCGCGCAGGATCCGCTTGGCCGGCCCCAGGTCGCGCGTCCCGAGAGAGTGGCGTTTCGTCGGATCGACCCGCCGGCCGCTCAGGAGGGTCGGTGTGAAATCCGCCCGATGCGCGAGCGTCCAGCCGAGCAGATCCGCCAGCGCGTCCGGCGGCAGGAAGCCGGGATGGACGTGATGGGGCGGCAGCGGGGCGGTCGGCTCACGCGCCATCGAGGGCCGGCCGGCGCCTTGCCCTATTCCGCGACCGCCGTCGCGCCGACGCCGCTCGGCACCAGATCGAAGATCCGGTCGTGGAACGGCTTCAGGGTCGAACGATGGCCGACCGACAGCACGGTCGGCCGGTCGGTCCAATACGACAGCACGTCCCGGCCGCCGCAGCCCTTCGGCCGGATCAGGCGCATCATGCCATTGGCGAAGTCGTACTCGGCGTCGGCCTGCCCCAGGATGTCGCGGCCGAGCACGCCGGCCAGGTCGCGCCCCAGGCCGTCGGCCACTAGGAACGGGGTGTCGTAGAACGAAGCGCCGCCGAGCTGCACATACTCCACGCGGGCGATCTGGGCGGTGGTCGAGCCCCCGATCCCTTCAACGTCCTCCCTCGCGCGGCTGTACACCCGAACATGGTAGCGGCTGGCGGCGGCGGGGCTGAGCACGCTGGCGAAGGCGCCGGTGTCGACCAGGAACACCGCGTCCTGGCCGTCGAGGGCCAGGTGCACCGTCGGCCGCATGCCCATCATGGTCACGGGGATGGCGGCGAAGCCTTCCAGCCGGCACGCGGCCCGGGCGCCCACGCCTGCGAACAGGCAGGCCGCCGTCAAGATTGAACGTCTCATTGAACGTGCTGACATCTTGAGCTTCCTGCCATCCGCCACGCTCTGTGACGTACGCCTGCCCGAGAAGCTGATTGACTTCATCAGTCGTCATGAACTGGATGCACATTTCCAACAGTGCACGACCAAGGTCAGCAAGCATGTCTTCAATCGCATCGATCTTCTCATCGAGCCGCATCTGTGTGCTGCTCTCGTAGCTCTCGATAGCTTTGTTCGTTGTGTTCGTCTTGTACTGCACGTTCTGTAGGACAGGCGTAACAGACGACAGACGATTGATGCTCTCAAGCACAGGACGATTGTCGAACAACTGCTCGAACTGTGTAGACGGAGCAGGGAATGCACCAATGATGTCATTCAACTTCTTGCCGTCAGGAATGTCCAGTCCATGCACTAGATCATCACTGTCATTGCGCAAGAACTTCTCGATCTTGGTTGCGTCTTTCACCGTATTCGTGTTGACGAACACCTTCGACGTAGCCCAATGACGCATACGTGCACGTTCATTGTTGATCTCGTTGATCTCATCCTGCTGATCGAGATAGTACATGACTTCCGACTTCGCATTCTTGCGCTGTGGATCGACATAGTACGCTAGCGGGAAGATCGGGTAGAAACGAGACAACTTGTACGGATCATCCCATACCCATATAGGCCATGACCAATCCTTGTCGTTGAACATGAACACACGACGAGTTGTCTTGTCCCACACATACCAGCACAGGGTACGGCAGTTGTGATCGAATTCCTCTTTGCTCTTGTAGCCGTACGTCTCGTGTTCGTTGCCTTCGTCAAGCAGCGTGAAGTTGTTGATCTCGTCGTCGTGGCCTTGACTGTCAGTCTCACCAGACAGCACATGCGTAGGTTTGTAGATGCTCATCCACTCACCGTTCTCATCCTTGCGTCCGTACATAGCCCGCAAGAAATCTGTGCGCACATGATCACCTATGATGATGTAGTCACCTTCACATGGATCAGGATCATCATTGTTAGGATCGACCATAACCATGTGTGGCATACGGAAGCGTACACAAGGTCCAGATGGTGCAAGGAAGCTGACCTTGTGCTCAAGTGCTTGCAACTGTCCTTCGATCTCTTTGATGTCTTCGATCTACTTTTGAATCTTTGCCAAAGCAACCAGGACTACGCGAGCAACCAGAACAAGGACACCCCCCCGGTCCTCGCCGGCAACACCTTCGAGAACAACTACTCGGCCGGCTTCGGCGGAGGCGCCGTCATCCTCCGGCAAAACGTCCGCTTCCAGCAGAGCTACTTCGTCGGCAACGAAGCCGCCTTCGGGGGCGGCGCGGCCGCCGCCTTCGGCTACAACGACGTGGACTTCAACAACTGCGCCCTCCTGCGCAACAAGTCCACCCACGGCCACTCCGCCCTCGCCCTCGGCTTCCGCACCGTCAACCGGCTCGTCAACGACACGGTCACCGGCAATTACAGCGCCTCGGCCACCGGCTACGCCGTCGGCGTCGATGCCGGCGCCGACACCTCCATCGCCAACTGCATTTTCTGGGGCAACGCCAACGGCGACCTCACCGACGCGAACAACGTCAACCGCCTCGGCGGCGCGGATGTTCGCGCGCGTCTGGCCGAAGTCGTAGATCCGCCACTGCGCGCTCGCGCTGAGGCCGGTGTTCAGCGTCGGATCGAAGAACCCGCCGGTGGTGGGCGTGACGAGCGTGTTGACGCGCGACGAGCCGGTGGCGACCGTACCGGCGACGGTGACCGTCGGGTGCTGCGCGACGCGCGCGCTCTCGACGCGGGCCCGCGCGCTCTCGATCTGCGCCTGCGTCTGGCGCACCGACGGCTGCTGTTGCAGCGCGAGCTCGACGGCGCGCGCGAGCGTGAGCGTCTCCTGGTGCGGGCCCGGAGGCGTCTCGGAGGGCTGCGCGGCGGCGGCCGACGACAGCGCGAGGGTGACGAACACAGCGCGGAACTTCATGACTCGTACCTCAGAGCCGTGATCGGATCGAGACGCGATGCTCGGATCGCGGGATATAGACCGAAGATCACACCGACGCCACCGGCGACGGCGACCTCTGCGCTCTCGCCGGTGGCCAGCAGTTCTGCCCCCTGAGCCTTGATCTCGTCGATCAAAGCCTGTTCCTTGGGATAGACGTCGCTTTCGTCCAGGTCTTCGGTTTCGGCAATCACAAACGTTTCCCGTTGTTGGATTTCCGGGTTGTAGCGCGAACCGTAGAGCGTGCCCAGTCCGTAGGGATGATCGGGATAAACCAGCAACGCGTTCAGCATGGTGCTCAGCACGCTGCGCGCCTGGAAGACGAAGGCGCGGGCGGCATCGCGCTCAAGCTGCGCCGCCTCGAGCGCCGCACGCGCGCGCACGCGACCACCGCGCGCGAGGCGCTGCTCGGCGAGCTCGACGCGCTGATCCACGCGTCCGCCGCCGAGGAGCTGCCGGCCGCCGATCGCGCGCGCATGTGGTTCCTCTACGGCGCGCTGTGCGCCGACGATCTCGCGACGCGCGACCGCGCCGAGGAGGCGTACCGCAAGGGCCTCGCGTTCCAGCCCGGGCACACCGCCGCCGCGTGCCGGCTCGCGCTGCTCGTGCTCGATCGCGGCGACCAGGCCGGCGCGCTCGCGGAGATCGAGCGGGCGCTGCGCATCGACGCGAGCCACGGCATGGCCTGGCGCAACGCGATCCGCATGCTCGACGCGCAGTCGCCGAGCCTCGGCGTGATCGTCGGCCGCCTGCTCGACGCCGCGCACCCCGGCGCGGGCAGCGCCGCCGGCAACGTCGCGCCGCGCCTCGTCACCGCGACGGCCGAGGTCGTGCCGAGCACGCCTACGAGGCCAGCCAACGGGACGGCATAAAGGGACGAGCGCTGGACCTGCCGAGCCATGAAGCGCCGCACGGAGATTCTCATGTTCTATTTACCCCCGAATGATACGGGGCACAGACTACGGCAGGCGAATACGGCGCAGTGATGCGAGATCGACTTTGTCTTATGAGATCCTTTCGTTTCGCAGGCGCCTTCCGTCCACCCGGCTAGCGACGCCGGAGCGTCCCATCCAGCCGATAGACACGCGCCTTCTGCTCCAGGAGCGAGACGGGGTAGGCTGCCAGTTGCATGTGGCCTGTGCGGTCCGGCGACTTCCCCGCCATCACTGCGTCATGATCCGGCGAACCGGCAGCGTGGCTCGATCGACGCGGACCCCGTCCTTGTAGACGTCGACGATATTTCTGTAGTTGTCGGGATCGGCCAGGGGATCGGCGGCGAGGATCACCAGGTCCGCGAGCTTGCCAGGCTCGAGGGTGCCGAGGTCGCGATCCTTCCCGTAGGCACGGGCCGTGTTTCGCGTGGCCGACAACAGCGCGGTCATCGGCGTCATGCCGCGCTCCAGGGCGGCCTTTATCCACAGGATATGCGCATCGCCCAGCAGGTTGGGAACATCCACGGCGTGATCACGGTCGCGCCACCGCCCGCGCGGCGCTCGCGGACGCGCGCCACGCCGATCGAGCCGTCGCGGCCGACGCCGGCGAGCACGACGCGCGCGGCCGGCGTGTCGAGCGGCACGACCTCGAGCACCGCCGTCGTCGTCTTGCCGGTGTTGCGCTCGGGGAACCGCAGGCCCTCGCCGTTGCCGACCGCGACCGACAAGCGCACCGGGCCGACCGCCGCGCGCACGAGCGCCGAGAGATCGCTCGGCGACCAACCGAGCAGGCGCTCGCTGCCGGTGCGCGACAGCGGCTTGAGCGTGTAGCCGTCCTCGAGCGTGCGCAGCCACGGATCCTGCACGAACCCGAGCGCGCCGCCGATCGTGAGCTTGCCGCGCACGAGCTCGCCGGCCACGTTCGCGTAGCGCACGCGGATCACCGTCGAGTCGCCGTCGACGCCGAGCGCCCCGCCCTCGCCCGCCGAGCGCACCGCCTCGAGCCGCAGCTCCGCCGCCGCGTGTGCGCCGAGGCCGACGCGCGCGCCGAGCTCGCCGCGATCGAGCCGGAGGTCGGTGAGGTCCTCGCCGGAGACGTTCAGGTAACGCGCCTGCGTGACGAGGTCGAGATCGAGCACGAGCCGCGCGGGCGACCAGCACGCGAAATGGCCCGCGCACGCGACGGGATCCACGGGCTCGTCGGCGAGCGCGGGCGACGCGAGACAGACGATCGACAGCAACAGCGCGCGGTTCATGGGGCCCCTGCGGGAAAGACGAGTGCGTACAGCTCGGTGTCCATGAAGCGTGCGTGGTCGGCCGTGATCTGCGCCGCGTCGGCGAGCGCGTCCGCGCGCTGCTCAACGACGAGCAATTCAATGCCGTGACCGCCGCGCCGGGTGCTGTGAATCCGGTTGCGGCGGGGTTGGCCAGTACTGATTTGGCGTATGACGCCCATGGGAACACGACTCTCCTGGCCGATCAGACCCTGACCTACGATGTGCAGGACCGGCATACGGGCACCGTTCTGGATGACGGGACCCAGATCAGCTACCGGCGGGACGTCTCAGGCGGGCTGGTCGAGCGCACTGTGGTGGATGGGGTCACGACCGAGACGTACCGGTAGTCCACCGGCGGGGTGTCCAGTGTGCTGGATGACACCGGCGCCCTCCGAAAGTTTAACATAATTTTATTTATTATTGAACTTATTTTTTATTAACTCACATTTAAATGTAAAAAATATGATAAATCCAATTTACAGACATAGTCTCCAACATAAATCAACTCAGAATGGTTTCAGGAAAAATATATTTATAATGAGATTTTAAATTTATAGTTAATTAAACTAATAAATCTATTTCTAACTTTGAAATTAAAATTAGAAAATTACGTAAATATCCCTAAGAAACGCTTATATCTTACAACTAAACTGGCACGAGTCTCTCTCTCTCTCTCTCTCTCTCTCTCTCTCTCTCCATGGAGACGCAAGGGAACCAGGGCGACGCGCTGGGTGACATTTTCCGGACGACGCTGTCTCTGGAGGAGGCCCACAAGGAAGAGGGCTTCCAGGAGGGCTTCGCCGACGGAGTGGCCGCCGGTAGGGAGGAGGCGAGACAGCTCGGCCTGCGGCACGGTTTCGCAGTCGGGGAGGAGCTGGGTTTCTACCGGGGCTGCGTCGACGTCTGGGCGGCGGCTATCCGGGTCGATCCGGCGGGGTTCTCGGCCCGCGTCCAGAGGGCAGTCGGGCTTCTTGGGGAGCTGCTGGACAGGTATCCGCTGCTGGACCTCGAGGACGAGTCGACGCAGGAGGCCTTGGAGGCGATGCGGCTCAGATTCCGGGCCATCACTGCTAGCCTTGGTGTGAGGCTGGAGCACAAGGGGCAACCCAAGTCCATAGACGCCGCTGCTAGTGGAACCGAGTTCTGATATAATGCAGAAGGTGAGAAAAGTGGGTGCTTTTCGGTGTACATTAATGGTAAACTAAAACTGATCCATTTTTGTTCAGAATGTAGTTGTTTAAGGCCAAAATTGACATAACTGATGTTAGGGTTTTCAATATATTTTGATGTTTAATCGGTAGGGATGCCTTCTCTTCTGCCTCCGGTTTGAAATTGCTGGTGATTTTGCGTCGTTGGGGTAGGGTTACGGCAATGTTCTTGGAATCTTTGGCAATTGATCTGGGGGCTTTTACTCTAAAATTTGCTATTCAATTGATAAGGATGTCATGGCTTATGGTTCCATTTAAAAATCACCCTCCATGTGCACTTCATTCAGCAGAGGTGGTCCCATGTCAGGGCCACCCACCCCGGGGGCCTTGCTTCTCGCTATCTCCTCTTGCTCTGCAACCATGTCCCCATGTGTTACGGTTCAAACTGTAGTAGGTAACTGGGCGAGGACAGCTGAACCTGTTCAATGGTCAGCAACGACACAAAACCGGGGCGGTTACTGCAATTGAGCTATTTTGTAAATTTTCTTGAGTTCTTTTTAGACAAGAGAAATTAGTTGGGTATCAAATGTAATTAGTCGAAGGCTGTTAAAGCTGAGCTTTAGTTAGTTCATTTCTGTTAGAATGGGTGCTTGACGTGGCATAAGCCAGATCACCGTTTGAGAATGTAGCAGTAGTCGGGAGATTATAAATAGGGGGGAAAGAGGTGTGTCTGCAACAACTGTGAAGTCATCATTGTAGCTTATCCTTGCTGTAGAATATACCGAGCTATTGCAATTCCGATACTCTGTTCTTGTCTCCAATCCTCTTTCTTCTCAATTCTTCTTGTGCCTGGTTTTCTTGGAGAATTTTGACACTAGAGCCCGAGCTGGGAGGAGCGAACCAACGGAGTTTAGAGGATCTTCCTCTGATTCACTGGAAAAGCTGTAACACCATGCCTCGAGCATACATCAGGTGCGACTGATCAGTGCGGCTGTTGGGGGAAAGCAGCCAGAAGAAGGTGGGGGTTCGAGGTCTCACCTTGCAGGACGGCAGAGTAGGTGGCTGGATCCCAGGTGAGATGGCGGACCAGGAAGGTGATAAGGATGGAAGAAGTGTCGTGGCCGGCTATCATGACGAGCATGGCGTTGTCCACCACCTCCTCCATCGTTAATGCTTTGGAGCTGTTCTCCATGCCCATGCTGAGCAGGTAGGTGATGAGGTCCTGGTGCGGGGAACAGAGGCCTCGCTCCAGGGCGTTCTTCTTCTCCCATGCGATGTCGGAGATCAGCTCCTGCGCCCTCCTGCTCGCCTTCAAGCTCCTGCGGAACGGCGTGAAGGGCAGATCCACAGGGACCGACCAGACATCGTCCAGAATGGCCGTGAAGCTCTGCAACAGTGCCTCTCTCTGGGTTCCCCTCTCAAGACCGAACAAGAGGGAGCAGATGATGTCGAAGGTGAGGTTCTTCATCAGAGGTAACACCTGCAACAACAAGAAAACTTGATCTAGATCTCGTGATGACACTGTACATTAATTCGTCTCAATCTCACCTTGGGTTCCCCTCAGAAACGATTAATCAACTGGAATTCCCGTAAAGAGAGCAACCTTGGAAGAGACTAGGAGATGGGCACCCTCAATTCCCCAGAATTTTGAAGAACTCTGCGATCAGTTGCGACCAGAGCTGTGTGCTTATGTTGATAAGTATACCTTGACCATCTGCCGTCCCTCCCAGTGCTGCTCCAAATGCCGCCGGACCTCTCAGTCCATCTTGGCGACGTACCCTTTCAGCATGTCCGGCTTCAAGAACAGCGCCAGGGCGCCCCTCACCCTTGGGTGGTCCTCGCCCACCAGCTCCAGCAGGTTCCTCTGGCCGAGTATCTTCATCATCGACGGTGGTTGCTGCAGTGTGAGCGTGCCGGCCTCGTTGGCGAAGACGAACTTGTTGGCGGCCCTGCCGGCGACGAACACTGTCGGGGTCCCGAACAGCCGGAGCTTGGACACGGGGCCGTACCTCCTTATCCTGCTGGCCAGCCATTCGTCGCCGGCGTTGGCGCGCATGGCCCGGAGGAGGCCCAAGCTCTGGCCGACGACGGGAAGACCCATGGAGCCCGGTGGGAGTCGGTCAGAGGATGGGGCTCCTCTGGTCAGGAGAAGGAACGTGCAGAGCAGAAGAACTCCGAAGAGGGCTATGGAGATCATCTCATCCATGGCTGACAGGATGGGAAGATGATCCAAGCTGAAGATATTGGATTCTGTGTCCAGTGCTCCCGCTCTTCCAATGTGAGTTGACAAGGGGGAAGGCGTGGATGCCAAAGGATGGTGCCGGCCAAAGACACCAAAAACATTCCACCAGTTTGGAGTTTGGAGAGAACTTCATATAGATTATATCACTGTTGTTAGTTTATTTGTCAAAAGGTGGAGTGCTGCTGCCTGATGCCTTCTATTGCAATTCTGTCCTGGTTTGATCAGCTGTTGTTTCTATGCATTAAAGTGGAAGATTCTGCAGAATAAGTGATTATATATGTGCCATTTTTACATTACAATATTTTAGAAAATTTATCAGGCTTTTTGCATCAGTAGTCCCCATGTGAATCAAGGGCATTGACCGCAACCTAGCGGCCTGAATGTCTGAGGGCAATGTCGCGGCTCAGCCCGGCGACAGCAGAGGGAATCTGAAGGCGTGAGTCGGTTGGCGGCATGGGTGGGCGGGCGGTCGATGCTGACGGCCCTGATCGTGGCCTGCGCCTTCTTCATGGAGAACCTGGACGGGACCATCATCGTCACCGCCCTGCCGCAGATGGCGCAAAGCTTCCACATCGACCCGGCGCGCATGAGCCTCGGGGTCACGGCCTATATGCTCGCGGTGGCGGCGGGGATCACCGCCTCGGGCTGGCTGGCCGACCGGGTCGGGGCGCGCAACCTGTTCTGCAGCGCCATCGGCGTGTTCACCATCGCCTCCATGCTGTGCGGCGTGGCCCCGAGCTTCCCCGCCTTCATCGCCGCCCGCATCCTGCAGGGCGCCGCCGCAGCCATGATGAGCCCGGTCGGGCGGCTGGTGGTGCTGCGCACCTCGGAGAAGTCGGACCTGCTCAGGGCCCTGTCGACCCTGGTGTGGCCGGCCCTGTTCGCCCCGGTGCTGGGCCCGCCGCTCGGCGGCTTCATCACCAGCGCGGCCTCCTGGCGCTGGATCTTCTACGTCAACCTGCCGGTGGGCCTGGTCGGCATGGCCCTGGTGATGGCCTATATCCCCAACCAGAAGGGCGAGGAGAGGACCCCGTTCGACACCGTGGG
Source organism: Amorphophallus titanum (assembly GCA_024336825.1). Lineage (NCBI taxonomy): Eukaryota > Viridiplantae > Streptophyta > Magnoliopsida > Alismatales > Araceae > Amorphophallus > Amorphophallus titanum. The sequence continues at coordinate 26,078,179 of JANBPO010006859.1, forward strand.
CTTCCTGTGGATGGCGGCGGCGCTCGGCTGCCTCACCTATGGCCTGGACCTGATCGGCCAGCGCCAGGCGGCGAACCTCACCACCGGCGCGGCGCTGCTGGCGGCCTCGGGCGTCATCGGCTGGCTGGCGGTGCGCCACGTGCGGACGGCGCGCCATCCGCTGGTCAGCCTGGACGCCCTGAAGCTGCGCAGCTTCTTCGTCAGCTGCATCTCCGGCGGCACCATCTCGCGCGCGGCGATCAGCGCCACGCCGTTCCTGCTGCCCCTGATGTTCCAGATCGGCTACGGCCTCAGCCCCGTGCAGTCGGGCCTGATCCTGCTGGTCTATACGGCAGCCAACCTGCTGATGAAGACCATCACCAACCCCATCCTCAAAAAGTGGGGCATCCGCCGCGTGCTGCTGTGGAACGGGGCGATCTGCACCGTCGGCATCGCATCTTGCGCCCTGCTCGCGCCAGGCATCAACTGCTTCATGCACGGTATCTGATTCTTTAACAGAAACCAAAGGTTTGTCCTTATGTCTTTCAATTAATTGCAGTGCTGTAATCTTGTCTTCCACCAGGAATCCCCTATCGCGCATCCACTCATCGTTATAGACTTTCGCCACATAGCGGCTTCCGTGGTCGTGAAGAACGATTACGACCACATCACCTTCTTTAAATTTGTCTGCCATTTGCAATACTCCTTGTATCGCGGCTCCGCCCGAATAACCCACAAAAATCCCCTCTTCAAGAGCTAATCTGCGGCACATCAAGGCAGCGTCTTTATCGCTCACCTGCTCCACGTGGTCTATCACGCTGAAATCAAAATTTGCCGGCACCATATCCTGCCCGATTCCTTCTATCAGATAAGGCGAAGCAAATGACAAATCTATTTCACCAGTTTCTTTATAATTCTTCAATTTTAGAGTACGAATTATTTTGTTTACATTAGTTTGTAGTCAAACAAACAACTAGAAGATTGGTGTAAAATGAAATAATTAATTATAGTATCTATGTAGTGTTTTATTATAAGGTAGGCAAGTCATATATATAAAAAAAATAATTATGTTATGCAAAGGACGGTGTATGAGTTAGAGTACGATCGAATTAATTAATTGTCACTTGGAGTTTGCAACCGTGTATTCTTATTTAGTGATTTCCCACATATATTAGTAGTTAGCTGTCACGATTTCACGAAGCTGTATATCTGATGATTGGGAACACTAGCGAGATTTTCGCCATCGGCTTTGTAGCCACTGGAAGAATTCATCGACACCCTTAAATATTTGGTGCTTTGCATATATAGGCTTGGATATGATCACAAGAACTAAAATTTCTGGTTGAGGCTTAATAGTTCTTTTAAGGGCGCGTTTGAAACAACGTTGGGCTTCTTTCATTTTCACAGAATCTACGTTCCGTACGCATTGCACTTGTCAAAAAATTTCTCATTATTGAAAATCCTGTGAAACTACTGTAAAGAAACTTTGAGTTTAGGAGAGTTATTATTGCACGTGTCACATAATTATCATCTTCGGATAGTTATTATTATAAGTAACCCTCTTAAATGAAAATTAGTCTAAAACTACTCCCGAAGTTAATTAATTGTCATTTAGATATCCTTTTAATTCCGCCTTCGCCTGCTGGATGTGGATCGAGCGCGGCCGCGAAGTGCCGCCGTTCCTCGCCTCGATCGCGCTGTTCCTGCTCGGCTACATTGGTCTGGTGATCTCGAACTTCCCCTACATCGTGCCGCCGTCGCTGACGATCTGGGACACCGCGGCCTCGCCCGGCAGCCAGATCTTCATGCTCATCGGCACGCTATTCCTGCTGCCGATGGTGATCGGCTACGTCGTGCTGGTGTATTGGCTATTCCGCGGCAAGGTGCATGCGGGGGAGAGTTATCACTAGCCCTTTCCCGTCATGGCCGGGCTTGGCGCATAGCAACAGCGTATGCGCGCCATCCATGCTTCCACCGCACAAGTCTTTGAAATGGATGGCCGGCTCGAGGGCCGGCCATGACATAAAATGCTAGGCGTTGGTCCGAGTGGCCGGCGTTTTCACCAACGAGTCCAACAGCAGCAACACCACACCGGTCGATATGAAAATGTCGGGCAGGTTGCAGACGAACAGTGGCATGCGGCCCAGATGCAGAAACAGAAAGTCGAACACCGCGCCCTCATAGCGAATGCGGTCCAGAAGATTGCCCATGGCGCCGCCCGCGATCAGCCCAAGGCCCGCCGCTGACAGACGGCTGGTCGCGCGCCACATCACCACCAGCACACCGACCGTTATAACGCTCAGCAGGACGATCAGCAGATGGCGGCCGGTGGCGGTGTCCTGCGCCAGCAGACTGAAGGAAACGCCACGATTCCAGGCCGGGCGGAAATCGGCCAGCCCTGGGATCAGAACCGTCCGCACCGCGCCGATGCGCATCACCACATTTTGAAAGACGATATTGGCCGCCAGCGCAGCCAGCGCCAGGCCGGTCGCCAGCAACCTCAATGGGCGGCATCCCAATTGTCGGCGGCCCGCGCCTCGACCACCAGCGGCACGGAAATTTCCACCGCCGGCAGCGGCGCGGTTTCCATCACCTGCTTGATCAGCTTGATCGCCTTGTCCACGTCTTTTTCCGGCGCCTCGAAGATCAGCTCGTCATGCACCTGCAGCAGCATGGTGGCCTTGATCTTCTTCTCGGCCAGCATGCCCGGCAGCTTGACCATGGCGCGGCGAATGATGTCGGCGGCCGAGCCCTGGATCGGCGCGTTGATGGCGGCGGTCCTCCGCGTCCTTCGCGCGCTGCTCCGCGATCCCCAGCCGGGTGCTGAGCTGCACTCTCTCCATCTCCCTCTCTACCCTCTCTCTCTCCCATCTCTCTCTCTCCGACGCTCGCTCCTCCCTCTCCCTCTGTCGCTCGCTCCTCTCCATCCCTAGGAGGAGGCGCAGCTCGGTCACATCTCGTGGGAGCTCCTCGGCCTGCATCTTCCGCAGCTCTTCTTCCTGCACCTCAAAAATCTTGGTCAGTGACTAATGTTAATATAGGACTGGAATGGTTAAGGGCTACTTACTCTCTCCTGGAGGGTGGCCTCGGCTGCCTCCGCACGGGCAATCGCGCTCGCTAGCTGGCTCTCCAGCTCGGAGTGGTCACAGGCGGGTTGGGATGAGGATGACGCGCCATATGATGAGCGAACTCTCTCCAATTCTCCGCGCTACAATAAAACATGGTTATTAATGCAAAGTTCAAAACACTTCTGAGAACTAAAAGAGAGGGTTCTTACCAGCTCATCCACGGTGCGTTGGAGCTCGTCCCGCTGATGAATGGTGGAGTCCAGCAGCCCCTGAACCATAGCCAACCTCCCCTCCGGGTCCAACTGCATAATACATGGGCACATATCAATTGGATTCTAAAAAGGACTGGAAATTTAATGAATTAAGTATACCTGTCCCCGCGCGCTCCGGTAGACCCGATTGCCATACGCCTGCGAATATGCCTGGAGGTAGGCGTCGTCAGAGTCTGCTCCCGCTGGGATCGGCCGCCCGCGCCTCTTCCAATCTGCGATCTGCTCCCGTGCGCGCTGCCGCCAATCCACCGTCCCCTGTAGCCCCCGGAAGCGTCGCCCGGGTCGCGGATCCGTCGCCTGGGTCGGGAACTCGACCACCGCCTGGTGTAGCCCCCGTGTCCTCATGATAAGCCGGTGGTGGAGGGGCTCGATCAGGTTCAAAGCATGTAACCACAGGTCTCTCCCAAAGTAGGGAATGGCACGCTCGACCCAGGGCATCTCCCCGACACCCTCCTGATAAGGAGTCCAGACCACCTGCAAATCAATATGTCATTGCCCTGATTTTGTGTGCATAATGGAATTAAATTCAACTTCAAAATTTAAAGTCTTACCTCTGAATGGGGCATGGCATCCAGCATCTCCTCCTAGGGGTCGCCCCCATACACACCCACTTCATTTTCCCTCCCATATATCCCATTTCCCCCCATCATCTTCAACCTTCAGCTCCCAGTTTGCAGGCAGCAGACAAACTCTGAGTTTCAGAGTCTTCCCCGGACGCATCGCACATCTTCTGGTGGCATATCATACATTGCTGGAAAGCTCGCCGAGTCAGCTTCGCAGGCAAGGTGGTTTTGCGTCCATCCGACATCGGGGCTGTCCGGGATAGCCGTTCTCCCTCGACTGCGCAAGATAGGTCCTGCCAGCGACTTGTGCATCTTCCAGAAGTTGCTCCAGCCTCGTATCCCATCTTCTGATCAAGCCCCTTGGAGACTCCTTACTAGGGTCGTCCAGCGTTCAGCCAGAGGTGGTCCCGCCCCATTTGGAGTTCCCCATCGAGAGCACTAGCGTCGACAACCCAAGCCAGTCCCGTAGTCCCAGTAACCAGCGACCAGAACAAGCAGTCCACCACAGGAAGCACCACGGTCTCTTCTATCATCTTCTTCCCGAGCCCTATGGAGGAGTTAATCTGAGGTCAGTCAGCTTTCAATCAAGCTTGGTCTCACCTCTTTCTGATCTTTCCATTGGGAGATACGCCCCCGACAACCCTCCCCTATCCGGCCGGCATCCTGCACAGCGCGACTTCACAAGAATCAGTGGTACCGGCGTCTCACACCTCAGATCGTGACCATTCCAGCTCTGAAAGATCCCTAGGACGTCTCTCTTCGTGAAGACTCTAGCCCCGCTATGTCCCGGCCTCAGATCGGACAGCTACGCTGTCGGAGAGTCAAGTCTAGAATTCTATCCCTGCAACCAGCCCGACCCAGTCAACATCCAGGAGCCACCACGGGCGTGATCGGGTGATTCAGGAAGCAAATTTTGGTTTGGGAGCACTAGACTGAGCCCTCTTTCAGTAGGACTTGGTCCCGCCTCGATCTGATATTCCATCTGGGAGTACGGCCTCGTCCAAGCCCTCTCTGGTCTGCAGCAGAGAAGCCCGGCACAGTTCTACGGAATCTGCCGTACCCGGTGCGTCCGAGATCAGAACGAGCCGGCGTTTCTTCCAGTAGCAAGCTAACACGTCAAGCTTTCCAACGCATCCAGTCCCATCCCCAGCGGACATTCCAGCCAGTCAACGCCTGGGTCTGCTCTCTGTTCCCCGAGTACGCCCCCCGGGCCATTCAAGACTGGGGCCTGACGCCGAGGATGCTAGAGTTTGCCAGCGCAGAGGTGGGTGTCACCACAAAACAGCTTTACGACCTCCGGGGTCGGTTGACTGCGGTGCCGCAAGAATCTGCCGGGATGATTCATTTCTGGAGTCTGGCCGGGCACTCGAGTCCCTTGGTAAATAGCAAGAGGGAGTGTCGGGACGGGGAGGTCGAAAAGTACGTGCACCCTATTAGTCAGGCAAACGTCACCCGATCGTTGTTGGAGCCCGAGCTTCGAGAGTGGGCCCTATCCATTCGTCCAAGTGTACTGCCGTTCCGAAAAGGGGATGTTCTACTGCTGGAACCCTGCTACACCTTTGGGTTTGGCCGCAACTTCGGGTATGACCAGCACATCCCGACGCACGGCGCCCAGTTTGGTCTTACCTCCCAGAGTCTGCGAGGGACCCCGGTTGCTGAACAGTCGAAAGTGTGGTGGGACTTCTTCCACCGGGCCGACACCTCGAGGGTGCTAGCTCCAGGTCGTATCCCACGAGTCACGACGGAGTACATAAAGTGGTGGAATGCGCGGACAGCGTTCTATCGGGCTCACCGGACCGACTGCTGGGACGGGGCGGAGAGGAAATTTTTGGGCAGACAACCCGTGCCCGTCATTGACGTCGAGCAGGAGCATCTTCTACGCCTGTGGCAAGGCAGGAGTAGGGACGTGGCAGACTACATGATTGCCCGCAAGGTGGCCAGGGAGAGCAAGTCAGCACCACAGGTTAAACTACCTCCCATGGTGCAGGATGAATTCAAGAAGACCTTACGAGAGCTTTGTCGCATCGGGTCCAACCGCCTGGATTTAACCAACTACCCGATGCCGGCGGAAGAGGAGGGCACTCCCGCGACGAGCTGGCGGGCCGAGAGAGACGTACTCTGCTTCTACCGCACCTTTGTAAGAAGAGACGAACGGAAGCCTCAGAATTATGCAGATACCACTTGGCTGTACGTTCTTCTAAGGGTGCATGGATTGACGATCGAGGCTTGGTCGATGGCCATCCTGGGACAGCAGCTGCACGTGGCCTTCCACTATGCTGAAGGGTGGGGGATGGACCACTTCAACTTATATTTAGTCAGCAGTTGCAGAGGAGGATTCCTCTGGACGGGTAAGCTGTAATCCCCAGCGGGCAGAGGTGTGGTATCCTCTAGACAGCAAGCTGTGAAGCTCAGCGGTCTATAGGCAAGCTATGAGGCCCAGCGGATGCAAGCTGTGCTGCGCAGCAGTAAGCCACACTCTGGTCTGAGTGTGGGTTGGACGTAGGTCTGGAGGACCGAACCACCTAAAACCATTGTCTCCTGTGGTTTGATTGTTCTTATCTCTGTCATCGTTAGATGCTTGCTTAGGCCCGTGCTTAGATTTGTTCTAGAATTGATTTCATTCCGCTGCATTTAATTTCTAAATTTGGGAAATAGATCAATCTGCTGGGACTGGCATTATCAGTAGTAGATCTTTCAGTAGAGGTAAAGTTTTTAAAGGGAGATTCATTCACCCCCCCTCTGAATCCATAGCACCGTGTACCCAACACGTGGTATCAGAGTGGGTTGCTGCGTTGAAGTATCTAACGATCTGCAGCAGATCTTGCTATTTTCACGGTGCTATTCAGAGCGGGTTTCTGATCTATCAGATTCCACGATCTGCAGTGATTCTGCTTTGTATTGCGTTGTCTATTTTTCTGGTTGCCTTCGTGTTCTTCAATTGTTTGTTTTATTGTCTAAATTTTTCTCTTCTAAATGGCTTCACCATCAGTCTTTGATGGTTCGAATTTTGATTTCTGGTTCATCTCCTTTCGGGCTCATGTTAAGTTGGCTCATTTGGATCTATGGAAAGTGATTTCACATGGTCCACATAAATTGCCAAAACATAAGTCTAAGTGGAATGAAAGTCATGAATTAAAGTTCGCAGAAAAAGAGAGAGCTATTCAATTGATGATGAAAGCCACTAACCGTGCACTTCACTGTTATTTTCAGGGCTGTAATTCAGCAAAGGAAATCATGAAGATCTTGGAAAAGCTGAAGGATGCCAGCTGTGAAAATTCCAGTCAGTGCATGATGGCTCGAGGAAGGATTGATGATAGCAATCAAGATGAAGAACAGGATGACGATGAAGAAAACATCTTTGAGAGCTATACCCTGGATGACTGGACAGCTGCCTATGCTGAACTGCTGGAGTCGCATGATCAGTTGAGAAGACAGAACAAAAGATTGAAGAAGAAGATCCATGGCAAAGCGTTGACGCTAAGGGAGATGGAGGGGGCCAAGGGGGCGCTGCTGCGTCAACGCACTATGAAGGTGCATTGACGCAGTGAGAGTCAAAGGGAAGAGAGAGAGAGAGAGAGAAGAAGAAAGAGATGGAAGGGGGGAGCGTGCCGGTGAAGGGGCCAAAGTGGGCAAGGTAGTGCGTCAACGCACTGGGACTGTGCGTAGCCGTAGTGAAGGCAGCCAGAGCCATTGAGAGCCGGCTGGATGACGTGTCCATTCCCCTTAATGGCCTTAAGGCCTTTCTTTTCTTCTGTCTTCTTGAAGGTAGTTTTATACCAATTAGTTTTTTGAGATTACCCTGGGTAGGGGTGTTCGTTAAGTGTCATTCCATTTGTTTGTCGCTTCTTCTGTCCTTGTGGTGTCGTTGTTCTGACAAAATTTCGGCAGCACCTCCCCTTGACCCCGGGCGTAAGGGAGATACGGGGAATGCGCCCATGTGGAGTGGCGGAACCCAACAAGCGGGGGTGGACGTCCGCAGATGGTGACACCTCAGTCAAACCTCGAAAAACGTGAAGGGATGACGGGGAGAGGGCCAATGCACAGGCTAAGGGTACTGGGGCTGATGGCTAGGGCTGGTGTGTCGGTCAAGGGACCCAAGGGGGGTGTATCGCTGAAAGGGGCAACTGGGGGGTTATGTTATGCAGGCTAGGGGCCGTGCCGGCGAAGAGCCTAAGGTGGAGGCAAGGGAGACTCCAGCGAGCTGGCAAGCCAAGGAATGACTGGGACACTAGGTTGACATGGATGGGGGGGAAGGCCACAAGGAAAAGCCACCAAACACGAATACCGATCCAGTAACGAGAAAAAGGGATAACAGGGGTGACCAAAAGATCAAGGGTTTTATTCATACATAAAATGAGGTGGGGTTACAGCAAAGAGGAAAGAAAAAGATGAAGACGAGTGAGAAAGGAAGAAAGGGGTTGGGGTTGAGCCAAGGCAACAGAACCCCGCTCTTCCCCACCCCACCTGCTACATCACTCTCTCTCTCTCTCTCTCTCTCTCTCTCTCTTACTCTTTCTGCTGGTGATGGTGGAAGGGAAAGAGTCCAAGGGAGGACTTCTTCTTCTTCCTCTTCTTCTCTTCCGGAGCTCTGGTTGCCTCTTCTTGGCCGGTGGCGCGTGGAAGCTCGGGGGCGCGCTCGTGAACCGGCGTGGGTTTCAAGGCGTTTTCTTCGTGGATCGGCTTCCACGGTGCGTCGTTTCTTCGGTGGAGGTAGGGGGACGGATCCTTAACCTCTGTACTTCATTTCCCGCGAGTTTCATAGGCCGTGGTGAGCCGAGCGGGCATATTTGGGGATTTTGGGAAAAATCTATATTTTTGGGGTTGTGAGCCGATCTACCGTTTCACCACGTTTTTGGCTGATCCGAGGCCGTAGAATCATGCCTAGGGCTATTGGGGAGCTTCCACCTTGATTTCCCCCTCTCCTGTGGAGGTATGGGGGCGTGGTTGGCATTTTTGGATCTTGTTCGCCGTTTCGCCAACGGGACGACATAGCGGTCGTTCCAGAGGCCGTTATAGTCATAACGTGCCCAGGTAGGCACGTTATGCTTCGCGTGATTTGAGTCTGGTCTTCGTGGGTTTAACGGTCCCTCGACTGATCGCCATGTTAGACATGACGCATCAGTTCTGGTGCGTTATGGTTTTTCGACCGTTGGTTTTTGACCGTTGGTTGTGACCATTGGGGCCCTGGTCACATAACGCACCTGGGGAGGCCCGTTATATACCATAGCACGCCGGGGAAGGTGCATTATGCGTAACGCCCTTGCCTTCCACTTAACGCGCCAGTGCTAGTCCGTTAAGGTCCATAACGCCCCATGAGGAGTGCGTTATGGTTTGCTTTGCTCCGTGACATAATGCGCCATGTCTGGTCCGTTATGTACATAACGCCCCTGGAGGAGTGCGTTACGTTCACTTTCGTGACTTAGGGCTTAACGCACCTTTGTTGGTCTGTTAAGCACTATAACGCCCCTGGGCAGGTGCGTTATGGTCCATTTTTCGTTGGGAGTGACGGACGGCTAGGTGGGACCGTCCATTCTCCCCCGCACATCTGTAAGTGAGCCGTGCATCTGTGAGTGGCCAATGATGCACCGTTCATCGTCTGAGGCCTAGCCGGTAGGTTTTCATGCCGATTCGAGTCCCGGGTGAGCAGACCTCGATCCACGTGCTGACCTGTGATCTGACTGATGCTGGGCATCATGTGGGGACCAGGTGTGGGGCACCGTGAGGGGTCCCGGGATGTGGCGTCTTCGGCTACGTCGAAAGTCACGCAAAGCCCTGGGCCGAGCCCCAGAAGGTGCAAATGAAACATCATGGATGTCGTGTGTCGCAACTAAAGTACTCCGGGAGTGCCAACACTTGTATAAAGGGTTGTGACTTCGAAATGAATCTGTTCGGCGCTTAAAATGACACGAAGAGGCCTTAAAATGGCACGATGAGGCCCTTAACCGGTGCGCCCCAAATCGGCGCACCCCTCCCCTTTCTTGCATTGAAACGGTGCGCCCTTGCTTGGTTATCCGGCGCGCCCAAATGACCCAGCAAGCTCCCCTTGATTTTGCTGAAATGGCGCGCCCATTTGATGCTGTTAAAACGACGCGCCCCCATCTGATGATTTACCCGGCGCGGGTTGACACGGCGTGCCATCTGGCCACGCCGTTTTAACCTTTCATTCCCAAAGTGTCTAGCAAGCATTCGTTTAAGTGTTGAAACGGCACCGAACAAGCCATACCGTCATTAATGCGGCCCATGCTCTACAAGTGATGGCTATTTTAACGTGGCGAATGCGGAGGCTTGACAACGTAGCCGGCGCGACGTGGGCAAGCTACCGGCGCGCTCACCTTCGAACAGAGAATTTGGGGTGCTTGGCCTATATATAGACCAGCATTCCATGAAAGAGGGGCTCTCTCGCTCGCTCTCCCTCCGAAGCTCCCGGCTGGCTTCTCGACGCGCAAGGAAAAGAAGAAGAAGAAGAAGAAGGAGAAGAAGATGAAGAAGAAGAAGAAGCCTTGCCCCCACGCCGGCAAGGTGAAGGAGGGGGAGAAAGAGGAGAAGCCACTTATGCCGTTAAGGTGAAGAGAAAAGAAAGAGGGTGTGAGAGAGGGATTGTGAGTCTGGAGGGGGGAGGAGCTCGTGCTCCATCCCCTCTCCCCCACCGGTGTACCTTCTTCTTTCCCCCTTTCTTGCAATGTATTTCTCCGGTTCGGAGATGAATCTCCCCTTTGTCAATTTCTCCCTCCGTTTGTGTGGATGAATGAAACAAAAAGGAAAGTCTCTTTTGCAAGCTCTGTTTTATCGACTTCGATCCTTGCTTCCTTTCCTCGTTCTCCGATCATCCGAGGGCCTTTGAGGTCCGCCTCTCCATGGCGTGACCCTCAAAGAAGCCCCATCCATGGATGAACATTTCAATAAACAAAAAAAATATTTTTCTAAGGGTTTACCTGGACCAAGTTTGGCCCTCAACTTGGTCTGCCTAAACCCTTCTCTGACTCTTCATCTTCCCCTATAAAAATCCCTTAGGAGCTCAAAGGGTAGGGGCATACATACAAGATCATCCAGACGCAGGGATACGAGCATACGCTCTCCTCCAGCAAGCAAGGACGAACGTAAGGAGCTAAGTGTGTGCGGTTGGCTTGTTAATCGACTTACACACGCCGAGGGTATATCACTCGTACTTTCCTCATATGGCGTCTAGCCATCTCACACAAGTCCTCCCCCGTCACACAGAAGGTGTTATGATAACGACAAATACACCCGCACCTCGGGTCTGCACGCGTATGACAACCTACAACGGCCCCACATACGTCATGATGCCGCACTTACCTCCGTCATGGGGACGCATGCCCACTGCTCGTACCGAGCTGGCTGCTTACTACTCTGACCTCTGATTCGAGAGAACCGGACCCTGGCCCGGGAGCGATATTTTCGCAACTGGTCTAGATTTCCCAGTATGGAGATACTCGCCCCTTCGGGATCCGAATCCGACTGCTCGTCCTGAGTCGCGTCCGGCCCCTACCCAGTCATCGGCCAGTATCTCCCCTGGTCACCCAGTCTATTCTTCCCTCGGCGAATCAAGCATGTCCTTCGCCTCGAGGAGAGCCTCTGTAAAAGCACATGGATGTCCGCCTTATCATGCATTGACCCGGGGACTGACCCAGGTGTCGGAATTGTCCTGCGACTTGCACTAGTTGTAATTTGACCTTTTTGGCCCACTTGTAAAGCTCACGTGGGTCTCATGAAATATGTTACCACCTGAATGCATGTCCCTGTGCCCGTATCCGGGTCCCAGCCCTCCTCCGCACCACCTAGTGTGTGTCCAGTACCCCCGACTCCAGCAAGCTAAACCTCCCAGTCGAGCGCGTCCTTGCAGTTGCGGGATGTCCCCGGCCCTCTACCCATGGCTTCAGATATATACAAACTTCTCTTCAGTACGGAACGAAGGTGTTCGGATTCAATCCGATGTAAATAAACAATTGCCTGCGCACAATTGCGGTAGGTGGGGAAAGACGTCCAGTACACGATTCTCCATAATTGCCTACACACTCGCACCTGTGGAATTTCCCTTCTCTCCACGTGTCGCCCGATTTCTCAAGCCCACGTGTCACGTTCTGGTGACGCTTCCCAATTAACCCTTGGTTTTATAAATGACTGTCGAGAAATTGACTGGCACGCCCGCACCCCAGTTTCGTTTCCTCAAACCCTGGAAATATTGTCCCGTGCCATTCGAGTCTCCCTCGACTCTCCGTAAAAGACTAGTGCATAGTACCATCTTGAGAGGAATACGGCTACAAAGGGGGATACCCGAGATATATCAAGCTCCCGATTCCTTCCCTCGGTCCGGTCACCGATTCCCCGACGACAGTCACTCACAAATTATTCAACGTGATACTAATTAAGTCTCGACAACATGCATCACAATTGTCCTAGCCGTTTGCCCTGGTGGTTGTCGTTCAGCTCTGATCAGTCACCAATCAGCTGATAACCGTTCCTCAATCGGCCTTGCAATTTGCAGACAGCGACGTTTCGGCAACACGGTAGTACAGATGAGGCGTGTATCTTCAATTTGAGTCGATGCAGGTAACTCCTCTCAACGGTTGCGCGCAGACCAGAAGGACATATAACCCTTCTCAAGCCGGCCATCTGTACTGCTAGTACATGCATCTCCCCTCTCCAAATGAGCAGGTGCGACGGCCTGCAGGGAAAATCACTGTGGGTTCCTCTGGGACCACACGTCCGGGTCAGTATTCATTTCCTCTCGAAAATATGGCGTGAGCTGAACACACACCCACCCATTAACCGGAGGACCTGCAAGAAGTTGTTGTCCATATATGTGCAGTGGTTGGATATGCACCAAACCGATAGGTGATCAGGTGAATGACTTCGAAAGAGAGGGCCCTTTCAGTTCTGCTCTCCCAGTCAAACGTGATTCTGGCCATAAAATAAAAATTCCGACCCTGCACAACCTCTATATGTCAGATAGATCCGTAACACATATCATCAAGAATCCACCTTGCACATGCCCCTCAATACATCGTGATACAGCAAGTTGGGTGTGGTTGAGCTCTCCCTCGAATCATCGTCACTCAAGGGAAGACGACAACAAGTCTCATAAGTCAAAAGAACTATTGGAGTGGGCCTCTCCCCTGTTCACACAACGTCCTGGGGACAAATATCACGTCTCCCCCTTTTATTAATTACCTCAAGGATCTGCTGGCATGTTTGGAAATCTACATGTAAATTTGTGTCTGGCAAGGTAACCGCCACCCTGTTTCTCATCCTGATTACAGACGTGCTATAGCTGTAAATGAGTTCAACTATGGTTTGGTGAGAGAAAAGCCGGGGACTTCCATTCAGTGCGAAGGAAACTCAGAAGTGGAGTACTCCCGCAGGCATGTGCTGCCTGGAAGTGGTGTCAAGACAAATTAATTTTGACGATGCTCCGAGTGTAGATCACTTGGGCGCTTTTGGGTTAGCGTTGAGGAACTCGATCGGAAGGTTACCCCGCGCCCTCCCCCTCCCCCATCTCAATGATCCAGCTGATGAGCTTGTCAGGTGGGCCTTGGCCCTGCTCAATGGTTTGCCATTGGTAATTGCATCTCAACTTTGGAAGAGGGGGGCCGGAAAGCCTAATAAAACACCGTCACTTCTGTCCTTCAAGTTTTATAAGTCACTCTCTCACAGTCTAGTTCTCTTGTATTACATTCGGCCACAATAAAATAAAGACGGAGGTGGAGAAGAAAAACCGACCGAGACGTTAATGCCCAGCCACCCGTTCCCGCGTCGTTCGTATTTATCTCCACAAGTCCCCCACAGGCCAGTGCGGGTTCTGGTGGGACGCCCTTCAAGAGGAGTCCCCGGGAAACCTCACTAGTCGCTGGAGTAGAGTGGGGCTCATGGTGGTGGTTGACGTGTGAAAGAGGAGGGACGGTGTTGCATATCTTCGTTGCTGCCGTGTGAGGAGCTGATCCCCCGTCCGTGTCCTCCAGCGCAACAAAACAGCGACCGTCGGCCAACGGCTCGTAGTAGTAGTCCTGATCACAACAGGTTGCTTGTCCCTGCACGTCGCGTTGACGAGACCCCGTTCGCCGCCGGTGCGCTGTTTGTCCCAATCCTCCGGCCACTTGGTCTTTGCCATTATCCTTGTCTACCTCCCATCTTCTCTGTACAGTCCGGCTGAATAAAGTTCGGGGATTTATTTATTTATTTATTTCTTTCTTTCTCCTCCTATTTAAAAAGAGGTTGGGACGCTTTTCATTTATTTTGTTTGTGGATTAAACACCAACTCCAAGACTACTTAGTGGATCTTGGCTGTGCCCCGATTCTGTGTGATAACACTAGTGCAATCAATCTTGCTAAAAATCCAGTCCAACACTCTAGGACTAAGAACATTAAAATTAGTCATCACTTTATTAGAGATGAGATTTTTAAGAAAAATTTTGAGTTGCACTTTGTTGATACATTAAGTCAAGTTGCTGACATTTTTACCAAGTCTTTGTGTAATGACAGATTTACAACACTTAGAAGGGAGCTTGGTCTGTGTAGGTCTCATAAATGAGGGATGAATTGATGGTTATCCTTATTCTATTACTCTTGCTTGTTGCCTGTAATTATGCATGGTTCATAGCAAAACATGTCAATCTGCCTTTTTCGCACTGTTGGCTGAGTTCTTGTTCATGATGCATAGCATGGGTTGCTACGTTGTCTTTGCTGGAGCATGGTATATAAAATGTTGAATTGTGGAAGGGCAAGTTATGCTTGTCTGGAAGCATTCACCATGCGTGAGGACCCACCTCCGTCGAGTACCATGAGTCGATGTTGTTCTTAGTGTCAGGGGGAGCAAACTATATAGGCTATTTATGCATACATGATTGTCTTTGATTCAGTTTATGTTAATAAGTGTACATCCATTAACATTGTATTAGACCACTGTGTCAGGGGGAGAAAATTGGCTTGAGATGAACATGCATACATGTTTGTTTCCTCGTTGTCAACTTTAATGAGTGTACAACCATTGACTTGCATTTTCACATCATTATCTGAAATTGTCCGTATTTTGTTAAGGGGGAGTGTCGGCTATCTATCTTCTTGTTCCGCATCTATCTCTGGCTATTTTGACTCCTTTCCTGAAAAATCTGAAAGACAGTAGCTTCCAATATGGGTACCATAATCATAAAACAGAGTCAACTTCAAAGTAAGAATCGCCTATTATGTAACCTTGTGTTTGTCAATCCAATAAAAACTAGTCAAGGCTAATGAGTTCATTAAAGTTTGAGATAAATGTAATGAAATCATCTGTGATTAAATCTTTTAATAGACCTAAACTAATGCTTATATGTTGTGCCCTGAAAAATGCCTTTTGAAACTTTGCCATTTTTGCTCTCAAGGCTACTTTGGTTGTGTACTGAAATCCTTATGACAAAATTTCGGCAGCATCTCCCCTTGACCCCGGGCGTAAGGGAGATACCGGGAACGCGCCCACATGGAGTGACGGAACCCAACAATTGGAGGTGGGCGTCCGCAGACGACAACACCTTGAGCAAACCTCGGGAAGCGTGGGAGGGGACGACAATGGAAGGAAAGGCTGATAGGCTGGCCAAGGCCTCTGGACCAAGGGGGGAGACAGGTGCACCGATGAGCAGGCCAAGGGTGTGCCGTTGAAGGATTGGCTAGGGGCGTACCGCTGAAGGGTGAAGGGGCTAGTGTGCCGGCTAAAGAGGTGTACCGGCGAAATAAGGGAAAGGGCCACAGGGTGCACCGGCCAAAGGCTGTACCGGTGAGGGGGGCCAAAGGGATGAAGGGCAGGCCGGCCAGGGGGTGCACCGGCCAAGGACGCCAGGGTGGGCGTACCGCTGAAGGAGCATCCGGAGGCACAACTCCAGGAAACACACCGGTGGGGGGGGGCTTGCTCAGGAGAGAGAGAGTCAGGCGCTGGTGAGAGTGTGTGTGTGTGATGAAGATGTGGAGGGGTAAACACACAGACGTCACTAGGGACAGGGAAAACACCGGACGTAAGAGACCGGTTAGATGTAAAAGATGGCCCGGGTAAGCAAGGGGCCAAGGATTTATTCATGCTAAAGCAAGACATAGGGGATACAGTAGGGGAAGGGAAAGAAGACAAGGATGGGGAAGAAGGGAAGGAGAGGCTTGGGGCTGAAGATGGGTAGCGGAGCCCCGTCCCCTCAGCCCTCTCTGCTACATCACTCTCTCTATCTCTCTCCCTTTCTCTTCTCTTCTTCTTCTTCTTCTTCTTCTTCTTCTTCTTCTTCTCTTCTTCTTCTTCTTCTTCTCTTCTTCTCTTTTTCTCTTTGCCGGTGGGCAGGCGGAGCAGCCACGGGAAGGCCAGCAGCCCCTCCCCCTTTCTCTTCTCTCTTCTTCTCTTCTGTCTGTTCCTCTGTGTGTGCCCTCTTTTCTCTGTACCTCTGTCTGTGTGTGTCTTCGACGGTGGGCTTTTTATACCCCACCGGCACAGCCTTCCGTTTGAAAAGCCAACCGGGGAGGCGGGAAGAGCCCCCATTAATGGGACCTGACCTCCCATCATTTCGTTGACAAGGGGCCCATTACAGCACTACACCTCACGTAGGAGGGGGATCGTGGGGTGGGGGTTAAATGATTACATCCAAAACTACCTCCACGTAGGGAGGGGCCTTCAGCCGGCCAAGCGAGGGGAGGGGATGGGCTAGAATCTTGAAGCGTCGGACTCCTTGTTGGTGCTACCAGGTTCTGGAATCGCAGGACCGCCGGATAAAGAACTCGCTGCCACGGACGCTCCTAGACTCCAAATGGACCGAGACCAGAGCCAAAGCACTCCTATCTGGCCCAGGAAGATGCTTGAATTTTTTAGAACAGCCTTGATATGGTCACTATCTGGTGCAGGTCTTGGAATAGGGCTGGACAGCACTGGTACTGACTGCTCTCAGGGTATTACTGCTGGAAGATGGAGGCGCCATAGGTTGTCCCGAACTCGGATGGAGGCGAGGCTGGTACCGAGACGACCGTGGATGAGTCTTCTTTCGTATGAGACTGACGGTACCCTCAGGAGATGTCGGGGACAATCGTGGTGACCAGAAAGGTGGAGGTGGGTCCATTCTGGAACAGAGAAACCAACCTGGCGTAACCTCGAGAGAAAATTTGTAACTTCTGGTGCTGGGGTCCGAATCTTGTTCCGCTTCTTGGAGATGATGGAGGACTGGTAGAAGTTACTCTCAGCCAAGTTACATGTCTAGATCTGCCCAGGAGTGGTCGTGGCGGATGATTTTCTAGGGCTCTGGTTTGCTGCCTGTGAACTCTTGCGCAGTCGGGGAAGATTTGCTCTCACGGGCCGCTCTGAGCTCGGATGAAGACGAAACCACCTTGCTTGGAAATCCCTTTGGATGACCTTTCCAGTGGTATATGGTTTGCCACCAGAAGAGTTGAGGAAGAGCCGAAGAAGTTACTGTCTCCAGGAGCCCTGCTGTCTGCCTGCGAACTGCTACCAGAACTGCTACCTTAGGTGACCAATGAGGCAAGAAAGGGGGGGCTGTATTGCAAGGGGATGGTGGCTGATGGTGAAGGGAGTGGGAGGACATGGTTGGGGTCCCTTGTAGGGCTGAGGGGGCAGTGGTGGAGGGGGTGGGGTGAGCTGGAGTTGTTGGAGAGTATGGGTGGGATGAGAGTGCACTAGAGGGAGTGGGATGGGGAAGAGGGGTGTGGGTGGAGGAGAGAGCTTCGATAGGACTTCGAGTCAACATCTATCTTATATTCTGCCTTTAGCTTAGGTCTCATACCTCTGCCAAGTTCGTTGACTCTGACAAGACGTCGAGTCAGCACCTACCTTATATTCTACTCTTGACTTGGGCCTCACGCCTCTGTCAAGTTCGTTGGCTTCGATAGGACGTCGAGTCAACACTGATCCTATATTCTGCCCTTGGCTCAGGCCTCACACCTCTGCCAAGTTAGTTCGCTCTGACATGACGTCGAGTCGACACCCATTCTATATTCTGCCCTTGACTTAGGCCTCATGTCTCTACCAAGTTCGTTGGCTTCGACAGGATGTCGAGTCAACACACATATTTCATATTCTGCCTTTGGCTTAGGCCTCACGTCTCTGCCAAGTTAACTGGCTCTGACATGACATCGAGTCAACACTCATCCCATATTCTACCCTTGGCTTAGGCCTCACGCCTCTGCCAAGTTCGTTGACTTCAATAGGACGTCGAGTCAGTACCTATCTTATATTCTACCTTTGACTTAGGCCTCGCACCTCTGCCAAGTTCGTTGGCTCCGGCAAGACGTCGAGTTGACACATATTCCATATTATGCCATTGGCTTAGGCCTCAAGCCTCTGCCAAGTTCATTGACTTCGACAGGACGTTAAGTCAACACCTATCTTACATTTTGCCCTTGGCTTAGGCCTCACGCCTCTGCCAAGTTCGTTGGCTTTGACAGAATGTCAAGTCAACACCCATTTTATATTCTGCCCTTGACTTAGGCGTTACACCTCTGCCAAGTTCGTTGACTCTGACAAGACGTCGAGTCGACACATATCTTACATTCTGCCCTTGGCTTAGGCCTCACGCCTCTGCCAAGTTTGTTGACTTTGACAGAATGTCGAGTCAACACCCATTCTATATTCTATCGTTAGCTTAGGCGTCACGCCTCTGCCAAGTTCGTTGGCTCCGACAAGACATCAAGTCGACACATATTTTATATTCTGCCATTGCCTTAGGCCTCACGCCTCTGCCAAGTTCGTTGACTCCGACAAGACGTCGAGTCGACACATATTCTATATTCTGCCCTTGGCTTAGGCCTCACGCCTCTGCCAAGTTCGTTGGCTCCGACAAGACGTCGAGTCGACACCTATCTTATATTCCTGGGACTAAGAAGACACCTGGTCACTATTTGGGGCTTCACTAGCGACTCTGACCTCCGTTGACATTACCGTGGGTCTTCGTTCGAAGAGGATCTGTACACAAATCCAACGGTTCCAACCTCGCTAGAATCGGAGCTCAGGAGCACCCGTGGTAATCTCTCCTTCCTACTGCTGTGGTGCAGACGTGGTCAGAGCCAGAAGATAGAGGCCTTGCTCACAACCCTGCCCCGACTGCCGCCGACGTCCAAAACTTCTCCTAAAATTCAGACGTCATCCTGGGCCAACCCAGGAGGTTTTGCCACTAGTTTTGTCGATAGCAGGGTTCGGGAGCGGCCGCAGTAGTGCCAACATCACCTGTCTATCCTCTGTTCCAGAGGGTGGACAGAACCGACGAGCTTCGTCCAATTAGTTTCTAGTTCAATTCTCCCCTCCCCGCCTAGCCGGCTGACCACCCCTCCCTGTGTGGAGGTACACTTTGGTTGTAATTCTACTCCCCACCCCTAGTCCAACCCCCTTGCAAGGGGTGTAGTACATGTATTAGCAGGTCGCCATCCGAAGCTACACCAGCGAGGCGTGTGGGTGCATACCCACGCCTCCCTACTCGTCATCGTCTCCGGCTGAGATCGGTGTCTTCACAACTATCAGGTGAGCCTCAGTTACCCCCCCCTTGATGGTCTTTCCATTGCTGTTTAGTATTGCCGCTAGTGCCGTCGGATGGTGATTTGAGTGCCCGATCTTGAATTACTTATCAATCGAGTGACCACCGTAGGTGAGTTGTGAGCGAGACACTACATCCTACACCCCCGGTGTGCTGGCCGCCCAGGAGAGTGGGTATCCCAGGGTCCTTATGGGTTCAATCTTAGGCTAGCCAACCCTCGGAGCAGCAAGGTCCCACCTCAGATCCTTTGCACTATCGTCGAGTTGCCTACGGGCACTAGTGTGCGCTACCCGAGTGAGTCCGCTCGATTGAAAACACCAGTCCGTCTAATAATTGCTTGCTAAGTCCGAGGGTTAATTGGTCTTGTGACTATCACCCCCAAGGTGGTTTCACATCAAGTTGTATCAGAGCAAGTTCACAACTTGTCTCTACAAGTTGGTCCTAGGGCACGATTACATTAGAATCATCATTGATCCACCCGTTGCATCATAATTTTGATAATTTTAGGGTCTAAACTATAATTTTTATTTCAAAAACAAAAAAATAAAAAAATTAAAATTTTTATAAAATCACGCGTGCTCTTCTCTCTCTCTTCCCACTCGTGTAATCACTCTCTCTCTCCTTTTCTCTCTCTCGAAATGCGCACACACACACTCTCTCTTCTTCGTTCTGCTGTCCGTTCTGTGCTGTGCCGACCCCGAATCGAGGCGCAGGAGGTACCGTTGGAACCGGCTCGACACGAGGATCGCGCCAGTGTCGTTTGTTTCGCAGATCGTTGACATTTTGAACGGGGCGGGTCGTGGGACAACCCAGCTTCCCGTCGCCTGTACGCGTGCATTTCGAGGATTTCACCGTGATCAAGGTAGGGGGATGGATTCCTTACTGTGCTAGGAACATTTTGACAGTTCATGCATGATCATCAATAGGCGTTTACCTCGATTTCGGTGCATGGGGTAAATTTGGGATTTTTAGGCTTTAATTGCATTGTTAATTGTTAGGGATGGTATTTGTGCATGTTTGGGTGTGGTGTAGTTGTAAAAAGTTCATTATTCAACTCCTCTCACCTCTTTCCTTTTGTTTTCTTGTCGCTCTGACTTGACCGGAGGGGAGTTCAATGCGAACTCTTCCTTCACGTTTTCCAGGAAGCATAATGGTCCCGTAGGGGAGCATTATGCATTGCACAGCAGACCTGGAGAGGACCGCTATGCTATCGAAGCTTCAAATAGGTCATTAGGTCATGACGCATGATAGACTGGAATCAGACCGCCATGCATTGTATGATGGCCCAGTGCAGGCGCATTATACTCTGTGGTTTTCTGAGAAGTTTTTCGTGGATTTAACGTTCGGGTGACTTTAGCGGACGTCTCCCAGTGCGTTAAATCGATATAGCACTCTTGCGATAGTGCGTTATAGTCCGTGTGTTTATGTATAACTGCTGGAGTATATAACGCACAGGTTAAGGTGCGCCATGCAATGCATGACGGCCCCCTGGCGGTGCGTTATAGTCTGCAGCCTCTGAGTTTTCCTGAGTTCGGGTAAGCATAACGGCCCCAGTGAGGCGCGTTATACTCTTTTAACGCCCCCAGCCTGGTCCGTTATACTCTGTAACCTGGGAAATGATAAAATGCATAATTGAGGAGTCTCAGCTTCTGCTACCATCGGTGCAGGCAGCTGGGTTCGTGCTTTCTTGGCCTTTGTGGCCCTTACAACTGCAGCTCTGATCGCGGAAGCCTTCCTCTTCTTGCTCGGAGGCAAAGGAGTGGTCGTCGGTGCTGCTGCAGGGATGGAAAAATAATCAGGCTTCTCAGCCTGGGTGATGAGCTTCCTATACAGTCCCTGTTCCTTGATGTCAGGTCTATCTGTTACAGACAAAAGAAAGGTAATATCAGTTAACAGATGAAGAACTAAAATAGCGGAATGAAAAAGCTCTACAGCCAAGAAAAGAAATCATACCAGCTGGGCCATCGTAGAAGGTAGACAATGGCCAGTACAAATAAGCCGTCTCTTCTGAACGAGAGGCAGCTTCCTTAATAAGCCAGCAGACGTCGCCGATAGTTTGACACTTCTCTACCAAGGCTGTTAAGTCTGCATGGCCATGAAAATCTAGGCAATGGGACAAGCCCAAGTGGTCCATACCCCAGCCATCCACATAATGAAAAGAAGTAAACAGTGGTTTGCTCAAAATTTCGGCTGCTGGACTCTCTACAGATATACCATGAATATTCAACAGAACGAAAAGCCAGGACGTCTGCTGGTAATATGTCTGCGTGTGGTCTGCCCTGCGCACAAATGTCTGGTATGGATGAAATCTATCTGCTGGACCTTTTCAAGGGACTACCATTGGGAGCGGCTCTTCGGGAGGAAATGGACATTGTTACGTCTCCAAGTGAGTGCTCCCTACGTGGCACAGCTGCCTCAGCTCCTTCGTAAAGGTTTCCTCATTAATGGTTGCGAAGACAGGAGTGGGCAACTCAGAGCCTGCTTCCTTCAAGGCCCGACACTGGGCCAAATAAGCTTCCGCTTCTTTGGGATGCTGAGAATATAGCTTCTTCAGGTGGGCCTCATCAATATCAAATACCGGCCCAGTCTGCTGCTTCAGGAAGGAACGCTCGGCTACGTCCCAGAATGCGCTCCTCCCGCCTCTATAAAAACTGGTGCGGGTGTTCCACCATTTGATGTATTCCGATGTAACTCGGGGAACGCGGTTGGAGATGGTTGGGATCCTGAAAGCTGCGCCATCCTGGCGATGAAAGAAGTCCCACCACAGCCGCCCGTCACCAAATTGTGTGTGGGTGACTTGGTCTTTGGCTAAGGACGCCGAGGGTATGTCGCTTGTACTTCCCTCGCACCGTCTTTTTCCATGACATATAAGTCTATGCCCACCAAGCGTGAGATGTTATGACAAGGGTGCGACCATGCACGCACATGACGTCACACTTCCTAGTGCTCACGAGGCCATGTCCGACTGCTCGATCCTAGCCGTGATTGACCCTCGCCCAGGCACCAGTCCGATGCACTCGCCAGTCACCCAGTTAAAAGCCCCTCGTTTTACGGAGCAAACACGGTCTACGCCACGAGAGAAACCCTCTGTAAAACACCCGGATACCCGCTTTGTTACGCATTGACCCGGGGACCAGCCACTGTGTCAAAATTGTCCTGTGGCTTGCGCCTATTGTACCTCGGCCACCATGGCCTGCCTGTAAAGCCATATAGCTCTCAGAAATTGTACAGCCATTTGGACGTATGCACTCGCATCCACGTTGAGGCCCTCAGTCCCCCTTCTTTTTGTCACCTAGCGTGAGCCCCCTAGCACCTCTGACCCCAGCTAACATCATCCCATCTAATGCGAACCCACAACTGTGAAGTGCCCCCTGCTCTTTACCCAGGACTCCAGGCCTGTACGGACCTCTCTTCAGCACAGAACGAAGGTGTTCGGATTCAATCTGATGTAAATAAACACCGACTGCTTGCGATCGGTGGGGAAAGACGTCCTATACACGACTCCCCATAGTCGCCTGCGCACTCGCACCCACGGAACTATTCTTCCCTCCACGTGTCGCTCATCCCTCGAGTCCACGTGCCGCACCATGGTGGCGCATCCCCAGTTAAACGTTCGTGATGTGAAATGACCTAGGGATGAGTTGGAACCGACCAAATGACCCTTGGACCTAGCAAGTAAGTAACTCACGGACCGATAGCTTCACTCGAGTGGACTCACCCGCTAAGCGCACACTCGTGCCCGTAGGCAACATAATGATGGTGGTGAGGGTTCGGGGTGGAACCTTGCAGCTCCGGGGGATGGCTAGCTTGGGATTGAACCTCCAAGGGTCTAGGGATGCCCACTCTCACGGGCGGCCAGCACGCCGGGGGCGTGGGATGTAATGGTTCTCTCACAACTCGCCCGCGATGGTCA
Organism: Amorphophallus titanum; assembly: GCA_024336825.1. Classification (NCBI taxonomy): domain Eukaryota; kingdom Viridiplantae; phylum Streptophyta; class Magnoliopsida; order Alismatales; family Araceae; genus Amorphophallus; species Amorphophallus titanum. The sequence goes on from JANBPO010006859.1 coordinate 26,101,471, forward strand.
CTCAAATATAAGCCCACTTCCATAGGCCCAAAGCAACGACCTTTGATGGCTGCAAAGTCCCGAGCGACTACCTCCAATGGGAAGCCATCATGGATAAGTATTTTGATTGCTACCCCATGTTTGAGGCCATGTAATTCTCTTTTGCCAAGAACCAGCTTCTTCACGAAGCCACCAAAAAATGGGACTACGCTGAACGCTTAAGAGAAGATAGGAGGCAATTGCCAATCGAGTCATGGGAGGACATGAAGAAGGAGCTTAGGAGGGTCTACCTTCCCCACCCGGTTCCCTCCAACCAATCCCACCGAACCACCTCCAACCTTCCACACCCAGTCACCTCCCACCAGGAAGGCCATAGTCAGAGGCAAAGAGTCTCGCACTTACATGATCCTTGACCCAAACCTAGGCCGGTTTAGTATGAGCAACTCCACCACGATGCCCCAACTCCAAGCCCCACTTTTGTCGAACTCTTGCAAATATTTTTGGATCGGTTGGATAGGAGGTGTTCTTATCTTGAGTCTCTAATTCCCCCTTGCCCACCTCCAAGACAGGATGAAGCCATACTCAAGCCTAAGGAGGTAGTGGCCGATAGGCTCAACCCGGTGTCATCCCAAAGTCCTCTGGAGGACGTCCCTTCCCCATCTGAGGGTGTTGCCCAGCCACCCTCCAATCTCCAGCCAGGGCCACACGTCCTTCCCGATGGTGAACCTGTCATTGGAGAACCATTAGCTCGTTGGCTAAGGAAGGGTATATTTCCGGATGCCATGATCCCTTGCTACCTGCCCATAGAGCCAGCCTTACAGGTAGTGTCCACCACATCTTTTAGCACCACCTGCCAATCCTCTTACTTCATGGACACCATGGATGAACTGCTTAAGGGACTAGGTTGGCAAATGGCATTGACCAGCATGTTGGCTCTTAGGCCCGACCCACCCAGGTGCCTTAGCTTCGTGTACCCATCCTTGGGCTCTATTACTTCCATGTACACGGTGGGTCCATACACCAGTGAGCTCATTTTGCTCTTACCTCTACCTGACGAGCTCCACCACTTTTTACCCCATGACCTCTTCTCTCCCATAGAGAAGACACATCTCAAAGAGTCAACAACTCCCTTGGTCCCCTCAGTTGATGGAGAGCTGGCCTACATTGGGGACCTATACCCGTATGACTAAGGAAGGATGTACATCGACCTTAGTATGACTAAGGTAGGATGTGCATCGACCTTTATGCATAAGACACAAATGTGCACCGACTTGTCTCTACCTAGATATGCAACCTGCATCAACCTTAGTGTAAAACATATACACACTAGCATCGACCTTAGTGAGTACCCATACACACTAGCATCAACTTTAGTATGTACCAAGTCTATCATGCATCGACCTTAACCTTTAGATGTTGCACTAGCGTCAACCTTATGATGCATGTAAACAAAGAAGCATTGACCTTATAGTGCTGGAGAGCAAAGTAGCATTGACCTTACTATGCAGGAGAGCAAAGTAGCGTCGACCTTACTAGCAACCAAACAGTATAAGCATCGACCGTACTAGCAACCAAATAGTATAAGCATCGACCTTACCTGACATACAGAGGGTATATGAACTGACCTGTATGCTTCAATGCAATTACCACCTGGCCGTTGACCTATTGTCACCTTTGAACAGTAGCATTGACTTTGACCCATTGACCATCTTGTCATGACATTGACCTAACATTTTGCCTTATTCTCAAAGCCTATTCTGTGGAGATTTCAACATACATTTTCTACTTATAATAAGATCATCTTAAGAGTAATTATGTCAGTAAAAATGCAATGTATCACAGTCGAATGCAACATCAACAGTAATGCATCAATGCTAGGCATCATCAAACCATAAGACCATATTAATGTAACATCAACATATATGACATCTTGCACCAATGGGTCATAGTATTTGACATCATCAAAATCGCAAGGGTACAACAAAGGAGCCCTGAGCACTCAACACCACACCCATTGGTGGAGAGCGATCTTGTGCCCCCATCTTCTTCTCCTGCTCTATTTTCCACCTACGTTCTGCCAATTCACTGACTTAAGCATCAGTGGGTTTTTCCCGGGGTTCCAACCTTGGCTCCTCTGATCCGTTTCCTACCTTGGAGATCCCCCATTGGTGGTGACGTCAACTATATCGACGGCTCAGGAGCAGGCGCGAGATCACCCCTCTTTATCTGGCGCCGCCTGTGGGAAGCGTACGAAGAGCCAACATGGTGCAAAGAAGTTCTAGCAGGAGAAACGTCGGCGACAAGGGAAAGGCACCGACGGCCGTGGAGGGGGAGCGTACACCCGTACATTCCTCCACGGACCCCCTCCTCAACCAGCAAGCTGACGCCCTACCTCCGGCGGCCACGGGGGGACAACCTGCCCTTGAGGCCGTCGACGCCCCTCCAAACCCTCAACGCCAAACTGGAGACCCTCCTCGACCTGATGAGGACCCAGGTGGCCAGGGAAGGCAGGTCACTACCGCCTCGGGTGAGTCCCCCCCCCCCCGCACAGAAGCCTCTCAACAAACGGCTGGAGGCCGCTTTACCCTCCAGGGCGGGTGGCTTATTCACCATGGGCCAGGCGGGCCATCACAAGCCCCGCCTCCAGAGCAAGAATCCTCCTCCAGTCTGAGAGTGAAGAAACCTGGGCTGCCCCGGCACCCCTCAGAAACAAAAGCTCCTGCTGAAGAACGGCAGGATGACTGCCGGAGGCGAGCTCGTAGCCTTCCGGCTACATGCCAGCCAGAGCTGTCTCTCCGCTTGTGGGACTTCGAACGACGTTTTGTTGAGCAGGAGCGCGCCCTCCGCGCCCTACAAAGAGGCTCCGTCTCGGAAGACGAGGAGCAATCCCCGTTCTCCGATCAGATCTTGAGGGCTGAAGTCTCTCCGAGAGTCACCCTCCCAGCCTTCAAGCCCTACGACGGCCAGGGCGACCCGGTCGACCATTTCGACAGCTTCGACGTTCTGATGACGCTGCACGGAGCTACTGACGATGTCAAGTGCCGCGCGTTCGTAACCACCCTGGTGCAGGGGGCCGAAGCCTAGTTCCGAGCACTCGCCCCCGGCAGTATCACCAACTTTTGGCAATTCGGGGGACTGTTCAAGGAGAGCTTCGCCGGCAGCGGCCTGCCAAGGTCGATAGCGGGATTACTGGCCCTCAAGCAAGCACATGGGGAGAAACTGCGGGCTTACATCAACCGTTTCAAAACGGAAACCCTGCGTATCCCCCGCCTGGATGTGGCCTCTGCCATCACCGCGCTGACCGGAGGCACCCGCGACGAAAATCTCAGACGAGAATTGGTGCTCCTCCCTCCCTTCTGCCTCGCTGATCTCGTGACCTTGGCTCTGCGCCATGCGGAGTGCGAGGAGGTCCTCATCACCTGTCAATTTCTTGTGAGCTCAGGACGAGAGGGGGAGAGAAAGAGGTCGTCCGACCAGCCTTCCGGGTAGGGAAAGAGGAGGAACCGAGAGGGCGACCGAAAGGAACCTTCGCGCAAGTTTGAGCGCTACACTCATTTGTTTGCATCTGTCTACCAAATTTATGAAGAGATAAAGGACTCGGGACTACTTCGCCGCCCCGAGCCAATGAAGACCGACCCAAAGCGCCGAAGTCGTCCGAAACACTGTCAGTTCCACGACGACCACGACCACCATACTGGGGACTGCCAATGTCTCAAGGACGAGATCGAAAGTCTCATCCGCCAAGGCCGCTTATCCCAGTACGTGGTCGAGCCACAAGAAGACCGCGGAGTCCCCCCAGAAGAGATCGACAACCGCCTTCGTGGAGTCCACATCAACGTCATCTCAAGAGGATCCGCCTCAGGAGGAGATAGCAGCCGAGGAAGGAAGCGCCATGCCGAACGAGCCTCCCGGGCTTCCGAGCCCCCTAAGGCTTCGCCGGTGACCAACTAGCAGACCTTGGTCTTCTCGGACCAAGATCTCGAAGGAGTGGTCACCCCCCATGATGACGCCCTTGTTATCTCAGCCATAACAAATCATTGTAACGTGGACCGGATCCTAGTGGATAATGGCAGTGTCCCTAATATTTTGTCGTACGAGTGTTTGCTAAAGATGGGTGAAAACCTGTCAAAACTGCATCCGATTTGAACCCCCCTCTGCGGGTTCAATGGCCAGGTAACCTACACCGAGGGAGCCCTAAGCCTACTTGTTACCCTTGGTACCCAGCCTAGGGCCGTCACCTGTGGCAAACTTCGTAGTGGTCAAGGAGATATCGACCTATAATGCCATTTTCGGCCGAGGAATCCTCGGCCAAATCAAGGCAGTGCCCTCCACGTACCACCAAAAAATGAAGTTTCCCACCAAATATGGCACCGGGGAAGTCCGAGGCAGTCAGGTAATGGCTAGAAGGTGCTACGTGATCTCGGTGGAAGCCATAAGGGCAGAGGACCAGGACAAAGAGCTCGGGACTATTGAAGACAAAACGACAAGCCAGCCCGGGGGAGAGCTCCTGTCTGTTTTCCTCAGAAATGATTCGGCCCTGCAATGATTCTCCCACTAATGTGCCCTTCTATTTCATTAAGCCTTGCAAGAGAAGCCCTGGTCTTCTTTAGAGGGCGCTGCAATGCTCTTTCCATTGTTGTTACTGTTCAGCTTCCTGCGGCCACCAAGAATCCTTCCTGTTGATGCATCAAGCTCAGCCAGACCCCCTTTTATAGTGATTCAACGCATGCAAATTACAGTTTGAATTGGACAGAAATCGGAGATGAAATCACGGTTGGAATGAGAATAGGAGTCTCTGTTGTATGCTTCCGTCAGGGATACAGAGGCTTGGTTAATTGATGGCATTATACTTGGCGTCATTTATTTGAATAGCGCCCGTCTCAGGGGCGTCATTTTGGTAAAACGTCTTAATGGAAGGCTCATTCATTTTAAGTGGAGTCCTTTTACGAATCGAACATTGAGTTTGAATAACGGCATTTTGAATGGCGTCGGTTGTTTAACTAGCGCCTGATCAAAAGGGCACCATTTCTTGCAGTAATCCATTTCCAATTTGAACAGTGACTCCTGAATAACGTCATTAAGAATGCCGTCATTTCTCATTTTAACGCCTTTTCTTGAGACGTCATTTTTTGAGCTGTTATTTTCGCCCTCTTATGGATTATTTGATGAAATTGTGCATTCTTGATTATATTTTATGAGTTGAGCTGATGGATCTTTGAGCGTAGATAAGACAGGTCATGCAAATCCCATGGCGCTCGCTACTGGTTTGGTAACATCATTTATGTATTCTCTCTGTATGCATTGTTACTATATGTTATTTACGCTATTATAGTATATTAAGGACCTTGTGGTTCTGATAACCTTGGAATTTGAGTTCCCCTTCATCAAAAATAGTGATAGTTCCAGGGGAATCTTGATCACATGGATAGGCCGTTGAGTCATCAAAAGGTTTGGGACGATGGTTCCGCTTTCTGAGTTGATGCGTGGGCGCTTGGTGTCAGCTTAGAAGTCTGGATTCTTGACCAAATCTGGATGATTTAACAATATTATCCTTGATTATTTTCTATCTCTTTTAGTTTGTTTTAGTTTTTCTTTTAGCCCAGCATGCATCATGTAGGTCTTTGAGCTTTAATGATAGAAAGCTTCATGTTATGCCGATAATGAAGTCCGTTTGCTTTTCAAAAGCTCTCTCTGGGGGTCCGCGTGTATCTTGTAGTTGTATTTACTAACCAACCCTCTCTCTCTCTCTCTCTCTCTCTCTCTCTCTCTCTCTCTCTCTCTCTAGATGGAAACCCTAATCGGAGGGGGGGTTGGTCGGAGGGGGAGAGTAGGGCTAGGAAGGGGGGCTGCAAGTAGGGAGGGGGCATTCACCGGAGTGGAAAAGGGCGGCCAACAAGGGGGGCTACGAGCAAGGAAACCCTAGAGTTTGCCAAAGGGGAAGAGGGGGGACCGGGAAGGGGAGAGAGGGGCCAGGATCTGGCAGGACCTGCATCGCCTTTGCGCTCATCTGCAGTTTTCGCGGTTGTTGCACTGGCCGCCCCTACCTCGACTATTGTGCTACTAGGCGCTTTTGCTCTGCCAATAGCACCTGGCGCATCTTTGCCAGCCTACACGGCTGTTGGCAACATTTTTTGCTTGCCTATAAGGAGGTGGACAGCAAATGAAACCTGTCTCGGTTTAAATAGCAGCAACAGGGTCCCTAAAAATAGCAGCCTCTCTGGGGTGAACCTACAGCAGGGACTGTCTAGGTGAAGCAACTTGCCCGAGGTGGCCAACCTCCCCAGGGTGAAACACCTGTCTAGGTTGGAGTTCCGCTAGGATGGAAACAGCAGCCCTCCAAGCAGCAACAGGCAGACCGTCTGGGGTGCAGCAGCAGCAGCAGAAACCCGCCTGGGACTGCAGCAACACTTGTAAGACTTGCTCGGGGTGGGGCCAAACCTCCCCGGGATGACGCAGCAACTCACCTGGCGAAGGCAGCAATACCTGTCCACAGCCATCCGTCCGGGGTGCAGCAGCAGCAGTAGAAACCCGCCTGCGACTGCCATTCACCAGCGCCGTTTCAGTCCCCTTTCACTAGACACTATTCATTACCCGGCGCGCCCCCCATTTCCCCACTTACCCGGCGCGCCCCTCTTCCTGGCGCCGTTTCAAACACCTCATCCGTTTGCCCCTCTTGCATCTCCCTCTCCGTATCTCTCTCTCTCTTCATCTCTCCCGCCATCACACCCTACCCGGCGCGCCCTTTCACTTCCTGTTGTGAGTTGAAACGGCGCCCCCCCTAGGGCGCGCCATTTCAACCCCCCCTCTCAACACGCACACACACATAGATATCATGTGCACTGACCTTGCCAGCATGTACACTGACCTTGTCCTTGGCATATTCCATAGGTGCACTGACTTGGCCTGCATGTGCACTGACCTTGCCAGCATGTACACTGACCTTGTCCTTGGCATATTCCGTAGGTGCACTGACTTGGCCTGGACGTGCACTGACCTTGCGAGCATGTGCATCGACCTCACCCCCATGTACACTGATCTTCTTTTAGCCTCTGGCCCCATGTGCACGGACCTTGCCTGCCCATGCACTGACTTGGCCTTCGTCCCTTGCACGAACCCTACATGTGCATGGACTCATTCTCAAACCTGCGTGGACTTATCCCAGGTTTGCAGGACTTAGCCTAGGTTCGCATGGACTCTGTCCTTCATGCATGGACCCCATTTGAACATTCGCATGGACTTCGTCTCAAAACATGCACTGACTTCATCATGCATCTGCATGAACTTGCTTGCACACCGGCACGGACCCTGCTCGCATGTCCACCGACCTTGCCTGCACACGTACGGACCTTGCACTGACCTTGCCCCTAGCATGCATGGACTCGGCCCCAAGGTGCATGGACTTGGTCCAACTTTTCCCCCTACACAAGCCCTGGACGTGCATGGACTTCACCCTTAGCCTGCACGGACCCTACATGGACTTTGTCCCCAATGATTTAATGGCCCACTCCATGCACGAAGGTAACAGGCTACATAGTGGCACCAGGAGCACTGGTCTTAGGTTGACGGGCAGCATAGTGGCGGGGTTCCAGAGTGGTTGTGGGGAGCAACTCCGAATCTGAAATCTACAGGCTGACAGGACAACAGACAATGGCCTCCAAAGGGACGATGTCCTCCTGGGATCTTATAAAGTCGGCAACTTGCTAGGATGATGGCGGGACTTCCCTGGTCGACTCCCAAAAGTGGTGGATGCTAAATCTGAGTTGGGATATTTTATTGAGAATTATTTCCCAACACCATCCCGCAGCCCTATCTCAGGACAGATCTGTGCGTCTCCACGACGAGAATTGTTGCGGCCAGATCCGAAGGCGGATCGGACTGAAAATGCCTCCGTTGGAAATTAGACGCGAAGAGATACAACATATTTTTTTACCAGAACCATCTAGCAATAGGATTGGAAATGAGAGACTCTGAAAACACAAAGCCTTATAATTGCACATATATTTATGCAATGACATAAATGTAAACCTAAAGGACATAAAGATAAATATAAATAGTAATGTCTGGAGTCGATTCCCATCAATTTTTCAAGCGTAGAGGAGTGGACATGTAATCGCCAGATGACAACTCCACGAGCATCTCACAGGAAATTTCATTCACCGACCTTTCGATGCGAGCAATAAAATCCTCGAAGATAAAAGAATGGGTCGCACCTGAATCGAAAAGAACACGCATTGAGCGATCATAAATCGAAACTGTACCTTCGATCAGATTAGATGCCAATGCCTCCGCACGAGTGATGTGAGTAACCCTGGCTCTCGGCGGGCGGCTAGCTGTGGATGACTGCTGAGAAGGAGTGGGAACTGGTAGGTGGAACGGTTGAGGTTGAGGCAGTGGAGGATGACGAAACTGCGACTGCTGTGATTGAGAAGTCTGCGAGAACTGCACCGTCTGTGGCCTCAACGGATAGTTTCGAGAGATGTGCCCCGACTGATCGCAGCGATAATAGACAACTGGCAAAGAACACGGCATGCCCGGATGACTGCCACCACACCTAGAACACAACCTCGGCTGAAAAGCAGAAAAATCCTGACACGGTCGAACAGAGAAAATGGGCTGCTGACTCAGATCAGAAAATGCTGACTGATCGAACCTCTTCTTCTTGGATTTCTTAAACTGGAATCCCTTGCTCTGAGATTGCGGGAAGGAAGTACCATCGACAGCAGAGAAAGCGGGAGAAGCTCCTGGAACAGACGACTGGCGGAGCGGCTGATGCTGCACGACTGACTGAACCATCCCAGTCTGAGGAAGTCCTTGATTCCTCGCCAACTCTAACTCTAGCGCGACAGCAGCTTGGTATGCAGAATCCAACTCAGCTACAAGGGTAGCAAACAACGACAGGCTCAACTCTACTTTTAGTCCGCGCAGAAACTGCTGAGTCCTCACGGTCTCATCAGCAAAGATGTGGGGCGCATATCGGCCCAACTCAATGAACTTGTCTCGATATTGCAGCACTGACATCTCGCCCTGCGTCAGCTCCAGAAACTGGTACATCTTGGCTAACTTCAGGCAGGCTGGAGTGTAGACACGTTCGAATGCAGCAACGAACTCCGCCCATGTGATCTGACACTTGCAGAGACTACCCTGGCGTCCACTGCACAAACCAGCCCGAGTTGTCTTCTGTGGGATCGTGCGACGTCTAGCTAGCTTCGCTCCAGAAGTGGTCTCGCTGCGATCCGACTTCAGCACCGTTCGCGTCGTCCATTCTCGTACGTCTGCGCCAGACTCGGGTCTGAACCTGAGTCCTATCTGATAGCTGCTCCACCACCCGCCCCTGTGCGATTCAGCCAGAGCTCTCTTCACGAGAGTTCTGATCCTCCGAGGCGCCGATGCACCAGAGGTGGTCCCGCCTGGTTTTGACATCGTCTCCATCCAGGGTGGCCATTCTCCCTCAGTCGCGCCAGACCCGGAGGCCCCTGTTAGCCTAGGACAAGCTGCTGTCAAGTCGGCCCCGACACCCCCTCTTCCTCTCCGTTTCAGGTCGGATGGTCTTCATAAAAGTTCCATATTTCGACGATACAGAACTAACGCAAGTGGTCTTGTCCCGATCCGATGTCAGCACTGGGAGTTCCACCATAGCTACCTGCGACTGGTCCAACTGGGTGCCCAGAAACCTGACGCCGACCGTTCTTGTGACCACATCCAGTGAGGTGATCAGACGGCCACCATCTTCTGCAGGTTCGTAGCCCTCCCTGTCAGCAACGTCCATGACTTGGTCCCGTCTTGATTGGAGTTCCGCAGCGCCCGTACCGGCCAACGCACCGCATCTGTACCAATCTGTCCTGCGTGGTAGAACTGCACAGGCCCACAGCCGCGGCCACCGTCTCCATCCAATGACAGCAGCTCAGTGCTAGACCTTCAGGCATCCTTCGGCATCCCTCTATCATCGTCCAGGAGCTGGCTACACCTTGATCGGATGACCGAGCTCGGCGTACGGCCATTAACTAGTTTCCCCTCCCCGCGATCCCCCCCTCCTGTCCGAGGGTAGTGCGTGTAATTGATTGCCCCACCCCCGTGAGCCCCCCTCCCTGCATGGAGCATAGTACATGTATTAGCAAGGACTTCTCCAAGCCTCCTCGACGCAGCGTGTCCACCGGGTGCGCACGCTCCCCGGCTCGCCATCGTCTCCGATCGGCGCCGGCCTTTTCAGGCTTGGCAAGGTACGTGGCTGATCGCTTGCTCCCCTGTGGTTTGTCCCTTCGTATCTTCTTTCTTCTACCAGTCCTCTGTCATCCCCAAGAAGCAGAACGCAGTTCGGACCCCGGCATCAAGAGTTCCAAATTTTCTTCTGAAGTCGCGCCAGGTTGGTTCCCCTATTCCTGAACGGACCCAACTCGACCTTTCTGGCCAGTACGATCAGCCCCGACATCGCCTGAGGTTGCCGTCAGTCTCGTCTGAAAGAAGGCTTGTCCGCGGTCGTCACGATACTAGGCTCAGGACTATCCGTGGTGCCTCCATCTTCCAGTAGTAATACCCTGGGAGCGGCCAGCACCAGTTCTGTCTGGCACTGTTCCAAGATCTGCACCAGCCAGCAACCATCTCAGGGTTAATTCAAAAAATTTGAGCATCTTCCTGGGCCAAGTCGAAGAGTTTTGGCTCAGGTCTCAGTCCGTTTAGAGTTTGGGAGTGTCCTTGGTGGCGCCCACTTCGTCCGACTGTCCAGCGATTCCAGAAGCTGGCAGCACCGACGAGGAGCCCGACGCATCAAGTTTCTAGATCCATCCCCTCCCCACGTTTGGCTGGCTGAAGGTCCCTCCCTGCACGGAGGTAGTTTTGGATGTAAATCATTAACCCCCACCCCAAGAACCCCCTCCTACGAGAGATGTAGTGCTATAACTATTTTAATTTCAGGTCAAGGGCCACCGCCGCGGCATACGAGTGCGTACCCACGCCTCCCCGCTCGCCCTCGTCTCTGATTGGGATCGGTGTTTTCACACCGGTCAGGTGAGCGACTGATACCCCTTGGCTGGTCACATGCTTTACTTTTTTAGTATCATCTTGAATGCCCATCGGACGGTTAGCCGAGCGCTCAAACTTGTACACCACTTCTAGTGTGCCCACCGCGGATTGTGAGTGAGTGCCACCCAAACCCATGCCCCCGGTGTGTCGGCCTCCCATAAAGTTGGGAATCCTAGGCCCTTAGGGGTCAGCCTAAGCTAGCCAAGTCCCTTAGACCATTTGGGTTCCACCTTGGATCCCCACCATCATCGCCCGGTCACCATCAGGAGATTGTGTGCGCCGTAAGAGTGAGCCGTCCACGTGGGTCCGTGTTCTTCCTTGCATGCTTGCTGGTCTAGGTCCTTGGTTCAACAAGTCATCCAATATCATCTTAGGGCTGTGCCACATCAAGTGGTATCAGTTGCATAAGCATTCTTAAAGTCCTTGCATGTTTGAAGTCCATGCATGTCTGATTAAAGTCTGCGCACAATGTTCCTTCCAAGTCCGTGCATGTTTTGTTCAAAATAAGTCCATGCACATTGTTCTGTCAAAGTCCGTGCAGATTTTAGTCTGAGCAAAAACATAAGTCCATGCATGTTTTACTTCTTGAGTCCGTGCATGTTTGGTGCGAACACCAAGTCCGTGCATGTCTTTGGTTTGACCATCAAGTCCGTGCATGTTTCTTCCGAACCAAAGTCCGTGCATGCATAGTCCGTGCATATTCCTCGTTTCACTGCATCCAAAGTCTGTGCACATTTCTCATTTCACTACATTTGAAGTCCGTGCATGTCATTTAAATGAAGTACACATACATCAAGTCCGTGCACATTTTCGTGCACTTGGGATCTTAGAGTACATGCAAACCAAGTCCGAGCACATTTATCTGCTACCAAAGTTCGTGTACATTTTTTTTTGTTCGAATAAAGTCTGTGCACGTTTCTCAGAGATGCTTGTTAAGTCCATGTACATTTTCAATAAAAGTCTGTGCACGTTTCTCAGAGATGCTTGTTAAGTCTGTGCACGTTTTCAATAAAGTCCGTGCATGTTTTCAACATAAGTCCGTGCATACTTGCTTATATACGCGCTATGAAGTCTGTGCTTTCCATGAAGTTGTGCCACTGATATAACATGACTGTGTAATCCCCAGGTCAGCCATATGGTCAAGTGTCTACTGAACAATCTGAAAACCATGGAACCCAAGGTACCAGGTAAAGGGCACATGATCCAAGGATGCTTCTAATTCATAGATGATGCCACGTGGACTCTTATTCGTCCAGATTCTGACAAGTGGAATGACAGTCCAGAAGCTTCCAGGCAAGAGTGTTCCCTCCACATGCCCAGGGGATGAGCGTGCATCCTCAGACTGAAGGAGTATTTATATATAGGATCCTTCTGCAACTTAAGAATATCTCTCCACAATACCCTAGATCATCTTCTACCATTTAACCTAATGGAAATAAAAAAATAGCAAGAGGACAAGGGAGGGGGTGCCCCTTTGACATGGGGGTAAGTATCTTTGACAATTTTTTACACTTGTCTCCCCTTTGTTCCCCATGTGGTCAATTGGTCAACCCGAAATCGGTCCTCCCGGGCCCACTGGTGTAGCCCTTTACCTCCCTGCGTGGAGTGGGCGATAATTCATTACTGTAATTATTGTGTAATATTTGTTCCGGGAGTACGAGATCGGCCGGGAAGTCTTCCCCACGCCCGGTAGTGTGGAGGTATCATCTTCACTCCCTTCTCGACATTTACTTTCATTCGTATATATATCTTTATGCCACTACTAGAGAGCATGTGTAAGGATATCTGGCTTGCTATATTGTTGTATCATCACTGCGGCGAGCGAGAGATCGTGACTGTCCCATGACCCGATCCGGGCACACGAGAGAGTCGACCACCCTAGCTCACTGTCGGTTTCTCAACCATGCACGTCCGTGCGCTTCCCTCAATTGGGACGACCGTGAGCTTGCTTAGAGTTTAGGTCGAGTCGTGGTCCGTCCCACATCAGTTGGGTTGCTGGTCTCCCTTATTGTTGTTTCTCTAACGAGACTTGGGAGCTCGTATATCGGGCTGGTGCGAGTGCCCCTAGACTATTGCTGAGGCACCTGCTTCCCTGAGTTCTGCTTTATCCTCTCGCATTTGCCGCAAGAGGCCGAAATGGTTAGAGGTGGGTGCCGTAGTCCATTCCCAAGGTATCATGGGTTCACCCCTATCGAGGAGGATCTGCAGATCATTGACAAGGATGGTCTTGCCAGAATTACTGGTTGCAGTGGCGAGTCACCTGCCTTTGCAGCAGTGGTGATGCTTCTTCTGGGGAGCCGAGGAAGATCCTACTCCGAGGTGATAGACCGAGAAGACCCGGTCTATAGTTACTGGCGGCACAAGGCTGTCAGCTGCAAGTATTGGGATTGGCCCCTAGGGCATGAAGTCTGCATTAGGAGCCGGTGGCTAGGTGACTCAGGTGTAGGCTCTCGCCTGAGCCGATAACAATGTTGTCGAAGCTCGAGGTGGTGCTCTTGCACCAAAAACTAATGTCATAGAAGGTGCTAGGGTGCCGGCAACCCGAGGTTGTGAACCAGTATCCAGTGCTGGCAGAGCTGGAGTGTGGGATAGGGGACCCACAACTGACATTGGAGTTGTCACGTCCCATAGAGGAAGACCTATGCTGGGAGCCGACATTACTGAGTGGTAGGGGGAGGAACCCCGTAGCGGTTTAGTTATTTGATGGGTTAAAATGCAATTGAGGAAATTTTAAAAAAAATAAATAAGAAAAATTAATTTTTTTGTTAAAAACATATGCCCTCTCTCTCTCTTCCCTCACTCTCTCGAACACACACTCTCTCTTCTCTCTCTCCCTCACATGTTCTCTCTCTTTCTCTCCCCCTCTCACTGGATTTTGGTCCAAACGGACCCCGATCGACGCGTGGGAGGTACCGACGGGACGGGCTCGACGCGAGGATTGCGCTGATACCCTCCTTCCCTCGGATCGTGGAGCGTGGAGGCGTGTGAGAGTGAGAGGATGGCGTGGCCCCCGTCGCTCGATCTGCACCGATTAGCGGTCTTCGTCGCACAATAGATAGGGGAATGGATTCCTCGTCTCGCCAGGAACCGGTTAACGCCACATGCGTCGCCATCCGTCGTCGTTTTCACCGATTTTCATGTAAACCCCATTTTGTGAAATTTTAGGCTAATTTCTTAGAAATCATTCTCTCTCGATTTTAGTCTAGACGGTCACTAATCGAGGCAAGGGAGGTACCGTTGGAAAGGTCGTGTCGTGCAGGTCGCGGTGACGCCCTTCTCCCCTCGATTCGCAGACCGTGGAGGCAGGTCGGGCCGAGTGGAGCCACGACGTCCCTTTGTCCGTTCATGCCTCGAACGTTGTTCCCGTCGTGTAAGAGGTAGGGGGATGGAATCTTCTCCTCGCTAGGAACCCGCCGGTACCACATGCACCGTGGTCCGACGCCAGTTTCTTCGATTTTCGTGCAATCTTTCATGCTAGTGTTAATTAGCCTTAAATTCATAAAATTGACTCCATGGCCATCGTCTTTAAGTTTGAATGGCATGTTTAGTTATGGAATGTTGGTATGGCAAGGTGGTTTGTTAGAAAAATTAGTTTTCTCGCGATTCTCGTCGATCTCGGTCGACCCGAAGGAGGTTCGGTTTCGGACTCCGCAAGTTCTCAACCTAGTCGGTGTAACGCACCACCTTAGGTGTGTTACAGTCCCTTGACGCACCTGCCCTGATACGTTACCTGAATGGTAACGGGTCAACCCTGGTCCGTTACTTGACCATTGACCGTTCCTTTGACCGTTGACTGAGATAGGCAGTTAGTCTGACGGCCCAGCCCTGGTCTGTCGTGAAGGGGGGGCTGAATAGATCTTGTCAAAAATTATGGCCCAATTAAAAACTTAACTAATTAAAACATAACCCACTTCTATAATGCAAATGACATACTTTTAGGCACAATGCGTAGCGAATCAAAAGAGAGTAGCTCAAATGGAACCGATAGAAGACAGTGCACAGGCTATTGAGGTCGACACTCCTAGAAGGTGAGGTCGACACTCCTTTAGAGCAACTTCAGAATAAGGTGAGATCTGTTGTACTAGTCAGCTGGGATCACAATACACATCAACGAAGTAAGTGAGCTGACATCAGTGCTAGAGTATGTGCTAACAAAGGTAACTCCCCTAGACAAGTGGTGCGGACACCAGGCGAGCTAGTGACATGTCAGCGAACTGACGGCGCCATACGCGGAGCACCAAGTGGACTACATCAGGTTCCCTTCAAATTGGAAACAATTTATCTTCAATTTGGACTCTTTTTACATTAAAATTGGGCTTGTAATGAACATTATACATGGGTTTGCATAATGGGTTGGTTGTAAGGCTCTTAAAGGGCCAATCAGTCAAGGCCTTTAAGCATTCTTTAAGAAAGGAATGGCATTGGACCAATATGAAAGGTCCATAAGCCATGCAAGGCCCAATTGGGCTTCCATCCTACATGGGCTATCTAGGTTGGAGAGGCCTTAACCAAGAGTGGATGAGGCCTTAAATAAGAAGGGAAGAATGGGCTTAATGGTGGCCATTGCCACATGGCCCAATAGGAGGCCCAAGTAGGAGGCGCCCCCTTATTTGTCTTGTTAGGCTAGAAAATTATATTTTTTCTTCTTCCACCTCCCCATTTACCACATGTAGCATAAAATGGCTGCTGGTCAAGTACACAATGGCTGCAAACCTACCACCTTTACCTTGAATTTCAAAGGTGGGTGAAGGTAGGTTGGTCCATGTCCCCTTGTCTCCCCCTTTCTCCCTCTCTAGTCAAAGGGGCGCAGCCCCCTCTCCCTCCCCTTGTATCCCACGCACTCCCCTTCCCCTACCCCTTGCCATTCCCTATATAAAGGCATGTATAGTGTTTGTGTAGAGGTTAATGAAAATTGGTTGAGAGAAAATTGCATTAGAGAGTGACTCTCTTTGTGTTCCCTTGGGTGTATTCCCTTGGTTCAGTATCCTTATTGGGTCTTCTTGGATCTTTATAAGGTCTTTCGGATCCTTATTGGAGGGTTTCAGATCACTTTTGTAACTCCCGAGTTGAGTTTTATAATTCGTGTGAGTTTTTCTCTTGTACAAGTTACGAAATCCTGCGGTGAGTTTATTTCTTAGTTCATCGACTCGTGGATGTGACAGCTGCGATGTACTCTTCGCGAGGATCGTTTTGACTATTTTTTCGTATTTTTCTGAATTAGTACATTTTCGACGCAAATATCAGATTTTTTGAAATTAGGAAAATTCCTAATTTCTTTTCTATTTAAACTCTCAACCCCCTCTCTCCTCCCTCATTTCTCACCTCTCTTTCTCTCTCTCATTCTCTCTCATCTCTGGGTCTCTCAGCGTGGGGTGCACACCGTTGCGAAGCTGGCCGAGGCGAGGACGCGATGGAGTGATCGGGACGCAGGATAGAGCGGCGGTTTGAGCGTGGCGTGGCGCGATCCCTCGATGGATTCCAAGAAGGCGCCATTCGTGTTCCTAGCGGTTTTTGGTGTGGATTAGTTGCTTTGATGTGTAGTTTCATCGGTGGAGGGAGGGAGACGGATCACCTACCATTCCTGCACGTTTTCCCTATAGTTTCACGTCGTTCGGTGCTAGAACGAGCGGGTTTGGGCTCGTTGTATTTTTTTGGTGTTCGTAGGTTTCACCAGAAAATAGTGACGGTTCTGCTATCAGTTAGTGTTAATGGACTCCCTAGAACGTCAGCGTTCCATAGTCACTGATTTCGTGTCGATTGGCAGTCATTCAGGACCGTTAGGAGCCCGGGAAGTTCGGTTACTCCATTTGAGTTAATTCCGTAGAATTGTCTGTTTCTCACCGTTTCTCAGCCGATCTGACTCCCGTTGGAATCTATGTGTTATGTATGGCTATCACTGTTATATCCAATTCGTTTCGGAATGAACGAGGCATGGAAAGGCCACGATCGGGTTGATCCCACGTTTTGCCTGCCGTAACGCCTTCGCGGTTCAACGGCAACGGCTCAAGGTGCATGGGCGGCTGGTTTCGGATCGTTTATCGTGTCTCGGTCTTAGGTTGAGTGGTCAGTCGATAGACCAGTCTGGGGCTTGAGCGGCCAGGAGTGGTCCTCCCATCCCTGCGTGAGCGGCTGGTTCTCAACCGTTCATCTTTCCCGTTGGGTTGAGCGGCAAGGTCCTGCCCGCTTATCCCAATTGACCAGTGGTCAGTAGTTTAGTATCGGTGGAGACAGGCGATTTGGTCAAAACTGTTCTGACTGACACTGTAGTAGGTCGGTTGGCTTGAGTGGCTAGTCCTTAACCGCTCTAGTCTTTGGGTGGCCGAGCCCTAACCGTCCTTCCCTTTCAATGTCTAGGGGTCAGTTCTTTTGAGCGGTTGGCCCCCTACCGTTCATCCCCCTTGAATGGTCCATTATAGACTGTTCATCCCTCTTTGAACGGCTTCCATCTGGACCGTTCATTTCACCGAGTGGCCTTCTTCTGACCGCCTAGTGAGTCTTGTCCGTTGTCTCATTCGTTGGCTGTGATGGCCTATCTCGTGTCTATTTGTCTTAGGTACGTGTCCTAGGGCAGTGTCTGAGTGTCATTTCCTGACGTTCTGATTTCCGTATATCTTGGCTTGACCTTATGATTTGCCCGTTGTCCCGTGGATGTCTCTTGATGTCCTATGAGGGCTATGACCACGATATAAGGTGGCCAGGAGTGTTCTTGCCATGGGCAGTCTTCTGTACTGCTTTTAATGTCCTTGTCTGGTTCTGGTCAACCCGGTGTGACCCAGTGGTTGATAGGTGACCTCGCGTGTGTCTCGACGGTTCTATCCAGTTCGAGACATGGTTCTGGATGCCGTGAGGTATCGTCTTACCTCGTTCTACGTATCTAGGTGTACTGAGGGTTCTCGGTGTTCCCTCAGGTCTCTGTGAGTCGTTTCTTACAGTGAGTCATTTTCTCTGGCTTAGGATTAGACTGATTGGCAGCTTGTTTCACTTTGTACGACGATCTTGACTCCGAGTCATGAGACTCAAGGATCGTTGTAGTTTCAGGTCTAGTTGCCTTGTTCTGAGTCTGTCGATAGTTTCCTGCACTGCCATTGGTGCTTCATAGTACGTGTGACAGTGTCTCTTTACCTGTCTGTACTCCAGCACTCACGTTTTAGAGTCTGTGTCTCGTGATCCTCCACTAGTCATAGCCTTACATCACATTTCTGCGTGTCAGCCTTTACAGCGGGGCATTTTTTGATTTACGATTTTTAAGCTAGTTCCGTGGGCTCCCGCGCTCGACAGTAGAGTCCTCGACCGTAGCGTCCTATAGGGGGAGAATACTAGCTAGAGGCCTAGCTTAGGCGAGAGCCAGTGTGTGCACACATGGTCAGGGGCTTTGGACTTGCGCCGACGGGCGTGACCCTGACTAGTCACTTGCGACTGTAGTTCTGTTCTGGTTCTGATAGTGTCTTTGTCTCGTTCTTGCTTTTGGACGATTGGCAGACGAGCCACTTGTAGGCGCAGCATAAGACGTCAGTGGACGTAGCTGACTGTTCTTCAAGTGAGGGGAGTACTTCAGACATGTGACCCGTGACTTTCGCATGACTCTTGTGTTTCTCGAGCTTCGTGACCTTTTCAGGTCAGCCTCCTTGTGGCTTTGCCCGAGGTCAGTGTAGTGTTGTGTCATGTGCATGATATTTTAGTTGTGCATGTGGTTGTGTCTAGATGAGCGTGCACGATAATCGAGTCATGTATGTTTTCTGTCTACTCTGTCTAGGCTTTTTCTAGGGCTTTTATCTTTTCCATTTTCCCTTGTAGGCCTTCACTTGCTTGGTGTCTCATCAACGGATCAGTAACTTTTGACTTCACCAGTTCAGAGTTCACCCTTTTGTTGCTGTTAGGAGTAGCTTCGGGTGCCGAGGTTAGTTCAGCTGCCATGCTCTCTCGGTACGGGTTCTTCCCTCTTCCTTGTTATTCTCTACTCCTACTTCCTCTTCTTTACAACTTTGTAGTGTAGCTTTTTCTGCTTTACTACCTGCTATTTTCGATTCTGTGTTACTGCATGTTTTTCGGTCAGGATCCGCGTGACCCCTATTAAGTCAGTGACACGAGGCTCACACCTACTTTTCAGTTGGGTGGCATCGTTTTGCTTCCACGGTTCCTGGTGTGACGTGTCCGTAGCTGCTAGCTGTACCTACGTCGGGCTTCCCCCGAACTCAGTGTACGTCTTTCTTTTCTATCGATTGTACTTGGACTGCACTGTTCATCTTTCCTTTGGACTGGACTCTGGTATAATTACTAGATTAAAATAGTTAATTAAAAAGTAATTTTATTTCTGCTACTTTAGCAAACCGATCTAATGAAATACCAGAAATAATACTAAGCTAAGCAATGCAAATCCAACAAAGGGTGGGGTCCGTAGCTCACCTGGTCGGCGTGAAGACGCCGACCCTGACTGGAGACGAGGGCGAGCGAGGAAGCGTAGGCTACCCGCATGCCGCGCCGATGATGCTTCGGTCGAAGACCTGCTAGTACATGCACTACTCCCTCGCAGAGGGGTTGGACTAGGGGTGGGGAAGTCCAATTACAACTGAAGGTACCTCCACGCAGGGAGGGTCTGTGAGTCGACCAGGCGGGGTGGGGGAAGATGAATTAGAAGTCGAAGTGACGAGCTCCGCCGGTTCTGTCTGCTTCAGGAACAGCCTAATAGGGGGTTGAATATGCCACCGCCACGGGCTCTGCAGAGCTCAGATGAGGCCGAATCTAGTTCCAAAACTTCCTGGGTTGGCCCAGGAGGTCGCCAGAATTTTTGGGAAATTTCCTGATGATGTCGATGGCGGAGGCAGGGTCTGGAATAGGACTGCTCTGCGCTGGTTCTGGTTGTTCTCAGACTACTGCTTCTGGAAGACGAAGGTGCCATGAACACTCCTGGGGTCCAAATAATGCGGGACTAGAACTACTACGATCGTGGATGAGTTCTCTTTGACTCGGGACCAACGGGGCCATCGTCGGAGGTCGGAGCTGATCGTGAAGATAGGAACAGTGGAAGGGTGTCGGACCAGACTCTGGAGGAACTGACCTTGCGCACCACGGGGAGAAAATCTGGAACTCTTGACTCCGAGCTCCAAATATTGCTCTGCTTCTTGGAGATGGCAGGGGACTTGCAGGAGCAGTCCTCAGCCAAATGGCGTCATAAGAATCTCAGAACTCAGGCTGTGGGAGCTTCTACAAGTTGCTTCTGGTTGAATGCCTGGGAGTAACTGTGCAGTCACAATCGGGCGAGGACGTGTCATCTGGGCAGCCCTGAAGTCGAAAGACGGTGAGATCACCATGTCTGGAAAGCACTCTGGATGGCCTTTCCAGCAATATAGGGATTGTCAGCAAAATCCTGGAGATGGTGTCGTGGCCGAGCCTTCAATTGGTACCTCTGCTGCTGCCTGTGAGCTAGGGACAGGCTGGTGGTGTAGGGTTGTGTGTATGAGGGTGGGATGGCCAAGGGAAGCAAGGGGAACAAATATGCGAAGCATCGCGAATTCCTTGAGACTCGTGCCCCCAATGAGCTTGCCACCATCAAGGCCTAAGAGGGTGAATATTTGCAAGCCTTGGGGATGCATCGAAGCAATGAGGAATGACACGAGAAAGCCTTGGAAGGAGGCCAACACGACGCCCATGCCCGTAGGAATAGAATCGAGGAACTAGAGGGCCATCTCGCTGCAACTAGGTCTGAGCTGACTGATGTCGAGGCGACCGTCGAGAGGGAGAGCGAGGCACTCGCCATTTCCAGAGCCAAGGCGGCCTCCCTGGAAATGGAGCTGGCGCACCTCGAGGAGCAGAGGGGCCAATTGGGCGACATGGCAGACTTTCCTTGCGTCGAGATCCTCCCCCTTAAGGATATCTTCCAGGGCATCGACTGAGCGCTGCTCTCCTCGACCCTCCTCTTGTATCCTACTTCTCTCTCTTTCTCTTCTCTTCTTTTTTCTTTCCTTTTTTTGGCATGTAACTAGGGGTATGCCCTGAAGCACGTGTATCCCCCTTTGATTGAAAGGAATAGAACAACCTTATCATGTATATCTCTTGTGTGCGGTCTCGGTAGTCCTTCTTTCCCCCTTTTTTCTTCTTTTTTTTCCTTTTTTTTTGCGCCTCACTTGAAATGCATCGACGGGGTGTAAGCCTTTGTGGTAGCTTGCCCAGAGTGGACTGGGTAGGTGTCCGTGTTAGCGCACAAGAGAGTGCTCGCCCTCCCAGGGGAAGACCAGGGGACCACTCCACCGTGCGAAGAGGACTACTAACCGGTCTCGCTCGGGCGCCCGAAGGGGATGGAGGTGAAAGTTCATTCATTCGGTGATGTGGACACAAGGTCCAAATCAAAGGGAGTATCCATCATCCCAAGGGACAGTGAGAGGAGTTTGTTCGGTTCAAATGTCCTGGATGAGAGGTCCAAGTCAAAGGGAGGTATTCGTCACCTGAAGGGACGGAGAGAAGAGTTTATTGGTTCAAATGACCTTGAGAGGAGTTTGTTCGATTCAAATGTCCTGGACGAGAGGTCCAAGTCAAAGGGAGGTATTCGTCACCTGAAGGGATGGAGAGAAGAGTTTATTGGTTCAAATGACCTGGACGGGAGGTCCAAGTCAAAAGGAGGTATTCGTCACCCGAAGGGAAGCACAGAAGCCGAAGGAGATCAATATATTGAAGCCTTCTCAAGCTGCCAGAGCCTCAAGTCACCCAGTATGAATGCCAGGGATTTCACCTCAGGAGAATTGAGATGGATCTACAACCAACCGATAGTGCGATCAAGCCTGCCCAATGAATCGGCATCGACTCGATCGTGTCGCATAAACCACATCCGTTGTCCAACCAAGGAAAAGGGTATACCTGGTGGCCTGCCACCTGAATGAAAGATCCTCCCGAGGTGAAAGAATGCCCTTGGCCTGTTAGAACAAGGGACCGAAGGCTCTGTCAGTAGAAGACCCTGATAACTCGGCTTGGGTACGGCTTCTCAGCATATTGGGTCCGTCAGTGGCCAAATGATCGCCCAGTCAAGGCGGAAGCATCCTGGGTAGTATTCTACCCCACAAGAAAGATTCGAGCACGAATCAGGCCGAGCCGGCAGCACGAACCACAGTGTCGAGGTTCAGAAAAGGGTTGTACGTCGACCCGAGAGCTTCGTCAGAACTTTTCGTCAAGGTTTTGCAGGACTGTGGCGAGATGAATGGTCGCGGTGACTCCAGGAACCAGCCCGGGACCCACCGTCTAACCCACAACAATCAAGTGAAGCTTATACGGCGTGCTCCCTCACCGGCGCGCCCCTTACTCCAGCGCCCTCTTATCTGGCGCGAAAAAGTGTGAAGAAGCCTCCTCCCGGCGCGCCATTCTTCATGCCGTATTAAGCCACCTCTATATATACTCACTTGGTTCGACCAAGTAAAGCGGCGAAAAGAAGAGAACGAATTAGAAAAGATTGGGGAGAGCAATCCGAATAGAAGAGAGAGAGGCGGAGCCTGAGAGCCAATCGAAGGAGAGCCTGTTCGTTCGAGAAGAAAGGAGAGCATTGGGGAAGAAGCATGGTTCCCATTGAGCGATCCCACCGCCATCCTCCTCTGTCTGCTCGCTTGAGTAGCCCCAGATTGAGTCACATGGGTTATATCATCTACACGACGTACTCTTTCCGTGTGCCATATCATTTGCCGAGCTGTCTTTGACGACATATACATCCGTTGCAATCTGGGTGTGAGAGGGAAGTATCGCAGTGACTTGTAAGGCACATCCTTCTGCTTTGAATTGTCCCCTCTCTTAGGTTTAAATCTAGAAAGAAAATAAGAAAAGAAGAGAAGAAGAAGAGAGGGAGATTAATTAATGATAAAGAGGATGGAAGAGAGAGAAACTTTGATAAAAACTTAAATCTCAAACTTACTTGGTTCATAGCTATCCTCCCACTTATATGGCCTGCAATTTCATCAATTCTTGTAAAAGAAACCTTGGATTTCTTCAAAGGGCGCTCCATTGCTCCTGCCATCATTTTAAACCTTCTGTTCCTCTGTTCTTCCAACCGGGATGGCTCTCTGGCGTAGTATGCTTCCTGTTCCTGCAACTGAGTCCCCTGATGTTTCTCTGTTGGATGCCCAACTAAACCCAAAAGCCCGTATTTATAAAGCTTTCAGCAGTCGTTGCGATCATAGTTTGAATGGGAACAGGACTCTCTGTTGTTCGCTTCCGGCAAGGAGTCAGAGTCCTAATCAATTGACGGCGTACCAGCTGGCGTCATTTTCTTAATTAGCGCCTCTCTTAGGGGCGTTTATTATTTAACGACTTTCACAAGGGCGTCCTTTATTGTCATGGTATCCATTTCAGAGTCAAACACTGCGCTTTAACAACGGCGTTCTGACTGTCGTCATTTATATAATTAACGCCTTTACTATCGGGCGTCATTTCCTGCAGTTGGATCCATTTTCAATTCGAACAGTGACCCTGAATAGCGCCATTTATATGGTCGTCATTTTAACGCCTTTGTGAAGGGTGTCATTTTGTTTGAAATTAATGCCCTTCATCTTTTCATGGATTATGTTGAATTGGATGGGCTAATGAATCTTTGAGTGCAACAAAGGCGGGTCATGCAGATCTCGTGGCACTCTATGTGGGAGTGGTAACATCATTCTTCCTGTATTCCCCCTGTATGCATTGGTATTATATGTTACTTACGCTATTATAGCATATCAAGGACCTTGTGATTCTAATAAACCTAGAATTTGAGTTCCCCTTCATCAAAAACAGTGATAGTTCTAGGGGAATCTTGATCACACGGATAGACCGTTGGGTCATCCAAAGGTTTGGGACGATGGTTCCCACTTTCTGAGTTGATGCATGGACGAGTGGTGTCAGCTTGGAAGTTTGGATTCTTGACCAAATCTGGATGGTTTAGCAATATTATCCTTGATTACTTTCTATTTCAGTTTGCTCAACGGAGCAAACCAGCGGATATTATATGAACAAGTACTAGTGAAAGAGCGAGGTGTAGAGCTTACCCAGTTGGTTTGAAGAAACCAACCTTGTTCGGAGATGAGGGCGAGCGGGGAAGTGTAGGTTCCCCGCACATTGTGTCGATGTCGCTTCCCCTGTTTAATAGTACATGCACTACTCCACTCGCAGGAGGGTTGGAAAAGGGGTGGGGAATGTGGATTACAACAAAAACTACCTTCACACAGGGAGGGGCGCTAAGCCGGCCAGGCGGGGTGGGGGAGAAGACAACAAGGCTACCGAAAAGGCCACTCGGACAGTTCAGCCTACTTTTGGAACAATCAGACCGACAGTCACTGTTGATGCCGTCACGGACTGTAACGGACTTGGAAGACGCCGAAACTAGCGCCAATCCTTTTCTGACTAGTCCAGGAAGGCACCTGAATGTTCGTGGGATCGTTCGGTGTCATCGCTGGTCATGGCTAGCTCTGGAACTGAGTTGCTCTGCTCGGAATGGGACTGCTCTCAGGTCGCAGCAGCAGGCAGACGACGCCATCACGCACACTCCCATAGTCGAAATGGTGCGGGACCAAAATGGACATGTCCGTGAATGAGTCCTCTTCGATCTCCAACTAGGAAGGCCACCAGGGGAGGTCGGAGTAGGGAGGTAGAGGATGTAAAGTGGAGGGGTGTCTATGCTGATTCTTAGTGGACTGACCTGAGCACCTGAGGGAGAAAATTTGGAACAGGCTGCTCCGTGCTTCAATCGGTGCCCCGCTTGTTGCATTGGACAGGTGACTGGTGGGACTCCACTCCGGCTAAGTGGCACGCCAAGGGGAGCTGTGTTGTGGTCTCAGGAGCTTCCGTATGTCACCTCTAGTTGCAGGCCAGACTAGTTCTGTGTAGTTCATGAAGAACGGCTCTCCCGGGCAGCTCCGAATTCGGATTGAGATAAGATCACTTCACCGGCGAAGCTAACTGGGAGAGCTTTCCATCGATGTATGGCACACCTCCAGAAGTCACCAAATGACCCCGGGGTAGGCTCTACAAGTTGGGCTTCTGATGCTTCCTGTGAACTGAGTGGAGCAAAGAAGGGTCTTGATGGATGTGGGGGTGGTTTGAAGTGGAGGGAATGGATAGGGGAGATTTCCTTTTTCATGCCCTGAAGAAAACAAATGTGGCTGGTGAATGCAAGGGCAAGACAGATATCGGGACACCGATCAGGAGATGGTGCATTTAGCTACTTTCCAGTTAAACAAAGATGCTCGGACATGGTGGAAGTTGATCCCGGCACCCCCAGTCGATGCACCATACACATGGGAAGGTTTTCTTACATTATTCCATGCCAAGTATTTTTTGGAGCACGTCAAGGAGAGGAAGGCTATGGAGTTTGCGACCCTTCGTCAAGGGATGTTGTCAGTAGCAGAATACAAATTGTAGTTTTCCAGGCTAGCACCATATGCACCACACCTTATTAGTACCAATTTATTAAAGGTTAATCGGTTCATGGATGGTTTACGGCCCGGTTACATCCAATAATTGGGGACCCAGAACATCCGTACGTATGAGGAGATGGTCCAACGGGCCTATCTGTGTGAAAGGACCTTAGAGAATGTCGAGAAGATGAAAAGAAAAGGAGAAGAATCTAGCCGACGATCTGATCGGCGATTCAGGAAGGAGAAATTTAATGTCACGAAACTTTACAAAAGTCATGATAATAAGAAAAGGTCTAGGAGTGGGAACGGTGGAAGTTTCCAAAAGTATAAGAAAGTGAAAGAAGAGGAGAAGTAGGTCATGGTGGCCTGCACGCTTTGCGAAAAGTTTGGCCATTCAGCGGAAGAATGCTGGAAGCACCTCGGTGCTTGTTTACGCTATGGTAGCAGGGAGCATCGCATATCAGATTGCCCCCTCATGAAAGAACAAGCAGCTGGAGGAGGATGCAGGAGGCAAGCTCACCTCAATGTAGTTCTAGAAGAAGAAGAAGAAGCACCCAGGGATGGTGGGATCATGGAAGGTACACTTCAGATTTACTCTCATCCTGCATTTGTGCTATTTGATACTGGTTCTTCTCATTCCTTTATCTCTACTTCTTTTGCCAAAACTTTACCTATTGCATCAGTTCCTTTACTATCGGATCTTTCTATAACTATGCCCTTAGGTTCTGGAACCAAACTTACCGAATATTATCCCAATAGTGAAGTAATCATAGAAGGTCACAATCTTCCCGCAAACTTAGTATGCCTTGACATGAAAGGATACGATGTTATTTTAGGGGTAGATTGGTTGGTAGATGGGTTGTGAGAGAGAGGGACCTAGTGCCCCAATTGGCACCCGGCCAGCCCTTGAAGTGTGGGCTTCGTACCCTTGGAGGGCCACCTTAGCCCTGCTGGCACTCTACCAGATAGGGTCTTGATTCACTACCTCCACTCGGCATCACCGAGTCACCCGAGTTTTTGTGTGAGCGACGGTGGATCGGCCACTTTCAAGGACCTCGCTCTTTGGTTGAACGTGTTTGCGTGATAGGTCTGAGGACCCCTGTCTAAGTGCTGTATTTCTCCCTAGTGGTGTCACATCAGTAGGGCCCTTGACTTTGCCGCCAGAGTCCGACGGGGGAAAAACCAGCTAGAGGACTCGACCTAGAGCAGATGGTATGTGTGTGCACACATAGTTGGGGATAGAGGACATGCACTGACGAGTGCGACCCCAACTAGTCCTTATTGTGAGTTCCTAGTGACTTTAGTGTCTCTGTCTCTGCCGGGGGCGTTGTAGCGAGACACGAGGGTGCGGTATAAGGCGTCAGGGGATGCATCTGGTCTATTCTTTTGGTGGGTGGTACTCCCGTCACGTGACGTGAGTTGTAGTGTCACGAGTTTTCGTTACCCGTCTGCGAGATGGGGTTTCGTGTGTAGTACTGGGCATTCTCCTGGAGTTGAGATCTAGGGTTTTCGGTGAGTGTCACCAAGGGCTTTCCCCTAGATGGTGTAGAGTTCACGACGGCGAGATCGTGACTGTGTTTCCTGACCGCGTGGTTTTGGTGGGCCATTGTCTGTGAGGACAGGCCTCCACGACGGTGACGCCGTGTCATTTTCCTGGTAGTGTGACTATGGCAGTCATAGTCTGGTGGTTCGTGTCTAGCTGCTCCCCGACCGTGGGATCGAGGTGTTGGGTTCCGTTCTGGTACAATAGGAGTAGCTATAGAGCCGAGATTTTACCGGCCACCGTGTCTATTGTTCTTGCTGTTATTCTTGTTCTTGCTGTAGTTGCTGATTTCCATTACCGCCATTGTTTTCGGTTGGGGTTCCGCGGGACCCCTAATGAGCCAGTGATAGGAGGCTTACCCCTGATTTTCAGGTGCAGTGATTCTTCCTCGAGGTTCGAGGGCATTGCGTGGAGGTTCTTAGTTGCCAGCTCACCAGACCAAGTGTTCACTTGGTATGCTTCACCCCACAGAGTTCTCCAGAGTCTCATCGTGCACCACGGCGAAGGAGATGTGGGATAAGCTAGAGGTCATCTATGAAGGAACCTCTCAAGTAAGGGAGACCAAGGCGAACATGCTGGTCTACGAGTATGAAGCATTCCGGATGAAGCCCAGCGAGACCATTAGAGAGATGTACGCATGCCTCACGATAATCACTAATGGTCTCAGAGGTTTGGGGAAGACTTATACTGATTACGTGATTGTGAGAAAGATTCTGCGATCTCTAACTCCTATCTGGGATACCAAAGCAACAATGGTTGAGGAGTTGAGAGATCTGCAGAACATGAAGGTGGATGAACTGATTGGTTCATTGATGATGTATGAAATGAATCTACCGAAGACAGAAGAGCTGGAAAAGAAGAAGAAGCCAATTGCTCTGAAGGCCAGTGATAGTCGTTCTAGTCGATCCAGCTATATGGATCGTCCAGCGATCAGAGCATCTTTGGATCAGAAATTGAAGGAGATCAGCTAGCAATGATAACCAGAGAGTTTAGAAGGTTTCTCAGGAAAGAAGGAAGAAATCTCGGCAGAAGACAATACAGTAGCAGGAGGTAAATCAGGTACAAATCTAATCTTGCTAAGAGATTAGACACTAATGTTTGCTATCACTGTAGGAAGGCTAGCCACATGAAGGCGGATTGTCCAGAGCTCCAAAAGCAGAAAGAGAGACCAAGGAAGAAAGTAGCAAAGGGAAAAGCAATGGTCAGTACTTGGAGCAATGAGGATGAGGGCACACTGAGCACCACCTCAGAGAGCAAGGATGAAGAGAAGCCCGTCTGCCTGATGGCTAGAAATAAGGAAGACAAGGAAGAAGAATCTGATGAGGTATCGTCCCCTTTTGACCACTATACTATATCTGATTGGGAAGATGCTTATGGAGATTTATTAGATAAAGCTGATGACATCAGGAAAGAAAATAGACATCTGAAGAAGAAAATTAACTCTCTGATGAATGATAAAACTCTATCTGATAAGGTTGCATGTCTACAGTCTGAAAATAACAAATTGAAAAATTCTTATTTTGAATTTGATGAGTTGAAGCATGTTTTGATTGTAGAAAGGAAAATGAATCATTGAAAAATATTATTGATGATTTGAAATTGAACAAATTGATTCTCCTTACGGGTTAATCTGGTCAGAGGTACCGCAATTTTGGAGAAATCTTTAATAAACCTTCGGTAATAGCCTGCCAAGCTAAGAAAACTTCTTACTTCAATTACATTAGTAGGTCTATCACAATTCTTCACTACCTCAACTTTCAAAGTGTCAATAGAAATACCCTCCTTAGGTGATAATATGTCCCAGAAAAGACACTTCTTGTAGCCAAAAATCACACTTACTAAACTTGGCGTATAGCTGATGATCTCTCAATATTTGTAATGCCATCCTCAAGTGTTCAGCATGCTCCTCCTCACTCTTAGAATATATCAAGATGTCATTAATAAACACCATGACCCATTGATCAAGGTAGGGCCAGAATACACTGTTCATCAACTGCATGAAAGCTGCAGGTGCATTGGCTAGTCCAAAAGGTATTACTATAAATTCAAAATGCCCATACCTGCTATGGAAGGCCATTTTATAATTATCATCATCCTTGATCTGCAACTGATGGTATCCAGATCGGTGATCGATCTTAGAAAAATATTGAGCTCCCACTATTTGGTTAAACAGCTCGTCAATCCTCAACAATGGGTACTTATTCTTGATAGTAAGCTGGTTCAATTGCCGATAATCAATACATAATCTCATCGAGCCATCCTTCTTCCAGACGAACAACACTGGGGCTCCCCACGGGGATGTACTAGGATGAATGAACCCCTTCTCAAGCAATTATATCAACTGTTGCTTCAGTTCCCTCAGTTTCGCAGGTGACATCTGATACAGAGTCTTTGAAATAGGGGACGCGCCAGGAATTAGATCAATAGAAAAGACAACCTCTCTCTCAAGCGGTAGTCCTGGCAATTCCTCTAGAAAGACATCTTGAAAATCTCAGGCAACAAGAATGTCCTTTAACTCAATCTCTTTCTTAGGGGTCAAGGAAACAAAGGCTAGAAAAGTCTGACACTCCTTCCTCAATAACTTCTCAGCTCAAATGGCTGAAATAAGTGGCACAGACTTAGAGTGCCTAACCCCTACAAAAGAAAGTTCAGGGTGTCTAGAAAATGTCAATAAGCTAGTGCTGCAGTGAACATTGGCCTCATACTTAGCCAACCAATCTGCTCCTAGGATTACATCATAATCCTTCATAAGAGTTTCCCCTAGGCCAGAGGCGTAAGGGGAAACACGGGTGCGCGCCCACAAGGAGTGACGGCCCCAACAAAGTGGTGGTGGGCCCCGCAGGGTAATACCGTAAGTCTTCAGTGCACAAAGATGGGCTACAGGTCCCCCAGCGGCACACCCCTGTGCGTGGAGCCTCCCCGGCACGCCCCTTGCCCGAAGCCTTCGCCGGCACACCCTCGCGGCCTTCACCGGCACGCCCGTGCAGGGCCTTCCCCGGCACGCCCCTTGCCCGAAGCCTTCACCGGCACACCCTCGCGGCCTTCACCGGCACGCCCGTGCAGGGCCTTCACAGGCACGCCCGTGCAGGGCCTTCCCTGGCACGCCCAGCGCGCGAAGCCCTCGCCGGCACACTCCCACTAGAAGCTTCCCCGGTGTGCCCTCGCTCGCAAGCTTCACCGGTACACCCTCACCTTGAGGCTTCACTGGTACACCCTCACATTGAGGCTTCACCGGTACACCCTCACCCGAGGCTTCACCGGTACACCCTCACTCGAAGCTTCCCCGGCACACTGTCGTGAGGCCTCCCCGGTACACCCGTCATAGGGGCTTCACCGGCACACTCGGTGGAGCCTTCACCGGCACGCCCCCCTCGGATGCTCACCGGTGCACTCCCTAATAAACCCCCTCTGCACGCTTCGCCGGCACACCCACCGCGGAGCCCTCGCCGGCACGCTCCGGTATCCCCTCCGCGGCACGCCCTATCGGCGGCCCTTCCCGTGGCCGGAGAAGAAAATGGGGAAGGAGAGGAGAGGGGGAGAGAAGAGAAGAGGAAGAGGAAGAGAATGGGGGAGAGAAAGGGGGGGAAGCCCTAGGGCTCCGCATCTCCACCGGACGAAGAGGAAAAGAGGAAAGAGAGATGGGGGAAGAGGAGAAGAAGGAAAGAAAGGGGAAGGGAGAGAGAGGGGGAGTGGCACGGCGGCCTTCTCACCCAAAAGAGAGACGACGACGGCAGCGGCGATGGTGTCCGGGGCCCGGCGACGGAGAGGAAGAAGCAGAAGGATAGAGAGGAAGAAAGAGAGAGCAAGGGGGGTTCAAACGGTGTGACCGTTCGAATTTTCCCCCCTCTCCCCTATTTATAGGGGGGATCCGAAGCGACCAAAGAAGAAGAAAAAAAGCGAGATAGGCAGCGGTCGCATCTTCGATGCTGCCCGATTGCTTCAGACGATCGAGCGCCTCATTGCCCTGCCGTGCCCGATGCTCAGACGGATTGAGCCGCTTACCGCCCTTCTGGACGGCCGGACGACCCTCAACCTTCTTCTGAACCTTGGGCTTGCTGGCTTGCAGCTTGTCCCACAGGATGGCCTTGCGCATGACGAGCACCTGCCGGTGATCGAATGCCATCGTGCCGAGCTCTTCGGGCTTGAACCCGTATTCGGCGCCGAACTTGTTCACGTCATTGGCAAACGCCGTGAACTTGGCCGTGTCCTTGAAGGCGGGAACTTTCTCTACGAGAGCATTCCACTCACGTGTTGCAGTCTCAGCCCTATCCTTCTGGGCCTTGGCGGTGCGTTCCTGTTCGGTTTGCTGCCGCTGGCCATCGAGATAGGCGAAGTGCTGCATCCACTGTTTCCGGGTCGCCTCCTCGTGCATGTAGCGCGCGGGGTCGAACTTGGGAGACTGCGGATTGACCATCTCCGGATCGGGCTCAGCGCCGACGATCGACTGGATCAGGTCCATGACGTATTTGGACTGCTGCTCGAGCTGCGTTTCGCGCTCTTTGTAGGCAGTAGATTGGGCCTCGAAGCTCTTGCGAAGCTCCGCGGTCTCCATTGTCTTCTGCCTGTAATCACGGTCGCGCAGGTTGCCCTGGATGAGGTCGGCTACGGTTGACACGCTGCCATCGGGGAGCCGCACCTTGCCATTGCTGGCAACGAACCGCCCCTGATCGCTATCGGGTTCCTCGTCGTCCTCGTCTTCGGCCTGACCTTCGTCTTCCGTTTCGCCGTCGGCTTCTTCGCCTTCATCCTCATCGGATGCCTGCAATTCGTCGTCGGTCTCAGTGCCCTGTTCCAGTTCCTCGTCTTCCGCTTGGCCGGTTTCGGCTGCATTGGACGAGGTGGCTTTCGCAAAGGCGGCCGCTGCCTGTTCGACAGACAACGACTGTTCGGCGCCACCGGTCTCGGTGTCGTTCTCCATTCCATCACTCTTGGGATAGGCTCAGTTCCCTTGCGGGTTGACTGGCTGGTGAAGGGCTACGGGAGCCCGGGGGCTGACTTCGGCCTGCCCGAGCGGATCACCTGCTCGATGTTGGACCGAAGCGCATCGACAACGGCCACACGGGCCTGTGCCGAATAGAAACCTTCCTCGTCGGAGCGAGGCATGGTGGCGAGAGCGCCGAGCGCATCATCGCGGATCGTGGTAAGCGCCTGCTGGAAAACCTCGTTATCCTTGAGGCTTTGCGCCAGCGAGGCGAGTTGATCGGGCGTCACTGCCAAGTCACCGATACGCTGGCGTTGGCGAGGGTGCCATCGTATTCGACGCGGATGCCAATACGCATGTCGCAATCGAGGATGATGGTGTGGCCGACAGTGGTGGCAAACACCCACTCGCTGAACACTGCCGTGCCGGAGCCAGCCGTGTTGTCGTAGATCGTGACTAACCCGGCTGTCGGAGTCGCCGTGGTCGGGGCAATCGAGACAGTATGCAGTTTGAGCGGCGGCGCACCACTGGCAACCGTCGCGACCGTCGTGTCGGTCGTGCAACGCGTGACGTTCATGTCGTGCTCCTAGTTCGCAGCCTTGCCCGAGGGCTCCGGCTTGGGTTTCATCGCAGCGATCTGCACCGCGTTGTTGCGCTGCGCCTCCGCCTGCTGGGCCTGATGCTGGAGGTCCATCTGTTTCAGACGTTCGGCAGACGCTATACGCATCATCTCGATACGCTCAGCGCCCTGCTGCTTCATCGCCTCGATGGCGAGAGCGTTCTGTCGGTCGGCTTCCTTCGTGGTCAGGTCGGCGTCAAGCTCAGCCTGGTTCTTGACCACCTCGCCCTGCGCCTTCAGTTCCGCGGCGTGACGATCTGTTTCGGCATCGACCACCTTGAGCGACTTCTGCACCTCGCCTTGTGCAGCGATTTCCTCGAGCTTGGGATTCGGCTTGGGCTGAGCCAGCTTCTGCTTTCCGGCCTCGATCTCGTTCTCATCGATTTCGGGCCAGTACAGTTCCGGGTTCTTGAGCCCCGTCGCCTCGGCAAAGCGCGTCAGCGTGTTGTGGATATAGGGCAGCATGTCCAGGCCCTTCTCGGGGAAGGCGATGCTGATACGATCGGTGAAGGCAATCTGCTGCTGAAGCACCTGCCCCAGCATCATGGCGTCGCGGTCGCGCGAGCCCGTACCGAGCCCGGTGTTGACGTTGACGTGCATGTCTGGATTCCATGTCGCAGGGTCAATCTGCGCCGGCTGACCCTTGACCATGATAACGCGCTGCTCCGGATGAGCGGCCATCAGGCGCAGCAGCTTGCGACCGACCTTCGTCCATCCATACTCCGCCATGTTTCGAGCGATGAGTTCGGGCTGCGAACGAGAGGCGTCCGTGGCGTTCTGGTTGGCTGTGGCCGACTGGTTCTGCAACACCTCCGGGTCAATCGCCATCGACTGGGAATTGACACCAGTCCGTCGGGCCGACACCTCGTCCATGTACTGGATGCCGGCAAGTGCAGCATCGGCAACATTCGGCGTGTCGAGCGGTACGATAGATGAGCCGGGGGCCAGCATGATCGTTCCGCCAAACGTTGGCGTGTCGAGCTGTTCCGGGTTGAGCACTTTGCCGATGACGGCGCGCTGCGGATTGTTGGCCCAATAGACGTTATTCATGAGCTGGCGGCTCAGGGTCGTCTTGATGTCCTGAACGTCGAACTCCTCATCGGCTACTGAGCGCGAATCCCAGCGATGAGGGATGGGCTCGCACGGGATGTTGTCGAACGGGTCTTCATCCTCCCACACTTCCCAGTCGAGCAGCTCGCCGGTCTTGCCGCCGCCGTAGCAGACGCGCAGCATCTCCGCGACACCATCACCATCGGCGTCAATGCGAGGATAGCACTCGAAATAGTCCACCAGCTCAGTGCTGGTGTCGGTCGCCTCGGTGAACGTCGCCTGCGCCCGCCGCGCCTGTTCTTCCGGCGTCTCGGTTCGTGTGGCCGTGGGAATCTTCGCGACCACTTCTTTGTCGTAGCCCATTTCGACAAGATCGGAGCGCGTCTTGCGCTGCCAATGGGCCTTGAATGCAGCATCCTCCAGATTGACTGCATCCTCCGAGATCAGAAACTCTTCGGGAGGGATGGCGTCGATGACGAAACGGCCATCGTACTTCTTGACCCTGACCTTCACGTCATAGAGCGTGACCGGGATCGGTGTGCCGAACTCATCTGGCACTGACCCGTCGCGTTTCGTCTGCGCCAGCACATCCACGCGCTCATCGTCAACGAGCAGCGCCAGATGGTCCTCGGTCAGCCCTTCGAACGTCTTTGCCGGACCATAGACCGGCGTGTCGTCAAAGAACGTCTTGGTGATCCCGTCGCCGTGCAGCAGCGAGTCCCAGGTCGCAGCGTAGACGACCTCGTAGCCCTTGTTGTCCTTCCAGAAGATGTAGTTCAGGCCATCGGTCACGCTATCGGCCAGCGCCACGTCCTCGGGTTCAACGGGCTCGGCAACGAACATCGACCCGGACGCCGTGAACACGCGCATGATCTGCGGCATCAGCCAGCCGATGGTGTCGGCCACGTCACGTGAAACGACCTTCGACCGGTTGACCTCCGCCGGCACGTACTTGTCCATGCGACCGAAGTAATAGTCGAGCGCCTTGTCGCGAGCCGTGGCGCGGCCATTCTGATAGTGGTTCTTGGCAAGCTCGATCTGCTGCGAGATGATCGCAGACAGTTCGGTGTCCGTGAGCTTCTTGGCCACTAGACAGCTCTTGGCTCGGGTTGGAATCGGTGCAATTGCGTCTTGGCCGCGAGATAGAGCTTGTGCGCCTCTACCGGGTCATCGGTGTAGCCGAGCTGAATGTGGTTCTGCCCCGACTTGATCTGCGCCAGATAGCGGTTGCCAATCTTGGACACACCTTGATAGCCGGACTTATTCGTCCGGTACGCAACCCGGTTCTGCGCATTCTCAGCAGCCGTCGCCGTCCGAAGATTGGCAATAGCGTTGTTGTCCCTGTTGCCATCGCGGTGGTCAATTTGTAGAGGCGGCATCTCGCCGTAAACGTGAAGCCACGCGAGACGGTGTGCGTACACATTCGACTTGCAATAGCGGATAATTCGATAGCCATCCTTGGCGATACACCCGGCAACTCGACCGGCGTGGCGTCCACGCGCCCAAACAAAAACCCCCGTGAGGGGGTCGTAGTTGAGGTCTTCGCGGATGCAGGCAGCGGTAGTTCTCATACGATCCAATCCATCTTGCGCTTGCTCGCCGTCGCCTTGGGCTTCGTCTCGGCAAATCGCAGCATCATCATCGCGTAGCGGCTGGCCGATATCGTATCGTCGCGCTCTTTCACCACTTTGCCGTCCTTGCGATGATAGATGCGCCGTTCTTCGATCCAGGCTGAGCAGGTGTGGAACACCTTCCATCGGCCCGTCTGCATGCGGTCCAGCATTTCCATGAGCCCGGCTTCGACCGAGTTCGTTCCATCCTCGAACGTCGCGCGCTCGGGCAGCATATTGAGGCCCTGCCGCTCGTACTGAGAGTGCAGGTTCTCGCCGGCCGCCGTGTCGTTGTTGCCGTCATGCGGCCACGACCAGGGCAACCATTGCTTGTCCTCGCCGCTCCACGGCTTCACCGCTGCGGCATGGATGACCGGCGTTGCCTCGCGCTTGCGATAGTCCTTGGTCACGTAGACGATATCGGCGTCACGATCCCATGCGAGATGAGCCGCGGCCGTCGGGTGGTCCCAGCCAAAATCGAGCCCCCCGATCTGAACCCAGTGCGCGGGGATCTGAATGGGGTCGATTAGGATGTCTTCCTCGAGCACCGGGAAGATGAGGCCGGAGCCCATCGTCGGAATGCCCTTGGTGCGCGCTTCCCGCTCGTGCGGCGGGTAACTCGCAATAATCTTGGCCCGCTCCTCGGGCGTGTAATGCTCGGCATCGTCAATCGTCATTGTCGTGACGATGCGGTCTTCGTTCTCTTCCATAAGGAACCGCGCCACCACATCCGACATGCCCAACAGCGGAGTGAAGGTCAGGAACACCATGCCCTTGGTGGCGTTGGTGCGCGTGATGCCTTCGAGGTACACATCCATCGGCGGCTCTTCATCGAACCACACGCCATCAACGGTGTTGGCCTGCCATTTGCCACGCCCCTGCTCATAGGCCTTGAACAGGATAGTGGATGAGCCGCCCGACACATGCCGGACGGTCACGCTGTCGAGCGCGTTGCTGACGCCCATGCGCCGCGTACGCCCGACGATGCAATCGGCCGGGATGTACCCCGTGCCCCATTCTTCCTCTTTGTCGGGCGGACCTACGAGAACGCGCTGCACGCCGTCGCGCGTCAGCTCGTAGCTTTCCGAACCAGCCAGCCAGATTGTCGGCCTGTCGAACCGCCTGCCCTGCCAATCGTCGGGATACTGTCCCGTCGTGTGCATGGCGACTTCCGCAGCGCCCGCGAAGGTCTTGCCGAGCTGGTTGCCCGCCTTGAACAGGCGCTCCCGGAACTTCGCGCCCTGAGCGTGAAACTCCCGCTGCTTGGCGTACGGCCGATAGTGCTTGAGCCGGTTAGTGTTTAGTCGCCTCTGCCTCTCCGCCGTCAGCATCGCCAACACTTGGGAGAGATGCTTTGATGGCAGAGATTGCAGCGTCGATGTCGTCATCTGTCCAATCGTCTAGGCGCTTGGTCACATCGGCCGTCATGGTCAGTGGTTTGCCGTAGCCGCGATCCAGCAATTCCTTGGCCGCCGCGATGCGAACCCTCGCATCCTCGTCTTCCATCCCGGAAACAAGCACTTCGACGGCTCTTTCGGTGTGCTCGCGCGCCTTTGCGGCGATGCCTTTCGGTCGGCCGCCGGGGTTGCCGGACTGGCCAGGCTGAAACTTTTTCGCGTTCGGAATCATGCTCTGCTTCGCGTCTGTTTTCAGACGGTCTCTCGCGACTGCTTACGCTTGGTCGCTACCTCTGCCGCTTATCGCCGGTTAGCCTGCTGCCCGTTCGATTATGCCGCCTAGGACGGTCACGCGTTTGATGTCGCCCGGGTTGTCCGTGAGGCGCCCGGTTGCTTCGTCAATGCTCCGCGCCACGACGTAGGTCTTGCATGGCTCTGCTTGCGACAATGGCCAGTCGATCGGCAACCACTCGATGAGGTACGCTTGGGCCGTGGCGAGGTCCACGGACTCTCGGAACTTCTTGGTCATGCTCTACCCGGAATAGCAAAAGCCCCGGTGGTTGGCCCGGGGCTTGGTGGACGCAAAAGCGTCAGCGTTGAAATGATGACGTAAGGTGATTTGCTTCTCGCGTCAATGCGCCGTAGCGGCAATCCCCGCGAACTTGCGCATGCATGTCGTCGTTCCGACGAGATGCGCGACCGTTGTTCTCACGAACAAGCCCGGCACGTGCTTTTGGTCCTCGTTTTCCCATGCTCAGAGTTTCCTTGGTGTTCGCTGAATCCGTCAAGCGGCTCGTGCCAGCAATCCATAATGCTTCACCAGAGCGTTGAGCCCCGTCCTGAGGTCACCGAGCAGTGCGTCGAGCTGCACGTCGCGGATGATGACGGTGTAGAGCGAGCCATAGAGGTTGCCCATCAGCCCAATCTCTTGCTGCTTGGCGAAGATCGCTTTGAGCGCAGCCTTGTGCTCGGCTTCCGCGTGCCGGCGATCGGGCGCAACTGCGCCAGGCGGCCGTTCAGTTTCACCAGCGCCTCGGGCGAGGAGCCCACCACGGTCACGCCGCCCAGCGTGCAGTAATACATGTAGGGCGAGGGGTTGATCAGGCGCAATGCGCGATACACCTGGAAAGGATCCAGGCTGTGGTGCCCGCTGAACTTCGCCGACAGCACCAGCTGGTACACATCGCCCGAGGCGATGTATTCCTGCGCGCGCCGCACGCCAGCCATGTAGGCCTCGCGGCCCAGCGACACGGAGGCATCACTGAAGGAACCGTTGGCGCGGGGCAGGATGATGCCGCCGCGCAATGCCGCGATCACTTCCTTGCGCAGCGACTGGCGCTCGGCCTCGCTGCCCGCATGCAGCAGCGCGATGCCGCGCGTCAGATGGTCGAACACCAGCAGCGACTGCGGGGCCACGTAGTGCAGGATGGGCGCATCGGGCCGGCGCTGGTGACGCATGGGCAGCTTCTTTTCTTTCCTTGCCTGCGGGGACACTACCCTCTTCACGTGCTCCGGTCTCATTTTTTGCAATAGGAGGTGAGTCCTACTGTAATGCACTGGATCTTTGTCGGATCATTATTAGGTCTTTCAGATCCCTTTTGGAGAGTTTCGGATCGCTTTTGTAACTCTCGAGTTGAGTTTTACGATCCGTGTGAGTTTTTCTCTCGTATTAGTTACGAAACTCTGCAGTGAGTTTATTCGTCAGTTCATCGACTCACAGACGATACAGCTGCGATGTACTCTTCGCGAGGATCGTTTCGACTATTTTTAGATATTTTTCTGAATTAGTATATTTTTGGCATAATTTATGAATTTTTAGAAATTATAAAAATTCCTAATTTCCTAATCTTTTAACCCCCCACCCTCTCTCTCCTCTCACTCGCGCTCTCACTCTCTCTCTCCCGTTCTCTCTCATTCTCTTGTTCCCTCAACTCAGACTGTAGACGGAGGCGACCGCGGGTGAGCTGACGACGCCGGGGAGCTACTGAGACGCGTGATGGAGGCGTGGCATTAGTGCGATCCCGTTCCTAGATTCAAAGCCGACGTGGGCGGTTCGCGTTGTGATTTTTGGCACGGTTTAGTCACTTCAGTGCACGATTTCTTCAGTGGAGGTAGGGAGACAGATCGCTACTTCCTCCTGCATGTTTTTCCTACTTCTGTGCCTGGTTTGGTGCTCGATCGAGTGAGATCGGGCCAGTTTAGGCAAAACCGCTATTTTTGGGGTTTGTAGGGTTCACCGGGAAACGGCAACCATTCCTAGTGTAATTATTCTCAATATGACCATCGGGATGTCAAGATCCCGTACCTGCCAATTTCGTGTCGATTGGTCGTCATTCGGGGCCGGTAGGAGTCCGAGAACCTCGGTGACCCAATTTGGGTCGATTCGTCGGAATCGCCCCGATCTCGCATTTTGATGCATGCATGTCGACTTTTTAGCTTCCAAAAGTTGTTTTTTGTCGTGTGGCTTTGTTACCCCTGTGCTTCGGTGTGAATGGGGCGTGAAATGGGTCGATTCAACTTTTCCACTGTTTTGCTCGCCGGACCGGTGTGGTGGTCGTTCCAGAGACCGTCACAGTCTCTAACGGTCCCACGATCGACTGTCACATGCCTTTGAGCATGTGGGTCAGTTGTGGCTGTGGAAGTGTAACGGTCCAGTATTGGAGCGTTACAGCCCTCTGACGCCCCCTTGTTAGTGCATCACAGCCCTCTCATCGTCGATGTCCGTGTCAATCGGTTCACTCTGACGGCCTTGCTTTAGACCATCAGAGTACTGTGGCGCACCTTCTTTGGACCGTCACAGTGTGTTTGACCGAGTTTGACTAGCTATGTCGGTTGGATCTAATGGCCCAACCCCCACGCGCCAGGATGCTGTAACGCGTCCATATTGGACCGTTACATGCTGTTTGTCTGAGTGTAGGTTGTATGTCTATTCGCCCTGACGGCCCAATCTGGGTGCGTCAGAGCATGTAACGCGCCTATAGTAGGCCGTTACAGTCCTGTTGGCCGTAATGGCCGGTTCTATTCTATGTTCGTCTGTGTGTCGGTCTGTCTTAGGTTCTGTAGCAGGGTGGTGTCCGTGACGGCTCATTCCTCGACCGTCACATCCGTGTGGCATGCCTTTATTAGACCGCCATAGTCCTATCTCCTCTACAGTGTAATGGCTCATCCTTAGACTGTCACCTCCGTGTAGCGGTCTAAAGGTGGAGTGTTATAGCCTTAGAGTCCTACTTTCCGCCGTCTTGGTTTCTGAAATTCTTGGCTTGTCCTTGTGGTCTACCCGCTTTCCCGTGGATGTCTCTTGACATCCTATGAAGGTCAAGACTACTTTATAAGGAAGCCAGGAGTCTTCCTACTTGTGGAAGGATTCTCTTTCCTACTGTTGAGTCATCATTGTCTAGTTCCCATCAACCCGGGGTCACCTAGTGGTTGACAGGTAACCTTGTGTGTCTCGATGGTTCTGCCCAGTTTGAGATATGGTTCTGGCTGTAGTGAGGTATCGTCTTATCTCGGTCTATGTGTCCAGATGTGCTGAGGGTCCTCGGTGTTCCCTCAGGTCTCTGCGTGTCATTTTCTTCACCATCGTCATTTTCTATAGCTTAGGATTAGACAGATTGGCGGCTTGTTCCGCTATTAGTAACGATCTTGCCTCCAAGTCGTCTAACTCAAGGATCGTTATGTGAGTAGGTCTAGTTGCCTTGTCTTAAGTTGTTGGTAGTGGTTGTGCTGCCATTGGTGCTTCGAAGTACGTGTGACAGTGCTCTCTTACTTGTCTGTACTTCTGCAAGCATGTTTTGAGTCTCTGTGACTTATGCACCTTCACTAGTCGTAGCCTTACGTCATGTTACGGCGTGACGGTTCTTGTAGCGGGGAACTTTCCCGATTTATGGTTCTTAAGCTAGGTCCGTGGGCCCCTGGTCCAACCGTAGTGTCCTTCAGAGGGGGAATACTACCTAGAGGCCTGGCTTAGGCAGTGGGCCAGTGTGTGCACATGTGGTCAGGGGCTTTGGACTCACGTCGATAGGTGTGACCCTGAGTAGTCACTCTCGAAGGTACTTTGGTTCTGGTTCTGACAGTGTCTTAGTCTCGGCCTAGTCCTTGCGGTAGGGTATGCAGACAAGACACTAGTAGGCGCAGCATAAGACGTCAGTGGATGTAGCTGACTGTTCTTCTAGTGAGAGGTACTCTAGTCACGTGGCACGTGGCTCTTCGCAGTTCTCTTAGCATTTCTTGTGCGTCGTGACCTCCCGGCTCAGCCCTCTTGTTTCTATACTCGCAGTCAGTGTCCTATCGTATGCATGACGTTCTAGTCATGTGTGGGATAGTGTGCACAATGTTCTGGTCGTGTCGTCTGGGTCTGCGTCTCTCTAGGTTTTTCCTAGGTTTCTTTATCTATTTTACAGGTCCCTTGCAGTGTCGACAGATCGGCAACTCCTGACTTTGTCAGCTTAGAG
The DNA here is from genome assembly GCA_024336825.1 of Amorphophallus titanum. Taxonomy (NCBI): domain Eukaryota; kingdom Viridiplantae; phylum Streptophyta; class Magnoliopsida; order Alismatales; family Araceae; genus Amorphophallus; species Amorphophallus titanum. Next base: position 26,142,420 of record JANBPO010006859.1, read on the forward strand.
TCGCCTTCCTATTGCTGCTTGGAGTAGTTTGGGGTGCTGAGGTTAGTTCGGTAGTCGCTTGTCTGGTACGGGTTCTCCCCCTCTTCCTAGACGGTTCCCTACTCCTACTCCCTGTCTTTTCTTTTCTAGCATGGTTTTACAGCTTTGTAGTGTAGTCTTTCCTACTTCACTACACCTTTCATTTTTGTTGTTGTTCCGTGTTACTGCGTATTTTCCAGTGGGGATCCACATGACCCCTACTGAGCTAGTGACACGAGGCTCACCCCTGCTTTTCAGGTGGGCCATTGGTCATTTTGCTTCTGCGGTTCCTGGTGTGTGAGTTCGTAGCTGCCAATTGGTAGCTTCATCAGGCTTCCCCTGACTTTCTTGGTGCGTTTCTGATGAGACCTATAAAATTTCTTTGCATCGGTATAAACCCAATATCGATGATGAGACCAACTGTTGATCGATTGACACTCTGCCCGATCAATGATGAAACCTACCCAGTTTAGACCTTACGTCTATTCTGATGAAACTTATGAAACTTCTTTGCATCGGTATAAACCCAATATTGATGATGAAACCAACCATTGGTCGACTGGCACCTTACCCGATCAATGATGAAACTCTATCCAGTTTAGACCTTACGTCTAAATCTGATGAAACCATGAAATTCTCTTGCATCGGTATAAACTCAATATCGATGATGAAACCAACCATTGGTCGACTGGCACCTTGCCCGATCAATGATGAAACTCTACCCAGTTTAGACCTTACGTCTAAATCTGATGAAACCCATGAAACTCCTTTGCATCGATATAAACTCAATATCGATGATGAAATCAACCATTGGTCGACTGGCACCTTGCCCGATCAATGACAAAACTCCACCCAACCAGTTCAGACCTTACGTCTGTTCTGATGAAACCTATATATATCCTTTCACGTCCCACCTCTAGTAATAACAATTAAAGCCTGCCCAGTCTAGACCTTACGTCTATTCTGATGAGACCTATATTTTGTTGCATCGGTATGAACCCGATATCGATGATGAAACCCTTTGCTAGTCAATTGGCACATTGCCAAACCAGCTTACAGTCCACCAGAAACAACCACCTGTTCACCCTAAACAAACATTCTGCAACCCCACTCATGGAACACGTGGCCGAAAGCCCGATTTGAGCACCCTTCCGGGTACCGTTACGCGGTGGAGCGAGTTCTCCGCCCCTTCCCTGAAGGGCGGACGCTCTCCTGCTGAACACGAGTTATCCGCGACAGAATGTGCCAAACTGCTACCAACCCATATGAAAGCATAAAGAGGCACATGAGACCATAAAAAGTATCATTTTCATTATCAGGAGAGAAGAAGTTACAAAAGTTCCCCCTAAGGGAGGCGTGTACAAGAAAAAGACGTCTACGGATGCCAAAAAATGTCTGCAAAATCCAGGAGGCCTACGTATGGAGCAGATACTAATTCATGTAAGCGAGACTCCTCCTCCTGGAGCCGGACAGATTCATCCTTCAGGGATGCCATCTGCCCCTCCGAGCAAAAAAAGAAGTGGCAGGAGATGTCCTCATCATACCCTTGGGGTGGGGAAAACTCGACCCCATCGAGTATGGGTCCACCGTGGTAGTGATCCAGCGTGTCCGGGGCCAAACGTGGTAGGTCCCCTGAATCACCCGCATATCCTCAATCGAAAGTCGGTCCTTCCACCTCTCAAGGTAGGGCTGGTGCACCCTATTCCTAGTGGCAGTGCTCTACTCAACCAATATCATGTCCACTTGCTTACGTCGGTCCCTCAGGCTTGTAAGTGGATTCTCACCAGTGGTGTCGCTCGCAAGGGCAGGTATAGGCTCAAGATAGTCACTAGGTTCCACCGCAGGACCCTTATAGGGTGCTAGAACCACCGCATGGAAAGTAGGATGCATCCCATAGCCCTCTGGTAGGTCTAGCTCATAAGCATTGTTGCCAACTCGTCTCATAACTCGAAGAGGTCCAGATCCTCATGCCCTCAATTTGGAGGCAGTCCCGCGGAAGAGCCGCTCTATCCTCACCATCGTGGAGTCACCTACTCAAAATTCTAAGTGGCGCTTGTAAGCATTTGCCCGCTTCTTGCAAGCCTCGTTATCCTGCTCTATGTGCTTGCATGGATGCTCATGTCATGCCTTATAATGCTATGTAAGTGTGAAAATTTTAGAATGTAAGGGTGGACTTGGACATCCAAACGTGTTCCTATCATGCACAAGATCAATCTTGTTGGTGAGGATGAATAGGGGAGGACCTGCGCATCTAGATATGGACCAATCATGCAGTTGACTCCTATCAACTTTGTCAGACGTAGGAGGACCGATGCATCCAAATCTGGATCAATCATGTATAGGCTTCCTTTCAAATTTGACGGACATAGGTGGGCCTAGTGATGCGAGACGGACGTGCGACTCGACTCCAATTGGATATGTGATCCTTGGACTCTAAGCAAGCTCGCGATTGCCCCTAATGAGGGAAGCGTACGGACATGCATGGTTGAGAAATCGACAGTGAGCTAGGGTGGTCGGCTCTCTCTTGTGCCCGGATCGGGTCACGGGACGGACACGCTCTCTCACTCGCAGTAGTGAATAACAATAAATATCGAGCTAGATTACCCTGTCATGCTCTCTAGCAGCGGCATAAACAAGTATATACGAAGTGGAGCTCTGGGTCGTCACAGTTGGTATCAGAGCGGAGTATTGAGGATTACTAAGGAATTGAAATTGCAGTACTTGTCCAGATGCTTTGTCCTGTCACTGCTGTTGTCTAGTGCTGGCTTAGGAGGTTTTTATGTATCTCATGAATTTTCTTCTGTTGCTATTAATTGTGTTTTCAGCATTAATATGCCGCCCCGTCGTCGTCGAGCTCCTGTTCCCCAGGAGGAGAGTAGTGTTCTCGTTCCAGTTCCTGTTGTTCCGGCACTTATGGAGATGCCTGGTACTTGAGGTCGTGCACTTAAAGAATTCCTGTTGTTTCACCCGCCGACTTTTGAGGGCCAGACTGATCCAGAGGCTGCGAGGGCTTGGCTGGACGCTACTGTTCGCGTGTTCCGTTCGATGGAGTGTGCGGAGGATGAAAAGATTATGCTTGGCACGTTCCAGCTTTAGGGTGCAGCATTGTCTTGGTGGAACTCTGAGTGGGAGACTTCTTTCCAGTCTCATACGCTTCGGCTTATCGCTTGGGCCGAGTTCGTTGCTGCTTTTGAGCTCGCCTTCTGCCCAACTCATCTTAAGCTTGACAAGATGCACCAATTTCTGGAACTCGTGCAGGGTTGCATGTCTGTGCTTGACTACCGGAACAAGTTCATGGAGTTAGGCCGATATGCGCCTCACATCTTGGCTAATGAAGCTTTGAAGATGGATCAGTTTCTTCGGGGTCTTCGTCCAGATTTGAGGCAGTTGGTTATCGTTTCTCGGGTAACTTCAATGAATGAAGCTTATCAGGTTGCTGCTGCTTTAGAATTGGACTCCGCCAGGTCGCAGTCTTCTTTCCAGACAGTAATTGTCCCAGCTTCTTCAGTCCAAGCCCAACTTCCTGCTTCTGAGGGTTCTGCTGTTCCTGCTAGTGGTCCTTCTTCCTCTGGTAAATCCTGCCTTAGACCGTACAGGAAGAGTAAGAAGTCCAAGAAGCAGTCAGATCAACAGACGTCTACAGATGAGGATTGTCGTTCGACTCGTTCTTCTCGACAATCGAGGTTCCGAGGTTGTGCACGCTATGGTGGTAGCCACACAGGTCAGCCCTGTTCGCTGCCGCTACGTTGTTTCAGGTGTGACCAGCCAGGTCACGTGGTGCGAGACTGTCCTTTGCCTTGAGGCTTGGCGTCTTGAGGCTCGGTGAACGAAGAATCTTCAACGCTAGGAGATTTGCCCCCGGCATCCTCAGTGGCGGCCGATCCAGGCACTGACCCCACTTGTGTGAGAACTGCCTCGATCGTGTGCCCCCCCCGAGGTAATCGGAGTTGGTGACTCCTTTGCTGAAGCGGTAGCATCCCTGCTCCCCCCTTCACTCGACGTCGGAGAGGAAGAATGTGTGACGTCTTCGTCCGAGTCGTAGCGCTGCCCGGAAGGAAAAACGAGCTCGTCGAACACCTGCTGCTGGGCCGCGATGACCGCTCGATGGAAGCCTTGGGCGAACCCCTTTCGCAGCCCCCGTCGGTAGCCTGGCTCGTAATACGAGAAGGCGGCCTTCTGGAGAGTTGCGTGATAGCCCTCCGAGCTCCTATATCGATCGATCGCCTCTGCCCCAGTGTCGAGCTCGGCCACCCTCTGCTCGGCTCCGAGCAACTTCATCTCGGTCGCGGACAGCCTCGCCTCAGCCTCGACCCGCGCATCCTCGGCCTCCCCACGCACTCGCTCGGCCTCTCGAGCCTGGCTATTGAGCTTCTCCCGCTCGGCCTTCCACTTCTCGTAACGCTCGACCTGAGCCTGGCGCTCTTCCCCTAGGAGCTTGCTCTTCAGGTCGGCCAAATAACAAGCTTGGGCCAGCTGCTCAGCCAGTATTTGAGCCTCCTCCTTGCTTGACCGAGCCTGTTCCCGAAACGAGGCTGCCTCCCGCCGAAGGACTTAGAGCTCTAAAGACAGTTGCTCGATCCTACGATCAGACTCGGCGCGGGCCCGAGAGAGGGATCTCTCCTCACTTTCCAGCCGTCCATAGTAATCGGCTATCTCGGCCCCCAGCTGGGCCATGATCAAGCCGCCCTCCATCACCTTCTCGAAGAGCAGGGAGGGGGGACCACGCTTGAACTCCTCCCAAACCAGTGAAGGCGCCAAGGACCGGCACCTCTGGTGCAGGGGAGCCCGGACGGCTGGGGCACCAGCCGAAGGGGGGAGAGTCCTCTCTGGGCGAGCCGCGACTGGGGCATCCCCTCCGAGTGTCCCCATTCTCGGGACAGCTTCACTAGGCTTGGGCTGGGTCGATGCCTCGCCTTGCGCTCCCTCGCCCCCGGCCGGGACCCCTCCCGCGGATCGAGAAAGCCTTGCTGCTGTCCTCTGCAACCCACCTGTAGCAGAGGTCAAGTTTTCAGAGACTACTCCGGCCTCCACGGTTCAAACCAGCCAAACCTTCCTTCTGGGAAGTCGTACGTCATCAAGTTAGCTTCGCTCCAGAAGTGATCCCGCGGTAATCCGACCTCGGCACTGCACGCACCACCCATTCTCGTGAAATTGCGCCAAGCTCAGGTCTGAACCTGAGCCCCAAATGGTAGCAGCTCCACAGCTCGCCCCGGCGTGATTCAGCCCGAGCTCTCTACATGAGAGTTCTGCTCCTCCGAAGTGCCGACACACCAGAAGTGATCCTGCCTACATCCAACATCGTCTCTGTCTGTGGCGTCCAAACTCCCACAGGCACGCCAGACCTGGAGCCCCTGTTCGCCCAGGACAAACTACAGTCAAGTCAGCCCCACACCCCTTCTTCCTCTCCATTTCAGTTCATAATGTCTTCATCAAAGTTGCATCCCCCGACGTAACAAAACCAACGCAAGTGGTTTCGTCATGTTCCAACATCGGCACCAGGAGTTCTTCCCCGATCTGTGATGACCTATCCTGCTATTCACCCAGAAACCTGACGCTGGCTGTCCCAGCGGCCACGCCCAGCAAGGTGATCGGACGGCCACCCCCTTCAGAGGACTCCTAGGCCTCCCAGTCAGTGACGTCCCCGACCTGGTCCCGCCGTGATTGGAGTTCCGCAGCGTCTGTACCGGCCGTCGCACCACAGCTGCACTGACCAGTCCAGCCAAGCAGAACTGCACCAGCCTGCTGCAGCAGCCACCATCCCCACCCAGCGCCGTCAGATCGACACCAGGCTTTCAGGCATCCGTCAGCGTCCTTCGGTCCTCTTCCAGGAGGTGGCTGCGTCTCGAGTGGCCGCTACAGCTCGGCGCGTGATTGTTAGCTCGCTTCCCCCTCCCCGCGATCCCCCCTCCTGCGCGAGGGTAGTAGTTTGTAATTGGTCGCCCCACCCCGTGAGCCCCTCCCTGCGTGGAGCGTAGTGCATGTACTAGCAGGTACTACATCCAGCCTCCCCGACGCAGCGTGTCCGTCGGGTGCGCACGCTCCCCGGCTCGCCATCGTCTCCGACCGGAGCCGATCCTTCGGACGGCTACAATCCAGAAGACCAGTAACTCTCAGAAGTCACTGCATCTTCATCCCTGCGTTCCTGAAGGCCCAAGAGGTACCGGCGGAAGCGTCTCTGAGTCTTCTTCACATTGGCCATCGTCTCGTCCTCTTCTGACTTCGGGGCTGTCCGGGGGAAGCGATCTCCTCCGACTGTGCAGAAGAGTTTCAGTCAGCAACCTGAGGCCATTTGTAGAAGCTGCTACGACTAGTCACCTGAAGATCTGAAGACGGGACTTGGCTGAGGCCTTCTAAGATGAGTCTTCTTCCTCCTCCAAGAAGCGTAGCTCCGTTCGGCCACCGGAGTGATTACTTCTCCTTTTTCTCCTCAGAGTGCGCAGTTCTGTCCACCCTGGGATAGAACTGACACCCTATCAGTGCTTGGATTGCTACATTCTGCTCTGACATCATCTGGCACCCCCGTGGGTCTCTCCTCGAAGGTAGCTCATAGACGGTTCCAATGCCACTGACCGTGTGCAATTTGGAGTTCGGGACTGTTCGTGGTGGTGTCATCTTCCAGATGCTGCAGTGCTAAGAAGGTGCGATCTAGAGAACAAAGTCCCTGATTCCAGGTTCACCACGACCGGGGACGACTTCCCCAGCTCCTGTCAAAAATTCCTGCATCCTCTTGGACCAATCCACAAAATTTTGGCGCTGGTCTTGCTGGCAAAGGAGTTCAGGAGCATCCGGAAGAATTCCTACATCAACAGTCTATACCCTATTCTAGAGGAGGGACAGATTCGACTCCGTCATCGCGTGAAGCTCTTTTCTTCGTCTTTTCCCTCCCCGCTTGGGCGGCTGAAGGCCCCTCCCTGTGCGGAGGTAGTTTTGGATGTACGTCACTTAACCCCCACCCTAAGATCTCCCCTCCTGTGTGAGGCGTAGTGTTGTAATTGCTTGAATAGGCTGAAGCGTCCTCGCCGCGGCGTGGGTAAGCCCCACGCTTCCCCGCGCGCCCACGTCTCCGAGCAGGACCGATTTCTTCAAACCGGTCGAGTAAGTGCTCATTTCCCTGCTCTATTACAAAACTTTTCATTCCATATTAGCTCATAGCTCTGCTGGATGGTGAGAAAGAGAGCCCGAACTCGCAAGTCCCGGACTTCGAGTGATCACCGTGGGGAGTGAGTGTTACCCGCACGCCCCGCGCCCCCGGGGGCCCCGCCCAACCACCTACACCCCCCACCCCCGCGCCGGAGGGGGGATCGAGGGGAGGGGAAACAAGCGGTCCACCGTATGCCTAGCTCAGACATCCGATCGAGGTGTTGCCAATGCCTGGTCGAAGCCTGAGGGATGCCGAAGGATGCCTGAAGGTCCAACATCGAGCCGACGTCACTGGATGGAGGCGGTGGTCGCAGGTGTAGGCCTATGCAGTTTTGTCGCGCAAGACTAGATGGCACAGTTGTGGTGCGTCGGTCGGTACACTCGCTGTGGAACTCCAAAAGTGACGGGACCAAGTCGTGGATGTAGCAGACAGGGAGCTCTACGAACCATCAAAAGATGGCGGCTGTCTGATCACCTCGTTGGACATGGTTGGCGGAATGGTTGGCGTCAGGTTCCTGGGTGAACAATAGGATAAGATGCTGATGGCCAAGGTGGAACTTCTAGTGTCTACGTCGAAACGAGACAAAACCACTTGCGTTGGTTTTGTTTCGTCGAAAGCTGCAACTTTGCTGAAGACTACACGGCCTGAAATAGAGAGGAGGAGGGGGTGTCAGGGCCGACTTGGCAGCAATCTGTCCTGGGTGAACAAGGGACTCTGGGCCTGGCGCGACTGAGGGAGATTGGACGCCCTGGATAGAGGCGTTGTCGAAACCAGGCAGGACCACCTTTGGTTCGTCGGCGCTTCGGAGAAGAAGAACTCTTGTGAAGAGAGCTCTGACTGATTTGCACAGGGGTGGGTGGTGGAGTAGCTACCAAATGGTACTCAGGTTCTAATCCAAATCTCGTGCAGTTGCATGAGAATGGACGACGCGAACGGAGCCGAGGTCGGATCGCAGCAGGACCACCTCTGGAGCGAAGCTAGCTCGACGAAGAATGAATCCACAGAAGACAACTTTGGCTGGTTCACACTGTGGATGTCGGGGTAGCCTTTGCAAGCTCGATCTCTGCTACAGACTGGTTGCAGAGAACAGTAGAACGGGGCTTCTTACTCCACGGGGAGACGTAGCGGCGACTGCGCGGCTCCGGGACGACTGTGGACACACGGAGTAGGGGGTGGCGAGCTTGGGTTGCAGAGGGAGAGAGGGCTGGGACGTGGGATGCTGGTGGGCTGGCTAGGGTGGAAGACGCACAACGCAGTGGTACTGTCCCGGAGTCAGAGAACGCACCGGTTCACCCTGCACAGCGTTCCGAAGGCTCATCAGAGAAAAATACACATAAATATCCGAAAGAAAATCAGGGGCATTACAACCTTGCACCTCTCTTCGGGTAGACCGTAGTGTGTGGACGGAGATTTCAATGTTGTGGCGGCTCAATGGGAGAAATCGGAAGATAACGTTTCTACAAGAGACATGGAGGACTTGAAAACTGTCATTGAGGAGGCGGCCTTGGTGGACATTTGCATGTCATATGGTTGCTTTACTTGATCCAACATGTGTGTTGATGCTGCTTGTTCGAGGTTTGACAGATTCTTGATCTTCATTGATTGGGAAGACCAACATCCTCATGTTCAGGTGCTTCTTTTGGCTAGGTCTATGTCGGACCATAAGCCAATCCTTTTGAAGATCAGTCGTTTGTAGGACAGGAGGACTACTTTCAAGTTGGAGAAGCTTTGGTTCAGAGAGGCAGACTTCATAGATACTGTGAGGGGAGCTTCGAGGGCACAGGGTACCGATAGCTCTGCTATGGCTTCTCTTGTGTCCAAGTTAAGGCAAACGGCTCATGTTCTCAAGACTAGGGGGGCAAGCAAAACCCTCTTGGGGGGAGTTGCTAAAGACAGAATTCTTCAGCAGATCGAGGGCCTTGATGACCTGGAGGAGGCAAGGCTGATGGATACAAATGATAGGAAGCTAAGAGACTCCTTGAGATGCCAGTTCAATGAGATACTTGCCAGGGAGGAGATTTATTGGAGACAGAGTTCGAGGGACAGATGGATCAAAGAGGTGATAGGAATACTGCTTACTTTTAGTGCACAGCTTCTGGGAGAGTGAATACCATCACCTCCATCAAGATGGGGGAACTCTCCATCTCTTTAAATGAGCAGATCAGCGGTCGGGCCAAAGATTACTATTCCAGATTATTTTCAGAGGAGGACCACTTCAGACCGAGGGTTACCGATGACCTTCTGCTGAGGTTCTCCCAGGCGGAGAGGGATGACCTTTTGCATAGTTTCACGGAGGAGGAGGCCCGATAGGCTGTCGTTTCTCTTGCAGGAGATAAAGCTCCAGGCCCAGATGGTTTCCCTTTAGTGTTCTTCCAGTAGTGTTGATTCAATCCTCGATGCGGTCTCTTCAGTTTGCTATTGTGGCCAAATGTTCTTATGGTAGGCAATCGTTCACGGAGATCAAGAGCTTTCTCTCCCAACGGATGGCGTTCTCGACGGGTTTTATTATCAGCAAATTAAACCCATGGCATCTCCTTTTCAGATTTGACAGTGAGAAGGACTTCACGAAGCTGCTTATTCAAGAAAACTTGTACATAAAAGGTTTTTTGTTTCGATTCTTTAGGTGGACTATCGATTTTGATTTTAATGTCGACCCGCCTACAACTCCGGTCTGGATTGGCTTTCCTGGTCTTCCGATAAATCTATATCATGAAGATTGCCTCCGTTCCATTGCTGGGAACTTTGGTTCTGTGCTACGCATCCATGAAATGTCTTTAACGATGGTTGATACCTCTGAAGCCTTAGTTTGTATAGAATTGGATTTGCTAGCTCAGCGCAGGGAGCGATTATGGATCGATATGGATGGCTATGGGTATTGGCAGCCTATCAATTATAATCGGGTTCCATCTCTTTGTTCATTCTGCCATAAGTTGGGGCATTCTAGCACTGAATGCAAGAGGAAGATGAATCGTAGTCGTCCTCCGCTGGGGCTTAATTCAGATTTGAAAAATGCTAAACAGGTCTTTATTCCTCTCCCTACATCATCGTCAGCTGTTCGACATAATGCCACACTGGATGATCAATTGGAAGGTTCGCCTCATGGGGTGGAGCAGAAACTGGATACTTTGGGTGGTTTGAGCCCTATACAGGAAGAGATCAATTTGCCCAACACTTTGTTGGAAGGAGGAGTTCCCACGGATAAACCGTCTACTGAGTTGTCAGGAAACTCAGTTTCTGTTCCGGAGATTATTGATAATCCAATGTCAAAGCCAGATAATTATAAGCCTATAAATTCAGCTTTGGATCCTCCCCAAGCTACCAATCTCCACCCTGAAGAGATTATTTTGGTCAGGAATTCAAAGGTTGCTAGTCTTGCCAATTCTGAGAATATTAGAGTAATGGTGGCTCAGAACCCTGTTCATGGAAATTCCTCTGACATCTCAGGTCTTCCTTGTGAAATAATTAATGATGCTCGCATCACTAGGGCCAAATCTAAGGCTCTAGCTACCCACTCTTTTCATTATTCTAATAAAAGAAAGACTACAAGCATGACTCAAGAAAATAGAAAAAAAACAAGACTAGATAACATTGTAGATGGTTGGAATGTCTCTAAACTCTTCACTCTTGTCCAACCCCATCCGAGTGATCCTCGTCATCGAAATTACCTGAAAAATAGGAGCAAATACTAGATGAACGAATGCTCATTAGGAATCATATCTCAAGTGCTAGCGTGCTTTAAGTAATTTACATGTTACATGAATGCAAGTATAGGTATGCATGCTCGTATGCAACTACACTAGAGAGAGAGTATATAGCAAGAGATATTTGAATGAACTAGCATATCTTTCAACAATTCAGGTTAAAGTATATTGAGATGAACAAGTATGTATATCTCTCAAATCATGTCAAGAATTGGCTATCACGTTATCAAGCAAGCAAGTAAATACCCTTTTTTGGGCCACGCAAGTCATGTCATGTCAAGTCAAGTCAAGCACGAGTCGTGGAATGTCAATCAAGTAAGTCATGCACTTCGGTGCAATGCCACACTGTGATCAATAATGGCTCCCATGGGCACAAGTACTTTCGGGTGCTCCTCCCAAGACCAGATCGGGCCCTATACGCTCAAGCATTGAGTCATGTATTTTTCGACATCTACTATAGTTATAGCCAATATAGAATTCCAAAGAAATGAACTTGTAGGAATTTAAGGTAGATCTTGTGGAATAGAATCACAAGGATAGAACTTTCATGTGAGGACATACTACGGTCAAAAATGGTATAATCACGATACACGTTGAAAACTGGGTGGAATTGGCTCCCTAGTGGGTGCCACGATATCAAGAATAAGCGCTCATATTCACATGGTCGCTCGTTCCATGGACATACTAAGGTAGAAAGAATTTGTGTCTACATAGAGGCACATAATCCTTAAGTGATAGTAATAATATGATTGCCCATTCCATTAGCTCTAGAAATATTCTCATGGTATTCATATAGCATACCATGAGGTCTAGTCTGCCATGTTTCTTTAGAGTGATATGGCAATTCAAAAATGTCATAGGTTTTAATGGTACAACCTGCTCGACGGCCTTGAGGGAATCCAAGGCTTCGCGTAGATTTACAGAGGTCTCTATGATAAAATCACCAGTCCAAAGGAAGAAATATCCTGCGGAGGGACCCCTCGGTATGAAAACCCATAAGGGCGTACCGGAAAAAGCTAAAGGGGGCCAGCTCTGGCGAAAATCTGAAAGGGTCGTAGAGCTGGTGAAGAGAAAAATAAAAATTTCTCCTTCTCCACTCCTCACCGACAAGGGTCATCAACCCCGACATCCTATCAACGGTGACCTCCACATCACTCCACAGCGAGGGTGACCACTACACCCTCGAGGGCCAGACAACGCCAATCGTAGTACCAGTCACCAGTCCCAGCATCATGGCTTCAACGCCTTCACAGGCCAGCCACCCAGCTCCAGTATCAGTCACCCATCCCAGCATCGTGGCTTCAACGCCTCCACAGACCAGCCACCCAATTCCAGTACCAGTCACCAGTCCCAGCATCGTGACTTCAACACCTTCGCAGGCCAGCGACCCAGCTCCAGTACCAGTCCCAGCATCGTGGCTTTAACGCCTTCACAGGCCAGCCACCCAGCTCCAGTACCAATCACCAGTTCCAGCATCGTGGCTACAACGCCTTCACAGGCTTGCCACACAGCTTCAGTACCAGTCACCAGTCCCAGCATCGTGGCTTCAACGCCTTCACAGGCCAGCCACTCAGCTCCAGTACCAGTCACTAGTTCCAGCATCATGGCTACAACGCCTCCACAGGCTAGCCACTCAATCCCAGTGCCAGTCACTAGTTCCAGCGTTGTGGCTACAACGCCTCCACAGGTCAGCCACTCAATGCTGGTGCTAGTCACCAGCTCCGGCCTTGCGGCTACAACGCCACCGTAGGTCAGCCGCTTGGTTCCAGTGCCAGTTGCCAGTCCAGCAATCCAGCCATAGCACATCCGTGAGCTAGCCACCCCGACCCAGTACCAGTGCCCAGCTCCAACATGTTGACTACAATTCCTCCATAGGTCAGTCAGCCAGCCCCAATCCCTAATCCCAGCCATTAGCCGTCATACCCCCCAGGGTCATCCGACCATCACGGCCCCAGCTTCTCAATTCAATGTGAACTATATTTCTGGCTAACAACATAAAGGCAGCCAATACCCAGGCGTCAGTCTATGACTGACGCATTCCAGAACCAATTCCCAGCTCTAACCCCGTAGGCCGTCATATCCTGACGGACCTATGCTGACCTCATACAACAAGGGCTTTCCTCTTCAAGGAATGAGCCCCCAGCGTTTGGCCTCTTCCCCTACTCCCCCAGTACCCAGCACTCAACTCCCTAAATTCAAAATCCAAACCCAGTCCTCCATTTCAACGCCGAAAAATCGAGTGAACCCGACCTATTACACCCTGTACCAGTACATAGTAGGGAAGAATCAAGCAGACTAACGGTAAGTGGTCGCCAGTCCTTGCAGTCAACACTATTCCATGGAACAAGAAGTGGAACAACTCAGTAAATAACAACATCAAAATCAGAAATCTGTCATTGATACTCTATAAAAGGGAGCCCAAGACATGCCCTTGGGGTAACAAAAAGATGCATAAGTCGAATAACAAAAAAAGAGGGAGGAGTGATATAATCACAGCCTAGGCTCACTCCCCTCCAGTGCTGCCAAGCGAGACTCCGTAGTAGCTAGCTCCACCTCCAAGGTCGACGCAAGCTGTACGCTAGTCTCGGCCCCTGTCTTGGCAGCCTGCCACTCGACCCTAGCGAGCTCCACGTCTCATCGCTGCTCCTCCAGGGCCTTCTCCAGGGCCTCGGCTCTGCTCTCTGCTTCGCTCAGCCCCACGGCACAGTCCCTAGCGAGCGACACGTCCGCATCAGCTCACCTTCTCTGCTCGATCGCCGCCAATGCGAGCCGCGCCCACTGCTCCTGCACCTCTCGGACGGCCGCTAGCCATCGAGCCCTCTGCTCCTGAGCCTCCAGGAGCGGTAGGTACTCCGCCCATATGTCAGCCAAACCAGACATCTAGAGCTCGCACGGGAAGCCAAGGCTGTGGTAGCCCTGGGTGCAGTCCCTCAGCCGCTGCCGAAGCTCCTCTGGAGAAGGTAGGGGGTCGCCTCCTAGGTAGCCTCGGGCTCGCTGGAGCAATGCTGCGCCCACGCTGGCGTCCAATAGTAGCTCCGGTGGTGAAATAGACGTAGGCCACTCAATCCCCAGCTCCAGGGAAGAGTGGCTCTTCTCAGCCAGCACACCGGAAGGACCTACACAACCACACCAAACACAAAATGGGTCAGCAAAGTTCAGGCCTTCCGTATGACAAGACAAGGTGAAAAACTTGAGAAAGGTCCTGACTCTCACCTGGTGTGGCTCCCGCCGTGCCTACAACATCCCTGCTTGGGGTCGGTGAGGGTAGCCTCTCCTCCATGTCGACAGTGTCCCTTGCTAGAATCAGAGAGTGCAGAGGCTCCTCTGTACTTCGGTCATCCCCAGTGACCATCGAGGAGACGGAGGGCTCTCCCTAATCATCGTCGACAGGACCTGGCACGCGCTCCTCCTCAGACTTCAGCCCTGGACATAACGCAAGATGTCAACACTCTGCTATAAACTCTAAACCAAAGCCAATGAGGAGAGAAGGAGCTTCATATACCTTCCAACGCCACCTCCATCTCAGCATCCTCGGCAGAAGAGTCCTCGGAGGAAGAAGAGCTCGAGCTCAAACTCTCGTCGGTCTCCATCGCCATGCTGCCACTGCCTGAAGAACCAGACGAGGTCTCTGATGAACCCCCGGCCACGGGCAAATCAGAGGCGCCTGTACATTAAGAAGCTGAGTCAGGCTACCACCAAATCCAGGCTCACATGAAGGTAACCCCCCAGCCAGAGGTGTTAGGCAAGAAGCTCACCAGCTGGGACGTCCCCTTCAGAAACCCCCTTAATGTCGATGAACTCCTCGTCGCCCCCAGTAGAAGCTGCAATAGTAGGCTCGTCTCCTGCCACCCGGGTCGTGGCACGAGAAAGCTCTCCCTCCTCTAGAGGGGAAGAGGTACCTGCAATCGACCCCAGTGAAAGCTCAGTATTGGTGGGTAAAGCAAAGTAGTCCACCACAAAATGACCAAGTGCTCAACTACATACCTGATGGTCCCACACTGGAGGACTCCACCAACCCCACCGTGCAAGCTGACACCACGGTCAGCAAAGGTGGGAGAGGCAGCTTCATCAATAGCTGCGATAGCCTACCCAGCGTGTCCTCAACGGTAGGTGGGGGCACGGACGTCGCCTGCCTAGACTCGTCCCCAAAGGATGGCAGGATCACTGACGGGCAGGCGTCCAACAACTCCTGCATCATCTCCAAGGTGGTTGCCGCATCCTCACTTGCCAAACAAGCAACCCAAATCGAGTCAATAACTTCGGCTTGCTAAAAAAGTCCAACAACAATAGGAAGACCCCTTCAACAGCAATTGGACACTTACCCGGGCAGCTACCTGTGCGATTGAATGTGTTGCTTGCCTTGCTTTAATTCCTTGTTCCTCGCTCAGTAGATGTTTGATAAGGGTAGTGTGAGATCCGAGCTATAGAACCTATTCGGTCTCAGTTCTTATTCCGCTGTAGACTCTGCTGGTGTCTAATTTTTTAATAGGGTGACAGATCCATTGAATCCCCCCTTTCTAGATCTCCTACAGACATTCCATCTGTAGGATTTGGTCTCTAGGCATCCATACGGTCTTATCAGAAGATTGGCGGGTGTTTGCGATTAGGGCGTTCGATCGTCTTCCCCTTTCTTCTTCCGAATTGGTAGGTTTCTCTCAGGCTCAAGATTAATTTCATATACCATCTTGTGCGTCTCCTTGTCCTCTTTCTAATGACATAAAAAGCCCTAAATTTCATGTTGTATCTTGCACGAATTTATGATTTTAGTGAGAGCATGTTAGAACTAGGGTTAACTTCGTTTCATCTCGATTTAAGTAGGGATTTCAGGCACTAAATATAAAAATTGATCATGTCATCTTATATAATTTTTTGTGCTCTTTCTATTGATAGTAAAAGCCCTAATTTTCATGCTTCATATTGTGCGTATTTAATTGTTCAAGCTAACCCTAACCAACTCACCGAAGGCGGGCAAGGCGAAGTTAGTAGAGAACTGTTCTCACTTGGGCGGCCACGCGATAGACCGCATGTCTATATGCGCGGCTAGTCCATGACTGTATATGTCCCTTGCGTTGTCATGTCTTCATCATATGTGTGGCCATTAGATAGACCGCACATCTATACGAATGGCTAGATTATGACTGCCTGTGTTATTGCGTTATTGTGTTTTGTTGGGATAAGCGGCCAGATCAGAACCGCTCGCGGCCCTCGACCGACCACTCATCTCCTGTCGGGCCCCTACCTGCAGGGCATGAACAGCCTGTGGACGACTGCAAAAGCCTCTTGAAAGTTCCTGGACAAACTGTTCATCATCCCAGAACTGTGTTGATACGAAATCTTGCATGATTGTACCACTAGTTACTTAATCTTAATGATAGACTGGCAACCAACATGAAAATGGATCATATGGAAGATTAAATGTTTCAATTACTGGTTATTTTCATCATGACCTTGGTTATCATTTCAATAAGTTAATTTCTACCTGCGAAGGCCGAGGATCTTTCTGATGCCTTCGTGCGCTGTTGAGTGCGCAGCGGAAGCGTGTGGGCTGATGACCCACAAGCCGAAGATCTTTTCATACAATTCTGCCTGGTCGAGAGAATTGCTCCTTCTCGATGTGACTCCATCTTAGCTGCATGTGCCTAGACATTGTCGTGACCGTACCGTTGTCAGTCATTTCTCTGGTTTTAGTGTTGGCATTTGCGAGTGTTGGGAAAATCGTCGGCTTCCCTGCAAATAAAGTACCCTCTACTCTGCATTCCTTCTCGTGGGTGTTGTGCTGTCGAGGCGTGTTCATAATCCTTGAGATGCGTTCCTCGAGATTGTGGTGTCTCTTGTCATTTTGCGATCAATTTCAATTGTTGTGAGTCTTTCCTTGGTGAACGGCCTGATGCATGACTCGCTCCCTGTAGTCGTGTGCTCAGCTGCTGCGTGCCTTGATACGACCCTGCTTGTAGTGTGTTCCGTGGTTCTGTGTGCTGTACGGAGCTGGAATCCTTCAGGTGTTGTTGTCGTTGGCTGTTGTTTTTGGAAGTGCTGTTGTCGTATGATTCTGCGTTTATGTGCTGGACCATTGTCTCGTTAGTAGCTTGCTGTGCTCCTTTTCCTGGTGGAGTAGCTTGCGATTCGATCAGATGCGATATCTGAGTAAAGACTGACTTGATGCTGTGTGTGGTCCAATGTTGCTGTTTTGTTGTTGTTCCTCCGTGTAATCGTCATTGGCATCCTGTGTGCCTGGTGTTCCCTGTCTCCTTTGGCACTGGAGACAATGATGTCGTCAGGCTGTCAGCTGAGGGGATAATGTTTTCTTGTGTAAGCTGATGTTGGTTGTGCCTGTCACTTCTGTTGATTCGTTTTTCAGTGTTGTTCACTCTGGTAGTTGTGTCTCTTGCCTTGCGAGACGTAAGCGATGTTGTCTTGTTTCAGAGGTGTCGGACTCGTGTTCACTTGTGATCGTGCTCATTCCTGAGCGTGTATCCGTGACAACAACCTGACGTTGTTACTCTGAACTCTATTTCTCATGTTTTGTGTCTGTAATTGTCAGGTTGTTCTTCCCTGCTTTACCCTTGTTGGTCCTTAAATTTTGAGAATGAAATTTCTTAAAGGAGGGGAGGACTGTAACACCCCAGTTTGTGTTCACTAGATTCAAAAAAATGTGTAAACAAGATATTCAGTTAATTGACTGATCAAGAAATACAAAAAATATGAAGATTAAGACAAGGGTGACAAATGTATAGACAATGGAGTATAGGTGTGGCAAATAGGTGGTTAAGGGTGACACTTGTATGAAATTTGGTGACAGGTAGGTCTTTATGAGTGACAAATAGGTAGATAAGTGTGACAAATAAATAGGTTGATAAGCGAGGCAAATAGCTATGTAAGGGAGATAAGGAGCCCCCCTACCTTTAACTTGTCATCCTGAAGTGGAGCCCTTAGAAACCCTAGGTTCCTCAGACGTTTCTTCTTCAGCCGTAGGAACTGTAGCTTCTTGAGATGCAGGTGGGACATCTAGTTTACGGCAAATGAAGCATTGCACTGGTGTCTCCTTCGTCTCCATGGCTGTTAGTGATGAAAGAGTAATGACAACTGAGGATGACCCCGCAGTAAATGATGAATAGCTCACAAATTGCTTGTAGGGGAGACAAATAGCACCGCGAGGAAGAGGAGACGCTGAACCGCCTTTTGGTAGGTTTGTTAAGAGCCAAGACATGGCGGGAGAGGTAAATAAGGAATTGAAGATTCTTAATTTCGAGGTCCAGTTCAGCGTCATCATTTTTGTTGATGTGGACTGCGACGTTGCATCAGCGACAATACATGAACACACCTCCGTGTGGCTGATGTGTCCCGTTTTCCACGTGGACCAATTGGAGCTCAAGGGTGACAAATGTATCTACACAGGTGACAAATGGGTAAACAAGGGTAAAAAAGTCCCTACTAACAGTGACAAATAGGGCTCAATAGAGACAAGGTCGACGCGTGGCTTTCAAGGCAGTGTGAGATTAAGCGCGATAGCTTCTAGACTTTAGTGGTGATAATTAGGTGAGTATAGGTGACAAATACTCAACTGGAGTAACAAATAACTTCACATTGGTAACAAATGAGAAGGAAGGTGAAGGTAAAGAAGAACAGAAGAAAGAGGAACTGGAGGAGAGAGAGACGTGCTCACTAGAAGACAAAGGACTTGCACTTCCTCACCAGAAGACAAATGTGAACAGTGATCCCAAGGCCTCTAAACCAATCTGAAGAACAAGCGAGGGCTGACCACAGTTGTCAAGAGATACCTGTCATCTAGTGGGATGGGAGGCAGATCCTCCCTCAGCAAATGGCCCTCCTCCGCCTTCCTGATCGTGGAGGCCTTCTGCCGATATAGGTGGCTGTGCTCAAACCACCACCTGGCGTAATGGACGTCGAATCGTCCCCCACGCCCCTATCTAAGTCATGGGAACTGCTCTGGCTCCAGGCGGTAGTAGAAGTCCCACCATGTGGCCGCCAACAGATGGGTGTCTTTCCCCCTATACTGCTGCCCTGTCAACAGGTACTCCCTATTCGGTGGGATCCCCTGATCGTACCCAAAGTTCCTCGCGAACCGATAAGGATAGTATGGCTCCAAGGAACTCGTTGCTGACCGGTGCAATGGCAACACCGTCGACCGGGTGCTCATCACCCACTCTGTCCACGGTCTGACCTCCGGCTCCCTCTAGCTAGCATGGGCCCTGGTCGTCCCTCCATCTATCGCACCCAAAAAAAGACCGCAGTCTCTCGCGACACTATCAAACGGTAACCCCTCTTCGCCCCGAGTGGGTAGGTAGCAAAGGGCTCTCCTAGCCCCCTCCAACTGTGCCTCCGTGTCTCCGTCCGGCTACCCAGTGAAGCTGAATAGAAGCGGTGCCATCGGATTCGCCATAGTCCCTCGTGCCACTAACCCAGGAAATAACAACCTGACCCACACACTGAGATAGTGGGTCGGCAGAAGCATACTCCTCTCTCTCGGTGCCGGGTGCGCCGCCAGGACTCCCAGTCCCTGATAGATGTTGGCCAACGCCGCACGAGCTAAGGCCAACTGGCGTCCCTCTACCAAAAAGTAAGCTGGCCACAGTAACTCAGCTCTCAGTAGCCCATCCTCTCCATGTGGAACCATAAAAATCGCTAGCCAATACACCAGGTACGCCGCAAGGTGTGTCACGTCTGGCAGACCATGGGGATTCCACCCCTCCCATGGTGCATACACATATCTAGAGTACGTCTGGAAGTGTAGCTCCACCTCGGTGTACTCCTCCTACGGAGTTTGATCCCTGGCAGACTCCTGGTAGAAACAGAAGGGCCCATTGTAGAAGTGGCGGACCCATACATTCAGTGGCACTCGGGGAGTCTGTGCAGCTCTCTCTCTCCCCGCCAGGGCTAAATCCCTCCAGGTCTTCATGAGGAGGGGGGATCGCGGGGAGGGGAAACAAACTATCGACCGTACGCCGAGCTCGGGCATCCGATCGAGGTGCAGCCAGCTCCTGGACGATGATCGAGGGACGCCAAAGGATTCCTGAAGGTCTGGCGCCGAGCTGCTGTCGTTGGATGGAGACGGCGGCCGCAGCTATGGGCCTGTTTAGTTCTGCCGTGCAAGACTGGTTGGCGCAGTCGTGGTGCCTCGGTCGGTACGGGCGCTATGGAACTCCAAACACGACGGGACCAAGTCATGGACGTTGCCGACAGGGAGATCTACGAACCCTCAGAAGACGGCGGCCATCTGATCACCTGGCTGGATGTGGTCGCAGGAATGGCCGGCGTTAGGTTTCTGGGCATATAGCAAGATAGGACACCGATGGTCATGGTGAAACTTCTAGTGCCGATGTCGGATCGAGATGAAACCACTTGCGTTGGTTTCGTATCGTCGTAAGCCACAACCTTTCTGAAGACAGCATGACCTGAAATAGATAGGAGGAGGGGGTGTCAGGGCTGACTTTACAGCAGCTTGTCCTGGGCGAATAGAGGACTCCAGGTCTGGCGCGACTGAGGGAGAATGGACGCTCTGGACGGAGACGTTGTCGAAAGCAGGCGGGACCACCTCTGGTGCGTCGGCGCTTCGGAGAGGAAGAACTCTCATGAAGAGATCTCTGACTGATGTGTGCAGGGGTGGGCGGTGGAGCTGCTACCAGAAGGTGCTCAGGATCTAACCCGAGTTTGGCGTAGTTGCACGAGAATGGGCGGCGCGAACGGTGCCGAGGTCGGATCGTCGCAGGATCACTTCTGAAACGAATCTGACTCGACGATGTACGACTCCACAGAAGAAATCTTTGGCTGGTTTTCATCGTGGATGCCGAGGTAATCTCTGCAAGCTCGACCTCTAATACAGGCTGGTTGCAGAGGGCAGCAGCGTGGTATTCTCGGTCCACGGGAGGTTGTAGCGGCGACGGGCGACTCCGGGAATGCCGAGGAAGCACGGAGCAGGGGAGGGCGAACCTGGGTTGTAGAGGGAGAGAGGGCTGGGGCGTGAGATGCTGGTGGCTAGGGTTAGGGTTGATGGGGGGCGCGCTAGTTTGAGGAGGAAGGAGATGGGAGGGGTGGCCTAAGTGGAGGAAGGAAGTGTGGAAAATAACATAGCCAAAACCCGAAAGTGTAAAAAGAGCAAGTGAAGCTGAGAAAAAGAAGAGAGTTTAGAAAGAGAAGAAGAAGAAGAAGAGACAGATAGTGAGATCAAGAGAAGATTGAAGAGATCTGAAGATCTGTTTCCACTGTGACCTTTGGATCAGATTCAAGTCACATTGCTCCCGCGTGAGCATTTTGATTTGCCTTTATTGTCAGCTTTCCGATGCTAAACTTTTTGGTTTTCCTGCTTACATTTTTCATACTTATTCTAAGCTGTGTATCAACAGAGGCTAAGCTGTAAGGCCCAGCAGATCAAGCTGTTAGGCAGTGGAGGCTAAGTTGTAAGGTCTAGTGGATCAAGCTATTAGGCAGCGGTGGTGAAGATGTATTGCCCAGCGGTCAAGCTGTTAGTCAGTGGTTAAGTAAGCTGTGAAGCTCAGCTGTTGTTGGCAAGCTATGAGGCCCAACTGTTCAAGCTGTTTGGCAGCAGAATCCACACTCTGGTTAGAGTGTGGGGTGGATGTAAGTCCTGAGGACTGAACCACCTAAAAAGATCTTGTGGACTATGGTTTGATCTCCAACATGTCAACCGTTAGATGTACGCTAGGCGCGTTCCTATCTATAGTTCTGACTGAATGGATTTAGTATGCACGCATGCCTGATTTGGTTCTGTCATCTGTATGGACTTGCTTAAGAGTTTGTAGTTTTGCAGTTCATCTGTTAGATAAAGTGCATCATTGGTTTTCATATTCTGCAGAGCTTAATTGCTTTTAACTCTGATAGATCTGAAGCACAGTGTCAATTGGGCTTTAAGTTTTTAAACTGATCAAATTTTTAGAAGGGGATTCATTCACCCCCCTCTGAATCGAAGTTGCACCATCTTATTCACCCTAACAATTGGTATCAGAGAGGGTCACTGATTCATCAGATCCAACGATCTGCAGTGGATCCTGGCATTTTCGGTGCATTAGTTAGTTTTTGTTGAGTGTCTATTATCTCGTTTATCTGCTATGGATTCAACAACTGGTCCTCCAACGTTTGATAGGATTGGTTTCTCTAATTGGCTTAGGAAGTTTAGACAATATGTGAATTCTGTGGATTCTAATCTTTTGGTCTTAATTGAGCATGGTCCATATGGTGTGAGACCGTCCGGCGTGAGGCCGAGCTGCGCGAGGTAGCAACATTATCCAGTCCCGTTCGTGTCCCGGAGCTGCCGTCGATCCGTCTCCCGACGTTGTCCGCGTCATTTAGGCTGGTTACTGTAGGACCTCCCACTGTGACGACTCGAGTTCGGGCCAGGAGGAAAATCAACTAGAGGGTCTGACGTACCGTAGTCAGTCAGTGTGTGCATACGTGGTCAAAAACTTCAGACGTATGTTGATGAGCACAACCTCGACTAGACCGTTGTCCTTGTGTTACTTGTACGATGTCTTAGTTTTCACCTGGAGCTAGTACGGAGACACCCGAGGTGCAGACTAAGTCATCAGTGGACGCATCCGACCTTACTTCTAATGGGTAGGTTCTCCCGTCACATGACACGTGACTCTCGTGACTTGAGGTTTAGTTTCTAGTCAATGAGACGTGGTTCTTCAGGTGGTTTCTGTATATGTTTCTTGATGTAGAGGTCTCGGGTTCCCAGTAGGGTTACCAAGGTTTCACTCGTAGATAGTGCAAGGTTCACGACAGTGAGGTCATGACTCTATCCTTGGATCGTGTTGTCTTGGGTTGGGCCTCTGTCTATAAGGACGGGCCTTCACGACAGAGATGTCATGAATTTCCCTTCTTGGTTGTGTGGCAAGGGTTTCCTGTTGGTTTGGCGGACCCCGATTGTAAGATCGAGGTTTGCTTTTCATTGTCGTTAGGAGTAGCTTAGAGAGTCGTGGTTCTATCGGCTACCGTTGTTACCATTCTTACTACGGTTGTTACTCATGATCCCATACCAGCTGGGCGCAGAGCCGCTCACAATACGATCCAGAAAGCACAACTTATCATAATCTTCGACAACGAACTGAGTACCCAAAGGCATCAAGAAAAGCCCAGAAGAAGGAGACCCTGTCTTATATTGCCCAAATAACTCCCACATAGCTGGAATCACTGTACAAGACCTGCAATAATCATATTCATCTATCTTGAAAAGGCCCAATTGAGCGGCGCCGGGAAGCCGAACATGTGAAGAATATCCCAATGGGAAGCTGGGATGGGAATATGTCACGCCCCGTACTCTATACCGTCGAGGTATTGTCCGCTTTGGCCTACCGGCCTCACGGTTTTATCCCTTTCTGCATGGGCTCCTCCCGTAGCTTCCCACGACTCAAAGTCGGGGAAGTCCTCCATGTTAAGAGGGGGTTCGCTCATCAGGCGCATAAGCTTCTCCATGTCAATCTCCCCTCCGGCTCCCTCCTCATGTGGAGAGTCCACCTCCCGAGGGGGCGAGAAAGTCGCCTCCACACCAGCCACCAGTGGAGCTGCAAAATACAAACAAATCCAACAAAATAGAATTAGCCAACCATCCTGGCTAAGCCAAACAAGGACAAAGGGGTCAGAGTGACACTTACTCAAGGCTGTCTCTGCCTCAACTTGCTCCCCGGTCTCGGGTCCCTCAGACGACCCACCAGCCTCAGCCGCTGTAGCCTCTACACGAGGGCATTTCCCCCTAGGCTGCAAGCTTCCATCCTCACCCCCTGAGGATGCTTCCGTGGAGGGCTGATCCCCCTATGCCGCGGAACCTGTCCACAAATATAGCATTATATAATGCCCCGGTTGCACACCCAAAAAATAACAAAGTAAAGATGGGAAGTGCTAAAAGAAAGAGCCTTACCTGGAGCCCCGAAGGGGGTCAACGGCAAGGGCACCAGCTACTCCGATTTCAACGCCAACACCCGGGCCGCCATCACGACGCCCTCCCGAATATCCCATAGAGTGTGTGCACACTCAACCTGAGACATGAACTCCATAGGTCCAGTTGACCCAATCACATGAGTGATGTGCCGTCTCCAGTCATCGACCATTATATCGGTAAATCTCTCATGCAGGAGCTCCCGGTCCAGCGACCCTCTGCTCCGGAGGCCACAATCGGCCAAGAACTGAGCCCACCAGGCCCTAGGTACCCTCGGTCGAGACACCTTCACTCCAGTCGCTGCCGCTAATGCCTGTCTCAGGAGCTTCAGTGCCCCTCCGTTGCTTCGACCCCCAGAAGATGAACCCCGGCCACTCCGGGGCCACTGCTCTACAACTCGCTCGATCTCTTGGTGGAGCCGAGCAACACGGGTCCTTAGGTACCCCTCATCTAGCGCAATAGGAGGCAGATGCTCCCTCAGCAAGCAACTCTCCTCTACCTTCTTGATCGCGGAGGCCTTCTGTCGGTAGAGGTGACTGTGCTTGAACCACCATCTGGCATAGTGCACATCAAATCACCCCCGACATCCCTGGGGTGGCCTGATCGTGGCCCAACTGGGGGCCGAGATGGCCGATTTGTACGCTCGGTTAGAGTCAGAGAGGGAATCTCTGGCCTGGGCCCACGGCGTGTCTGACCGAAAGATTGAGCGCTTGACTGTCGACCTTGAGGACCTCTGGCGGGAGGCGGCTTCGCTCAAGGCGCAAGTAGAGTCGAGCCGGAAAGAGGCTCGGGAGGCGACTGAGTAGTTGACTCACACCCTCTATATAGTGGGGCTGAAAGATAGGCTTCTGGACACAGAGCGCAAAGTTCAGGTCGAGCGTGACGAGCAATGGAAAGTCGAGCGTGAAGAGCTTGAGGGCTAGGTCCGAGTGGCTGAGCGGCAGCGGGCGGAGGCTGAAGTCGCGTGAGTCGAAGCCGAGTGGAGGCAGTTTGAGGTGGAATGGACCGCAGCTGAGCTCAAGGTGAAGGCAGAGCTGGCTAGGTCGGAAGTGCTCAAGCAATACAAATGCTCAGAGAGTTACCAGGCGGTGCCCCAGTAGGCTGCCTTTGCTTACTATGAGCTGGGTTATCATCGGGGCCTGTAGAAGGGTTTTTTCCAAGGCTACCATCGAGCGACCACTTTGGCCTATGAGTAGGCACACAGAGAGCTCGATTTTCTTTCTGGGCAATGCTATGACTTAGACAAAGATACCACTGATTCTTTCATTCAGTCACCGAGCGAAGGCGAAAGCGGGGGTGCCTTTGTTTCGTCAGAGCGATCACCAACTTTGGCGGTCTCAGGAGGGCACACGATCGAGACAGTTCCCACACCAGTGGGGTCAATGTCTGGACTAACTGTCACCGAGGGTGCGGGGGGTGAATCACTCGCTACTAAGGATCCTTCATCCGCTGAGCTTCGTAGTGGGCCTGAGGCCAGATGTACCTTTTTGCTTTTTTCTTTTCTTTTCTTTGGCATGACCATGTAAAACTTGCCTTGCGTCTACAAGTTTTAGTAATATTAAATGATGAATTAACTATTCTGATGGAGGCATCACCACCACCTCCCTCTGGCTAGGGTCGTCCACACACCCGAGATTGGATTGAGCTCGAGCTTCATGTCACATGGGTCCCTTTATCTATTTTGAGTATTTTAGTTGAGTCATTTTGATGTATTTTCCCTTTTATTAGAGTCATGTCCATTAACCCCTTTCTAATTTATGAGAATTAACAATTTGTTATTTCTCACATGTACCTTATTATTCACATGGCTCATCGCGTAGATTGGGATGGTATGCAACAAACTATTGTCGGCCTCACCCAGGCACTACAAACTATGGGCCAAGCTGGCGCCAGGGCAAACAATGGGGACTTACATCGTAATTTTTGGAGTTTAAACCCTCCGCGATTCTATGGTTCTTCCAACCCGGATGAAGCCGAAAATTGGATTGATGAGATGAATCGTACATTTAATCTCATCCAATGCACTGACCAGGAGAAAGTGCGTCTAGCTACCTTTCAACTCAATAAAGATGCATGTACATGGTGGAAGTCGGTTCCAGCACCTCCGGCTGATGCACCTCACACCTGGGAAGGATTTCTCACATTATTCCGTGCAAAGTATTTTTCTGAGCAGTTAAAGAAAGAAAAGCTATGGAGTTCACCTCTCTTCGTCAGGGAATGATGTCAGTTGCCGAATACGAACTTCAATTTTCTAGGCTAGCGCCATATGCAACCCATTTGGTCAGCACTGATTTGTTAAAAGCCAATCGATTCATGGACGGGTTAAGGCCCGATTTTATTCAATAACTCGGGACCCAGAATATCCGTACTTACATGGAGATGGTCCAGCGGACGTATCTATGTGAATGGGCCTTAGAGAAGGTCGAGAAATTGAAGGGCAAGAGTGAAGAATCTAGCCGATGGTCTGATCGGTGAAATAAGAAAGAAAAATTCAGCATCACGGAACCATACAAAAGCCATGATAGTAAGAAAAGGTCCAGGAGTGAGAATGGTGGTAATTCCCAGAAGAATATGAAAGTCAAGAGGAAAAGCAAGTCATGGCGGCTTGCACTTTCTGTGAAAAGTTTGGCCACTCGGCTGAGGAATGCTGGAAGCACCTCGATGCTTGTCTACGTTGCGGCAGCAGGGAGCATCGCATGTCAGATTGCCCCCTTATGAAGGATCAATCGTCCGGTGGTGGACGCAAGAGGCAGGCTCGCCTTAATGTTGTTCTAGAAGATGACGAAGCACCTAGGGACGGTGGACTTATGGAAGGTACTATTCAAATTTATTCCCATCTTGCATTCGTGCTATTTGATACTGGTGCTTCTCATTCTTTTATATCCTTCTTATCTGTTGTGCTTTGGCAATTTATCGTTGGGCCGTTAGAGTGAATTGGCGGATGAACATTAGTCCGCCACTTCCTTGCAGAGTCCTAATAGCGAACTTTTCACCCATTGGCCTTATCTTTTGTTGGATAACACACATTGGCAGTCCATAATTCGGCCATTAAATGCCTGTAGTGATTTATCGTAAGACTGTCAATTTAGACAGTGAGTTCTAGCAGAACTGCTCTTTCTCTGCTACGCCGTGGCCAGATTAAGAGTTTGATTCCGTGATTTCTCCCTCAAATCTGATCCTTAGAACCTTCTATTTGTTTCTATGGACTCTTCGGAGTATTATCCACGAGAGTTTGCTAAGTTTCATCCTATTTTATAGCTGGGCTCTCTCCTACTCATCCAGGGACTTAAGGGCCTATAAATAGAACCCTTAGCTTCATGGGTTAAGGGGGAGATTTCTGGAGTTCGCATCGAAGTGTTTCAACATCCTGGAGCTAGTACCTACCAAGGAGAAAGGCTTGCTACGTCCAAAAGCCTCCTAAGTCCAGCGAATATCAAGTTCCAAGGGTCTTAGTGTTAATTTCCTCTTGAGTCTTTTCCCCCTTCACAGCATCATAGCATCTTCCCCTCTTCCCTTTCTCACGTTCTCTCATCTTCTGCATCATTTTCAAACTCCCTCCCATCTTTTAAAAATGCCCCACAGGGGTTTAAAAAACCAACCCCCAGGTATTCACCCCTCCAATTGCATGTTTTTAAGTTTCTTTGCTTTATAGATACTACACTTGTCATTGGGCTAATCTAGGTCATTTTTCTGTGTCTCTACCCTCTTTTGCAGGTTTACAAAATTCCTAGCATGAGGCCCAAGTCTTCTGGCTGGTTGGAAGAAGTGGAGATCAAAGTCCCTAGCTTGCTGCTCTGCGTTCTGTGGCGGTTCATCATTGGAGTGTTTCTGTTCTCTGGCAGTTTGTCGTAAGACCGCTAGCTTCCTGTGGCGTGCTAATATTCGACCGTTTGTAAGCATAATTTTCTGATTCTCTCTCCCGTGGGCGGGTGCTTCATCCGGCTCTTTCCAAGATATTTTTCATAGCTTTGGCTAGTTTAATATTTTGGTGGCGATCACATCTTTCTGGTTTGGGTTATTGTCTTCTTCTATCCCTCATATCTCTTCTTTCTTTGCTTCACTTTGCTTGCTCCACACCTACGGTGCGTGTTTTAGTTTGTTCCTTTACTCCACGCTCCGGTGTGTGTTTTTCTTTCTCCTTTAGCTTATTTCATGAAGACAACATGCCCATGTGTGCTTATTTCATACTGATTGCTTGAGTTGGTGACTTGCTTGCCTATTGGTTGAGTTAATCATCTATGTTATACTGCTTGCACCTCATCATATTCATTAGAAAAGGAACCAATTAAAATCAACAACGGTGCCATCGAAGTCAAAGCTCAAGTGGATCTCCATCCACACCTGCAGCAGGTAAAGGCTCCCCATGGTGCTTCTACCTAAGCTCATATGAGTAAGCCCGCAATACAAATGAGCAAGCACCACCTGGGAGAGGGAGTGCCCGATCCCCAAGAGAGTAAGAGGTCCCTTATACTCTTGCCTCAACACGTCTCTAGTCGTGGGAAAAAGTAACACCCCGCCTAGACATAGTGTCAATCCTTGCATCAGTCAGTCTGCATTAATCGACCTATTCTTTATCTGGACCAGTATCCATCTGGCTAGGCCATCGACTAGTACTCCTCGCTGGTCTATCATCCGCTGAACCTCTCCCTTATCACGTACTATCTCGACCAGGACTTCCTCCCATGGAGGAAGGTCGATCAGGTCACCAGTGTCTAGGTCACCCCATAGGAAGAAGAAGTCAACTTCTTCCACCAACACCGAGGCCTCGAACTCGAGGAACACGAAAGTATGGGTCTTTGGATGCCATAGCTCGAGCAACGTGCCTAGGGCCTCCCAGTTCCATCTCATGCTGGTAAAACGCTTAGCCATGACAACTAGGCACGTCAGATGCCACTTATGCATATACCCTCATGGCGGGCGTGATCGCTGCCAATAAATCATGAAGCCACCCATAGAAGTGGGCATGTCTTACCCCCGGGAAGGCTAGGACAGACTACACAACAAGAGAAGAGAAGAATGAATAATCAAAAGCCAGTCTTGAATATCTAAGATTGGTTTCTAACACATACAAACCATAAACCTCACCTGGCCAACCTTCATAAGCTCGCACAAGTGTCCCCTCATATTGGAGAGGACGTTCAGGTTGATGCTCCCAGAAGGATTTAAAGAAGAGGATGCCATCTCGGGAGTCTTTCTCGATTGGATCAGCTCCCTCCTGTGTAAACCTTAGCTTGGTAGCTAGGGATACCTTGTCTCGGGCCTTTATCGCAAAGAGTCCCACTTCTTCTGGACTCCCGTCACTTACAGGATAATAACAAATGGGCGACCAAGTCACTGGCTGCCCACCCCACTCCAGACGGCCACGAGTGTGGCCACTCAATCTTTGAAGAAGGTGTAGACATGCGAAAATTGACGCTAAACTGAGTACATCTCATTGTGGACGCACTTTTCATTGTTGAATTTTATTCTTCTTTGGTCATTTGGTTTGTTGAGTTTATTGAGATGAGTTTATTTGGTTTATTAGGTTTGTTAAGTGCGTGGGCATGCCAGTCACCGAAGTGACGATTTATTCAGGCTCCGAGGAACCCATGGTGCTCGATCTGACTTCGTCAGGTGATTGTGTGTTTCAGGTCGGGACCGAATCCCGCCGTGCCATAAAGGTCACGACGTCATTTACTTCCCCCATACGGGAGAACACCCTTGATTAATTGTCGAAATTAGGGGCCCTGCGATCGAAAGAATTAATACTAATTACATGAGTGAGGGGCAGGAGTAAATCACACAAGATCCAGCATCGGGATACGAGCCATCGGCTATATCGATCGCTCGTGGACCATTTTATGTTTGGACAGAAGTCCTTGACGAAAATGTGGTGAAAACTGAGGTAAATCCATTCAAATATCTGCCGAGAATACGGCAATCTCAATGATAGGTCGGGAAGGATCCGACCTGAGAATCGGGTCCGATCTAGTCAGAATGTTGGCCCGAGACAGGGTTGGGTCATAGCCATACTGAGATGATTCTCGAGACTTGAGCCTAGCCTGCAACGGCAACATCATTGTTGTTCCTTCGGCACCGAGCCACGGAGAGAGACAGGGCTACAGTGTAGAATTTTTATTATCATGATTAGCAGAGCCCTCGGTTATATTCCTTTGTTGCCCATTTCCCCTCTTCTTTTTTTTTATGCATTGAGGGTGATTTCACAATTTTTTTATCTGCATGAGTTTCCCCCCTTTTTTATTCAATCCTCCCCCGGGGGGTTTAGGCATGTTTGACTGGGGGTTTTGACCGAGTTTGACTGAGGATTGACTGTGGGTTTGACTAGGAATTTGATTGGGGGTTCAGGCTACCAAAAGATCGGAATGCCCTTGTTATAAAAAGAGATTTTCTTCCGGGGGCTCCACCCTGGAAACCCCCGCAAGGGTCGCTACCCCCTTGACCCCCATGTCCTGACCGCTCAGGTCGATCCGCGAGACCTGACCACGCAGGTTGATCCGTGTGCGAGGGCACCTGATGGTGGTGCAGGCCGCGATGGATTACTGGGAGTCCCGAGTTGGGATCCGACTTGCTGTAGAGTGGCTGGAGCATACGTGCCCACCCTGTACTCGGGGAAATTCCCGACACGCACCTATGGGGGCGTATAAGGGTGCTGTGAGCTCCTGAAGCTTGTGGTCGGCCTAGATGGGTCTTCCTTTGACTTCAAAGGGTTGGAGGGAGGCAACTCAGGGGTAGACCCCGGCCTCATTGCTGGGTGCCACATGACGTGACTTGTAGTCAGGGCGCCCCTGGGTCGGCCCGGGTAGCTGTGTTGAACGCTGGTAAACTCACAAGCTGAGTGATCGGGAGTAGGCCCAATCGATTGTTGATGTCGCCATGGGTCACGGCTAGCTAGATAGAACCATTGGTTGGGCCCGGTGACTGGTGTAGCATCTTGTGCTCGGGGGAGATCCCTAGTTGTTATGTCGTGCTACCTGGCCTGACGACACATCTCGATTTCTGAGCCCGGGTAGACTGGTAGTGCACCTTTGGCATTGTGCCACTTTGCTCTATTTAGGGAGTATTTTCCTATGCTTAATTCTCAATTAATTTAGAGAGAATAAGCGGATGCCAACAGCTATGTATCAGTGGCAAGGAAGCATTCCTTGGAAGCAAGTTGTAAGGCTCAACAGAGCAAGCTGTGCGGCTTAGCGGTCTGGGATCATTTCTCTGAAGCTGTAGATCAACGGTTGTAGGGATTATATCCCCGAAGCTGTGGATCAGTGTACGCAAGCTATGTGGCAGCAGTAAGCCTTACTCAATTGAGTAAGGGGTGGACCTAGATCTCTGGATAGAGATCAAACCACCTAAAAATTCTCTTCTCTCGTGTGATTGATTTGTGCTCTAGTGTGTCTGGTCGGTTTGAAGAAACCGACCCCCGTTCGGAGACGTGGACGAGCGGGGAAGTGTGGGTTCCCCGCACACTGCGTTGGTGAAGCTTCTCCCTGTTTAATAATTTACATGCACTACACCTCTCGCAGGAGGGTTGGACAAGGGGTGGAGAATTTGTGGATTACATCAAAACTATCTCCACACAGGGAGGGGCGCTAAGCCGGCCAGGCGGGGTGGGGAGATTAGCCAAAACTAGTGCCACTTGGGCGCTTCTCCGGGTCTATCCTGGTCTAGAATGATAGGACAGGGAGTCACTGTAGACGCCACTATGCACTCCTCTGAACTTGGAAGTCACCGAAACTAGTGCCGGAACGTCTCTGTAGGGGCCAGGCACGCTTGTGAATTTTTGTGGGTGGACTCGACGTCGTCACTGGCCGGGGCAGATTCTGGATCTGAACCTTAGTGCTCTAGCTCAAACTGGACCCAGGATATTGCAGCAAATGGACGAAGTTGCCATCGACGCTCCTGAAGTCCAAACATGATGGGACCAAGATGAGTACGACCGTGGTTGAGTCCTCTTCCAGCAGCAACCAGGAAGAACACCAGGCAAGGTTGGGGCAGAGAGAGGGAGCTCGTTGAGTGAAGGGATATCAGGTCAGGTTCTGAGAGGCCTGTTCTACGCACCTGGGGGAAGAAAATCGGAACGGGAGGCTCCGGACTCCGAACGAGGTTCCACCTGCTGCGTTGCTTTGAGGACTGGTGATACCTCGACCCAGTCAAGCGGCGCACCCAGGAGAGTAAGGATGAAGTCGTGGAGGCTTCTGTATTGTAGCTCTATCTTCCAGTTAGGGCAACTGTGCGCAGTCAGGGAAGAACGGGCCCTTCGGACAGCAGGGATGTCGGATGCCAGAGGGACCACCACGAATACGCAGCTGCCTTGACGAGCTTTCCGATGATGTATGGTATGCCTTCAGATGATGCCGACTAACTCTGAGACAGGATCTGCAACTTGGGCCTCTGCTGCTGCCTGCGAGCTGAGCTATGCAGGGTGGTGTTGGTGGAGGAGGGGTGGCAAGGAGCGGAGGTACAGCAAAGGGGAATGACGGGCTACTGGCTATGGATTGGAGGGGATGTTGGGGGGTGATGGGGGCAGTAGAGGGAGTGAGTTCAGGTTGAGCGCATAATAAATTTGTCACTTCGGTGACTGGCACGCCTAATAAACCAAATGATAAAATAAACCCATCCAACAGTAGTCGGTTCTCCTGTCCCTCGAGGCGCTCCAGCTCAGTCGATACAGAGGCTACCTCGGCTTCGGCATTGGCCAACTCCTCAGTTTCCATGGCCCTGGTCGCCTCAGCTTCGGCAAGATCGGACTTGGCCTTAGTGAGCCAGCCCTTCAGCTTCTCTATCCTGCTCTCCAAGGCATGGATGCTACCACAGCACTCGTCGAGGGCTCTCTGGTGTTGCTCTTGGTTCCCCTTCCACATCTCCAGGGCCCGCAGATATTCATCCCTCTGGGCATTAATGGATACAACTTCACTGAGGGCCTACGTAACAATAGGAGGACCCGTCGTGACCATTCCTCCAATGGGCAACCCATCATCTGCAGGGCCCTGGTGACCTGCATGACCACGGTATGTACCCCCCGATACATGAGGGAAGGATCATCAAACATCATGGCCCGTAGTGTCTGCAGGGTCTGGCGGACTAGCAACTCTGAGGCAGCATGGCCTATTGAAGGTATGGCCGGTGGGTTGAATTCGACGGTGCTATCCATGGCTGCCCACAGTTCGGTGTCCACCACGACCGATGAAGACGGGAGAGCTAAAGCCAAGCTGTCGGGTCCTCCCACCGCAGAAGATAACTCTTGGCCCACCACTGCCAAGGGAGAAGGTGAGACCGCGGTAGGGTCACCCGACATCGCTATCATCAGGGGTTGCCCCACCTCCACCATCGGAGTAGGGTCGGGACCCATTGATACTTCCTGTACCCCCGAAATCGGGGCTACGGCCTTGGCCGAAGAGCATATGGCCGCCGAGACTGGGTCAGGCATCCCGGAAGATAAATCTGTCTCCCTCTCTACCTCCTCAGTAGGGCCTGGATCCACCGTCGCTTCGCAGCTTGGCAGGGTGAGGGTCTTACTCTCGGTTTGAGGGGGAGCGTCGAGTGAAGGTGGATCGGATATCACCACCGAGGGACCTACGCCCCTTTCTGCTTGTGTTTCTGATGTGAAACAACCTAGGGACCGACCAAATGACCCTCGGACCTAGCAAGCAAGTAACTCATGGACCGATAGCTTCACTCGAGCGGACTCCTCGGCGAGGCTTGTTGGCCCGTAGTTGTTGTAAGCCTGTCCCGAAGAGGCGCGTCCATCTGAATCAGCATCGATTGACTGTTGAGCTGTGACAGCTGGGGACTGACATTGGCTGACCGTTGGAGGTGCGTTGACCAAAAGTCGTTGTGTCGGCTGACTGCTGAAGTATCATTGAAGATGCATCGACTAACCGCTGAGGTATGTCTTCGAATGTTGAAGCTAGATAATCGCTGACTTGTGATAGCCAGAGTTGATGTAGACCAGCCCTGGGGGTGTGTTGGTCTGGGTTGATGTCGGCCATGCATGGGCTGAGGCAGATACCATCCAGCACAGACTTGAGCGCAGCACTACCCTCGGAGTTTCTCGGCCCTTGGGATGAAGTGGCCGAATGGCCTTCACCTTAGTGTAGCATTGCTAGATGCATGCATTTGGTCTCCCTCGAGACGCTTGGATGGCTGAGCTTGCGTCTTTATGGGAGGAGTTCGCCCACCTTCACGCTATTCAGGAGTGGAGGCGGAGGACTCAGCTGATGATTCAGCAGGAGGAGGAGCAACTTTGCAGACTTCGGGCGGCCCAAGCTGGGGTGGGCGCCCTGGTCGAGGCCGCTTACAAGCGCGAGCAGGTGGCCTCCCGCAGAGCAGAGGAACTTTTGCAAGGGGTCCGGGAGACCGAGGAAGAGCGCAGTCTTGCGCGTGCCGATGTAGATTCTCTGTCACAGGCTTGAGGGGCTCCAGGAGCTTTTGCGAGAGGTCCGAGAGACAGAGGAGCACAGTCTTGCACATGCCGATGTAGACTCTTCGTCGTAGGCTTGAGGGGCTCCAGGAAGAAGCTCTTCAAAGTGAGACTCGCCTTGCCGAGCTGAGGAGGAGCGAGTCTGGTGCTTGATAAGCCTTTGGTACATTCTTGTACACATGGCTTTTATACTTTGCCCATTCTTGTTTTGGTTCTCCCGAGGGCTTGTCTCAGGCTCCTGTCTTCGATGACATCGATGAATGAAGGATAGAGCTCAACATCTTTTGTTTCTATCCTCTTGCATGTATACTTTTTTTCTTTTTTTTGATCACTTTACCAGCCCTACCGCCCATTTGGGTTTTCGCCAGGACTGGCCCCCTTTAGCTTTTTCCAGTGTGCCCTTGCGGGTTTTCTAAAAAGAATTTTACGAAATAAATTATATGTAAAATAAGAGAAAAATGTAAGGATCTCACCCATGAAATTTCATAGACTAATTGCATCAATTTTTAAAGATAAAAATCTTTAAAGTTACATATATAATCTTAACCCAGGAATACTGCGCCCCATGGCAGGGCGCTATTCAATAAGAGGCGACCTCTATACAGGCACCTTTTCCACTGGTTTAGGATGCGCCCGTGCATGCAGGCGCGACTTAAGAACACACGACCCTCTCTTGGGCACCAACTGCCGATCGTACGCCTAGCTCCGACGTCTAGTCAAGGTGCTGCCAATGCCTGGACGAAGCTTGGGGAATGCCAAGGGATGCCTGCAAGTCCGATGTCGAGCCGATGTCGCTGGAAGGTGGAGGAGGTCGCAGCCGATGGCCTGCACAGTTCTGCCTCGCACGACTGGATGGCGCGGTCATGGTGCGTCGATAGGTACGCTCGCTGTAGAACTCCAAAAGTGACGGAACCAACTTGTGGGCATATCAGACAGGGAGTATTACCAACCCTCAAAAGCTGGCAGCCATCAGATCAGCTCGCCGGTCGTGGTCGCCCAGACGGTCAGCGTCAGGTTCCTGGGTGAATAGCAGGACAGGTTGATGATGGTCGTGGTGGAACTTCCGGTGCCGAAGTCATAATGGAACGAAACCACCTGGGTTGGTTTCATGTCGTCGAGGGGCACAACTTTGGTGAAGATGCCTCGGGCCGAAAACCAGCAGAGGAAGGTGTTCCAAGGCTGACAAATCTGCTGCAGGTTCTGGGCAGAGTGGGTGGCACCAGTCAGGCGTGATTGCAGGAAAACGGTCGCCCCAGGCTGTGCTGATGTCGGAAATGGACGATACCACCTCTGACTTGTCAGCAACTCGACGAGGGAAAACTCTTATGAAGAGAGTTCAGGCTGATTCCTGCTGTAGGAGACGGTGTAGCCGCTACCAAATGGTACTCAGGATCAGGTGTGGATCTAGCGCAATTGGACAAAAATGGTTGACGCGATCGGTGCCGACGTCAAAATGGGGTGGGACCACTTCTGGAGCGAAGCCGTCTCGCAGCAGCACGATGTCTCTGAGGAGCGCAGACACTGGTTCACATCACCTGGGGATGTGGCAGAGCATGCAATATGTCATGACAGATTTTATTGTGGCTTTACCTTGGACTTCTCAGGGCTTCGATGGTATCTGGCTGTTGGTTGATCACTTGACAAACACAACTAGATTATTGCCGATTAAGGTTGCCTGGAGTGTGCATAAATTGGCCGAGCTTTATATTGAAAAGATTGTGCCGTTACATGGAATTCCAGTTTCGCTTGTGTCAGATCGTGACCCACGTTTTACCTCTGGCTTCTGGCGCAGTTTTCAGAAAGTGTTGGGCACAGAGTTAGCTTTCAGTTTAGCATATCATCCGTAGTCTGATGGTTAGTCAGAGAGGACGATTCAGACTTTAGAAGATATGTTGAGATCATGTTGCCTTGAATGGCAGGGTTCATGGAGTCAGCATTTGCCAATTGTTGAATTTACTTATAATAACAGTTATCACTCCAGCATCGGTATGGCACCGTATGAAGCGTTGTATGGTCATCCTTGTCATACTCTCTTGAACTGTATTGAGGCCGGTGATAGATTGTTGACAGGCCCTGATATGGTTCAGCATTGTGCTGATGTGGTTCGTCTGATTCGACAGAAAATGTTGACAACTTAGAGTCGACAAAAGAGTTATGCAGATTAGCACAGGTGACCACTGCAGTTCGAGCCTAGAGATATGGTGTTTGTAAAAATATCTCCGATGAAAGGCGTTATGAGATTTGGGATGCGTGAAAAGCTGAGTCCACGTTATATTGGTTCGTTTCCTATTCTAGAATGTGTGGGCCAAGTGGCGTACCATCTTCAGTTGCAAGCGGCAATGCAAACTATCCATGATGTGTTCCACATGTCTCAGTTGAGGAAATATGTTTCTGATGCATCTCACATTCTTGATAGTTCAGTTTGGCCCGAAGTGACTACAGATTTATCTACTCCAGAGTACCCTGTTAGAATTGAAGATCATCGTGAGCAGCGATTGAGAAATAAGGTAATCCCTCTGGTCAAAGTTGTATGGCAGCATCACTCAGGGAATGAGGCAACTTGGGAGCGTGAGGATGAAATGCGTCAGCTGTTTCCTTTCTTATTCCAGTGACGTATAATTTCTTTCCATTCGCTCCTTTTCCTTCCTTTTAAATTTTGAGGATGAAATTTATATTAGGAGGGAGGGACTATAAGGCCCGTGGATCTTCTTCGAGCCGCAGTCCACCAAAGCATGATGTGCCTCGAGCCAATCCATGCCCAAGATAACATCAAAGTCCTGAAACAGTAACGCGTAGAGTCTGGCCGGCAAGTTCCACCCTTCCACCCACACTGGCACCTTCTCGAAGCAATACGGAACGTGCACGAAATCGCCAGTAAGTAACTCCACCGTCATGTCACAGGACACCTCGGTCACTGAATCCTCCATGCTCTGAGCAAAATCCTCTGAGATAAACGAATGAGAAGCACCTGAATCGAACAAAATACGAGCCGCGCAACCCAAAATCGAAAGAGTACCTTCCACCAACTGCGACGCCTCAACCTCTACTCTGGTCATGTGTGTCACTCTGCCTCGGGATCTCTGCCTCCCTACAGTAGCCGACCGAGACAACTGAGAAAACTGCTCCTGTCGTTGGTACTACGGTGGCTGTACTGGCACTTGCTGGGGCTGAAACGACTGCTGCTGCTGAAACCCGGATGGCTGACTCGGCCTCTGTGGACAGTCACGTGCCATGTGCCCCGGCTGGTCACACCTAAAGCAAACCACGGGCACTGGACACGGTCTGCCTGGATGAGAGCCACCGCACCTGGGACATCCGTCCCGAGCACCACTCACCGAACTCTGACGCTGCAAAGCCGCTGGCTGCTGAACACTGCCTACCGACTCCTGCTGCGGCTGCCCCTTGTGACCCCGACGCTTCCCGCCAAAGCCCGCATCCTTGAGTAGCTTCTTGAGCCTCGAGCTAAAGGACAACGACTCTGGCACGGGAGCCACAGACTACACTGCCACAGAACCACCTGCTGAGAGCTGGACAGTACTCTGCGGCTGAACCTCCATCGGTTGACCAAAACCTGCCCGAATTTGACCAGCATTGCCCTGCCCTCGAACCTTCTGCAGATCTCTCTCCAACGCTGATGCTGCCTTGCACGTCGCATCTAAAGTGGTCAAACCTGACGCAAGAAGATGATGCCTTAGCTCGACCCTCAAACCACTAACAAACTGGTCGGTCTTCACTTCCTCATCTGCCATGATGTGCGATGCATAACGACCCAATTCGACGAACCTGGCACGGTACTGCATCACTGACATGTCACCCTGGGTCAACTCCATGAACTCGCGCAGCCTCTGCGTTTACCCTTGTGAAATGTCTAGCATGGCCATTGTTATTTACGTTTTTGATGTAATTCATGTGTAAAACTAGGAAAGGACAGGTCTAAACAGATTGTTCCCTTGTTTTCCCATCGATTTGAATCGATTGGGAGGAGTATTGACCTAGAAATCTTAGGCCCAGAACCCTGAAGAGAACGCGGTACAAGGGAGCGCCGCATTCTCAGTAGGTCGCACTGTAGGTGTGCACCGCGTTCTGGTCAACGCGGCATATCGTGCCACCGCGATCTGAAACTTTATGGTTTTTCGGAGGCGGTAGATAACGCAGTAATGGGAACCACCGCGTTCATTATTAACGCGCTGTCGGCTTCCACCGCGTTCCTGAAGAACGCGCTTGCAGTGTCCGCTGTGTTATTGAGGAACACGCCCAATGCGTCCTGCGCGTTCTCAGCAGAACCAATTAAGCCCTTGATGTTAATTGGTCATGCATCTAGGTTAAGCTATTAATAGTTTTGCATTAATTGCTGCTTTGTATCACGTTTATATCATGTTTATTTCCTCATGTTGAGTGATTTTCCCTTTCTTTGTGACGGATCTACTAGTCATAGTCTGACGACCCTTCAAGTCGGCCCACAGTGGAGAGGTGGCGGGGTAGTCCCGGTGTACGATTTTTAGGCTAGTTCCCGTGGGGTCCCTTGCTTTACAGTAGTGTTCAAATGGGGGGAAAAACTAGCTAGAGGCCTGACTCAAGGCATTGAGCTTGTGTGTGCACACTTGGTCAGGGGCGTGGACTTGCGCAGATGAGCGTGGCCTTGACTAGTCCTTATCTTTGGTTACTATTACAGTGTCTCAGTTACCGTGTTTGACGCGAGTGGGAGACACCTGAGGCATAGTGTAAGTCGTCAGTGGACGCGTCTGGTCTTTCTTTTAGTGGTTGTTCCTTCTCTTGTCACTTAGTTCTGTGGTAAGTTAACTCTAATGGCGATTGTGCTTTATTAGCTATCTTTTAATTACTAGTCTTGTACAGCTTTCTTAAATTGTTGTTGAAATTGCATATTACCTATTTCTTTTGTACTTTTTGCTACGAGGTAGGGATCTACAGGACCCTACTAAGACAATGAAATGAGACTCACCTTTTATCTTTCAGGTGAGGCGTAGTAGACGTATGGTATGCCCATTGGTTTTCCCCTTCATGTAGAGGGATCGGTTATGGCATGGAGGAGA
This sequence comes from Amorphophallus titanum, assembly GCA_024336825.1. Lineage (NCBI taxonomy): Eukaryota > Viridiplantae > Streptophyta > Magnoliopsida > Alismatales > Araceae > Amorphophallus > Amorphophallus titanum. Next base: position 26,181,655 of record JANBPO010006859.1, read on the forward strand.
AAGCAGAAAGTCTTTCTCCGTGAAGATGACAGCGGCCATAAAAGCTTCATACATGGCAGCTTTTATTTCTATTGCGTGCACTTCATAGACTTTCGGCTCTTGAAGTATCTTGATAAGAGTTTCCCTCAAATCTTTACTCCAAACTATGGCTTCCCATATTGTGATGCTGGCGGGAAAATGCTTCATCTGGTGGAGGACCTTCCGGTCAGCTCGAGCTTGAGCATCCTCCAGTGACGACAGTATGTCGGGTTGGATCTACTGTGAGTTGTTGCGCCGCTCCTCGTCAGGGAGTTGCACTGTCTTGCCCTTATTGCTGGGATCAGGTGGACCGTGACCAGCTGCAGACTCTTGGAAGAGAGAAGCCAATGACGACTCTTCCAAAGACGGCTGAGGGGCTGGTCCATCCTTGCCGAATGGTCCTGCTTGTTCTGTAGGGCAGGCTGGAGCTGGTGCTGGGACTAGAATGCTAGCGACAGTCCCCTCGATGCCAACTAGGTCGATGATGGGTTGCCCCCGGATCTCCACTAGTGGGATCGGGGCAGGTTGTTCTCCTCGGAGGAGGATAACCTGTTCGGGATCAAAGGGAGAGGGGCGAAGAGACGACTCAGGGACTCTACCGTGACCTCTGCCACGTCCACGACCATGATCTCGGCCACGTCCAGTGTACTCTGGAGGAGGTTGCGGTCCGGATGGAGCCGTAGCCCTTTGTCTGGTTTTGGACGCTATCGGCTCGCCTCGTCGGGAGGCATTGATATTGTCTGGAGGTGGGATGGCCACCATGTTGCAGGTGCAGCCACGACGCATCTGTTCCAGCTATTCGACGGTGATCTCCTTATCCTTATAGAACAAGGTGAGCTCTTTCGGGACGCGGAGAGTTTCGCCTTCCTTGACCTTCTGGATCACTTCTTGGACCCAGTCCCGAAGGCGAGCTCGTTTCTGCATGTCTTCCCACGGGATGTAGCTATCGAGTGGGATAGGCCCGGTAGAACGAAGAGGAATATATTCCTCCAAGTTATCGATGAGCCGCTGTAACCTCTGGAGAGGCGTCAGCTCTGCTGGGGACTGCAAGGCAGCCGCTTGTTCGGCTTGCTTTCAAGAATCAACAAAAAATCCACAGTTTTAATGCATAACATAACGCACCAGATCTAGGGCATTATATGACTATAACGGATCTACCCTACACCGTTATGCTAACCGCCTTACTGGGTCAACGGTCAAATGACCAGTCAATGGTCAAATGACAGACCTGGAGGAGTCCGTCAAAGGGCACATAACGCTCCTCTTTAGGTGTGTTAAAGGATGATAACGCACCGGTCCTAGCGCGTTATGTCAATTGGGTTACGGGTTGGACGAGTTTGATACTGAACTCCCTCCCGGTCGACTGAAATCGACGGGGGACGCGTAGAAACAAACTAACCTGCCAAACCATGCATCTAAACATCCATTCTACAACTAAACATGCCATTAAAATCACAGTACGATGGCTATGGAAGTAATTTCATAATTTTAGGCTAAAATTATGCTAACATGGAACAATGCACAAAAAATGATGCAACTGGCGTTAGACCACGGCGCATGTGGTACCGGCGGGTTCCTAGCGAAGAAGAGAATCCATCCCCCTACCTCTGACACGACGAGGAAGCCGATCCAGTGCCGAACGGATGACGAGGGCCATGGTGACCTCCCGACTCCATGTGCCTCCACGCTCCGCAGATCGAGGGAAGAAGGACACCCACATGATCCTCGTGACACGACCTTCCCAACGGCGCCTCCCGCGCCTCGATCGGCGACCGTCTAGACCAAAACTGAGCGAGGAGAAGAAAAATCTCAAAATTAGGCCTAAAATTCTCAAAATAGGGTTTAGCACGTAAAATGGTGAAAACGTCCGCCATTGGTGATGCATGAGGCATCAAAATGTTCCTGGCGAGATGAGGAACCCATTTCCCTACCTCGATCACGAAGAAGCCTACTAAACGAAGCAGATCGGACGACAAGGCATCGCAGCTCCTCTCGGCCCGTCTCATCTCCACGCTCCCCGAACCGTGGAATAGAGGGTACCACCTTGACCTACGCATCGAGCCCGTTCCAACGGTGCCTCCCATGACCCGGTCTGACGTCGTTTCAACTGAAATCGAGCGAGATTGGGAGAGAAAGAGAGAGAGCGTTTGAGGGAGAGAGAGAGGAAGAGAGAGAGAGAGAAATCGAGAGTGAGGAGAGAGAAGGGAGGGCGTGGGTTTATTTCAATGTACCTCCACACACCGAGTAACCCGTCCAAGCCTTCCAGCCCGTGGGTGACGGGTCCAGATTCGAATGGTATCGGGTAATTCCTGGTATCCAAATCTTGGGTCGTTACAAATAGTATCAGAGCGTGGTTGTAGACGTACATGGGAATTTGAGATAATTGCAGTGTTTAGAGTCCATAATAAAGTTCAGTATAATCAGCAACTGGCATAGGGTTTTCTGTTTATTTATCGCGTTGTTTCTTGCATGAGAGCTAGAGTGCATGGTGTTGACGCTGTGAAGGCGAATTCAATTATTGTCAGAGTGCCAGCACGGGGCTGAAGAGTAAAATAGAGAGCTACCTTCCCCAGTGGTGGTGGCCTCGGTTGTGCTGAGTTGGGCAAAGACTTGCCGGTAGGTGCGAGTTTGTGATGCAGTGTCAGAGATATCAACGACGAGGTCAAGTGGCCGGCAGGGATTGTTAGTTGCAAGATGGCCGTGAACATGCTCCAACGGAGTTAGTGTTGTCTTGGCCACCCCAACTTGAGATTTAGCCAGCCCTTGAGGTGTGATGATCGTGTTTTGAGGTGGCAGAGCGAATGCCATGATCAAGAGAATGCTCGGATGAGTGGAGGATCTTCTTGGTGAGCTGTTATTGGTCGAGCCCGACTTTCTCGTCATGCTAGGTGATGTCGGAGATGACATGTCAGTCCCGATCATTTTTGGCAGATTCCGAGGTAGGAATGGGTAGAGATGTCCCAATGAGTTTTAAGTCCTGCGTGTCTACACATGAATGGGCCGTGTTAACTCTGAGTTTGGTTCGAGTTAGTAAGGCAGTGGCTTAGTTTTAGGCCCAAGTTGTGGAATTGGGGGCTTATGCACCACATTAGATGCGCCGAGCGAGGCGACAGATGAGATGTGAAGGCTTTGTGGCAGATTTGAGATCTGAGGATAAGCTTTGGTAGGTGTTGAAGACGAATTATCTCGCGCTGCTCCTGAGCTGAAGTTGACGACCACGAAAGCTAGAACTGCAAGAGGGGAAACGGATCAGGGGTGCCCAGGGGTGGTTTCCTGGGGAAAACCCTCCGATGCTTAAGTCAGATAATCTGGTAGAGCTCTGGTGCAATGGAGAAAGGTAGGAGGAGGTAAGGACGCGAGATCCCTCTCCACCAAGTGGTGAAGTGACTCTTGCTCAGGAATGGAATGGCTTAGTAGCGCTTCCCTTTTCGCAAGAGGGCTACCCTGGTTTATACAGCGACTCACGAAACGTAAGAGCCATGTGAGCTGAGGAGTTTCAGGGGGGGATTACGTCCTCTTCGTGGGCTCTTTATAACACAGGGACTCTTGATCTCCCTTATCCCTTTGATCTCCCTGCTCTTAAAGGGCACGTAACGGTCGCACAGATAAACTTTCATAAGTCGATCCGAGCATGGGGCACTAGCTCAAGGGGGCTCCCGAGCGATAGGTGCGAGACTCGGACGAGGTATATCAAATTCCCAAAGGGACCTTCCCGATGGATCTGACGCTCAGACTTCCGAACCCGAAGGCCGCCTAGGAAGCGCTTGATCCGAGTGGGTTATTGGGCTTAAAGCTAGTGGGCCCCGGGGGGCTGTCACTCCAAGGAGCTGGGCCTCATTCGGTCTGGTAGGACCTCGTTTGGCCGTTCTCTCTGGGCGGTGGAAATCCCCCTCTCCACTTGTCCCCCTCCTACTCCCGAGCCAAGGATTGGCTCGGTCGAGTAGCACTTTGGGGAAGACGTTGGTGGCTTGAGTTGATTGAGAATTTTCCTTGGCAGGGGCCACTTAATGCGACTGTCCTAGGGTTTCACCCATAATGATGATAATTCTTGCGAATTGATGTGTGGAGTCCCTCTTTGAAGACTGAACCGTCGCGTCGCTTCCCACTAGGGGTTTATAAGCATAGCGCGCGTTGGCGTTCCAAACTTCCATCACTTAGGGTTTTTCTCTCCATCATCTTTACACTTGTGGAAGGCTCATGCATCGCGAGGGCAATCCAGAAGAGTGAAGTGTTGCAGCGGCCTTTGCAGAGCTCGCAGAGGTTATGACGATGGCGATCCGCCAACTTCCACTTCCTCCTGAGTCATCCGACTCAATGCCTTCTTTTTCTTCCTATAGCTCTCCTAGTTACTCCATGGCAGATCAACATCCCGAGGCTGGGGGGCAGGAGGTTGACCGGGCCATGAGGGTCTGAGCCGATCAAGGCCGACGGGTCGAAGGGTGAGGCGACCCAATCCCAGCCAACCAAAATTGCGGAGGTGCATGGCAGGGCGGCCCGATCCGAGCCAGCCGGTGGAACCCCAGAGGTGGGGGTACTTTGGGAGGGTGCCCCAATCCCAACTATCCCAGAGAGGGGCGATCTCACGCTGTTCCTGAGCTGAGGTTGACGACCACGATTATGAGAACTGTAAGAAGGGAAACGGATCAGGGGTGCCCAGGGGTGGTTCCCTGGGGAAAATCTTCTGATGCTTAAGTCAACAAATTAGATAGAGCTCTGGTGCTATGAAGAGAGGCAGGAGGAGGTAGGGGCACGAGATCCCTCTCCACCAAGTGGTGAAGTGGCTCTTGCTCAAGATTAGAGTACCTTAGTAGCCCTTACCTCTTCATAGGAGGGCTTCCCAGGTTTATATAGTGACTCATCGGACGTAAGAGTCCTATGAGCCGAGGAGTTTCAGGGAGGGTTACCCCTTCTTCATGGGCTCTTTATAACACGAGGACTCTTAATCTCCCTTATCCCTTTATCTCCCTGCTCTTAAAGGGTACGTTCAGTCTGGTAGGACCTCATTTGGTTGCTCTCTCCGGGAGGTAGAATTCTCCCTCTCCACTTGTCCCCCTCTTACTCCCGAGCCAAGGATTGGCTCGATCGAGTAGCACTTAGTGGAAGACATTGGTGGCTTGAGTTGATTGGAAATTTTCTTTGACAGGGGCCACATAATGTAGCTGTCCTGGGGTTTCACCCGTAATGATGATAATTCTTACAAATTGATGTGTGGATCCCCTTTTTGAGGACTAGAGCATCGCTCCACTTCCCACTGGGGGTTTATAAGCATAGCGCGCATTGGCATTCCAAACTTCCATCACTTAGGGTTTTTCTCACCATCATCTTTACACTTGTGGGAGGCTCATGCACTGTGAGGGCAGTCCAGAAGGGCGAAGTGTTACAGCGGCCTTTGCAGACCTCGCAGAGGTTATGACGGCGATGATCTGCCAACTTCTGCTTCCTCTTGAGTCATCCGTGTTATGTCCCTGTGGTTTTGATAATGTTGAGTCCTGGAATGTGGTTATCAAGAGGGGAGGGGTGAATTGATGGCCAATTAAAAATCTGCTATTCAATTTTTAACACTTAAACTAAATAACCATGGTACCCCTTTTGTAAAACAACACGAGATGTGTTTTTCCAGAAAGCTGCTCGTGGTACAAAAAATGCATGGGGTATACGAGTGAAAACAACACGGGGTATGATACTGAAAAATTGCCCGGGGTTTCTCCTCGTTAGTGCAAGAACTGCACAAGGTACGGAAAATGTGCTCGAGGTGGACACGGAACAAGAATTCTGCTCGAGGTATGGAGAAACTACACGAAGTATGGTTTTGAAAAACATGCACGAAGTATGTCATTCAAAACATGCACGAGGTAAGAGAAACACGAAGAGAGCCTTTTCGAAAATGTGCTCGAGGTATGCTTTTGAAAAACTACACGAGTTACATTTTCAAAAAGTTGCTCGAGGTACATCTCCGAAAATGACACGAGGTACGTTTTTCAGAAACCTACTCGAGGTACATTTTTTAACAAGAGAAACTATACGAGGTTAGAGATGCACAAAGAGAGCCTTTTTCAAAAAAACATGTGCTCAAGGTATGTTTATGAAAATGACACGAGGTACATTTTTCAGAAATCTGCTCGAGGAATGAAAATGAAAACAACATGAGGTATGACAGTGAGAAAGCAACACGAAGTATGACCTCGTCAACAGGAGACTTGCACGAAATATAAGCACTGTTTATGCGCAAAGTATAAAGTGCTAAGTGCCAAAAACCTGCACGAAGTGTAAACACTGTTCATGCATTTGGTGAAAGCACTTCCAACTAAATGTGCACGAACAAAAGCTTGCACGAAGTATAGCACTAAAAATCAACAGTAAATAAGTGCACGAACTATGTAAGTGCTTGAACGATGCTTGAAGCATGAAATGCAAGTGTAGACTTGCTCGAATACACACTTATATGCATGAACTCAAAGTCTGAACTATTAAACCTTAACATGCATGAGCTGTGAAGTGTGCATGAGGTAATAAGTGTGGCTGACTGACATGACTGCATGAAATATAAACCACTTAGAGAAATGCACGGACTATGATATGCAGATGAGTTTTTCTACACGAGCTCAGTCTAATGCAAGTACTTCAATGCGCACGGACCATGCACCTATTTGCTATGCTTGGATGCATAAGATGCTTGAAGCCTGAGACACACACACATGCACGTACCAAGGATATAGCGAAGCCAACAGTGTCGTTCTATTCCCGTGATTTGTAGGCCAAGGCGAGGTCGAGTGGGGTCATTTTTATGCCGAAAAGGGAAAATCATGTCACGGGGTGAGTTCGCCCGATCCGCCGTTTCACGTCGCGATTCCGTGTTTCAAGGGTGTAGAAGCATGCTAGGGGGCTTAGGGGTTCTTTTCCCATCGTTTCCCCCTTCGTGAGGCTCGATTTGGGGCCGAAATGGGTGATTCCGACGAGGTTCATTGTTTTCGCGCCGGTGAGCCATGTGCAATCGAACCAGGGCCCGCACATCCCTTGTGCGGTCCTGTCCTGGCAGCCCATCGGCTCGGCATGCTGCGAGTCAGGCTCGGCGCACAGCGGGGTTGAGTGGTCTATCGTGGAACCGCATGTCCCTATGTGCGGCCCCAAGGTGACCGCCCATCTCTCAGGGTTTTGACCGTTATTTGTGACCGTTATGCAGTGTTTGGGGTGTGCGGCTAGGGTCTAGCCGTATATACCCATGTGCGGCCAAGGTCTGGTTGTACGTCACCGTACGTCACTTGGTGTCATCGACAGGTTGTGCGGCCAGGGTTGGACCGCACATGCCTCGTGCGGCGAGGTCCTAGCTGCCCTTCCCTTGTGCGGCTAGATCCCAACGGCACTTGTGTTCTTACCGTTGGAGGAGGCGCAGCCAGTGGTTGACCGTTCATCCCTTGAGCGGCCCGAGACCAACCACGCATCCCGTGAGTTTTCGATCATTGGTTGTTACCGTTACGCAGTGTTTGGGGTGAGCGGCTGGGGTCTGACCGCATGTCCCCTGAGCAGCCATTGGCTGGCCGTTCATCCTCGTGCACAAGCGGCCCAGGTGGGACCACCCATGCCTTTGAATGGTGGGGTCCTAGCCGCCCTTCCCCTGAGCGGCTAGTGTCCAACCGTTTATGTTTCTTACCATTGGGATTGATGGACGGCCAGGTTAGACCGTCTTTCTCGCACGCGCGGCTGAGACTTAGCCGTGCATCCTTGAGCGGCCAATGATAGACCGTTCATCGTCTGAGGCCTAGCCGGTGGTTTCTTCCGTGTCGATTCGAGTCTCGGGTGAGTGGACCTCGATCCACGTGCTGACCCGTGGTCTGACTGATGCTAGGCATCATGTGGGGACCAGGTGTGGGGCGGCTAGAGAGAGAGAGAGATTCTCACACTTTGCTAGATTTCAAACTCAATATTCTTTTCATTCAATAATTCATTCATTCATTAGCCTCAAATGGAAGAAATGAGGTCCTATATATAGGCAACCCACATTTTACAAAAAGTCCTTGACTCTTGACATAATGATAAATAACCGAAGGAAGGGGGGCGCCCTTGGGCCTAGCCCAATGAATTGGGCCCATTAACTAACCTAATCACCCTAATGACACTAAACATAGTTAAATGACTCATTAACCTAGGTACATGACTCAAATAAAAGGGAAAATACAATGATATGACTCCAGTAAAATAAGAAAATACATCATATGACTCAAAATATATAAGTAGACCATGCTAGATGCGTCCGAGGTGATGTCCCCATGAAACTCGGTCAAAACGGTCAGAATGGTCTAACAAAATGCCGCCCAAGGCATGGAACGGTCAAGTGAGAACCACTCCACGAACCGCCATGAGTAAGCTAAACGGTCTATCGACTGATCACTCAACTAACCTGAGGAAGCAGAATAGTCAAGTAAGGGCCGTTTAACACAACAGGGGAAATAGCATATCTGGACACCAGCCATTCATGGGGACTGGACGGTCCACACCTGGCTGTGCCAGACATAGGGTGGTCTATCGCACGACAGTGTAGATACCCACCGACCTACACTGAATGGTCACACTCCCAACCGCGCCAAGCCCTACACGGCTACTATTAAACCGTGTAGGCGTCACGGCGGGAGAATCGTGGGATTGGCCGGACCGAGGCCTATCCACGCCCCGTTAATCCTGAAATGAAGGGGAATACAAGCGCATCGATATTGAAACTTCTGTTTTGATGATTGGCAACATTATTGTTTGACTTCGTTGACTGCACAATTGACTTTGTCAACCTTTCCTTGACATGAAGGTGTATGTATTTTGATGCATTGGTTATGTCAGAATTACATATAAGTATAGTTTGCATATGTTCACTTAGTCTGTGCATAAGATTAAAGTCGGTGCAATGCTTAGTGAAGTCTGCATTGAGTCGGTGCAACCTTAGTTGTGGCACGTGACTAAGTTCGTGCAGAGTCTGTGCATTAGATTGAGTCGGTGCAATCTTAGTTGTAGCACGCGACTAAGTCCGTGCAAGTTGTAGAAAGGGCTAGGTAGCCCATGCCTTGAAGGTGTTCGGGGAAATGCCCGAACCCTTATTTCTTGTTATCTCGCCGAGAAATAGTCTGGGTACAACAGGCGGTTAGGAACGCGGTCCTTGTATTGGACGCGATCCTAAAGAATGTGACTCAGGCTTAAGCCGCAATCTTGTGTTAATGCGCCCTAAGCTATCACTGTGATCTTGTGTTATTGCGCTCGAGGTCCTGGCCGCGTCTATTATCGTGACCAAGGTGTGCGCCGTGTCAATGCGTTGATGCGCCATATGTGTTGAACTCATTCTGGTGACATCGCGACCCTCCATAGGGGCTCGTTAATCATCACGATGCAGGCTATAGGCGCATTAATGTCTTCTATTTTTGGAGTATTATTCGAGTTGTCTCGGGCTCCGGTGAGCCCAGGATTCAATGCCTTGTTGGCCTTTGGCTCAAGGGATGCCTTGGGTGTTCCGTGAGAGTCATATATGTGTGTCAAGAGATCCCAGAAGAGTGGCTTTATCCCGAGCTATGTGCGGTGTTTCTTCTGTGCTAATTGGCTTGGCTTCGACCCCTTGGTCAGCCCATTGTACGTGAATGTCGTGGATGTCCTATGAGGGCCGTGACTGTGTTATAGGGTGTTCAAAAGTCCCATTGTACCGAGCAGTGTTTTGTGATTATTTCGAGAGTCATTATGATTTCTGGTCAACCCGGTTATGACCCAGTGGTTGACACATGATCTCGTGAGTATCTCGGTTATTCTGTGAGGACCGAGACTCTTGTTTTAACCCTTAGAGGTATCATCTTACCTCGAGTTATGTGCCTATGTGCTCTGAGGGCTTGATGTTCCCTCATGTTCCATGGTTTGTATTGTGTGGAATCGTGAGCCCGATGTCCAGCCTAAGGGATGGGGACGTGTGTTTTATCATGGTTTTGGCTTAGGGACCAGGCTGATTAACTGTATATTGCCATGATGTGCGATGATCTTAACCTCAACTTCGCATGTAAATTAGAGCTTTCACGTAAATTGATTAATTTGATATTATTATTTAATAAATTAAAGTTGAGGGCCATGAACATTAATTCTCCATCGCATAATTATGAGCAATTGAAATTCATGTGCACACTATGGTAATTTTTATGGACTAATTTTATTCATAAAATAACTTAAACATGGCGAAGAATGCATTAGAACAACGATTCATTACTCTTAGCATAGTAGAGATCATAACAGATCAGTGCTGCCCCGTTACAGAACATAACGGATGAGCTCTGCCCCGTCATATAGCATAACGGATCAGGTGGGGTGCGTTAAAGTAATATAGCGCGCCTCCTCTGGCCCGTCATTTTCATCTGCTCTAATCCCAATTACAGCGGTCATAACGGGTCAGGCATAGTGCGTTATGTAACATAACGTGCCACTACCGGTCCGCTATGGCTACCCAAGTTATTTTTATAAGACCTAACGACCCAGAATACATAACGGATCAAGGGCGGTCCGTTAAGGCCACCTGAACGTGGAAAATCCACAGTTTTCCACAACTATAACAGTCATGAATGGGGGCGTTATACTAACGACTTATCTAAAGCATACATGAGCATAACGGACTGGGTGTGGTCCGCCAAATGAGTATGACGCGCCAGGGGTGGTGCGTTAAATACATAATGGTCACTGTTGTGACCGCCATGTGAGCTGGGTAGCGAACGGGTTTGGTTTGAAACCGAGCCACCCCCCGATCGACCGAAATCGATGGGGTTCACCACGAAAACCTGTAACCTGCCATTTACCGCATCCATACCACTCAATAACGGCTAGAAAACGTAAATACAATGCCCATGGATAATTAAAAACACTAATTATCACATTTTAGGGAAAAATAAAAAACGGACATTAACTAGGCTAAACGGGCGTGGATGGGCGGGCATGCATGTGGCGTCAAAACGATCCTAGCGCAGAGGCGGTTCCATCCCCCTACCTCGTTCGCATCGAAACAGCCGTTCCGGCCGCATGCAGGCGAAGTGGAGGCCGCACCCCTCTCGCCCCGTCTCGTCCAATTGTCCCTCGAACTGCGGAAAGGAGGGCGTCAACGCGATCCTCTCGCCGCACTGGTTCCAACGGCGTCCCCCGCGTCTCGGTCGGGCCCTGAAATCGGTAAAACCGAGAAGGAGAGAGAAAGAGAGAGACGTTGAGAGAGAGAGAGAGTGAGAGAGTGAAATCGGGAGAGAGAGAGAGAGAGATTAGTGGGTGGGGAGGGTTTTTATGTTAATTTTTTTTAATTATATATATTTTTGGTTCTCGACAAACTCCCCCAACCCTTCAGGGGCCTCATCAGCCTCTTGGGTGACTTTTCCAGTTCCTGGTAGCGGTAATCCAATGCTACATCGGGTTATCGGTATCCGGAGCTCTAGGTCGTTACAATTGGTATCAGAGCGGTGTTGAGGAATCGTGTAAGGAATTGAAATTGCACAACTATTGTCCAGAATTATTCCAATTGCGCCGTCTACTGCTGGCTTAGGATGTTTTCCATATAATTAATGAATTTTTTTGTTTATTATCCGTGTTGCTAGTCGTTTCAAGATGCCGCCTCAGCGTCGGAGAGTCCCAGTTCCTCAGGAAGTGAGCAGTGTCCCTCAAGATGTTCCTGCCCCGGCTCCCATTATTCCGGTTCAAGAGGATGCGCCTGACAGTCGCGGACGTGCTTTGAAGGAATTTTTGCTATGTCATCCACTGACTTTTGAAGGCCAGACTGATCCAGATGCCACCAGGGTATGGTTGGATGCGACCGAGCGCGTGTTTCGCTCTATGGAATGCGCGGAAGATGAGAAGGTGATGCTCGACACTTTTCAGCTCCAGGGCACGACGCTGACGTGGTGGAATACGGAATGGGAGATTTCTTTCCAGTCTCGCCCACTCTGGCAGATTTCGTGGGCTGAGTTCGTCGCCACATTTGAACTCACCTTCAGCCCGGCTTACCTCAGGATGGATAAAATGCACCAATTTTTGCAGCTCGTCCAGGGAGGAATGTCAGTGCTTGAATACCGAAACAGGTTCATGGAATTGGGCCGTTATGTGTCCCATGTGCTAGCAAATGAAGCATTGAAGACGGAGCAGTTTCGTGGCCTTCATGCAGAATTGATGCATCCGCTGATCGTTGCCCGTGTGACGAATATGAATGAAGTATATCAGGCTGCGGTAGCATTGGAGTTGGATTTGGCGAGATCCCAGGTTCCATCTCAGGCAGTGTCGGTTCAGCCGATAGTTCAGCTTCCATCTGGTTATTCGCCTCCTGTTCCAAGTTTTTCTTCAGCCACTCCAGCTGCTAGTGGTGTTGCTTCTTCGGGCAAGTCCCAGTTTAGGAGATTTAAGAATAAGAAGAGGTTCAAGAAGCGATTTGACCAGCAGGCATCGTCGGGTGCAGTACAGCAGTCAGCTCCTTCCTTGCCGGCACCAGCGACTTCCTCCAGAACTACTACATCAACCCCGTCTACCACCTCGTCTACACCCCTGCCCAGTTCGCCGACTCCCTTGTCGACTCCTTCACCTCCTTCGTTCGGGTTTGCTCATCACCTGCTCTCTCTCTCTCTCTCTCTCTCTCTCTTTCTCTCTCTCTCTCTTATGAGTCCATCTACCCATCTATCTGTGTTGTGTGTTTGTGTGTGCGTCCATGGCAGGAACTGTATGGATTAGGAGCGAGGAGGATTGGGGTGACGTCTCTGCCGCCAATGGGCTGCCTGCCGGCTGCCATCAGGCTCTTCGGCTCAGGCGGCGACGAGTGCGTGGAGAGGCTCAACAACGACGCCCTCGTGTTCAACCAGAAGCTCAACGACGCTGCGGGGAACCTGACGACGGAGCTGGCAGGGGTTAAGCTGGTCGTCTTCGACATCTACAAGCCCCTGCAGGACCTCATCGACAAACCCGCCGACAAGGGTATGTATATATATATAACTCAATTGCTAGCTCTTCCATCCAAATTAAGTAGCTAGATAATTAACCGGCCGGCCTGATCATTAAAGTACGTATTCTGGCCTCTTCTTGTGCCCTGGGACAGGGTTCTTGGAGGTGAGGAGGGGATGCTGCGGGACGGGCATCATAGAGACGTCCCTGCTGTGCAACGCCTGGTCGCTGGGCACCTGCAAGAACGCCACCGGCTACGTGTTCTGGGACAGCGTCCACCCCTCGGAGGCTGCCAACCGGGTCTTGGCCAGCGCCCTCTTCCTCCAAGGAATCGGCCTCCTCTCTTGATATCTCAAGAGGGCTGCGTGATTAACTTGATTCATTACAAGATTAATATTGTTCGTCTGCAGAATCATCACCAATCCCAGGAGATCTCCGTACTTTACCATATATATTGAGGGTTTTATAATTAAGGCCTAGTTATCAAGATGTTACAATCTATGCTTTCATCTGATTAATTGAGAGATGTTCATTCCATAGACATATATAATATATGTCAGCGAACTCTCTACAGTTTCACTTTACCGTATTTTATTAGGATCTCTTTGATAACGAAATAATTGTGAAATAATAGGTCTTAATTTAGAAAATAACTAAAAATATGATTTGATAAGATGGGTAAAATTTTCCACCCCCCCTCCCCCAGGATCGTCCACGATGACTCCGGGAACCCACGGCTTCACCCCCGGCCTTGGCTTGGGAGTTCACACCACCCTGATGCTTGCAGATTCGAGTCTGAAACTGAGGCTCAGTTTTTAGAATCTGCCACAGTCCCCACGGCATGAATCTGTGACAACTCTCTTCTAGGGAGTTGTTCTTCTCCAAGCCTACTTTGCTCTAGAAGTGGTCCCGCCTCGTTTTGACTTCGGCACAGAGCGCGTCGTCCATTCTCGCATGATTGTGCAAGATCCAAGCCTGCCCCTGAGTTCCTGTTTGTGGAGGCTGCACCATCTTCCACGATGTGATTAAGCCTAAACTCTATTCTGAGAGTTTGTTCTGCCCCAATCCCTCTACATACCAGGGGTGGTCTTACCTCGATTCGACATCGGCACAGATTGCGGTGCCCATTCTCGTGCAACTACATAGAGTTGGTGTGAACCTGTCCACCCAGGGTGTGCCACCGACTGGCAGAACGTGTCAAGCCTTCCCTGATGATCTTATGGCCGAGCTTTCTTCTTCGGAGTCGGACCCCTTGACGACCCGAAACCAACACAAGTGGTTTCATCATGTTCTGACTTCTGTACTAGGCGTACCACCTTAATCATCTCGCCCATATCTGCCTGTTCGTCCAGAAATCAGAGGCACATCACAAAAGCGACCATGACTAGCCCTGAGCTCCGACGACAGTCAAACTTGGCTGGTTCGTAGATCTCCCTGTTCTCCAACCAACTGTGCTGGTCCCGCCTCGTTCGGAGGTTCCCAATGGGAGTTCTCTCTCCTAAACGCCGACTGTGCCAACCTGTCCTGCAAGATAGAATTGTGCAGGTCAGCTCATCGGCTCTGCCCCGCCCACCAGTGACCTCAAATCATCACCAAACTTTTTCGAGCACTGCACACTCCTCCAGCGATGTTTTGGCACAAGTGGCACCACTTTTAGGGTCCGATACGTAGCGTACCAGCCCAAGTTCCTCCATTCTGCCCTGCAAGATAGCAAGTAATGATTCACTCGAGCATTCCCTCCCCCGTGGGCCCCCCGCCGGCATGTGGGTGCGTCGGGACCGGGGCCCCCGCCCGGGGGTCCCCCGCCCGGCCTGGGGGGTGTTTGGGTTGGGTGTTCTTATTGAATCTTCCATCTCGCCAGATCATTTTGTTATTACCGCTTCCAAACTCATTGAATAACCTCATTTTCAGCTTATAAGTATTCATTTAGTCATCATCAAAATAAATCAGATATGAAACATGAGGAGGGGGTTCAACAGAAGGACTCTTCGTTCAGGAATTCCTCTCGATGGACTAGGATCTCCTCCACCGGGACCTCCGTAAGTCCCCGACAGCGAAGAATTCCCTCTTCGTTCACTGGGCAAGTTGTACCGTTGAAGTTCCCTAGAGTTAGTCGACCCATTCGTGGTGAGATGAGTGACCCTAGCTGGCACGGCGGTGGCTGAAATTTTAACTAGGGTCTTACCTTTTGTGTAAACTTCTAGTTAAAAAAAATACAAAAAAACACACACACAAAAAATGACAACAAAGGAAACACAAAAAAGAACGTAAGGCATCAACTTGTTTGCTAATCTCTGTTATTTGTCTGTTGGTGTATGTTATTACGTTCCAAAAAAGTGTTAAGGATGGCCGAATATGATTACGATGCCCTCGAGGCCGAGGCCTTCAGCTATGAGTCCCACATGCATGACCCAGGTCATGACTCTGACGGAGAGTATAACCTGGACCAGGGCTGCCAAGGTGAGCCCCATGTTTACGCCATGGATGTCGGTCCATCCCATGAGCCCTCACATGAGGTGCCAAATGTTGTCGGGGATATGTCTTCCCCCCAGGATATCTCCGCCCTATTAGGTGTCCTTGCCAACACTTAGCTCAACCCTGAGCAACTCCAGGCCTTCCAGGCCATTCTAAAAGGGAAATCTATTTTTCCCTCTCCCCTGGAGCAGAATCTGGCCACTACACCCATCTAGGAGCCTGCACAGGCTAATCCTCCTTCCTCACCTTTTGGGCAGGCTAATCAATAGCCCCCCTCCTTCCAATTCCCCTCACAACCCCTAGCGCTAGCCGCCCTTCAAACACCAATCCAGCCGGGCCTATCCAATGGTAGACCCCAATATCCCTCCTATCCTAGGTTTCCTTCTTAGGCCTCCGGAAGGCCTACGGTCTCTCTGTGGCAAGCGCCACCTTCCTCGGTTGACGCACTCACCCAGTCCCTCTTGAACAAACTGAATAAGATGATCGAGCAATTCTATGATTTAAAGAAAATAGCAACCATACATCGAAGGAAGGAGAAAAGAACAAATATACAAAAGGGGGAGCAGGGGCCAGAGCTCCCTGCTCCCATCCCTTACCTTTCTCTCTTCTCTCTCACTTTTTATCTCTCTTCAGCCTCTTAAGCAGAGTGTGTCTAGTAGCATCTCCTCTTCTTCTTCTTGCCATGGGGGCTGGTATTTATAGGGAAAGTAGGGGGTGTAGGGGTATCATTCAGAGGGAGAGCCCCCGTTTCCTCTTCTTTTTTTAACTTGTTATATGTTATTGTTGCTACCACATTGTAGCTGCTTCACTGTCGATGGTGCAGCCGCTGCTGCTACCACTAACATGGGTGCTTCGCACGGCCGCGGTGGAGCACGGGCATGGTGTAATGCCTTGGATCCTTCGGATCAGAATCAGTGACCTTTCGGATGCTTTCGTGGGTCCCGAATTGTGTTTCATGATCCACGTGAGTTTTTCCCCTTTATAAGTTGTGAAATCCCGTGGAGAGTGAACCATTGAGTTCTAAGAGTCAGGGACGCTGCAGATGCGTTGTGCTCTTTCTGATGATCACGTAGGCTATTTTTTCATAATTTTTTAAATTTATGGAATTTTTGGCTAAAAATCAGATTTGAGGAAATTTCATAATTTCCTTTTGTATTTATTCCTTAACCCTCTCTCTCTTCCCTCATGTTCTCTCATTCTCTCCCTCTCTGTTCTCTCTCCTCTTTCCCCCTCTACTCTGACTGCAGACGGAGAAGGCCCTAGGGATGAGGTGACGATGACGTGGAGGTGTCATGGAGCGTGAAGATGTGAAGATTGGAGCGTGGCATTGGCGCGATCTCTCGGTGGATTCATAGCGTCACGGCGTGGGTTCGTTTGATGGTTTTGGCATTTTGACTCGGGTGGTCGGCGAACGAGATAAGGTGATAGATTCCTTAACTTTCGTTCTGCTTCCCCCTTGAATTTCGTGCCGATTCGTGCGAGTTTGAGTGGGTTTTCCATTTTTTGGGAATTATAACATATTTTGGGGTGTGAGCCATGCTCACCATTTTAGGCGACAGTTTTTGATTTGAATGGTCTCATTCAAATCTCTAGCATGTCTAGATGCCATCCTCACTGGTTTCGTTGCGATTGGTCGTGATTTGGGGCTGGTATGAGTCCAGCTTCCCTCATGAATCATTTTGGATGGATTTATGAAAAATCACCCATATGGTGTCATTTTGTACGTGCTTTGATCCCTTCCGGCTTGTGGAAGGATGGAATTGTGATTAGGGATGTTTTCCCATCATTTAGAAGCGATTGGGGCATGGAAATATTGAGTTTTGAGGTTTTCTACGATTTTCACACCGTAACGAGAATGCACTGGTCACGTTAGCCTCGTTCTCAGTGTAACGCGCTATATCGTGTGGACGCATTTATCGACGGTGATGAATAGTTGGGTGGTTATGAACATAGTCCAAGTGTTGGACACGATCTTGAAGAACACAACCAAGGTGTCAGTCGAGATCTTTATTAACGTGCTCAAGGTCTCCACCGCGTTATTGGATTAATACTCTCAAGGCTATGGCCACGTCCATTAACGTGACTCGAGCTTCTGCCGCGTCAAAACATTGACACACTGTAAGCATTGGACGCGTTCTATTGGCATCGCGACGCATCCTTTAGTCGCGTTAATCATCGCAACGTAGGCATGTATCGCGTTCATGGTCTTCTATTTTTGGGGTTATATATGAGTTGTCTCGGACTCCAGTGAATGCAGTATTCAATGCCTTGTTGGCATTTGACTCGATGAATGCCTTGGGCGTTCCGTGAGAGTCATATGTGTGTGTCGGGGGATCCAGGAAGAGTAGTCTCATCTCGAGCAGTATTTGGTGTTTTCTCTATGATTATTGGATTGACTTTGACCCCTTGGTTAGCCTATTGTACGTGGATGTCGTGGACGTCCTATGAGGGCTATGACCGTGTTATAGGGTGTTCGAATGTGCCATTGCACTGAGTAGCATTTTGTGTTATTTCGAGGGTCATTATGAATTCTGTTCAACCCGGTTGTGACCCAGTGGTTGACATGTGAACTCGTGAGTGTTTCGGCTATCATGTATGGATCGAGACTCTGGTTTTAAGTGCATGCAGGTATCATCTTACCTCAGTTTGTGTGCTTATCTAGTTTGAGGGCTTCGATGTTCCCTCATGTTCCGTGATTTGTGTTATATGGAGTCAAGAGTCCTATGTATAGCTTGAGGCTGGGGACTTATGTTTTATTGTGTTTTTGGCTTAGGGACTAGGCAGATTAACAGTATGTTGTCATGATGTGCGATGATCTTGACCCGAGTCGTGTGACTCAAGGATCGTTGTGTGTAGGTCTAGTTGTCTATCCTGAGTCTGGTGACAGTTCTATATATTGCCTTGTTTCTTGTGTTTTGTAGTGCGTACGACATGTGAGTATTTACCCTGTCCACACTTCAGAGTTTCTTTCAGAGAGTCTCTATGTCTACTGAGCCTCCACTAGTCGTAGCCTGATGACACTTGGTGTCGGCCCACCTGGGAGTGGTGACGGGGCGTGTTCCTGAGATACCACTTTTAGGCTAGTTTCTGTGGGCTCCCTTGCTTTGTAGTAGCATCCTATTAGGGGAGAAAACTAGCTAGAGGCCTGACTAAAGGCATTGGGCTTGTGTGTGCACACGTGGTCAGGGGTATTTGGATAAGCACCGATGGGCGTGACCCTAACTAGTCACTCATTACTATTGTTCCTTGCTCTTGGTAAGTGTCTCAGTCACCGTGTTCGAGGCGAGTGTGAGACGCTTGAGGCGCAGTGTAAGATGTCAGTGGATGCATCTGGCTTTGCTTCTAGTGAGGAGGTGCTTCTGTCACATGATACGTGACTTGTGGCTTTTGTGACTGGTTCTCCGTCATTGTTGACGTAGTGCTTCGGGTAGCCCGTGTCTGGCTCCACCGTGGCTTATGTAGCATACACGACGGTGTGGTCGTGTGTGCGCCAACATTTTAGGTGTGTTTCCCATGTCCGAGAGGCCATGATGTGAAGCCTACACATCTGTTGTAGCAGGACGTGTTCTGGCAATGTAATCGGAGTTTCCTTGTGTCGGTTTGGTGATTCCTGACTGTGTGTCTAGGAATTCATGTTCTTACTGATTAGGAGTAGTTTAGAGGGCCGAGGTCTTATCGGCTGCCGTGTGTTTCTGTTTAGTACGGCTTTTCCTCTTTACTTTTGTTGTTGTTCCTACTCCTGTTGTTACTTCTAGTGTTCTTACTGTTGTTACCACTTGGGTTTTTTGTGGGGATTTGTGGGACCCCTACTGAGCTAGTGACACGAGACTCACGCTTGACTTTTCAGATGTGGCTGCTCTTCTTCCTTTCTTCTGCCGACTCTGGGCCGCCAACATGTTCTGATGAACCAAGTGGACAACATTCACACACTATTGTACCAGCTCCAGTCCCATCAAAACACGCTCACCAACCTCAAACCAATCTAGTGGAGTCTGAAACGGACGCCCGTACAACGCCTCATAGGGAGCCATCCCTATGCTCGAATGATAGGAGTTGTTGTAGGCAAACTCCACTAATAGTAAGTGGTGAAACCAACTCCCCTGTCACTCCAGGCAATAGGACCTCAACATATCCTCCAAAGTCTGGATGGTCCTCTCTGACTGACCGTCCAACTGAGGATGATATGCCGAGCTAAAAGCTAACTCAGTGCCTAGAGCCCTCTGGAAACTCCTCTAGAAACTAGATGTGAAATGCAGATCTCGATCAGATACGATGGAAATGGGAATCCCATGTAAGGGTACGATCCGCTCCACATACAAACATGCCAGCTTGGGCACACCCCAGCTGACTCTAATCGGTAACAACCGAGCCGTCTTCATCAACCGATCCACAAGCAACCAAATGCTGTCATGCCCACTCGGAGTCCTCTCCAATCCCACCACAAAATCAGTGGTCACGTAGTCCCATTTCCACGCGGGAACCTCCAAGGGCTGAAGTACACCTCCTGGTCGCTGATGCTCTGCCTTTACCTGCTGACAGGTCAGGCACCTGGCCACGAACTCAGCAACATCTCTCTTCATGCTAGGCCACCAGAACTGCCTCCGCAGGTTTCGATACATCTTCGTCGCGCCCGGGTGTACAGTGTACCTACTCCCATGAGCCTCACGCAACACCGCACGATGAACCTGCTCCTCGGTAGGGACGTACAGCCAGCCACAGAACCTCACAGCACTGTCCTCGCCGAGCACCACATCAGCCAAAGCCAAAATCTAGGGCAACTCAGGGTCCGCATGCTGAGCCTCTGTCACCTGACGGCGGATAGCAGGGGTGACAGTCTGACTCGTGAGCACTGCTAATCCTGGCTCTTGGGGAATCTTGAGCCTGAAAGGCAATTTGAGCACTTGTTCCCAGAGCCTCCACTTCCTCAACATTAAGGCACTGACCGCGACCTTCCGACTCAAAGCATCGGCGATGACATTCATCCTGCCCCGCTGATAAGACAGGGTGAAGTCATAAATAAACCCAAAGACTTCTAAAGAATGACCCTTTGGCTACTAAAGCCCTATAATTACACACCTATTTATGTAAGGACATAAATAAAAACAAAAGTACATAATGGCAAAAATAAAATGTGGATGCATGGACTCGATTCCCATCATTGACGCCCCAGGTATCCAGTATCAGGATGACGTGCAGTTGGGTGTAGTCAGGTGCATCCCGACCCAGCCTCAAGTGAGTGACGACTGGCGTCGTACCACCATCTTCCGCACATTTTGTAGGTTGGAAGGGAAGCCCTATAAGGTGATTATAGATAGCGGGAGCTGCATTAACGCTATCTCCACGGGCACCATTAAACGCATTGGTTTGACGCCCGTGGATCACCCCGCGCCATATAGAGTGTCTTGGTTGGATTCCACTTCCATCCTAGTCAGACTGTGGTGTTTGGTACCGCTACAGTTCTAGGCATACCACGATGTGATCTGATGCGATGTGCTACCTATGGAAGTGGGTAGCATCATCCTCGGTAGGCCTTGGCTCTTTGATCAGGATGCCACTCTTCATGGCTAGTCAAACACATGCACCTTCGACCATGGTGGCCACAGGCTTACTCTCCACCCTGTCCAGCCAAAGGACCCATCTATCCGAAGACCAACTAGCCCCAGCACTATGACCTCTTCCAGCCAGGGGATGGCCAGCCCACTCGCTTCATCCTCGGCACGGGCCACTACCTCTTCGACTGCTCCTAGCAAAGCGGACCCCCCACCCAAGAGGAGGAGGATGATTAGTCCCTGAGAGATGGAGCAAGAGGTGACCGGGGGTAGCCCTATCCTTACTATTGTTGTCCAAGGAGTGGAAGATGCCGCCCCTAGGTCTGAGGATGAGCCCCCCCAGAGATAACTATGATCTTGCGAGAGTTTTCAGATATCCTCCGGATGACCTCCCTAGAGGCCTTCCACCTATGCGGGATATCCAGCATGAGATCGACCTCGTCCCGGGCTCATCTTTGCCTAATCTTCCCCACTACCGGATGAGTCCCACGGACCATGCCGAACTTCAGAGGTAGGTCGAAGAGTTGATGAGTCGGGGATCTCTTAGGGATAGCAAGAGTCCATGTGTTGTCCCAGCTTTGCTTGCTCCGAAAAGAGATGACACATGGAGGATGCATACCTCGTGCACTATTTTCAAAATGCATACCTCGTGCATTATTTTTAAAATGCATACCTCGTGCAATATTTACAAAATGCTTACCTCGTGCATTTTTCAGCCTACCCCATGTTGTTTCTTCAAGTTCATACCTCGTGCAATTTTTGCACTGACCAGGAGATACCTCGTGTAGGTTTCAACTTCATAGGCCGTGCTTGACCATGTGAACCTCGAGTATGAATAATGTTTATAACTCGTGCAATTTTTGTTGACGAGGTCATGTTTCGTGTTGATCCTTCACTTCCATACCTTGTGTTGTTTCTTACATCGTGGTGTTTTTCTCTCTTAATATCATACCTCGAGTCTTGCTGGCACTGTTATACCTCTTGCACAAAATTTCTGTCACACTTCGTGCATTCTCCTGAGGTCAGCATCCTTCATGCAGATCTTCCAGCTCCAAACCCCGTGCTGTCTTCTCCTCTATCACACTGCTTGCACTAATTTGCCTACTGTGTGCATGTCTGTTTATGCGTTTGATGAAATGTCTTCATGCAAGTTTTCACTTTTTAATATAATGTCTCGAGCACATAATTCTTAAATGAACTATTCCTGTCAGCCTAACCGTTCGACAGAATGCCAGGTACTTTCTGATATTTTTGAAAATATTCCTCCATTGAAAAGGACACATGATCCGAGGTTGCAGCCCTCTGACACGTGTATCAGAGGTACAAGTGTTCCCGAAGACGCCAAGGGGAAGATCACGCCATCCACACTCCCGGTGTCCTTCTGTAGCAACTATAAATACAACTGGTCGTTGTTCAAGACTGGTGCGCAAAAAGGAAGAAGGAAAACTGCTTCTAAGAAGAAGAGTGAGCCAGTTCGAGATAAGAAGAAGAGCGCCCAGAGGAAGAAAGAAAGAGAAGAAGTGAGAGTGAGAAGCGATAGAGTGATCTGACTCGTGGATCAAATCCAGAGTCAATTGTTTTCTAAAGTTTCATCTGTTGATCTGTCGGGGTTCAGTTCTTCTGTCTTTGTTGAAATTTCATTTTGTTCATCTTTTTTGATTTCATCTTCGGTCTCTTGCATTGTTACCCTCTGTGTTGTGCAGAGGAAGAGAGGAAGGTCCTCTGTGTTTGCCCTCTGTGTGTTGCAGAGGAAGAGAGAGTGATCGCCCGATCTAGCGATTCACTGCATTTTTGGCCGATCTGAGGCCATAGAATCATGCCTAGGGCCATTGGGGAGCTTCCCCCTTGATTTCCCCGTCTCTTGTGGAGGTACGGGGGCGTGGTTGACGTTTTTGGGTCGTATTCGTCGTTTCATCGCCTGGATGACATAGCAGTCGTTCCAGAAATCGTCATGAGCATAACGCACTCAGGCAGGTGCATTATGCTTCATATGATTTGAGCCTAGTCGTCGAGGGTTTAACGGTCCCTCGACTGACCGCCATGTCAGGTATGACACGCCAGTTGTGGTGCGCCATGGTTTCTGACCGTTAGTTTTTGACCGTTGGTTGTGACCTTTGGGGTCCTGGTCACATAACGTGCTTGGGGAGGCCCGTTATGTACCATAGTGCCCCAAGGGAGGTGCATTATGCTTAACGCCCTTACCTTCCACCTAGCGTGCCAGAGCTGGTCAGTTAAGGCCCATAACGCCCCTTGAGGAGTGCGTTATGGTTTTCTTTGCTCCGTGACATAACACACCAGGCTTGATCCGTTATGTACATAATGCCCCTAGAGGAGTGCGTTATGTTTCCTTCCGTGGTTTGGGGCTTGACGCACCTCTGATGGCCCGTTAAGCACTATAACGCACCTGGGAAGGCACGTTATGGCCTGTTTTCCGTTGGGAGTGGCGGACAGCTAAATTGGACCATCCATTCTCCCCTGCTTGACTGTGAGTTAGCCGTGCGTCCGCGAGGGGCCAATGATGGACCGTTCTTCGTCTGAGACCTAGCTGGTGGTTTTTCGTGTCGATTCGAGTCCCGGGTGAGTAGACCTCGATCCACGTGCTGACCCATGGTCTGACTGATGCTGGGCATCATGTGGGGACCAGGTGTGGGCGCCGTGTGGGGTCCCGAGACGTGACGTCTTCGGCTTACGTCACCGTGAGTCAGTGTTGGTACGAGGGGCAGCCCCCTGTACTCTGTCTGGTTCAGACGTTGTTTTCCGTTGACTGGAGAGTCTACCTTCCAGTGACCTGTCCACTAGTCGTAGCTTCTTGCGCACGTGTATGCAGACCCACCCGGGAGTGGTGGAGAGCTTGACCCGAGTTAGACGATTTTTAGGCTGGTCTCCGTGGGCCCCTTGCCTTTAACAACGGCGGTAGCAAGTAGCGCTAACAACAAATAACAACAACAACAGGAGTTGGAGTGGCAACGACAATGGTAGAAGGACAGCCATAATAGAGAACACGATGGCCGGCAAAATCTCGGTTCTATAGCTACTCTTACAACACCAGAAACACATCCTAATCTCACAGTCGGGGGACCACTGGACTAATAGGAAAACCCTGGCTACGCTGCTAGAAGAAACACTACAACACCTCTGTCGTGGAGGCCTATCCTCGCAGACGAAGGCCCAGCCCAAAACCACACGGTCTGGGAGCACGGTCATGACCTCGCCATCGGGAACCCTATGCCGTCTAGGGAAAAACCCTCGGTAACCCTTGCTGAAAACCTTAGATCGCTATATCGGGAAAGCACACAGGAACCTCCTAAAAATCACGTCTCACAGATGGAAAACTAAACCTTGAGTCACGAGAGTCTCGTCACATGACGAGAGTACTACCCACTAGAAGCAAGGCCAGATGCGTCCCCTAAAGACTTAGTCTGTGCCTCAAGTGTCTCCCTACTTGCCTCAGGCGGACACTGAGACACCGTACTAGTAACCACAGAACAAGAGTCTAGTCGGGGTCGTGCTCGTCAGCATGCGTCCGTAGTCCCCGACTATGTGTGCACACACTGACTGACTTCATTACGTCAGGCCCTCTAGTTGGTTTTCCTCCCGGCCCTAACTCGAGCTGCTACAAGGGCGGCCTTACGGCAACTAGTCTAAAAATTATCCCTCTCGAGTGTAGCTCTCCACCTACTCCCAAGTGGGTCGGCACATGCGTGCCCAGTCAGATACAACTAGTGGTGGCCACTAAGCAGACGACTCTCGACGGAAACCACTCGAACACCTACGCACAAGTCTGCCATAATTAGCTCAAGAAATGGGTGGCACAATGCCACAGGAGTCTAGCCAGTCCACTAGACCTAATGAATCTAACGGCCCTTGAGTCAGAAGACTCTAGTCAAAGTCATCGTATAGGGACAGCTCCATGCTGTCAATTTGGCCTATCCCTAGGTCAGAAACCTCGATAATATAATTATTAGTGCGGCTTACAACCGCCAACCCTAATCCCTTCCAAAGGGAAGCTACGAAACCCTCCAGCCCCAGGCTGGTATGAACTCATCACTGAGTCTTTTGCACAACATATCAAAGAGTTACATGATGACATCCGCAAGCATATAGGGAAGAGCAATGAGGCTTACAAAAGACAGGCAGATGCTTGATGGCACCACTATGAGTTTCAAGTGGGGGACTCAGTGATGGTGAGGATGGAGCGGCTCCTTCCGAGGTTTGCCTCCAAATTAAGGGCACGTAGGTGGGGAACTTTTCGAGTTCTGAGATGGCTAGGCAGTAATGCATATGAGCTGGACCTAACCTTCAATGTGGCAGACTTGGTACCCTATAAGGGCCCCGCGGTGGGACCCAGTGAGGAGCTCGAGCCTTTACCATCCCTTGTGACAGACACCACCATAGGAACTCCACCTATTAGCTTGAGAGTTCGACGTGAGCAGGTGGAGGCGATACTGGATGAGTAAAGTACCACTACCAGAAATAGGGTTTACCAGTGCTACCTGGTGAGGTGGAAGAACCGTCCCCCGACGAAGGATACCTGGGTGAGCTAGAAGGACTTGCTGTGCTTCGACCTAGACATTTTGGAGCACTACCACAGCCGAGTAGACCCATACTCGACTGGGTCGAGTTCTCCCCACCCCGGGAGATTTGATGAGGGCATCTCACGTCACTCTCTCTAGCTCGGGTCACCTGCACTACCATGAGAAGGATCGGCTATGAATCTCACATTTTATCTTTATTGTGGAGTCTTATTTCATGTAATTTTCCTTTATTGAGTCATGAAGTTATAGTCCAATTCCCATGTTTGTACTTAATTGGGCCTTGGAATCCTAGTTTGGGCCCGTAGACTAAGTCTAGGATGGTCTTGGTCTTCTATCTATTTGTCAAGAGCCTTTTGGTTATGGAAACAGTGGGAGCCTATAAATAGGACCCATCCCACCTCATTTGTACACTTTTGATGAAAATTTGAGAGAAGACATTCCCTTGGTCTATTTCTTTCCCACTCTTATTCTCCCTCTCTCTCTCTCTCCCTCTCTCTACAAGAGGGGGGGCCTCTCTCTCCTCCTCCCCTCTCCACCTCACACCCCCCTCTCTCTCCTCCACCTCATCAAGAATCTTCTTCTTCTCCCACCATTCAAGCCTCCAAAGGAGACCTTCTAGCCCCAAGGTAGAGAACTAGCCCCCAAGTTGGACTTCTCCACTACCCTGCACTCCGCTCCATCCCGGGAGGGGGGGTTCCCGGGAGGGGAAACAAACATCACACATACTACACTCGCGTAGGAGGGGGGATCGCGGGGAGGGGTAAGCAACAGTCGCCCGTACGCCAAGCTTGGGCGTCCACTCAAGACGCAGCCAACTCCTGGACGGGGACGGAGGGATGCTGATGGACGCCTGGAAGTCTAGTGTCAAGCTGATGGCGCTGGATGGGGACGGTGGCCACTGCAGCAGGCCGGTGCAGTTCTGCTCGGCTAGACTGGTCGGCGCAGATGTGGTACGACGGCCGCTACGGGCGCTGCAGAACTCCAAACGTGGCGGGACCAAGCCAGGGACACTGCTGACTGGGAGTTCTATGAGCCCGCAGGAGATGGCGGCCGTCTGGTCACCTCGCTGGACGTGGTCGCAAGAACGGCCGGCGTCAAGTTTCTGGGCAAGTAGTCAGACCAGTCACAGGTAGCTGTAGGGGAACTCCTAGTGGTGATGTTGGATCGGGAGGAGACCACTTGCGTTAGTTCCATATCATTGAAGGCTGCAACGTTTCTGAAGACCATCTGACCTGAAACGGAGAGGAAGAGGGGGGGTCGGGGCCGACTTGACAGCAGCCTGTCCTGGGGGAATAGGGGACTCTGATCTAGCGTGACTGAGGGAGAATTGCCACCCTGGATGGAGACGATGTCAAAACTAGGCGGGATCACCTCTGGTGCGTCGGTGCTTTGGAGGAGCATAACTCTCATGAAGAGAGCTCTGGCGGAATCACACAGGGGCAGGTGGTGGAGCTGCTACCAGTTGGTGCTCAGGTTCAGACCTGAGTTTGGTGTAGTTGCACGAGAACGGGCGGTGCGAAGGGTGCCGAGGTCGGATCACCACGGGATCACTTCTGGGACGAAGCTGACTCGATGACGTACAACTCCACAGAATAAAGCTTTGGCTGGTTTGCACCGTGGACACCAGGGTAGTCTCTACAAACTCGACCTCTGCTGTCGGCTGATTACAGAGAGTAGCAGCGTGGTCTTCTCGATCCACGGGATGGCGTAGCGGCGACTGGGTGACGCCGGGGTGCCGTGGATGCTCGGAGTAGGGGAGGGCAGACATGAGTGCAGAGGTAGAGAGGGCTGGTGCATGGGACGCAGTGATTAGTTAGTTTTAATTGATCATCAATTCACCCCTCCCCTCTTGATTGCCACATTCCGGGACTCAACAGTGTTTATATCAGAAATTGTTCTGGAGGTAACTTTGTTATTCTTCTGTTATATGTAGATGATATGTTGATTTTTGGGCAAGACATTCACATAATTGGCAGGTTGAAGAATGATATGGGTAAGTTCTTTGATATGAAGAACTTGGGAACAGCATAATAAATACTGGGCATGAGGATCACTCGTGACAGGAAGGCCAAGAAATTGTGGTTGTCACAACGAAAATATGTTGAAAAAGTGCTTAATAAATTCAACATGAAAAATGCCAAGCTCGTTAGTGCTCCACTTGCAGGCCACTTCAAGTTAAGCAGTGAGCAGTGTCCATCTTCTATAGAGGACCAGAAGAGTATGGAGAATGTACCATATGCCTCAACAGTGGGAAGTCTTATGTATGCCACGGTATGTACACGTCCAGACTTGGCTTATGCAGTTGGCTTAGTGAGTAGATACTTGTCTAATCTAGGTAAAGAACACTGGGAAGCAGTGAAGTGGATTATGAGATATCTCAAGGGCACATCAAACTATTATTTATGTTTTGGTGGTTCTAAGCCAGAAATCGAAGGATTTGTGGATGCGGACGTGGCAGGAGATTTGGACTCTAGAAAGTCCATATCTGGTTATGTGTTTACTTTTACAGTGGGAGTTATGTCATGGCAATCCAGGTTGCAGAAGTGTGTTGTTCTGTGACCTACAGAAGCAGAATATATTGCAACTACAGAGACATGCAAAGAGATATTATGGATGAATAATTTTCTCCAGGACATAAACCTTACACAAGAGGCTTATGTGTTGCATTGTGATAGCTAAAGTGCTATACACTTAGCAAAGAATGCAGCTTATCATTCCAGAATAAAGCATGTTGATGTTTAGTATCACTGGATCCGAGATGTTCTTTAGAAGAAGCTGTTGCAGTTGGAGAAGATCCACACAGAAAAGAATCCATCAGATTTGATGACAAAGATTCTACCAAAAGAAAAACACAACTTGTGCAAGAGTTTGATACGGATGACTGTGATTTAAGCAGGATATTATAGCAAGGTAAAATCCCTCATAAGGTTAGAGGGGAAGATTGTTGGAACTACACACAGGCAACAATCCAAGCTCCAAGATCTCCAAACTTCAAGCAATAGTAAGGCAACCAGCAAGGAGAATTGTGTGTGGGTGACTTGGTCGTTGACTAAGGATGCCGAGGGTATGTCACTTGTACTTCCCTCACGCGGTGTTTCTCCATGACACACAAGTCTATCCCCACCACGAGTGAGACATTATGACAAGAGTGAACGCCCCCTCATGTTGGGATTTCCCTTCGCATGCCCGTCAGTCGCAACTATGCACGCACCGTGACGTCACGCTTCCCCACAGTCTCGAGGCCATGTCTGATCGCTCGACCCGAGCCATGATCGACCCTCGCCCAGACACCAGTCCGACGCTTTCTCCAATCGTCCAGTTACAAGCCCCTCGTCCGGTGGGGCAAACATGGTCCACATCACGAGAGGCGCCCCGTGTAAAACATGCGGATACCCGCTTCGACACGCATTGACCTGGGGACCGACCACCGTGTCAAAATTGTCCCGCGACTTGCGCCTGTTGTACCTCGGCCACTATGGCCTGCCTGTAAAGCCATATAGCTCTCAAAAATTGTACTGCCATTTGAACGAATGGGCTTGCATCCACGTTTGGGCCCTCAGTCCCCTTTTTGTGTCACCTAGCGTGAATCCCTAGCACCCCTGACCCCAGCCAACACCATCCTATTTAGTGTGAACCTACAGCTGCGAAGTGCTCCCTGCTCTACACCCAAGGCTTCAGGCATCTACAGACCTCTCTTCAGCATGGAACGAAGGTGTTCGGATTTAATCCGATGTAAATAAACATCGACTGTTTGTGGTCGGTGGGGAAAGACGTCCTGTACACGACTCCCCATAGTTGCCTACGCACTCGCACCCATAGAACCAATCTTCCCTCCATGTGTCCCTCACCCCCTGAGTCCACGTGCCACGCCCTGGCAATGCTTTCCCCTGTCTACTTTTGGTTCCACGGGTGATTGTCGAGAAATTGACTAGCATGCCCGCACTCTAGCCATGTTTCCCCAAAAACTAGAAAACCTTCCATGCCACTCGGTCTCCTCTCGACTCTCCATAAAAGGTGAGTGCTGTTGTGCATATGTTGTCTAGCTTTGATGATAGCAACATATCATATTCTGATTTGATGATTCTGTTTTGATGATAGATGTACATAATGGACCAAACATGGTGCATTATGTCACGGAGTGAAATAGACTATAATGCACTTCTCTAGGGGCGTTATAAGCCTTAACGGACCAGCTCTGGCACGTTAAGTGGAAGGTAAGGGCGTTAGGCATAACGCACCTTCCCTGGGGCGCTATAGTACATAATGGGCCTCTCTAGGCGCGTTATGTGACCAGGACCCCCAACGGTCAAAAACTAACGGTCGGAAAACCATAACGCACCAGCACCGACGCGTCATGTCTGACATGGCGGTCAATCAAGGGACCGTTAAACCCACGAAGACCAGACTCAAATCATGCGAAGCATAACGCACCTGCTTGGGCGCGTTATGCCCATAACGGCCTCTGGGACGACTGCTATATCGTCCTGGCGGTGAAACGGTGAATGAAACCCAAAAATACCAACCACGCCCCCATACCTTCACAGGAGAGGGGGGAATCAAGGGAGAAGCTCCCCTGGGACCCCTAGCATGTATCTAAGCCATCTAAATGTTAAATCGCGGCCTAAAACCATAGATCGGGTGAACTCTCCCCAAATCAAGGAAAACCCTCCCCGGCATGAAAACCCTATCTCACGGCCTCGCCTCAGCCTACAAACCATCAGAAAGGAACGCGGGGAGCTAGGGAACGTCACTCTACCTCAATGGAGCGAATACTCTGCCAAATTGACGTCGAAATCGTGAAAAAATCTTTTAGAAATTCTCGTTCCTCCACGAAATCCCACGATCTTTACGCCGCCACGACCACCTCGTCATCGCCGTCATCGCCACGCCGTCACCCCGCGCCGTTTGCAGCCGGTGGGAGCTCACCGTGCGATCGAACGAGAAAGAGAGGGGAGAGGGGCGCGGTCACGGGAGGAAGAAGAAGAAGGAAGGAGAATAAGAATGAAAAAGAAAAAGGTTGATATTTATAGAAAATCTAAATTTTTTGAAAAATACCAAAAAATAGATAATCACATTTTTGCGATCCTTGAAACGCACCGATCGCAACGGTACCACTCACGCCTGGGTGAATGACCACGTTCGCCCGTGACAGCGTGCCGAAGGATTTGTCGGAAACTGAGTCGAAAATCAGAAAAACACGCAGGAAAAGTCACAAAATGCCTCCGGGCCCTCGAAACGACACTGGATCGTGCCGATCCAAACACGAAAGATGTCCAAAATAAAATTTCAGACACGACAGAGCCAAACACTCTGAGAAAGTAGGTCCGGGACCTGAAAACAAGGATCCAAAAAGATCTAGGACATCACACCATGGCTTCAGATATATACAGACTTCTCTCCAGCATGGAACACAGGTGTTCAAATTCAATCCAATGTAAATAAACAACGACTGCTTGCGGTCGATGGGGAAAGACGTCTAGTACACGATCCCCGAATCGCCTATGCACTCGCACCCATGGAACCCCTCCTCTCTCCACGTGTCGCTTGATCTCCCGAGCCTACATGTCGCATCTTGGTGACGCTCCCCCAGTCAACCATCAGTTCCATAGGTGATCGTCGAGAAATCGACTAGCACGCCCACATCCTGATCAAGTTACCTTAACCCCCAAAAATTTCTCGTGCCATTTGACCCCTCTTGACCTTCCGTAGAAGGTGAGTGCCCGGTGCCTCCATGAGAAGAATACGGCTATGAAGGAAGATACTGGAGATACATCAAACGCTCGTGTTTTCCTTTATCGCTTTATTCCCTTCCTCATCCGGCCACCGATCCCCAAAAAAACCCACCACAAAAAGGATGGCACATCTGGTGGGACGTCTCCCACCTTTCATCTTTCTTTTGAAGAGAAGTCTGTGCCAACCCTGAAGCAGTGGTGCCCTTTTTCCTGTCCTTGCAGGAGAGGTAGAGGGGGGACATACGCGCACATTTCCCGACAGCTCCCAATTCATGTTCTGACAGTTGGACCGCACCCAGCAATCGTATCCGACCATCGCCCCAACTCAGCATCCAGTGCTCTAGTGACCATGGCGGCCGTCACCTATGGCCCTATTGTCGTCGCCACCCACACACGGGTGGCTATCTAGCGATGCCAATCACTTTTTACAGCTTCGCCCCTATCGTCGAATCACCCTACTTCTTAGGTGTGGTCCCCGTGGCTGTTCCGCAGCTACACCAGTGCCTGTACCTATTCTCATGGTCAACAAGTCACGTTCGTCTCTAGCGTCGGCGGCCTGCCTGAGCGTCAGGCTCAGGGCCTCCACCACCTGTCCCTGTGGGGGCCCTACATTACCTCTTGCCCAGACAAGCACCAGCTTCTGAGCATAGCACTGGTCGATCTCCAACATGGCCTTTATACCCTGGACCTCGGCCATCACTTTAGCACCTTACTCGACCTCTCAGCCTCGAGTCCCAACCGAGTCAGCCCTCCATGCGGGTCTTCCACCCCGAGGCCTATTGTGTCCCTATAATTTTGATGATAGCAAACACTATAAGTCATTATATGTTTGCATGAAAACTGTTTGATGATGATGCTAGCTTTGAACACTCATTGCAAAATAATTTTCAACTTGACATGGTTAATGCATCCTCATGGTTCATAAAACTGCATAGTAAGGTCAATGTTAGTTATACTAAGGTCGATGCACATTCTGTCCTTAGTTATACTAAGGTCGACACACATTGCTTTTCTGCATATAGAAAGTCCGAGCACAATGTCTTAGATTGAAACTGGGGTCGACACTTGTTTTGGTTTCAACAATATAAGGTCGGTGCACCTCTGGCTTGCTCACATCATAAGGTCGACATTTTTTTGCCTTCTACCAACTAAGGTCAATACATATCACTGTTCACATGTATACAAGGTCAATGCATATTACTGTTCATGCATATCTTAGGCCTATGCACTGTGCAATCATGAAGGTCGATGCATACCCTATTTACACCTCCACACAGGTCAGTGCACATTTTGATAGTTAGCAACTCAAGGTCTGTGCACTTCTGCTACAAGGTCGATGTAGTACTGCATTAGCCCTCTATGAGGTCTAAGCACATTTGCTTTAGTCTTCTATGAGGTCTGAGCACATTTGCTTTAGCCTTCTATGAGGTCTGAGCACATTTGCTTTGGTCTTCTATGAGGTCTCAGCACACTTGCATTAGTGTTCTATGAGGTCAGAGTACATTGTGTTGCATAACACATTAGGTCTATGCACATGTTATAACATGTTGTATGAGTCTATGCACAATTGAAATGCAACTGACTAAAAAATGTTTGATTAAATACTTTTTATCTTGATTACATGGATATAAGTATGAAAAGGGCTTATTCACTAAAGCAACAAGGATTGAACATCTGGGTGGCATAAAGGCAACAGTCTCACATGGAATCTAAAGAAGCAGATCAATATTGTGCTATTCCTACAGTCACTTTGGCTTCTTACACACCCTCACACCATCCTTTTTCCCTTCCAGGTCTTCAGGCCCATGGGAGACGGGCCGAGATTCGAGTTGCTCCGGTTCCTTTCCAGTACTCGGATCTCGGGTCGTTACAGGTGGTATCAGAGCGAGGTTGTGAAGGTGTATAGGGATCTGAAATGACTACAGTGGTCCAGAAGGTCCATGAATGTCCTGTACAGTCTGCAACTGGCTTAGGGCCCCCGTGTTTTGTTGAATTGCGATTGTTTTCTCGATGCCAGGTGTTATGGCGCCGAGGAGGAGGACTCATTCCCAGCAGGGGAAGTCGAGCGGTGGTCCAGAGGAGCAGAGCAGAGCCACGGTTCCAGAGGGTGTAGCTGGAGGTGTGCGAGCTCCAGGGATGGACGACTTCTTCCAAGGCATGTTCGATTATGTTTTCCAACAGTGGCAGTAGGTGGACCGGCAACAGAGAGGAGATGCCAGTGAGGGCTCATCTTCTCGAGGTGGTCCCGGTCAGGTGTTGAAGGAGTTTCTGCAGTTCCAACCGCCTTCTTTCGGAGGGCAGCCAGATCCAGAGGTGGCTAGAGAGTGGCTGGGTGATTTGCAGTGGATCTTCAGTGCGATGGAGTGCGTTGAGGAGGATCAGGTGGTGTTGGCCACGCATCGTCTTCAGGGAGCGGCCCGCACTTGGTGGACGTCTGAGTGGGAGGGAGTGTTCCAGTCTCGTCCCCTCCGGTAGCTCACATGGCGGGAGTTTGTCACGACGTTTGAGCGTGCCTTTTGTCCGTCTTTTGTCAAGACCTAGAGGCTGCGTGAGTTCATGGAGTCGACCCAGGGCGACATGTCAGTGATGCAGTACCGTGCCAGATTCGTCAAGTTGGGCCGCTATGCGTCGCGCATCATGGCAGATGAGGAAGTGAAGACCGATCAGTTCGTCAGTGATTTGAGGGTCGAGCTGAGGCACCATCTTCTTGCGTCAGGTTTGACCACTTTGGATGCGGCGTGCAAGGCAGCGTCGGCGTTGGAGAGAGATCTACAGAAGGTTCGAGGGCAGGGCGGTGCTGGTCAGGTTCGGGCAGGTTTTGGTCAGCCGATGGAGGTTCAGCAGCAGAGTACTGTCCAGCTCTCAGCAGGTCTCTGCCCCGTCAGTCCCCCAAGAGGCCCCAGCCACATCCTCCCCACTCCCAAACCATTAGCCATCATCCCCTTGCATTGTAGCCCCCCCTTTTACTCCCTTGGCCAACACAAAGTTGCAGCTCCAGTGGCGGGTCGCAGTTAGACAATAAGTGTCATGGAAGCAGCAACTTCTCTAGCACTTTCCCAACTCATCTGGTGGCAAATCTTATACCACTAGAAAGGTCGTACAGAGAGCTTTCCAAGTGTGGTGGTTTCATCTTCATTTGAGCTCCGAGCTGTCCGCAAGAGTGATTCTTCTCCGACTGTGCAAGAACTCTCAGGCAGTGAACCAGAGCCCTAGGAAAGTTTCCACCACGGCCACTCCCTTGTAGATCTGGGTGTGCCACTTGGCTGAGGGCACCTTCCACCAGTCCTCTGTCATCCCCAAGAAGCGGAGCGACATTTGGACCCCGACATCAAGAGTTCTGAATTTTCTTCCGAAGTCCCGCCAGGTTGGTTCCCCTATTCCTGAATGGACCCACCTCCACCATTCTGGCCAGTACGATCAGCCTTGACATTGTCTGAGGTTGCTGTTAGTCCCATCTGAAAGAAGGCTTGTCCGCAGTCGTCACGGTACCATCCCTGCCTCCATCTGAGTTCAGGACTATCCGTGGCGCCTCCATCTTTCAGAAGCAATACCCTGGGAGCGGCCAGCACCAGTACTGTCCAGCATTGTTCCAAGACCTGCACCGGCCAGTGACCATCTCAGGGTTAATTCAGAAAAATTGAACGTCTTCCTGGGCCAAGTCAGAGAGTTTTTGCACTGGTCTCAGTTTGTTTGGAGTTCGGGAGTGTCCGTGGTGGCTCCCACTTCGACCAACTATCATGTGATTCCAGAAGCTGGCAGCACCGACGAGGAGCCCGACACATCAAGTTTCTAGCTCCGTCCCCTCCCCTTGCTTGGCCGGCTGAATGTCCCTCCCTGTGTGGAGGTAGTTTTGGTTGTAAACCCTTAACCCCCACCCCAAGAACCCCCTCCTGCGTGAGGTGTAGTGCTATAGCTATTTTATTTTCAGGTCAAGCGCCAACGTCGCGGCGTGCGGGTGCGTACCCACGCCTCCCCGCTCGCCCTCGTCTCCGATCGGGATCGGTGTTTTCACACCGGACGGGCATTACAGTCCCCCCCTCCTTAAAGAAATTTCATCCTCGAAATTACAAGGAAGAACAAGGAGGAAACTAGAAGTGAATTACACCTAACCACAGAAAACGAGAATAACAGAGCCAGGTACCTTTGAAATAGAAAGCTGATTTCCCGCATGGCTGAAAGTAGACTTTCTTGGATCTACAGTCAACCACGGCACGATATTGCTCCAACCAGTCTATGCCTAGAATCACATCGTACTCGGCCAACTGCAGCGCATACAACTTCATTGGCAACTGCTGGTCACTGACGATAACAGGACAATCTTCCTGGCAAAATGGAGTGGACATGAAATCTCCAGAGGGTAACTCAATGAGCAATTCACAGGGCGACTCGCTCACCGACTCCTCGAGACGAGCAAGAAAATTCTCGGAAACAAATGAATGAGTGGCACCTGAATCGAATAGGACATGAGCTGAACGGCCAAAAATCGAAACCGTACCTTCTACGAGATTGGATGCAATGGCTTCTGCACGAGTGATGTGAGTGATCCAGCTCCTCCGCTTCTGGCTAGAGGCTGCAGAAGATTGCTGGGAAGAAGCTAAAACTTGCAAATATGATGACTGAGGCAGAGGTGGTGCAGGAAGATGAAATGGAGACTGCTGCAGCTGGGTGACCTGCGAGAACTGCGTCGGCACAGACTTCATCGAACAATCTCGAACAATGTGACCCAGCTGATCACAGTGATAGCAAACCACTGGCAAGGAGCATGGTACACCAGGATGGCTGCCACCACACCTCAGACATGGTCTCAGCTAACTCACAGGAAACTCATGGCATTGCTGAAAAGGAGAAACAGTCTGCTGAACAGAATTAGAAGACGTCGATTGCTACGGCACAAAACCCGAAGACGCTTGATGGTTGAAACGCTTCTTGGATTTTCTAAACATCCGCCTCGAAGGGCCACCAGGAGTAGACACAACAGACGAAATGTCAGGTGCTGACGGCTGAAAAGACTATTGAAATGGCACAACCGACTGAGCGACACTGGACTGAGAGAACCCTGCAGACCTCGCCAAATAGAGCTCAACCACGACTGCTGCCTGATATGCATCATCCATGACAGTGACACGGGTAGCAAGAAGTGGCACTCTCAATTCGGCTCGCAAAAGCACTTACTCGACCGGTTTGAAGAAACCAGTCCCGTTCGGAGACGTGGGCGAGCGGGGAAGCGTGGGTTCCCCACATGCTGCATCGGTGAAGCTTCGACCTGTTTAAGGATTTACACCACTACTCCCTATGCAAGGGGGTTGAACAAGGGGAGGGGAAGTCACTTTTACATCTAAACACTACCTCCCACAAGGAGGGGTGGTAAGCCGACCAGGCGGGGAGGGGAAAAACTAGCTTAGAGAATTAACGCAAGAAGTCTGCCAAATCTGGCCACTCTCAGGAACAGAGGATAGACTATCACTGTCGGCACCGCTGTGGACTCCCCCAAACTCCGTTCATGATGAAACTAGTGGCAAAACCTCCTGGGTTGGCCCAGGAGGGCTTCCGATTTTTTGGGGAATTTCTAGTCAACGACGAGGGTTGGGGTAGAGGGGTGAACAGAGCCGCTGTCTTCTGGATCTGGTAGCATTTGCACCACTGCAACAGGAAGGCGAGGCCGCCACGGACCCTCCTGGGCTCGGATTAAGGCGTGGCCAGAGTCGATGGATTCATCGATGAATCCTCTTCGAACGAAGACCTGTGGGGATTCTGAAGGTGGTCAGAGTAGATGACGAGGGCCTGAATAGCGATCGGGTGTCAGGTCAGTTCCAAAGGGAATAGACCTGCGCACCCAGGGGAGAAAAATGGGAACTCACAGCTCTGGATGCCGAACGGAGTGTCGCTTCTTGGTACTGGAAGGTGACTCATCGTAGAAGATCTCAGCGAAGCCCTGCATCCAGAACTTCGGGAGGTTGGCCATGGGAGCCTCTGCGAGTTACTTCTGGTTGACTGTCAGGAAGAAGAGGCGCAGTCCGGCGATGATGGCTCCTCTGGGCAACCATGAGTTCAGACGATGGCAAGACCATCACCGTTGCACAGAGGTCTTAGAGACGCTTCCAATGGTACCTCTTTTGCATCCAAGGGCTCCGGGATGAAGCCGTGGCAGGCTCTGCAACCAGTAGCTTCTCTGCTGCCTGTGAGCAGCTGCAAGGTCTTCAACTTGACGAAGATGAAAGTAGCTGGAAGGGGGCCAACACAGCAAGGGATGGGGGGGCTAATGGCTGTGGGGGATGGTGGAGGGTGTTAGGGGTTG
Organism: Amorphophallus titanum; assembly: GCA_024336825.1. Classification (NCBI taxonomy): domain Eukaryota; kingdom Viridiplantae; phylum Streptophyta; class Magnoliopsida; order Alismatales; family Araceae; genus Amorphophallus; species Amorphophallus titanum. The sequence goes on from JANBPO010006859.1 coordinate 26,219,168, forward strand.
GTGGGGTGGCTGGGCTCCCATAAACCCCATTCCCCCCTAATACTTTCAATCTACTGTCCACCAGTTTACATCCCAGAAGACCTGAAGATTGCAGAGGGAGCAGCATCATCATCCCAGTGTTCCTGAACGTCCAAGAGGTATCAGAAGAAGCGTCTCCGAGTCTGCTTCACATCGGTGGTAGTCTCGTCTTCATCCGATTTCGTGGCCGTCCGGGGGAAGCAATCTCCCCCGACTGCGCAGGTGAGTCCCAGTCAGCAACCTGAGGATGCTTGCAGACACTGCCACAACCAGTCTCCGAAAGATATGATGACGGGGCCTGGCTGACGATTTTTACTACGAGTCTTCTTCCGTCTCCAAGAAACTGGGCTCCATTCGGCCACCGTAACAAATTCTTCTTTTATTTCTCCCCCGAGCGCGCATCTCTGTCTGCCCTAGGACAGAGCTGACACCCTGTCGGTGTTCGGGCTACTGCGGCCACCTCTGACCTCTTCTGGCACCCCCATGGGTCTCGTTTCAAAGAGAGATTGACAACGATTCCAGCGCCACCAACCATGCCCAAATCAGAGTTCGGTGCTATTCGTGGCGACAACAACTTCCAGAAGCTGTAGTGCTGTGATAGTCCATGGCAGAAGACAGAGGCCCTGCTTCACGCTCCGCCACACCCGACGATGGCTACATCGGCTCCCGCCAAAATTCCTGTACCATCCCAAGCCAATCTCAGAAGTTTTGGCACTAGTCTTGCTATCATCGGAGTTCGGGAGCTTCCTCAAAAATTTCGGCACCGACGGTTGGTACCCTGCTCCTGCGTAGGACCAGATTCGTCACTGACACCGCGTGGAGTCCAAATCTTCATCTTTTCCCTCCCCGCTTGGCCTGATGAAGGCCCCTCCCTGTGCGGAGGTAGTTTTGGTTGTATCTACCTTAACCCCCACCCCTGCGTAGTTTTGGTAGTGTTATCTTTTCTAGAGCAGGCCGAAGCGTCCTCGCCGTGACGTGGGTGATCCCACACTTCACCGCGCGCCCACGTCTCTGAGCGGGACCGGTTTCTTCAAACCGGTCAAGTAAGTGCTCATTCCCCATACTCTAATATAGTACTTGTCATTAAATATTAGCTTATAGCTCCGCTGGTCGGTGAGAGAAGGCCCGAACTCGCAAGTTCCTTTCTTGTTGTAGGTAGGCCGCCTCATGACCAGCTGAGGGGCCGTGTCATGCCATACAGGGTTCACCGGCGGCGGTGCTGGCCGGGGAGTGACACCCCTCACATGAATCTCCAGGGCGGGCCCAGGAGCCCGTCTTCTCCTATTCTTCTTAGGTGCAGCCTGCCACCCGCCTTGGTCTTGAACTGGCGCTACGACGAAGGCCTCATACGTGGCACGGGTGTTGGCCTCCGCCCACTCTTCAGGTAATTCTTGATATAGAGATATCATGTCGACGCCAGAAGTCCTGTTGGGCATCTCATGCGGCTGCGGGGGATCCACTTTGTGCTCCCCCATATCTAGCCCCCCCTTCTTGATTAAGGACTCAATCACATCCTTGAAAACATAACAGTCTTCGATGGTATGCCCCAACATTTGATGGTAATGGCAGAAGCGAGGGTCATCCTTCTTCTTTAGGTCACCGGGCCTCTTCGGTTCTAGCAATGTGATTTTGCCGTAGCTAGTTGCCCATTCGAACATGAGCTGGGACTCGTCTCGAGAAAGGGAATATAACTTGTTTCTCATTTTCTCCCTTAGCGAGGGGCCTTCTCGCCGTTCCGTGGACCTTGGCGGTGGAGGGTTTGCGATGCCTTTGGCCTTTTCCTTCTGCTTCTCGAAAGCTTGAAAGTCCAATGTATGGACTTCTGGTGGGATTGGCTTCTTCTCTACTTGCCTTGCCCTTTGGTTTGATGCAGTCGGGGTGGAAGAGTACCGGGCAAGGAATGCCTCGATCTTAGCCACCATGCTGTTCATGCGGTCAAAAATCTTGACGTCCGCGCCAATCATCCTTTCGAGGATTTCCTTCTTCAAATTTTGCTTACAAATTTACACTGCGTCCTCCTAATGCGGGGGGCGCCTACACCTCATGCTGAGGTTCCTCCATCTTTTAATAAAGTCGAGTGCTGACTTATCGTTTCTCTACCACCTGGCGTAGAGCTCCACCACGGTGACCTCCCGTTCAGCGATGTAGATGTTGTGCATCCCTTGTTTTGATGATGACAATCTATAACTCATTGTCTTTTCCCTCAAAGGATGAGCTGTGCTAAGTTTAACATTGCCTAGTTATTAATAAGGAAGTCCCTTGACATGAATATTAGCTTAAAATATATTTGGTGTTTTTAATTATTTATATGTGTTTTAATTGCATGTTTTAGATTCTGTGTGATTGTATGTATGTTTGGCATGACAGGTTTTAGTTTTTTTCAAGTTCTGTAATCAAAACCCGTCGATTTGATCGACTGGGGGACGGCGCGGTTTCAAATATAACTCGCTCATCGCCCAGCTCACATGGCGGTCGTGCCAGTGACCGCCATGAGCTTAACGCACCGCCCCTGGCACGTTATAGTTGTATGGCGGACCACCATAGGTCTGTTATGCTCGTGTAATCTGTAGATAAGTCGTTAGCATAACGCACTCTCTCGCGACCGTTATGGTCGGAGTTTCTTGCGGATTTTTCACGTTCGGGTGACTTTAACGCACCATTAGTCGACTGCCATAGTTTCTGAATAATTAATGTGTACAAAATAAATGTTCGGGTAGTTATAGCAGACTAGTGGAGGTGCGCCATGTCAACATAACGCATCCCCAGTGATCCGCCATACCCTTTGAGCTTGGGATTATATATGTGGATATGACAGTCTAGTGGAGGCGCGTCATGTGAGTGTAACGCACCCCATAAGATCCGTTATTCCTGTAACGGTCTAGGATTGATCCGTTATGCACCATAGCGGGGCAACCCTGATCCGTTATGCTCTCTGCTATCCCAAAGGTGATGAATTGATATTCTAATGCATTTTTCACCCAATTTAAGTTATTTTATGGATAAAAAGGCATCTTTTAGTCCCAGTAGAATTGCTCTCTCTTTCCTTGTGATGGAGCCACTAGTCGTAACCCAGCGACCTAAGTGTCGGCCCACCTGGGAGAGGTGGAGGGGTATTTCCCGATTGATGATTTTTAAGCTAGTTACCCTGGGCCCCTGCGGTTACCGTAGCGTCCTATGGGGGGGAACTAGCTAGAGACCCGACCCTAGGCAGGGGTTGGTGTGTGCACGCAGGGTCAGAGGCTTGGACTGACGCTGACGAGTGTCACTCTGACTGGTTCTTATCCGGATACTATTTACGCCTCTCGCACGTTGTGTCTCTCTGACTTGCGAGTTGCCTGAAACGCAGTGTAAGCCGTTAGTGGACGCTTCTGGTTTCTACCTACTAGTGAGGTCTCTGTCTCTCATTTCACCTGGATAAGTTGAAGTTTATTCTGAAGAAACCAACACCGCTCGAAGACGTGGGCGAGCGGGGAAGTGTGGTTCCCCGCACACTGCGTCGATGCCGCTTCCCTTATTAACAATACAAGCACTGCTCCCCGCATAGGGGGGTTGGACTAAGGGAAGGGAATTTAAGATTACACCAAAATACTAGCTCCACGTAGGGAGGGGCGTTAAGCCGGCCAGGCGGGGTGGGGGAAGAAGGCCGCAAGATTGCCGAGGAAGTCACTCCACCGATTCTGCCAGCTTCAGGAACGGGCTGACCAACGGTTGCTGTTGACGGCTTCACGGTCTGTGGCGAGCACGGATGACGCCGAAACCAGCGCCAATACATCGCTATCTGGTTCTGAAAGTTTCCAGAATTTTTGGGGAATGACCCGGAGACGTCACTGGTCGTGGCTGACTCTGTAGCAGGGTGGCTCTGCTCTGGCTGGTTCTATCTTTAGGGCACAGCAGCAGGAAGTTGGTGCCGTCACGAATGCTCTCGGAGTCAGAATGGTGCGGGACCAAAGCCAACACGTCCGTCTATGAGTCTCCTTAAATCCGCAACCAGGAAGGCCTCTAGGAGAGGTCGGAGCAGAGAGATAGAGGGTGCACAGTAGCAGGGTATCAGTGCTGATTTTCTGTGGACTGACCTACGCACCCAGGAGAGAAAATTTGGAACGAACAGCTCTGGCCTTCGAATGTAGCTCCGTCAACTGGGTTGGAAGGAGAACTGGTAGGAGGATGCCTCGGCCAAGTGGCGCACCAAGAGTGACAGGTATGTGGTCGTGGCAGCTTCTGTACCAGCGCTCTGGTCTGCCCAGGGATGCCAGATGCGCGCTCCGGCGAGAACGGACCTCCCAGACAGCCACGAACTCTGATGAAGGCGGGATCACCTCGTGGACGAAGCCAACTGGAATAGCTTTCCAGCAGTATAGGTGATCCCTCTGGAGCTCTGATCTGCAGAGGAGAACGGTGCTGTAGCTGGACGGAGCTCTGCTGGGCAACAGCAGGGCGTAGTGAACAGTGGGGGAAAGGAGGGAAAGTGGGGTTTTCTATGGTGGGGGCTCCTTGGATCTGCAAGGGAGGTGGATGGGGGGATGGGATGAGGTTGGAGGAAGGGGAGATGGAGTGGGAAAGATGGGGAGGGCGATCTGGAGTAAATTGACAAAAATAATCTTAAAATTAGGTTGGACTTTTGGAATTATAGTTAATGGTTATATATATAGTTATATTAACTTGATAAAAATATCCTTAAATTCGAGTTATTCGGTTTGGTTCGATTTCTCAAAAATCAAAACCAAATCAAACCAAAATTCAGTTTGGTTTGTTTCGGTTACTTGGTGTCTTAACCCCATACAAGAAGAAGCCACTTGACACTTAGCCTTGACTTTCGGCTGACTACCTAAAACTCCACTCGCGGTTGTCCATGTTCCCTTGCTCGGTCGACTACAAATTTAAGTGTTACATACCACTTTAGTGCCGTCTATGAGAACTGACTAGAGGCCATGGTGCCCTTTTAGAGGATCGTACATCAAGTTGTCACCAATGTTGATGCCCAACACTCCTCAGCCGAGCAGACTCTCATCAGGGGAGTCTCAAAGGAGCAATTTGACATTCTAGCCAAGCAAGTAAACAACTTGAAGGAGATCGTCCAGGGCCTCGTGCCGCTTAAGGATATGATTGGTGCCCTAGTGGACCGGCTCATACCAAACACCCTACCCATAGCTCAGCCCATCAACGTTATAACAGCTTAGGGTAACGACCAACCTCCAGCACTAATAAGCCATGGTGCTCCTGCTACCATAGCTATCGCTTGGCAAGAGCCCTGCACCGTCACCGCAAAGTCGACCCATGACTTTTATTCCCCTCGACCGGCCAAAGGGGACATCTCCTACATACCCTCGAAGTCTCTGCTCCACTCCAAAGCTCTCCTCACAATGGAGTGCTAGCTCGAAGACATGAATTAGGAGATGAAGGAGATGGTTGCAAGGGTAGCTGAGCAAGCCACGAGCTCTACCCAACTCAGTGGCTTGCCCTTCATATAGGAGCTATTAACGGTTGTCCACCTTGGGAAGCTAGAGCTCCCAACCATGAGGCCGTATGTTGGAACTTTAGACCCGATTGAGCACTGGGAGTGGTTTGACACCCTCCTCACCTTGTCAGTGAGCCTCAGACCCAATAAAGTGGCGGGCTTTCCCCACACCCTAGAGAAGGGAGTAGTAGCGTAGTTCAAGATGCTCGCGTCAGGTTCCATCTCCACCTCGCACCAACTTGGTCGAGCATTCTATTCTTATTTCATCCGGTTCCACCACACTCCTAAATTCCTATATATCGTTGCTATGGTGGAGTAGGTGACCCCTATGTGCACTTGAAGGAGTTTGTGTATAAGTCGGCCCAATTTCAGCATGACCAACACTTGATGGCCTGTTTGTTTGGTCTATCCTTAGAGGGCCCGACTCGGGATTGGTTCTTTGCATTGCCGCAAGAGCAGGTGGTGAGTTTTCAGGTTGTTCAAGAGAAGTTTCTTTAGTAGTACCAAGACCAGGTGGGACCTAAGTATTCCATGGTGGATTTGGCCCATGAGAAGATAAAGCATGACGAGGAATTCTCAACCTTTGCCGACCGTTGACGTCATATAGCCATGCAAGTCCCGGGGCATATTCCGAAGGGAGAATAGATCAAGATGGTCATTTCTAACGCCACGCCTGAGCTTAGGTGTATCTTAGCCCTGAATGACATCACGTCCTGGCAACAGCTTTATGGCCGAGCCCGCTTTATCCACCAACAAATTTTAGATTCCCTTGACTCCGCGTCTCCTTCACCTCCCACGCCCGCTCACACCTCTTATCTGCCATCCCCCACGAGTCAGCCCTCCGCCACTTATCCCTCCACCAGTCAGCCTTCCATCCCCACTTACTCACATGCCCCCATATATCATCCTCCTATACACCAACCTGCCACCTTCCATAATCAATCCTCTCCACCCTTGGTCAAGGGGATTTCAAACCCTGAGCAGGTAGGTGCCATCTACTACATTCCCACTCCATGCACACTCACTAGCCCTACACCCGTACCTATGCAATTGCCTACACAATCCCCACTACCATCCCCATTACCTCCCTGTACACCTTGGCATCCACCTTGCCCAAAGCAGGCTCCTCACCCTCTATTGCTGGAATCCTTTACAGATATCTTCAGGGCTTTGATGGCCACTTACGTATTCCAACTCCCTCCAGTTATGCTTTGCCAATCTGCGGTCGAAAATTTGCTTCATTTTTGTGAGTTTCATCATCAACAGGGGCATTTGGTCGAGGATTGCCCCGAGTTCCAGGAATTTGTTTACGGTCTAGAAAATGGTAAGAGGATTGATTGGGCTATTATGCATGAAGTTATTTTGGTTCTCCACAGCCAGCAGTAGTAGCCGCAAGTGCCGCCCAGGCTACCATTCCTGTCTCAAGACCAGGGGCACCGTTGTGATCCCTCGGTTAATGGAACACCCGCTCCATTACCTATCTCTTCCTCTATCCCATCTCCTCCACCTGTCCAAGCCCCCGCTTAGGCAAATACCCCCCCTTCATCCTCCATCTCCACTACCACTCTTGGTCCCAAGGCTACTCGACGTGTCGTAACGATACATCGAAGAGCGCCACAACTTGCCACTTCCTCTGCTTCACCACCACTTTCACCTTTTCCACCTCCACCTTCATCCCCTCCGTCAACCATATCACCCCCTTTGCCACTTCCGTTACCCTCACCACCATCATCGTCTCCATTAGCTTTGCCACGCCTTTCACCATCATCGTCCAAGCCTGAGCAGGCTGAACCCACACTTACATCTCTACCTTTGCCTTTACCCCCACCCAGACCTATTATCACCACTATTCCTCTGCCACTTGCATCACCCTCACCAACACCTTCTGAACCTTTCCCTCCTACCCATTCTCCACCACTTCCCACCCCACGGAGCGAGTGTGCGTCACCCGTGGTGCCTCTCGGGTCGAGCCCCCAGGGAAGTGATAAGACAAGCTAGGTTTTAACCGTGCATTGTAGGGTTCAAGAGTTCATTTGTCTCATGTCGGTCTAAGTCTTGGTCCCTAGCTATTTTGGGGATGAGGAGCCTTCACTTTCGAAGATGGTTGCCAAGAGAAGCTCTTTCGTGCTGGTGCCAGTCTCTTCCCGAGCAAGGCCGATGGCAATCTCATTGCTTGCCGAACGGTCGATCATCGATGTTGTTATTTCTCCTCGCTCAATTGGTATTCAGTTCAGTAGCCATGAAGGATTCTCCACTTATATGGTGCTAAATCATATGGCCGCCAAGAATTTGACAAATTCCATGTTCAAGGGGCAATTGGCTGTACTTCCAAGATTGACTAGGGGCATCCTACACTTGCTATGTTATCTCCCTCGGTTCATTGGTGAGATGGCCACAACAACGCCATGCATTACTCCCCCTCAGCTTCGGCCTGCAATTTTGGTAAGGGAGTTAGGCTTCTTGCCCAATTGCCAAGTGGAGATGCCGAATCTCATGCTCCTAGTGCCCAGCAACAAAACTCCATGATTTTATGATAGTCATCCCAAGGAGTTAATTGTTCAGGAATGTCTGCCCATGGTTAGCATCCCATATCTAGGGGCAACTGCCCCAGTAAAGCAGTATATTCATAACCAGGCCAGGCCATCTACCAGGTGGGCCTATTACCTAAGAAGACACGGCAAATCAAGGAGCTCAAAGGCCCGAGCCCGCACTAGGCAGATTCATTCCAAGAAGATCTCGGCTAAGAAGAAGCGGTGGTGTAAGTTTAGGGGCTGCCAGTTGTGCATTTGGGGGTCCACTCCACCTCCTTCTTCCGTCCACTCATCATTTCTCTTGCTCAGTTCCCATCCTTGGGTGGTGTGCCTTCCACCACCCGACCATGTTTCTACCATTTTCTCCTATCCTCACCATTCTAAGTTCTGACCTATGTTCTCCTCTTTCCATAATCTAGGGGCTTCTTCCAGTTGTCCTCCCCGGGTACGTCCAATTTCCACTTCTCATCCTTTCCCCCCGACCCTGTCGGGGGTTTCTCATGCTCATTCCCTGACTCAGTCGGGTAGTTTTTCTAATCCTTCCTTGACTTTGTCGGGCGATCGTCACCTTCCTTCCCCGACTCTGTTGGGTGATTCCCGTGTCTTTTCCACGACGTTGTCGGGTGATCATGTCACTTCTTCCCCGCCTTTGGCGGATGACTCACATATTCCTTCTCCGACCGCACCGGACGACTCTTCACCTTCTCTTTCCATCTTTTCTTCTTCACCCCTTTGGGGCTCTCACCCTTTTTCCTACTGTTCTCGAGGCTTTAGCCCACCTTGATCTCAGCTGATCTGATTTCTTCTGTACTTGGTTCCTTGTTATCAGGGCCTCAGTGCCTTAACAAGGGAGTTCTAGCCCTCATCTCTCTTCCTTTTTATCCCTACTTCATCCAGTATGATGTCTACCACTCCTCCGTGTTAAGGAACCCAATCGTTTACTCTCCTGTCATTTTTTTATCCTGTCAAGCAAGAAAACAAAAAGATTCAAATGACTAAGCTTTCAGGATGCTAGTTTTTACGCAATGGATATGTGAAGGTATCTTTATTTTGAGCAAAAATGTGCCATCAGTATTTTTATTAATCGCGCACTCCTTAATAAGATGCAATACTAATTAAGCAAAGGAAACTAGCAAAGAGAAGTGTTCCGAAGCTCACCTAGTCAGCGTGAAGACGTCGATCCCGGCCAGAGACGAAGGCGAGCGGGGAGGTGTGGGTACGGACCCGCACGCCGCGTTGATGTAGCTTCGGATGGCGACCTACTAGTACACTCAGTACACCTCACACAGGAGGGGGATCTCAGGGTGGGGACTAACTTGAATTACAACCAAAACTACCTCCTCGCAGGGAGGGGCGCTAAGCCGGTCAGGCGGGGTAGGGGAGAGCTTAAAAGAAACCAAACCGGTGAGCGATGTCGGTTCTGTCCACCTTCAGGAATGGGGGACAGGCAGTCGGGGTTGTTGCTACTGCAGCCACTCACGATTTTTGCCGGGGACAAAACCATAGGGAGAGTCTTCGTAACTGGATTAGGATGACGCCTGATTTCTGCAGAATTCTTCGGTCGCTGGATCCGATCGGGGGCTGGCCGCAAGCAGGGCCCTGGGTTTCTGGTTCAGTCAGCAGAGGTACCTCAGCAGCAGGAGGAAGAGGCCGCTACGAGCGCTGCCAGACTTGGATTTCAACGAGGCTGGGGTCGTTGGTGCTGTCGTCAAGTCCTCTTCAAAATGGCACTGGTAGGAATGCCGACGATGATCGGAGATGACCGGAGGAGTCAGAAAGGTAGACAGGTGTCGGTTTAGTCCAGGAGACAGGACTGCGCACCCGGGGGAGAAAATTAAGAAAATACTCTTCCGGATGTCGAACGGGATGCCACTTTTTACTGATGGACGCCGACTGGTTGTAGGAGTCCTCGGCCAAGTGGTGCCCTCAGAAGTTGTGGGATGCGACCGTGGGAGCTCCAGGAAGTCGTCTCAGGTTGCCAGCTGGTCCTGATTTGCGCAGTCAGGGGAGATCGAGCCTCCCAGACAACAAGGAGGTTGGATGCTGGCGAGACCACCACAGCGACGAAGCTATCTCGACGACCTTTCCGTCGATATATGGTGAACCTCCGGTTGATGCCAAATGACTCCGGGACAGCTTCTGCAATTTGAGCTTCCACTACTACCTGCGAACTGAAGAGGGTTTGCAACGTGTTGTTGAGAAATGGAGTAGGAGGGGGGGTGAAATGGGGGTGGTTGAGTGTGGGCCACCCCCTTTCCCCTCCCATTTCCTCATTCCCTACCTCCCCTCTTCAACCTACAGTTCCCAGTTTGCAGGTAGTAGTGTACCAGCGGCTTGTAGAGGTGATTGCGACTTCATCCCAGTGTCTCAGGAGGCCCAAGTGGTACCATTGGAAGAGTCTCTGAGTCTTCTTCACAACGGCAGTCATCTCTCCCCAACCTGAGCTCGTGACTACCCGGAGCAGTCGATCTCCCCCGACTGCGTGACTCCATCCCGACTGCCAACCTGAGGCTATTTGCAGGAGCTGCTACGACCAGTCACCTGAAGATCTGGAGGCAAAATTTGGCTGGGACCTTCTAAAATGAGTTTTCTTACATCACCAAGAAGCGGAACTACATTCGGCCTTCGGAGCAGTGATTTCTCAATTTTCTCCCCAGGGTGCGCTGTTCTGTCCCCTCTTGGACTGAACAGACCACCGGTCACTGTTCGGACTGCTCTGGTCATCTCTGACATCTGCTGCTATTCCCGTGGGTCATGTTTTTAAGTAGACGTGACAACAATTCCATCGATTCCAGCCACACTCAATTCTAAGTCCAGGAGTGTTCATGGAGGCCTCGACTTCCTACTGCTGTGGCTCTGTGGCAGTCAGAACCAGGAAGTAGAGACCCTGTTCATGGCTCTTCCCCGACCGGCACCGACAAGATGGGTATTCTAGAAAAATTAGTGAAGACCCTGGTCCAATTACAAGGAGTTGGCTGCTTGTTTCGTCAAAAACTGAGTTCGGGAGTGGTCGTAGTGGCGCCGACAACGTCCACCTATCCCCCGTTCCAGAAGTAGGCAGAATCGACAATCAACATTCATTGGGGCTTCTTGTTCATCTCTTCCCTTCCCCGCCTCGCCGGCTTACCGCCCCTCCCTGTGTGGAGGTAGTTTTGAATGTAAACAAGTTAACCCCACCCCAAGACCCCCCTCCTGCGTGAGGCGTAGTGCTGTACACTCTTGAGCAGGTTGAAGCTTCATCATCGTGGCGTGTGGGAAACCCACGCTTCCTCATTCGCCCTCGTCTCCGATCGGGACCGATTTCTTCAAACTGATCGAGTAAGCACTCTTCCCTTGCTCTAATTTAGGTGCTTGTCATCCAATTTTAGTTCATAGCTTCGCTGGCCGGTGAAACCGCATTATAGCAGGATGATTATCGGTAGACATGCGGCCCATGATAGACCGCTTAAGTAGTGCGGTCTATCGTAAGACCGCACAACTCCTGGGAATTTTTAACGCAACTGGCCCTTCGTCTCCCCCCTCCTCCACTGTAACCGGTAGAGGGAGAGGAGAAGAAGGGCCACACCAAAAAATAAACCCCCACCTTCCCCTCTCTCTTTCTCTCCAACCACCCACTCTCTCCCTCCACTGATGAGAACCAAGACCCAAGCCCGCCGAGCACCGCCATCGTCCGGGGAGGAAGAGCCACCACCATCGCCGATGGAGGAAGAGATGGCGATCACTGCCCCCGCCGTCGTGGAGGAAGGGACCACCGTGCCGTCCGTTGCCGCAGAAGAGATCGCCGTAGCGGAGCCCGTCGCGGATGAGGGAGCAGAGGAAGTGCCGTCGTCGGAGGAGCTCGCCGCCACGCCGGCGACATCGGAGAAAATCATGCGGGACCCCGAGGTAGGCCACGAAACCTTCCCCCCTTTTGTTCATTAAAACCATGCATGCGTGGGGTGGGCTTAGATGTATGCTTAGGGAGCGGTTTGGGGGGCCATAGAGGGCTCTTCGCCGGTGGGGACGACCATTGCCGTCGTCGGGGAAGATGACGGATGTGCGGTCTCAGATCGCCCGTACAACCAATAACATGCGGCCCACATAGGGCCGCACAAACCTCATGCGGCCTAGGCACGGCCGCACTAAGTCTGAAAATCGACGTAGGAAGGGTAGACCATAGATGGCCGCACAACCTCATGCGGTCTACATTAGGCCGCACAACACTCGTGCGGTCCATGGGCGACCGTACAAAGCCAACCAACTGACATAGGAAAGGCTGCCCCTAGGGTGCCGTCCAAAGATCATGCGGTCCCCATCGGGCCGTTCAAACCTCGTGCGGCCCAGGAATGGCCGCACCTTAATTTGGAAAACAACACACGAAGAGCGGCCACAAGGGTGCCGCACAAAGAACCTGCGGTCTGCATGGGACCCTACAAATCCCGTGCGGCTCGAGACAGACCGCGCAACCCCTGGACATAAACGGCCTACCCTTGACCGTACGTGGTGATGTGTGGTCCTATGAGGACCGCCCATCTCGCAGGAAAGAAACTTTTGATCTCTTTCTTTTTCTTCTGCAATGGCTCTCTCTCTGAATATGCAATAGCAGCGACGACAGCAACTTCTTGCTTCATCTTCAAAGGAGAAGGTAGCCTTTAAATAGAACAGGGTCTCCGTAAGGTTTGGATGAGGCAAAAAACCTAGTGAAATCTCATTGGTCCACCTGGCACCATGAATATTCTTCCTCTGGGATCCTCTAAAAAAGCATGCCACCTCTTCTTGGATCACGTGCCATTGTATCACTGGAGTTACTATTCTTAATCGGGTCTAATTTCAGGTTACGAAACTAGGATTTGGATCTTCAGACTGTTAGCGCATGAAGATCTGCATCGACCTGATTTCTTGGGCTTGTATTTATGCATCAACCTGATTGATGAATTGCTTGTACTGAGGCTGATTGATGAATTGCTTCTACTGAGGCACTGATGTATGAACTTGTGCATCGACCTTGCAAGCAGATTTGAAATAGTTGCATCGACCTTTCTTCTAAAATAATTGAGATGCATCGACCTTTCGTCTTGAATTGATTAAGTGCACTGACCTTACTAATAGATGTTAAAATAGCTGCATCGACCTTGTGTTGCCAAGAAATGTTCAGCTGCATCGACCTTTCTTCTAAAATAACTGAGGTGCATCGACCTGGTGTTGTCAAGAGTTGTTCAGCTGCACTGACCTTGGGAACTTTAGGTGTTCAGGTGCATCGACCTTGTGTTATCAAGAGTTGCTCAGCTGCACCAACCTTGGGAACTTTAAGTGTTCAGGTGCATCGACCTTGTGAACTATAAGTGTTCATGTGCATCGACCTTTCTTACAGATGCAGTACTTGAGTGTCTTGATGCATCGACCTGTTTCTTCAATCAACTTTCATAAAAGCTCTTCCGCTGCGTCGACCTGATAACATGAAGACCAATGATGCATCAACCTTACTAGCATGAAAATCAATGATGCATCAACCTGACTAGCAAAAGGCAGATGTAGCACATATGACATTTCCTATTCATGACTACAATAACTATTTCTTCATGCAAACTCAAAATGACTTGTAGTGTTAGACATCATCAAAACCATAGGGACACAACAATCTTCACTTTGTGTACAACTTCCACGCCGACGTTTACGAAAACCAGGGGCCATCTGATAAAATATTCAATCTTGGAGAAGTATTTGGATCCAGATATCTGATCAAATAGTTCATCGATTCTCGGCAACTGTCAACCTTTAAGCCAGATATTGATAGATCCAGGGGCTGCCATGAATATCCTGCCATACCGCATCTACCAGAAATATTACTTTGATCTGCACCTCACCAAGGTCAAAGATATGAAGATTGCGGGCTTTAATCAGAAGTGTGAGACACCTTTGGGGGTGGCAGCCTTCAACCTCACACTGGGGGATCTCACTACTGTGGTTCGATTCTATGTGATTGATTCCAAAACCACATATAAAGCCTTGCTGGGACGGCCATGGCTACATGAATATCAGATAGTGCAATCCATGTTGCATCAGTGTATTAAATACTGTCATGAAGGCAAAGAAGAAAGAGTCTTCGCAGATCTACACCCCTTTGAAATCTTCGAGTGCCATATGCTCGATGCATCTTACTACACAGAAGCCCCGTAAAGGGTAAAAAGAAAGAAGTTGTGGCCAGCCAGAAGAAACTGACAGCAAAGATAGGGGATTGGTCCCCACCGCCGCCCCAGGGCTATGTCAAGAAGCATGAAGTATCCCACATTTCTCATGTTGGGGATTTTGCATGGATTACACCTCCAAGCATTCATTCTAGGGACAATGATGAGGAGATGAAAGAAAGATACACGCAGGTCGGGATTCCGGAAGGATTAACCAAGCCTATTGCTAGCCTGGAGTGGCAAACTCTACTGCCACTGAAGATTATGGAGGTCCCTCGCTTCTATGAGCCTCCTATCATGTTCTACACCAGGGAGCCTACTGAAGAAGATGATCAAGACTGTATGGTCCCAGAAGAATCCACAAGTCGGATGGTGCCAGTCGCAGGCTTGGATTTTACTACACAGAGGGTCTCACAGATGTTCTCCAAAATGGAGATACCTTCATCGCAACCCGTTGCTCAAAAGAAAGTGTTGCAGGAGCTTTGGGATCTGCCCCACAACAATAGGGAGCTGAGAAAGATCACTCAACACCCGGGACTGGGGTACACTCCCCAAGAGTACTATGAGGCTGAGGTAGATGTCATCTCTGCCTTCTTCTCACATGAAGACCCTCTTGGGGTGGGTTATGATGATTACCCTTCAGAGGATGAAGAGATCATATACCAAACACAGGTCGATGCACATTGCACCTTTGTATGAAGCAAGGTCAATGCACATTTTACCTCGTGTGAATCAAGGTCGATGCATGTTTTGCAGCTTGATACACAAGGTCGATGCACATCTTTGTAGCACTGTATACAAGGTTGATGCACATTCTTTTCATGCCTTGTAAGGTCTACGTACATGTTCAAGTCTGTGCACATGTTGTATCAAGGTCGATGCACATGTATAGACCGAAGTCGATGCACATCTGGACTCAAGTCATCAAATATGTGCATCATAGTACATGCTCTATGGCATTTTCATATACATTCATATCATTGGTCTAAGCACATTTTTGTTTGTGCACATACAGAGTCTTGGTCTGTGCACATGCTTAGTCTAAGGTCTACGCACATATCACTTTGTGCATATCTAAGGCCCACGCACATGTAGCATCCTAGTCTATGCATACATGTCAGGTCTGTCTGTGCATCATTAAGGTCGGTGCATCTTCATTTATCCTTGTCTTCATGCATCATCTCCATGCATGTAAGGTCTCTGTATGTCTTACACAGGTCAATGCATTGTATGGTTGCATCCAAGCATTACATCATAATATACACCTATAATTTGGATGTTAGACGAATATGATGTTGGCTAAAGTCTGAATTTTATTATGATAATAAAGTGTTTAACGAAATGCCCTTTGTCTAATTGACAAGATTAAGCTAAACACTATGTCTCTGAGAGCAGCAGAAATTCAAATGAGGCACGTGAAGATTCTAGTGATTGAAGCATGTGATCCGAGGCAACTTCCAAGCATATTGAAGATTCCAAATGAAATAACTCTCCACATGACTGCATCTTAGAGACTCTTTTGACACGTGGCTGAGTATCTTCCAGAAGCTATTTTGGCAGGAGTGCTCCATCCACATGCGCTCGATGGAATCTTGTGGGGGCCACAAGAATCACGCCAAAGAACAGGAAGTTGAATTGAATCTCTGGAGCCCCTGTTTCTCTTATATATAAGGAGTATCCTTCTCCGAACAAGGTGCCGCTACAAGAAGAGAGTTGCCAAGTAGAGAAAAAGGGAGATTCCACTGGGAGAAGTCTGTGAGTGAGAGAAGAGGAAGAAGAGAAGGAAATAGAGCAAGACCGTGAGATCATGAATCAGCACAGCACGAGGCCCATCCCCTCTGGCCGGCCGGAAGGGGTGGAGGATCAAGTCCTACAACTTGGAGTCTGGTGGCTTTGAACAGTCTTCTTCCATCTGTCTGCAGAGAACATCGGTCCTCCACGAATCGTTCAGATCCTGTGTGCGGCCGCCTGCATACCATTATGTTGCCAGCCCAGTCTTTGTCCCGCTTCTCTTTCAACGTTGGAATGGCCTATCGAGCGGCCGTGCAGTCCATTGAGCAGTCGCTACTAGACCACGTACAACTGCTAGCGCTGCTTCTTAAGGCAAGTGTCTTCTCCCTTTCCAAGGTACATAATACTCTTTGGTACCTCGTGTCTTGGTGACGATCATGATCACACACACACCTCTCTACCCTTCTAGCTTCATTTTGATCATCTTTACATCTTGAAATAGAAAGGTAAGAGAAAGGGGAGGGGGGAAAAACATGTCAACATCCCATTTTTTTGGCGATCACGGTGGGATGCCGAGTTCCCATTGTGCTGTTGTTTTGCTGATCTGTGTTTTTTGTGCTTGGTTAGGGTTTTTCTAAGCTGTTTCAGGTTGCTATCTCATCCACAGTGCGTTTCTGTTCCTGGAGGTGTACACGGTTCTCCAAGGGCCGCTCAAGTCTCCCCACGGTTGGACGATAGGCCGTGCTGTTTTGGTCTCAGGTGCCTTCCTATTTGATTTTTGTCACGTTGTTAATGATTGCGCAGTCTACTTCTGGCCACTCCTGTGTTTCCACGGTCGGACGATAGATCGTCTATTTCCTTCTCACGAGTGTTTGTGCTTCTGTGAGCCTGTTAGTTTCAGCAGTCCTTGTCAGATCGTGCACTGGTTTTCACGGTCTATCAAAAGGCCATGCATGTCTGTTGCCTCAGGTACATTACTCTCCTTCATACACTTGTGGTTTTACTGACTTTTTGCGGTCTATTCAGGGCCGCTCTACAATTTGCACGGTCAATCGATTAACCATCCAGTCAGGTACGCATCTATTTCTGCAACCCTAATTCGTTTTAGTCTCTGTGGTTTAGCTTTCTTTTAGTACTCCCTGCTGTTACACGGTCCTGCCTCAGGCCATTCATCTCCCTGAGCGATCTCCCATAGACCGCTTTTCTATGCTATAACCCACCTATTGATATAGGCGACATCCTCATCGCTGGGCACATATAGCACATAATCAAGCCCCTAGGTAGGTAGGATTCCAGAGGTGGCCCCTATAAGCTCAAGAGGTGGCTCCCACTATGTAGCACTTTGTGCCATTACGGGTTCAAGAGGTGGCTCCCATAGCGTAGCACTTTGCCTTGCATGGCACTTAGTTCCCACACTTCCGGCTAGCGTATAGCTTTAATACCCTTCTAGCACACCCCGTACTCTATACCATCGAGGTATTGTCCGCTTTGGCCTACCGGCCTTACGGTTTTGTCCATTTCTAACAGTGATCAGCTCCAGAATGGGAGACTTTTCGAAAGGTCACCCATTAAGCACGCTTAATATTGGAGTTCTTTACAAGAACTAAGCCGATACTTCAAAAGGTGCCTTGGTGATATAGAGTGCAACTTAGCTATATTTGAGGGTACTACACTCCTCGTTCCTCCGCTAGCCGGAGGAGCTAGTAAGGAAGTCTGGGAAAGCACTGCTCCATGCGCCGCTCTGCGATGCACTCCGCTCAAGTCCTTGGCCTATCATCTGAACCATCTGCTCCATGGTCCGCAACTCGATCTTCATATCATATGCCTGGCGTCGTGCCTCCCTCACCTCCATACGGTAGCACTCCAAATCCATCACTCTTGCACTCAGCTGCTCCACCTCTGCATGGAGACGGGCCACCTCTACCGCCTCTGCTTGAAGTCGCTCTGCCTCGCTCAGTCTGGCCGATAACTCTCTCGTCTGCCTGTGCATTCATCATGGTCACTCAATTGCATTGGCATATGTATTAAGTCAAAAGGAAAGTCGGTCGGTTTGCTTACCCTCTCTAAGAGAGTGGCCTCAGCATCTACAGTCCGAGCAACCGCTCGTGCAAAGTTGGCGTCCCGCTCAGCCCTACCCGTCGGCTGGGAGGAAGAGGACGGCGCATCGTGTCCCTGCCGTTGTGCTCCCTCGGCTTGCTGCATTTAGAAGTCAAGATTGGTTAGTCAAAAGCATAAGCATTTAAGTCTAAGGTTAGCAAAGATCATAGGAAGCTCCAGCCCATGCTGGAACTCTTCCCTCTACTGAATGGTGGAGTGGAGGAGTCCCAAAAGCTCCGTTATCCATCCCCGAGTGTAACACCCAAAAATTTTAAATTTCCTGCCATGGCCATATCAAGTCCATGCATGTTTAGGTCTAAGTCCATGCATGTTCTTTTGTTGATTATAAAGTTCGTGCATGTGTTTTGGTATAACGTAAGTCCATACAGGTTTCCATATTTCACCAAGTCCGTGCACGTTTCGTCTTATTGAGTCCATGCATGTGTCAGCACAATTACAAAGTCCATACATGCTTGCACACTCAAGTCCATGCACGTTTCTGAGCGATCAAGTCCGTGCATGTTTTCTCTTAATGCATTTACAAGTTCATACAGGTTCTGCATGATGCATTAAAGTCCATGCATGTTTTTATCTCTGCACACAAAGCCCGAGCACGATGTAAGTATCTCAACCTTGTGCACATTGTTCACACAAAGTCCGAACACATTGTGTTTCTGCGGTGAGTAAGTCCGTGCACGATGTTTCAACTTCCCGTGCACTATGTTTCAACTTTACACATAAGTCCAAACACGTTGTTCAATCATGTCCGTGCACGATGTCTAAGCTAAGTCTACGCATAGACTGTAACAAAGTCTTAGCACTTTTTCTGCTAGAAGGAAAATAATGTCCGAGCCCTTGAAAGTCCAAGCATATTTTTTCTGCTAGAAGGGAAACAAAGTCTGAGCAATTGAAAGTCCGTGCACGTTTTTACGTTGGGCAACTCCGTGGACGTTTCTGTTAAAGTCTATGCACGTTTCTGTGTTGGGCAAGTCCGTGCACATTTTGTGAAGGACTTGCATTCTCTTCTACTATTGCATATTGTAGCAAGTCCGAGCATACTTCTAAGCCTAAGAACATGACATTGTCTATCAGTAATATATTTTTAACTATCCTGAACTAAAGTATTTCTTCTATGATGACAGATATCTTTTCGTGGACAATAAGGATGGCACGTGATCCAATAATGGAGGATGTGCCAGGATCGTGACACGTGGAGTGTAGGGAACTGAAGGGCTGCCACGTGGTCAAGACATTGGGCGGGAAATTGTGGAGGACACACGCCCATCTGTAGCTGCTATATAAAGAAGACTTCTCCACCAGGAGAAGAGGGATCGTAACTGAGAAAAAGAAAGCAGAAGCAGAGAGAGCCAGAGTTAGCACGATCCAGAAAGAAGAAGAGTGAGAGAGCAGCAGAGAGATAACACCAGCCAGCGTAGCTAAGAGCTAATATTGATTGAAAAGTACTGAAATAAGAGCAAGGGAAGAATGCTTACTCGACCGATTTGAAGAAATCAGCCCCGACCGGAGACGTGGGCGAATGGGGAAGCGTGGGGTTTGCCACACGCCGCAGTGAGGAAGCTTCAACCTGCTCAAACGTTTACACTACTACGCCTCTCACAGGAGGGAGGATCTTGGGGTGGGGATTAATTTACTACAACCAAAACTACCTCCATGCAGGGAGGGGCCTTCAGCCGGCCAAGCGGGGAGGGGAAGAAAAGAGTGAGGAGCTTCAACGGTTGGCGGAGTCAGTTCTGTCCTCTTTCTGGAACAGGGGATAGGAAGGCATTGTCGACGCCGCTGTGACCACTCCCGAACTCCTCTTTCAATGAGACCAGCTGCAAACTCTCCATACTTGGTCCGGGATGTCGCTTGAATTTTGGGGAAACTCCAGGTTGTTGGTGCAGGTTGGGGAAGAGCCTCGAACATAGCCTCTGCTCCTGGGTTCTGATAGTTATAGGAACACAGCAGCAGCAAGCCGAGGCTGTCACGAGCAGTCCCAAACTCCAAATCGAGTGCGGTAGGAGGCGTTGGAACCGTTGACGAGTTGCCATCGAAATGAGATCCATGAGAATGCCAGCTGATGTCAGGGTAGGCCGGGGCAGTCGAAAGAGTGACAGGTTGTCTATTCAGTCCAAGAGGGGACAGAATAGCGCACCCTAGGGAGAAAATTAAGAAGTTGCTACTCTGGTCGCCAAATGGAGTCCCGCTTCTTGGAGGGGGAAGAAGACTCATTGTAGAAGGCCCCGGACAAGCTCCATATTCAGATCATTAGGTGAGCTAATGTGGCAACTTCTGCAAACTGTCTCTGGTTGACAGTCTAAGTGAAGTTGCGTAGTCGAGGGAGATCGCCTCCCCCGGACAGCCACGAACTCAGAAGGGGACTAGACGACTGCCAATGCGAAGAAGACTCAGAGATGCTTCCACCGGTACCTTTGAGCCTTCAGGAACATCGGGATGAAGTTGCAGTTGCCTCTGAGAGTTGATGGTCTTCTGGACTGCGAACTGGCAGACTGTGTGCTGCTCCAATAATACAAGAAGGGGGTGGGGATGGGGTTAGTGATGGAGGGAGAGGGGACAAATCTTGCCCCGAGACCTGCTGGCAGACTACACTCATTGGGACTTTAGCCACCCCCAGTACTGTCCCTTCCATGCACGAATCTGCCAATCGATTCATGTGAAGAAGTCCAGTACCTCATCCAGGAATAGATCCAGTGGGAGTAGATCGATGCCGAGGGGAATTCTATGACACTCGTTCGGCTGCCGCAAGCTGTCAAAGAAACTCTGAGCATTGCCAGAAATGCACCAGAGTAGCTTGATCCTCCCCAGGAAAATGGGCATGGGCTGCCTTACCAGCACACTCTAGAATGGCTCGAGTTTTGGACTGACAATCGAGAAGCCCTCGAGCGACTGCGGAGGCGCAGGGAGCAAGATGCCAGCCAAGAGACAAGGCCGAGTACCTTCTTGGCCAACATCATTCATCCTCCTGCTCCCCCGGTCTCCCCGAATTCCTCGACACCACAGGCCAGTCAGCCGGCCCTCGCCACTCCAGCCGCGCAGTGGCGACCCTGGCAGGAGTTAGAGTCTCTACCCTTTTCCAGAGAAGACAACGCTAGACTCCTCTGAGTTCTTCTTGGCCTAGAGGATGTGCTGGTGTGCGAGGCTACGATGGGCTCCTCAAGCTCTTCTCACCCTCTCCCTACCCTACCTCTATCGCCGATGCTCGAGGATAGGAAGGGAAAACAGAAGCTGGGCGAGGTTTCGGTATGACTGGACCAGGTCCTCCCAACAGTTCGCAAGTCGGGTCTACCATCATAAAGGCCATCCGACGCGCAAGATCAAGATAGCCAACAGGGGCAGCAAGGCCCCAAGACTTCATCAAGTGTCACTCGACCCTGTCCTCAGTCAGACCACAGCTGTCTGGCCAGGAAGTGGGATGTTGCTCATGCTCCTCGGGCTACTTCTCAGCAGAAGCCCTTGCCACTGCGGCTAAGGCATCAAACCGTGCATACATCTTCGGACGCCAGTATCGGTATATCATCTCAACGGGAAAAGCCATTGCCACCGCGGCTAAGGCATCAAACCACGCACACGTCCTCGGGCGCCAGTACAAGTCAGTCAGTTCGTGGTAAATTCCCACAGCCACTGCGGTTAAGGCATCAAATCGCGCCTACATCCCCGGATGCCAACATCAGCATCCCAGCTTACCAGGAACTGGGAGGAAGGGAAGAAGAAAAGAAGAAAAGAAAGGCCTTAAAGGGATGAAGAGGAGTGGGCCCTCCAAGTGCTTCCCCAGTGCACCCTCCCAATCCTCCCATGACATGCCCTTAAACCCCTTCACCGGCACACCTCCAAACACCTCACCGGCACACTCCTTGAGCGGTGGACCCCCTTTTTGCTAAGCCCCTTCCCCGGCACACTCCTCAGCCCAACTTCCACTAACGCACCCCAGCCATTCCTTGGCATCCTAGCCCGGCATAGCCCCACCTGCATCGACCTTACCCATGCATAGCCCCACCTACACCGACCTTGGCCTTGCGTGCACGGACCCTACACGGACTCACCCAAGCTTGCATGGACCTCGTTCCCACCTTACACTACA
Organism: Amorphophallus titanum; assembly: GCA_024336825.1. Classification (NCBI taxonomy): domain Eukaryota; kingdom Viridiplantae; phylum Streptophyta; class Magnoliopsida; order Alismatales; family Araceae; genus Amorphophallus; species Amorphophallus titanum. The sequence continues at coordinate 26,241,263 of JANBPO010006859.1, forward strand.
TGTACTCACTCTCAGACATGCACGGACCTTGTTGTCCAACCCCGTGCATGTCACAACCCCGTGCATGACATGCATGAACCTTGTTTTCCAATCCCGTGCATGATTTGCACGGACCTTGTTTTCCAACCCCGTGCATGACATGCACGGACCTTGTTTTCCAACCTCGTTCATGGCATGCACAGACTCCGTTCTCCAACCCCGTGCAGGGAATGCATGGACTTAAAACTCGAAAACCTGCATGGACTTTGTCCTTTGATCGAAAAGTTGCACGAACTTCATTCATATATGCATGGACTTTGCAGGAACCTGCATGGACTTTGCCCAGAACCTGCACGAACTTTAACCCTTCATCCAGCCCCATCATAACTTGTGAGACCCTTCCCATGTCCTTCACCGGCACGCCTATCCAACACCATCAACGGCACGCTCTTCCCACACCTTCGTCGGTACACCTTCTCAGTGCCCATCCAGCACCTTCGCCGGTACACCCTTCCTGGGCCTTTCAACGGCCCGCTCCTCTACAATAGGAATACAAACGTGCCAAAAGGGGTAAGAATGAATGAAATTCGAGGAAATTCTAAAAAAAGAAAATGCCAGAAAAAATATAATAATAAATAATAATAAATGATAATAAAAATGATAATAAAAAAGGGGGGCATGTAAAAACGGGAAATCTACGTAAATAAGCGAAAGAAAACAGTGAAATCACACTAAACGTACAAAAATAAAAAAAAAGGAAATAGACAGCAAAGAAATATAAGAAAGAGTGCAAAAGGGGGAGAGTACATTGAATCATGGAATCACACTTATCATGTTGAATCATATCAGGCCTGCATTGAATGTTGACTTTAGTGACATCAATGACTCATACTTGCCATCATCAAAAAGGGGGAGAATTGTTGTATCCCAGATTTTGATGATGTCTAATTATGACTCATTGATGAGTCTGATGTGATTTTGATGATGTCAACATGCATAGAATTCAAGTCAAAGTTTGTCAAACGATGCCAATGGATATGTTAAAAAGACAGTAGAAAAGAAACTATGCAAACTAGCACAAGAAGAATGCATCGACCCTATCTAGATAAGGAGTCGACACAGCTTCTAATAACAACAAGCTTCAACATCAATAGCAAGTGGGGAACAACATCACCAGCAACAACAACAATGGAGTCGACGCAGAAATTCACATGGCGTCGATGCAACAAGCAAAGCTAGCCACAACAGCAGTAATTTTTCAACAATGGAGTCGACGCACCTTTAAACCATAAAGATATGGTGTCGACGCAAGCAGCTAGCAGCAAGGCAACTTCAAGCGCACTTCAACGAGTGCGTCGACGCAAGCCTCTCTTGGCGTCGACACAGGTTCAGCTCAAGCCCCTGTCAAACAGGCTATTCTCTTCAGCTAGGTCGACACTATTTTCACAATGTGTCGACACAGGGCCTCTTCCCATAAAGCACTTTCAACGCATCTTCAAAGGATGCGTCGACGCATCCACCAGCTGCGTTGACGCACACTGGGCCAGCTCGCTAGAAATTCAAGAAGACATGAAGCTGCGCCGATGCAATGGTCTTGCTACGTCGACGCACCAGGAGCTCTTCAAGTCAAATTCTCTCAAACACGCAACATTCTCAAATTTCGTACAGAGGCTAAAAATCAACGACGTACACTCCCAAAATATGTGTTTCAAGGTCTGAAAAGAAGCCCCTAGGACAGAGAATTGTCATCTTCATCATGAGACTTCAGTACAACCTTTTGGGAGAAGGATTTGTCAGTTGATATATTTGGGAATGGTCAGCCTTCATGGAAATCTCCTTTTTACAACAAGCCAATCAGAAATGAGTCTCTGAAAAGTGCCTAGGATAGAGGACTGTCCTTTTCTATTCTAAGCCAATAAGGAGGTAGCTGGTTGGTGTAGGGGAAGAGAGATTTTCTCCCCCAGGGCCTCCGGCAGACACTCCTGTCACTGTCTCCATGATTGCACCGACATCCACTTCAGTGGTCGGGGCTGGCACATCCTCTAGTGATGCTACAGAATAGAAGAATACAAAACAAATGCACGAAGCCTTTCAGAAGAAAGATGCCACCATGATAATAGCGATGCAAAGTTACCCTTAGTTCTGACAAATGGGAATTGAGAAGCAGCAAATTGTGCAAATGATGGTATCTGAGGTAGGGCCTCCTCAACAGCTAGAAATGCTTGCTTAGTTGCAGCCTCACGGGCTTTCTTGGCCCGCACCACAGCAACCTGCACCGGTGATGTTGCTCTCCTCTTCCGACTTCCCCGAGGCAATGGAGCAGTGGTGGGAGCTGGAGTAGGGATATCAAAGTAAGATGGTTTCTGAGCCTGCATAATTAGCTTTCGATAATCTCCTTGTTGTCACATGTCAGGCCTATCTAAAAGAAAAGAACAAAGAAGATATTAACTAAAACGTAAAAGTAGCGTAAATGCATATAACCTTGTCAAGGCATGAAGACACACCTGCTGGCCCTGTGTACACAGGTGAGAGAGACCAGTAATATAAAGCCACCTCTTTTTCCCGAGAAGCAGCTTCATGAATTAACCAGCATATGTCTCCAACCATCTCACACTTATCGGCTAGTTGAGCTAGGTCTCGGTGCCTGCGAGAAGCAAGACAATGACATAATCCCAGATGGTCTACACCCCAGCCATCCGCATGCTTGAAGGATATGAATAGTGTAAGAGCCAGAATGGCTTCGGCCGCAGTGCTGAGGTCCAGACTGTGAATTTTTCACAAGATAAATAGCCAAGATGATGCGGGATGACGATGAGACTCGACATCGACTGGGACTCTAAGCAAGCTCGTGTCCGTCCCTAGCGAGGGAAGCGATCGGACGTGCACGGTTGAGGAACCGGCAGTGAGTCAAGGGTGGTCGACTCTCTCTCTTATGCCCGGGTCGGGTCACGGGATGATATCTCACTCTCTCTCGCAGCGGTGAAATAAGTACATCAAGCTAGGAATCCTACCACAAGATATCTAGCAGCGGCAAATGAGCGTATACTAAGAAAGCGGGAAACTAACTACAAGTGATGAGAAGGTGATGCTTGGAACTTTTCAGCTTCAGGGCGCAACACTTACTTGGTGGACTACAGAATGGGAAGTCACTTTTCGTTCCCGTCTGCTCTGACAGATCACCAAGATAGAGTTTGTCGCTACTTTCGAGCGTACTTTCAGTCCTATATATCTTCGCATGAACAAGATGCATCAATTTATGGAGCTCGTGCAGGGTGGAATGTCAGTGCTGGAATATCGAAATAGGTTCATGGAATTGAGCCGGTATGCACCCAATGTTCTAACAGATGAAGCCCTTAAGACTGAGCATTTTCTTCATGGCCTGAGACCAGATTTGAGGCAATATTTAATTGCAACTTGGGTGATTGAGATGAACACGGCTTATCAGGTAGCTATAGCCTTAGAGCTGGACATGGCGAGACCTCAAGGTTTTTCTCAAGTGGCATCTGTTCAGCCGACGGTTCAACTTCAGCCAAGTTATCAGCCTTCTGTGCTGGGAGTTCCTCCTGCTATTCCTGCTGCTAGTGGTACTTCTTCCTTCAAGCCCAAGTTCAAGAAATTTAAGAAGTCAAAGAAGAAGTTCAATCAGCAGGCGTGTTCTGGTACTGTACAGCAGTCAGCCCCTTCTTAGTAGCAGCAGAGACAAGTCATGGGAGCTCCGAGGCTATGCTCGAGATGTGGTGGTAGTCATCCAAGCAAGTCTTGTTCCTTGCTAGTGATTTGTTATTGCTGTGATCAGTCGGGTCATGTTGTTTGAGACTATCAGCAAAGGTCGAAGCCGGTACAGTTCTCGCAGTTTACTCAGTCACAGCAGTCACAGTTCAGACCTCCTCTTCCACCACCACCGTCTCAACAATTCTTTCCCCAAGCTTCAGCAGCGTCTTCCTTCCAGTCTTCTGCAACAGCTAGTAAAAAGCAGAAAGGCAAGGTTTCTCACATCACGCGGGTAGAAGTCGTGGCATCCAACCTCGTAGATGGTACGATTATGATTTTCAGTCATGCAGCTCGTGTTTTATTTGACTTTGGTGCTTCTCACTCTTTTATTTCTGAGGATTTTCTTACATGCATCGAGGAGCCCACTTCTCAAATCTCTTGTGAGTTACTTGTTGAATTGCCATCTGGGGACTTCATGTTCACTCCCTTGTGTTTGGAGGAGTCTCCTTCTTAATGTGTGATTGTCTTGCGCTCTGATTATTTCTTGCTTGCAAGAGGCTTACCATGCCGACTGTACACGTTTCCCCTGAGCTAGTCTTCCGCTATATTTAAAGGCTCGGGGTGTGACAATGAAGCTAACAGATTAAGGTACACGATTCATTCTAGTTCTACCAAAATGTACCAAGATTTAAAAAGGACCTTTTGGTGGCCCAACATGAAAAGTGAGGTTGCGGACTTCGTGTCGTGTTGTCTCAGCTGCCAGCAAGTTAAAGCGAAACACCAAAAGCCTGCTGGTAAGCTACATCCTCTAGATATTTCCAAGTGGAAGTGGGAAGATATCGGCATGGATTTCATTATGGGTTTGTCTAAATCTAAAGGTGGACATGATGGAATATGGGTCATCATAGACCGACTGACCAAATCGACACACTTCTTGCCAATCAAGAGTCGATGGTTAGTTGATGTTCTTGTTGCCTTGTACATCAAGGAGATTGTCAGACTACATGAAATACCTGTTTCAATTGTATCTGACCGAGACCCGCGTTTCACTTCTCACTTTTGGAAGGGTCTACAATATTCGTTGGGGATGAGACTCAACCTTAGTACTGTCTTTCATCCTCAAACGGATGGTCAGACCGAAAGAACAAATTAGGTGGTAGAAGACATGCTCAGAGCCTGCATCATTGATTTTGGTGGAAGCTGGCATGATCACTTGCCTTTGGTCAAGTTTGCATACAACAATAGTTACCAGGCAAGTATACAGATGGCACCTTTTGAAGCCTTATATGGAAGAAATTGTCGATCACCTTTATGCTGGGATGAAGTTGGCGAGAAACAACTATTAGGCCCAGACATGGTGAGAGATACCATCGAGAAGATCTAGTTAATTAGAGAAAGACTTCAAGTGGCTCAGTCTAGATAGAAGGCTTATGCCGATACCAGAAGAAGAGATCTTGAATTTCAAGTTGGAGATCAAGTTTTTCTTAAGATTTCTCCAGGACGAGGGATTAGGAGATTTGGTGTTAAGGGCTAGCTTACACCAAGGTATATCGGACCTTTCGAGATACTAGAAAGAGTTGGCAAGGTTGCTTACCACATCGCCTTCCCTCCTCAATTGTCCAACATCTATAATGTGTACCACATATCCATGTTGAGGGATGTGGCTCGGAGCTCACCTGATCGGCGTGAATACACCGATCCCGGCCGGAGACGAGGGCGAGCGAGGAAGCGAGCTTCAACCTGAAAATTCGACGAGCGAGGAAGCGAGCTTCAACCTGAAAATTCAAGTACATGCACTACGTCCCATGCAAGGGGGTTGAAATTGGGGTATGGAAGTCAAATTTACATTCAAACACTACCTCCCACAGGGTGGGGTGGTAAGCCGGCCAGGCGGGGGAGGGGAGTGGCGAACTAGGAGCTAATCGGACGGCCGACGTCGGTTCTGCCCGCTCTCTGGAACAAGAGATAGACGGGCAATGTTGTCGCTTCTGCGGTCACTCCCGAACTCCTTTTTTGACGAGACCAGTGGAAAATCTTCCCTAACTGACCTAGGAAGACGTCTGATTTTTGGTGGGAGCTCTGGTGGCTGGCGTGGGTCGGGGCGAGGCTGTGAACAGAGACTCTGTTTCCTACTCCTGACTGTCTTAGAACTGCTACAGCAGGAAGATGAAGCCGCCACAGGTGCCCCCAAACTTAAAATTGTGCACGGTCAATGGAGTTAGAACCGTTGACGAGTTACCTTAAAAACATGGCCCACGGGGGTGCCAGGCGATGTTGGAGTAGGTCGCAGCAGCCCAAACAGTGACAGTGTGTCAGTTTAGTTCTAGGAAAGACAGAACTGCGCACCCTGGGGAGAAAATGGAGAAGAATTAGATCGGGTTGCCGAATGGAGTGCCGCTTCTTGGAGAAGGAAGAAGACTCGTCATAGAAGGTACCGGCCAAGCCTTGCCTTCAGATCTTTCAGTGGCGGGACGTGGTACCCTCTGTAAATCATCTCTGGCTAACAGTCAGGATGCAGCTGCGCAGTCGAGGGAGATCGCCTGCCCTGGACAGCCACGAACTTAGAATGAGACGAGATGACCGCCGATGCGAAGAAGACTCGGAGACGCTTCCAATGGTACCAACTTGGGCCTATTGAAATGCTAGGATGAAGCTGCAGTCACCTCTGCAATCTTCTAGTACTCTGCTATCTCTGAATTGAGAACTGCAGATTGAAGTTGATGGGGGGGGAAATGGGGTTTATGGTAGGGGAAGTGGGGTGGATGGGTATGGGGGTGACCCCTAGCTGTGAGGGGGTCTGGTGGAAGGAACGCTCCCGCCCAGAGATTCCTTCTAAAAAGCATACTTTGAGGGTCCACATGTCAAGGGCAGAAGAAAAGTTGATCTATGTGACAGAATATTCAATTTAGCATCCCGCCTTGGATCACATGCCCCCAATCCATTTCACTTTCAAGCCCACGTGAGAATCAGGAATTCTTCCTTTAATGCATCTAAGGTGTTTGCCCATGAATCTGGGTTATTTCTTGATGACATTATTTTTCCTGTCAGAACATAGGTAAAGATTCATTAATCTCATCATCATGTGGCTCATTAAGCAAGTAATAAGTGTCTAAAACATGCAGCCTGAGATGTTTCATAAGGATGAGCAAATCATATAGGTGAATGAGTAAAGTTATGCACAAGCATCGATGCGCAATCTCAGTGCACCAACCTGCCTTACTGACGAGAAGAGAGAAATGCAGCAATATATAAAAAGAGCATCGACCTATATATAGCATAGGTAGGCCTCATTCAATCATATAGACTCTCTCTGTATAGAAGGTGCATAAACCTGTCAGTGCACCAGTCAATACTTCATGACCTATAACATCGACGTGCCACTTAGGCAAGTTAGCCTGTCCTGGTGATGTTTAATGAAGATGCCTAAAGCATAGACGCAGGACCTTACTGTATTGACATAACTTCACAACAAATGCACAAGGTGCACTGACCTTAAGAATGATGACCATTATTGCAGTGACCTTATGTTGTAATCGCTGGCTCACTAGCATCGACCAGCCTATGATATGCATCGACCTGATGAAGTAACTTCTAACAAATAGTGCTTAGCAACATCGACCTATGTACGAAGTGCATCGACCTTATAGTGCATGACTTCACCAGCTGCATCGACCTTCTAGGCCAGACTACATATATGCATCGACCTATTTGTTCAATGTAGTGAGAGATGCATCGCCCTTTCAATGCAACACTTCTGCATATGCACTGACCTTCTAGACTAATATGCATATACGCACCGACCTATTTGTTCAATGTAGTGGGAGATGCATCGACCTTTCAATGCAACACTTTATGCATATGCACTCACTTTCTAGACCAATATGCATATATGCACCGACCTGACTATCTGAATGTATGAATATGCATTGACCTTATAATGCAGCAGAAGAAATTTCATCCTCAAAATTTAAGGACTAAGCAAAGGTGAAGCAGGGAAGAACAACCCAACGACACTAACATGAATCACGAGAAACACCACTCAGAGGAACACAGTCAGACCATAATCAAAAGTACACACTCAGGACTGAGTACGACACAAGTGAACACAAGTCCGACACCTCTGAAACAGGGCAACGTCGCTTACGTCTCACAAGGAAAAGAGACACGACTACCACAACAATAGATCACGAAAAATGAAATGACAACACAGCAAGCTTCAACGTAAACAAGGAAGCACAGTCCTCTCAGCTGACAGCTCGACCACATCATTGGCTCCAGTGCCAAAGGCAACAGGGAACACCTGGCACACTGGACGCCAATGACAATAGCACTAGACCATAGACACAATCAAGTCAGTCCTCACTCAGATATTACATCCGATTGAGTCGCAAGCTAACTCTACCAGAAGAGAAAAGTGTAGCAAAGCCAACCGACAAGATCACAGTCCACATAGTGCCAAGATAGACAGACAAAATCATAGACAAACAGTGCTAAAACAACAACAACGACAGCACTTGCAGGATCCCAGCTCCATATAGAATGTAGAACCACGGAACACAACTGTAAGTTGGGTCACATCAAGGCATAATAACCGCTGAACGCATGACTACAGGGGTCGAGTTATGCATCGAGCAGCTCACCAAGAAAAGACCCACGACTACAAGAAAATGACAATCTTGAGGAACACATCAGGAGCTATGCAGACTCAAGCTGGGAGGACCAAAACAACGTAAGAACATGTACGGCCATCACACCAACGTTAAAAAGTCAACAACCACCTGAACAAATGACAGAAGAACCTTGAACAAAGTGCTACAGACTCAAGCCTTTCGGTGAACTCTGCCAAGTACAACATGATCGAGACAGACATCACGACGAAAAGGAAGCACCTCATCACACCCTGACGAGAGCAAAACTATCTCGCACAGTACTAATCCAACACGCACAAGACGACACACGGAAATGAAGCGATCATGAATCATGAACCTAACGCCAGCGAATGACTGTACTGGACTTTCAGGACTCTGGAAACTGTATATCTCAGATTCCCATGTACTACACACAACAGCGCTTTGATACCAATTGTGACGACGTCATAGGACATCTCGGTCACCGGGTCCTCCACGCTCTGAGTAAAATCCTCTGAAATGAATGAATGAGAAGCACCCGAATCGAACAAAACACGAGCCGTACAACCCAAAATCGAAAGAGTACCTTCAACTAACTGGGACGCCTCAACCTCTGCTCTGGTCATGTGGGTCACTCTACCTCGGGTTCTCTGCCTCCCTATAGTAGCTGACCGAGATAACTGAGGAAATTGCTCCTGTCGCTGGTACTGCTGCAGCTGTGATGGCATCTGCTGGGGTTGAAACTGCTGTTGCTACTGAAACCCAGGTGGCTGACTCGGTCTCTGCGGACAGTCACGTGTCATGTGTCCTGGCTGATCGCACCTGAAGTAAACCACGGGCACTGAACACTGCCTGCTTGGATGAGAACCACTACACCTGGGACACCCGCCCCGAGCACCACTCACCGAACTCTGACGCTGAATAGCTACCGACTGCTAAACACTACCCATCGACTCCTGCTGCGACTCCTTGCGACTCCGTTGCCTCCTGCCAAAACCAGCTTTCTTGAATAGCTTCTTGAGCGTCGAGTTAATGGATGACGACTCTGGCATGGGAGCCACAGACTGCATTGCCACGGAACCACCTGCTGAGAGTTGGATTGTACTCTGCTGCTGAACCTCCATCGGCTGACCAAAACCTATCTGCACCTGACCAGCACTGCCCTGCCCTCGAATCTTCTACAGATCTCTCTCCAACGCCGACGCCGCCTTGCACACCGCATCCAAAGTAGTCAAACCTGACGCAAGAAGATGGTGCCTCAACTCGACCCTCAGACCACCAACGAACTGTTCGGTCTTCACTTCCTCATCCGCCATGATGTGAGATGCATAACAACCTAACTCAACAAGCCTGACGCGATACTGCATCACTGACATGTCACCCTGGGTCAACTCCATGAGCTCACGCAACCTCTACGTCCTGACAAAAGACATACAGAAGGCACACTCGAATGCCACGACGAACTCCTGCCACATGATCTGCCGATGGGGACGAGACTAGAACGCTGCTTCCCACTCTGACGTCCACCAAGTTTGGGCCGCTCCCTGAAGGCGATGCGTAGCCAACACCACCTGCTCCTCCTCAGCACACTCCATCGCACTGAAGATCCTGTCATTTTCCTTTTCATTTTTCATTCTTCTTCCTCTCTCCTCGTGCGTTCCTCTCCCTCTCTCTCACCCATTAGACACAGTGGAAGCTCCGTACCGGCTGCAGACGGTGGTGGGGCGACGACGCGGCGACGTGGGTGACGACGAGGCGATTGTGCGGACGTGCGGCGAGCGTGGAAAGCGTGGGGGAGGCGAAATCGTCAGCGGCGTTCTTCGCGGGATCGAGCTCGGATCGACGTCTCGTCGCGAACCGGAGGTAGGGTGACAATCCCTAGCTCCTTGCCATTCCATTCCCGCCATTTGTAGGCCGAGGCGAGGCCGAGAGGGGTTTATTTCGCGCCGGGAAGGGTGAGCATGCCACGGGAAGCGTTCGCCCGATCTACCGATTTAAGCCGCTAAACCGCGTTTTGGGGGCGTAGAATCATGCTAGGGGGCTTGGGGGTTTGTTCCTCATCGTTTTTCCCCTCCATGGGACATGTTTGGGGCCGGAATGGGCGACCTCGGTGGAGTTCGCCGTTTCCGCGCCTGCGGCGTTGTGCGGTCGAACCAGAGACCGCACAAGCCTTGTGCGGCCCTGGTCTGGCCGCACAACGGCTCGACGCGCTTCGAGTGAGGCTCGGCGCGCAGTGGGGTTGTGCGATCTATCGCGAGACCGCACATCCCTTTGGGCGGCCCTGTGCCGACTGCCCATCCCATGGGTTTTGACCGTTGTTTTGACCGTTATACAGTGTTTTGGGATGTGCGGCCAGGGACTGGCCGCATAACCCCTTGTGCGGCCATGGGCTGACCGTACATCCCCGATGCCTTTTTGGCTTGGCGCGCAGTGGGCTTGTGCAGCCTGTCAGGGACCGCGTAACCCTTGAGCGGCCCAGGATGGACCGCTCATCCTGCGAGTTTCCGACCGTTGCTTGTGACCGTTACACAACGTCGTGGGGTGTACGGCTAGGGACTGGCCGCACATACCCTTGTGCGGCCTGAGCATGACCGCACAGCCCTTGCAGTTGTGGCAGGTTGGACGGCCACGGTTGGACCGCACCTGCCTTGTGCGGCTGGGTGGCAACCACACATGATCGGGTTGAGCGGCCCAGAGTGGACCGCACATGCCTTGAGCGGCTGGTTCACGACCGCCCTTCTTCTGTGTGGCCGATGGCTGGAAGGTCGCAGCAGTGTGAATGACATTGACGGAGAAGTGTTGAGTCCCCCGTGCATGCGGTTGCGGCGGGTTGGTTCCTCAACTGCTGCTCACGTCGATCCTCTATATGAATGGGATACTCAGGAAGAGACAGATCAGACGTCACCTCAGGCCATACGGCATCCTCCAAAACATGGGAAGCGTCGGGCATATACTTCCTTAGCAAGAAAACATGGAACACATCATGCACAACATCCAACCCTGAGGGCAACTGCAATCTATACGCCACTTCACCGATGTGCTCCACGATAGGGAACGATCCAATACAGCGGGGACTCAACTTCCCGCACTTGCCGAACCGCATCACCCCTTTCATGGGGGAGACTCTCAGAAACACCTGGTCACCTACTTTGAAGTAGAGAGGTCTCCTCTGGCTATCTACATAGTTCTTCTGCCTACTTTGCGCCATCAGCAATCTCTGTCGGATGAGCCAGACCACTTTAACACACTACTGCACCAACTCCGGTCCCGTCATGATACGCTCACCGACCTCGAACCAATCCAGTAGAGTCTGGTACAGACGCCTATACAATACCTCATAAGGTGCCATGCCAATGCTCGAGTGATAACTGTTGTTGCACGCGAACTCCACCAATGGTAAATGATGGCTCCAGGAACCCTGCCATTCCAGGTGGCAAGTTCTCAACATATCCTCCAAAGTCTGAATGGTTCTCTCTGACTGACCATCAAACTGTGGGTGATAAGTCAAACTAAATGTCAACTCTGTCACCAGAGCCCTCTGGAAACACTGCCAGAAGCTAGAAGTGAAGTGGGGGTCTCGATCCGAGACAATGGAGATAGGAACCCCATGCAAAGGCAAGATCCGCTCCACATACAACCGATCGCCAACAAACGGGCTATTTTTGTCAATCTATCGACTAACAGCCAAATCCCATCATGACCACTCGGGGTTCATGGCAAGCCACTATGAAATCCGTAGTCACATTGTAACGACCCGGAGATCCGGACACCGGTAAATCGATACCAAGAACTCGAGGAAGCCACCCAAGAGGCTGATGAGGCCCTGTAAGGGTTGGAGGGTTTTGTCGAGGTAATGCATAACGAATTGGAATTACATGTGCGCAATATTAATTATAGCCACAATATTGTGCTATTCCTGCAGTCACTTTAGCTTCTTACACACCCTCACACCATCCTTTCTTCCCTTCCGAGTCTTCGGACTCGTGGGAGACGGGTCGAGATTCGGGTCGCGCCGGTTCCTTTCCGGTACTCGGATCTCGGGTCGTCACATTGAGCTTCATATTATACTTCCGGAGTGTAGCGAATGTCTCTGCCAAGTCTTCCAGATGCTCGGGCGTCCGGAGGCTCTTGACGAGCATATCGTCGATGTAAACCTCCATATTTCGACCGATCTGTGCATCGAACATGTGATTGACGAGACGTTGGTAAGCAGCTCCCGCGTTCTTCAACCCGAACGGCATGCGCGTGTAACAATATAAGCCGTGGTCGGTCACGAACGCGGTCTTATCTTGGTCAGGCCCGTGCATGCTTATTTGGTGATACCCAGAATAGGCGTCCAAGAAGCTCAACATTTCGTGCCCGGCCGTCACGTCGACTAATTGGTCGATTCGTGGCATGGGAAAGCTATCTTTCGCCGTAGCCTTGTTGAGATCAGTGTAATCTACGGACATCCTCCACTTCCCATTACTCTTAGGGACGAGAATTACATTCGCCACCCAGTTCGGATAGCGGGTGAGGCGAAGTAGCCTTGAGCGTAGCTTCTCGCTCACTTGTTCCCGGATGATGGCTTGCCGCTCGGGGTTGCAGCGTCTCCGGCGCCGCTGAACCGAGCGGCAACTCGAGTCCAACCTTAGTTGGTGTGTGATGATCTCTGGTGGGATCTCGGGGAGTTCGTCCTCGGACCAAGCAAAAACATCCTGCTTGGTGGTGAGGAAGTTCGCGTATGTTACCTTATCCTGCTCGGGCAGTGTAGCTCCGATCCTTAAGAGTCCTGCTCGGATCTTCTCCCACCTGAATGAGGTATAGGTCTACGGCTATGGTGCTCGTGCTTGGTCTCGGGTCTTCTGTCCTCGCCTTCTTTTCAGGCGGTACTTCCTCGGGTCTCCGATCACGCGTCAAAATGAGGTAGCATCTTCTGGATTCTCTCTGATCTCCTCGCACCTCCCCCACCCCTTGGAGGGTGAAAAACTTGAGCTTTTGATGGTACGACAAGGGGACGCCTCTGAGGGTGCCGAGAAGCCCCTATCCTATGATGGCGTTGTACCCAGAGCAATACTAAACAAGCAGGTTAATACCAGCAAAGAAGGGGCCCGAGGCTCACCTAATCAGCGTGAAGACGCTGAACTCGGCCGGAGACGTGGGCGAGCGGGGAGGCGAGGGGACGCACCCGCACGCCGCGGCGGTGACGCTAGACCTGAAAATGAAATGGTTACAGCACTACACCTCTCGCAGGAGGGGGGATCTTGGGGTGGGGGTTATGTGTTTACAATCGAAATACTACCTCCACGCAGGGAGGGGCCTTCAGCCAGCCAAGCGGGGGAGGAGATGGAGCTAGGAAATGACGGTGTAGGCTCCTTGCCGGTGCTGCCAAGTTCTAGAATCGCCGGACAACAAGATGAAGAACGCGCCGCCACGGACGCTCCCGAACTCCGAATGGACCGATACCAGAGCCAAAATACTCCTATCTGGCCCAGGAGGAAGCTTGATGTTTTTGGAACAACCTTGATATGGTCGCTGGTCGGGGCAGGTCTTGGAACAGAGCTGGACCGCACTGGTATAGACTGCTATCAGAGGGCTACTTCTGGAAGACGGAGGAGCCACAGACTGTCTCGAACTCGGATGGAGGCGGGACTGGTACCAAAACGACCGTGGACAAGTCTTCTTTCAGATGGCACTGACGGCAGCCTCTGGAGATGTCAGGGTTGATCGTGCTGGACAGAAAGGTGGAGGTGGTCCGTTCATGAGTAGCAGAACCAACCTAGCGCGACTTTGGGAGGAAATTCAGAGCTTTCGGTGCCGGGATCCGATTGACGTTCCTCTTCTTGGGGTTGAAAGAGGACTGGGAGAAGTCACTCTCAGCCAAGTTACATGTCCAGATATTCAGGTGGCCGATCGTGGCAGCTTCTGCAATCAGCCTCAGGTTGCTGGCCGGACCCCTTCTGCGCAGTCAGAGTAGATTGCTTGCCTCGGACAGCCAAGAACTCAGAATGAGATGAGACGACCACCATTGCGAAGAAGACTTGGAGACGCTTCTAGTGGTAGCTCTTGCATCTCCTGGAACATCCGGATGGCATCGTAGCACCCTCTACAGTCTTCAGGTTCTATGCTACCTCTGAACTGAAAATTGTAGGTTGAAGATGATGGGGGGAAAATGGAGTTTATGGGAGGGGAAGTGGGGTGGATGGGTATGGGGGCCCACACCGACACGATGAGCACCCGGGCAAATCTACCAAAGGGATTGGCAGTGATATTGAATAGAGCGGCCAAGCCTGAAAATATGTTCAAGACTGGAAACATAAAGGCAAAGCTGTAACAGAATGGGCGGACAGCGATGAGGCCTATCTGAATGCCTTCACCCGCCAGTATGGCAGCTAGGTCTACCGGGGTACCTGACGGCCGGTATGAAATGCTAAACTCAACTTTTCTATTCTATATGAATGAATGGATGACTGTTGTCCATGACACTCTTCTTCTAAATGTAGCTAGACCCACAAGGGTGCATAGCCGAGCTCAAGGGACTCCTCCACACTATGGTGCAGCAGCAGGACGAGCACCGGGCGGCCTTAGAGCTTCTAAAGAGTTTTTGTAGACTTAAAACTGAAATGCTTTATGCAAACTAACTGACTTTTTGAAATGTAGCGGGCTGAGGGAGCCCAGAGGATCGGACCAGATGCGCCGTCCTCCTCTACTCAGCCTGCCGGGGGATGGGCTTAGTGAGATGTAGAGTTTACCTGGGCTGTAGCTCGAGCTGAGGAGGCCGAGGCTACCCTCGCGGAGCGGGTAAGACAAAATTTTCCTAAAAATGCTTTTTGACTATGCAAATGCCTAGACTGACCAATATGCAATGCTATGCGCAGGCGAGGGATTTAGCTACAGCGTTGGCGGAAGCGGCTGAGGTGCCCCGTCTCCGGGAAGATGTTGACTGACTCCGCGGAGAGGTGACCCGATTGAGTGGAGAGGCGGCGGACATCGAGCGGTACCAGACCGAGGCTCGTGAAGCATGACTTAAGATTTTTGAATTGAAGATCAAGCTCCGGACCATGGAGCGGATCATTCGGCTGATGGGCCGAGCACCCAAGGGGACCGTGTGGCAGAGAGATGCAGTAGGACGCTCGAGCGCATCGGTGGGAGACATCTTGGCCAGCTCTTCCACTTGCCAGAGGAACGAGGAGGCGGAGAGGAGGCACCCACAGGAAGAAGAGGAGCAAAGCACCATGGAGCCACCGCCGAAGCGGCATGAGGGCACCGGGGACAGCAACAGCCCGGGAGATAGACCGGCGGAGTGATACTTGTTCTATTTTTTGTGGTTTTCTGGTTTTTTCTTCTTCTTTACACACACTACTATCATCCCCTTCCACCACCATACCTTGTTCAGTTTGCAGGTAGCAGATCTGGTGCCTAATTGCAGAGCCTGCCCTCGAGTCATCACGCATCTCTAGGTTGGGTGCCATACATATATGGAAAGCTCATTGAGGTAGCTTCGCAACCGAGGTGGTCTCGCCAGCATCCGATATCTCTGCTGCCCAGAGAATCAATTCTTCCCCGACTGCACAGGATCACTCAGGCAAAGAACTGGAGCCCCAAAGAAAGTTCGACCACAGCCACTCCCTTGCAAGTATGGGCAATAAACTTGGCTGAGAGCTTCCTATACTAGTCCTCTATCATCCCCAGGAATAGGAACGAATTTGGACTTCGTCATCAGGAGTTCCGAATTTTCTCCCCCAGGTGCACAGATCAGTTCACTTAGGGCCTGAACATACACCCCTTCACTCAACGGGCTCTATCTCTCTACTCCAACTCCCTCTGCTATTCTTTCTGGTCACGTTTTGAAGAAGACTCGTCAATGGTTCCAGTGACTCCAGACACGGTTGATTCAGAGGTCAGGAGCACTCATGGCGGCCTCTTCTTCCTGCTACTGAGGTACCTTTGCCGTCAGAACCAGCACTCAGGGACCCTGTGTGTGGCCTGTCCCTGACCAGCACTGGCGACCATGGAATTCAGCAAAATTTCGACGCCACCCTGATCCCCCAATTACAAAGATTCTCCAACTAGTCTCATCATCGGCAAAATTCAGGAGCGACTGCATTAGCGTCAACTCTGACTATCCATCCCCTATTCCAGAGAGCGGATAGAACCAATGACGTCCACCCGTTCGATCTCACTTAGGCTTTCCCCTTCCCCGCCTGGTCGGCAGACTGCCCCTCCCTATGTGGAGGTAGTTTTGTATGTAATTTCAATTAATCTCTACCCCAAGATCCGCCTCCTGCGAGAGGTGTAGTGTTGTACTTATCTGATTTTCAAGTTAGAGCTACACCAGTGCAGCGTGTGGACGCCTACCCACGCTTCCCCGCTCACCGCGTCTCCGACCGGGATCGGTGTATTCACACCGATCAGGTGAGCTCTAGGCCACATCTGATGTGACACCACTATGGGGGGTGGCAGCCACAAGACCAATGACCTTGGACCTATAGTTGCAAGCAAGAAATTTTTACGTGTTAATTTTTTTTAATTTTTATTTTAACATGCTTGAAGGCGGTAGCATGTTCTAAAGTGTGAATAATTTTAAAAAAATTAAAATTTTATTAAAATTGTGAATACGTCGCAGCGGCAAGACGCGTTAAGTAAATTTAATTTACAATTTTTTTGGGTAAAATTATGAACGTGTCATGGCCCACTGACGCGTTTTATTTTTTTATTTTTTTTATTTTTTGGTTTTTATGGATATTTGTTGTGTGTTATTGATGTTATTCATTTATTGTTGGATCCTGTTTTCACTAACATTATGTTCTTGTTTTCTTCCTTGTGGTGTGCAGGGCGTGATGAGGACCCGGATCAACTGGTTCCTGGTGGTGGCGGCGTACAGAGGGCTACCAGATTTTTAGCAGACCAGGTTGGATGGGATGGGGTTTGGAGTGTTTCTACAGATCGAGCCCTTTCGGCTCGACCTTCCCCTTATCCAAGCATTGAGGGAGCGGTGGGACCCAATGAGCAGGGCATTCCTAATGCCTTGGGGGCACTTGGTGATGAGCTTAGAGGACATAGTCTGGATCACTTGTCTACGAGTGGACGGGGAGGTCATCAGTGGGTTCATTTACCCGGACTACAAGGAGAGCCCCCTAGAGTTGCTAGGGTTAGAGGCCAGCACCATAGAGAGAGAGAGCAAGACAATTGCTTGGACGGACATCATGGAGGTGTTGGGGTTCGTTGACGCTTATCAATGCATTAGCGAGAGTGCAATGGCGTTTCTGGCATGGTTAGAGGGAGCTGCTCGCGGCGCGTTCTGCCAGGACATGATCAACCTGGGATGGGCGGACCACAACCTTCGACGGTTCCTCATCTTCTTGCTGGGCCGCCTTCTACTGGGCACAAAGGGAGACGACATCCACTGTCATTTCCTGGGGATCCTAGCGGACCTGGACCGAGTGGGGCACTACTCGTAGGGTGCAACCCTACTTGCCCACTTGATTGTCGATCTGTCCCATGGGACAGATCGAGAGACGATAGTCAGTGGCTTCGCATCGTTCCTCCATGTAAATACTTTTCT
The DNA here is from genome assembly GCA_024336825.1 of Amorphophallus titanum. NCBI lineage: Eukaryota > Viridiplantae > Streptophyta > Magnoliopsida > Alismatales > Araceae > Amorphophallus > Amorphophallus titanum. Next base: position 26,259,125 of record JANBPO010006859.1, read on the forward strand.
TTATTTTATTTGCAGTTAGTTCTATTTCATGTTTATGCAATTGATTATGCTAATGACATGTGATGGATGCAGGTGTAGAGCTACTACTACTTCCCGATGGGCAGGGCTAGGCAGTGGGACCCAGTGATTGTGCCGCTAGCCAGACGATAGAGACCGATCATGATCACGACGCCACACTCTTATCAGTTGTCATCGCTCTGACGTGAGTTGTCAGAGTATCCTGAGGCCATGGTATGATTTCTTTTATCTGGTGTATGTCTATTTTATTTGCAAAATGTGGAAACTGACGTGTCTGATAAAGCAGGTGGTGTGGAGGCGCTCCCTGGGCATGGACGACACAGGCCAGCCCTGGGTCGAGGCCAGTCGACCTCGCTTCGGGCGGGACGTTTGGGTCCACTACCTAAATGAGATTTACCCACTTCGACTGAGGCTGGCTATGAGGACTCTGGGCCTTGCCCAGGAATGGGTGGACATGGACAAGTCGAGGCGCATCGAGCAGAAGACCCGAGACAAGGCGAAGCTCGTGGATTGGCATGCGTGTTTCCCCACCTAGTTCCAAGATTGGCAGTAGGGTGGTGTACCCGTGGTGTCTCACGCGTAGGATAGCGTCGACTACCGGTGGCGCTACAGGGAGACCCACGTAGAGCGTCTCCAGCTCGAGAGACCAGCAAGGGTAAGGATGAAATGAGCATTAAATTTATTTTTTTATTTTTATTTATGAATATATGCATATGGATGTGACACTAACACAGATACTCATGAATGTACGATGCCCGTGATGCCATCATCACCGACCTGCGGGCCCAACTGGAGGATGCTAGGCAGCAGATTTTCCTATTTTAACTTTGAATTAATGTCCACATGGATGGACGTTAATTCAATAGGCGACCAAGGTGTCTGATGCCATTTACCTGTAACTCCCGAACGTCGCCAGTGACTCCTCCTTTCCTGGTTTTAAGGTCCGTTTCATCTGGGTAAGTCCTCAGGGTAGCTTTCCAAGATGAGGAGGACTCCTAACCTTGCTTATCTCTTTCCGTGGATGGTTATCCCAATTATTCTCGAATTAAAATTTGAGTTTCTCCCTATAAATACCCCTGCGGTTGATTGCCCAGGAGGAGGCCGATTCTTTATTTTCAAGGGGAGGTGCTGCTCGATTGTCGACTCATGGAGGGAGTGCCCCATGCATCTAAAGCATCATCCTTTTGAAGGAGACTCCCTCCCGATCGCGCATCAAAGCCACAGGAGAAACAATCCCAGGCTTCTCCTTCTTTTCATTATTCTCTGTTCTATATTCCCTATTTCCTTTTTTTAAACAGCATGCATGCATTAAATCACATGTTCATCTCTTTACCTCAACCACGTTGAGTCTTCATCAGTGCAATGCTTGCACGCCCCTTTTTACATTCACTCATACATTATATTTCCTACCCTTTTGCATAAGGGGTTTAAGGGCCAACGCCAATAAGGTGTGTCATCTTCCATGCTTTTTTTCATGTCATGTATTTCACTTGGATTTGATGCTACACGTGGGTTTCTAATCCATTCTTATTTGTTGTTGTCTCTCTGTGCAAGGGTAATCAATTAAGAGACTTTCTCCGTCAGCCGATTGACAGGAAGCGAAGGAAGTCGACTCACATCTTCCACGCTTCAAAGGTATTCCGTGATCCCTCCATATTATTATTGGTTATTCATTTGAGGCCCTCGCGTCCTCTGACGATCACCCTCCACTGGCATCCGACGCTATGCTTTGCTTTTTTTTATCTTATTTTTTAGTGGATTTTAAATAGATCTATGGTAAGCATTTAAGGTTTTTTTAAAATAATTTTTAGAAGGGTGGAGTGGCCCTTAGCTGACATGGGATTGTTCTACTTGAGGATAAAAGAAATGGCATGGGAACGAATCGGCACAGCGAGAGAGTGAGTCAATGGAGTAGCTGAGTCGGCGGAATAGGGCATTGGGTTGGTGGTTGTTAATATGGGGGCGGAGCGGGTCAGTGTAGAGCACCGCTGATTCAACGTGGGTCGGCCCCTTCAGAAAGAAAAGGAAGGGTTACTTAGAGCTAGATCGGCGTGGGTACCACCGACTCAATGACTTTTAGAAGGGGATGGATCCTTTTGGCTAGAGGACAAGTCTAGATGAAGTTTGGGACTAGTTTAAGGCACGTTTAGCCCAGATTAAAACCCTGAAGAGATGGACTTGAGGGATTTAACGCAGTAGAGGCTCCAGAGGACTCCGTTGATTAAATTTTAGACTTGCTCAGATTAACCATTCAAGGGTGAATGGGGTTAACAACTTTTTTGGTAGGTCTGGCTAGTCAATGATAGACCCAAGTTGTAAGCTCGTGTACCACTCGAAGGCGAGGCCTGTTAATGTAGACCTGAAGAATTTTAGGAGGTATGACTCGTTAGTAGCCAAGTCGCCCATCACATTAGTGTAGTAGGCAATGTGCTCGCGCGGAGACCCTTGCCCATTGAACTTCTCAAACTTCGGAGGCTTAGTGATGCCAGGGGGCAGCCTCTTGGCTGCATGATGAGACGGGTATGGCACCCTGTATACATCAAATGAGGTGGAGTCGCCATCACTCTTTTCTGCTAGCTTTATTTCTATCATTTGCTCGACCATGAGCTTGTTCACCACCGTCAGGTCAACCGGGTTTAGGTAGAAGTGAGCTTGTTACATGTGCGGCATTGCCCGCACGGCCGCATGGGCATGGAAGAAGACCCTTGGAATTGGATGACTGAAGGATGCAGTGCAGCCACAAGTTGTTGTTGCGGGGGAGGCATGTCCCCAGTGTAGTCATGCACCGGTTGTGAGGCAATCGCCTGCAGTGAGACTTCAAATGCCTGGCCGCTGCCCCCTTATGTTCCAAGCGGGCCTTCACCTTATGCGGGGGTGGAGAGGACCATATCCCTCTCACTCAGCTGCTTCTTTAATGCTTCAATTTCTTGTTGGTACTTGTGTAGCAACATCAGCAAGGCTGGGTCACTGACGGGAGGGTTGGGGTGGCTTGCCCTATCCTCGCCAGGTGTTTCTTCAGATGAGGTGGATGGCATGGCACTATCTCCCTCTATCATAACCACATTAGCAGCTAGAGTCGTCGCGGTTTCTTCTGAACTTGTCATCTCATCGAGGATTTGTAATGCTTCACTGGCGGCCTTTCCTCTTCTTGTGAGAGGACCGAGCCTTTCGGCAATTCTGGCAACTTCTTCATGCTCTTCAGGCAGGGCCCCATAATGGCTGGTCATGTTAAGTCCCTGTGTTTTGATGTTAGCAAACACTATGAGTCAATGATGCTTTACTTATATCGTCAATAAGTTTGCTGCATATAATGTTTCAATGGTTGTGATTGCCATCATCATAAAATGTTGTACTCCTTAGGCACAAGCATGTGCTATTTTATTTTGATGATAGCAACACAGTGAGAGCATCACAGTGAGCCAGTCATTGTCTGTCTTTGTGTCGAATACACTAACGCTCTGATTGACATGATCGATATAAACTCGTCACGCACTCCGGGTTCCTTCCGCGCTCGGGGCGTGACACCATGAGCCACCACAATCTCATCTTTGAAACGTGGACTTAGACTATCGCCAAGCTATATGGCCATTAATAGTCACCCCTTCAAAGGAGGTCACCCGGGGCCGTGCTATGTGGAAGTGAGCCATTGGAGGTCTAGGAGTGATTGGAAAACTTCGGAGAAGAGACAAGGAGAGTTAAAGGAAATCGGGGAGCAGTCCATAGCGGCTCAAAAGAGCATTGACTTTGAGTCATATCCATGAAGATGGATAAACTCGGAGCCCTCCCTGCGGAGCACATTGTGCTTCTTCCCAGAAACTGGCAGAAATAAAACAACGTAGAAAGCCTATGCAAGGGCTGAGCCCCATATATCTCACCCTTTCAGCATCATGACTTTGAACTAGTCAAATCCCAAAGCGGGTGTCACGCCTTGAGCCATTTGTGTACAGCGGAAGCAACTTGGGGAAAACATAAGTAGTCGGCTAAACGCCTCATGCTAGCGATCAAGATCAGAGCGCAATCACATCCACATAAAGGAATGCACAATAATTGAGAAAATCTAACTCTGCATTGATAATAATACTTTAAGTACATGAATGTGGACTCCTAGCCATAAGTCAATCAGACTCTATGAATAAAAGGTAAAATTACATGTTATGACCCCAAAAAATATAAAATAAAATTACGTCATGACCAGACTCTAGACCATACGACTACTAATGACAACTATGTCTTCACTAGTCCTTCATTCATCACCACTCCCGGACATGTAGCTAGAGTACTCTGAATCCGACTGACTTGAATTTTCTAAAAAGATTAGAAAAGTAGGTATGAGCACACTTACCTAGTAGGTATCTTCGCATCAACATGGAGGCATACTTAAGTAATTACATTTTTAGTTCTAGATGATAAAGAAAGGAAAATATGGTAAAACATGTGAATAAACCACAGTAATAAATGAGAATCTGACTATAGAGATAAGAAGAGTATGAATAAACAAGATCAAGTAAGATAATAAGATAAACTGGCCTTTCAATATCAAGAATATACTTTATAACCATAAAGGCTATGCACTAGATTATATTTGGGGATTGTAGGGTTCACCGAAAAATGGTGACGGTTTGTAGTATAATTACTATCAAAATGACCGTCGGGATGTCAAGATCCTGTACCCGCTAGTTTTGTGTCGATCAATTGTCATTTGGGGGCGGTAGGAGTCTGGAAAGCTCAGTGACCCAATTTGGGTAGATTCGTCAGAATCACCCTATTTTTGCGATCGGATGCGTGCATGTGCCATTTTTAGCTCTCAGGCGTCTTCTGTGGTCGTATAGCTTTGTTTTTCCTATGCTTCGGCGTGAATGGGGCGTGGAATAGGCCGATTTGGCCATTCCACTATTTTTCTCACCGGTTCGGTGTAACGGTCGTACCAGAGACTGTCACACTGTGTGACGGTCCTACAATAGACCGCCACAACCATTGGTTGTTTTGGGTTCTTTGAGGCTGGGTTGGTGTGACAGACCAATATAGAACCATCACATGACTGTAGCGTGCCAATGGAGGTGCATCACAGTCTGGTCTTTCTCGAGGGCTGTGTCTGTCAGGTCCTCAAAGATCGGGTCTTCCTTGAAGACCGTGTTGGTCGGTTGGCTCTGACGGAGCTCCCCTCATGCGTCAGCATTCTGTAACGTGCCTCCTTGAGTCTGTTACAGTGTATTTGACCGATGTTTGGCTTGGTATGGCATTTGTTGTAATGCACCAATCCCTATGCGCCAGGGTTCTGTAATGCATCCCTACTGGACCGTTACGTGCCCTTTTGTCCGGGTCTTGGTTTGTTGGCCCTGATGCCCCTGTCCTGGTGCATCAGGGAGTGTAATGCCCCTATAGAGGTGTCTTGTTGGCCGTGATGGCCTATGTTGTGCGGTGTTCGTCTGTTGTCAATCAGTCTTAGGTTTGTGTTCTAGGGCGGTATTTGTGTGTCAGTGGTTTCTGGATCGGTCGGTTTAGGTGACTGGATGCGGTCTTTTCCCTGACTACGATAGTTCCCCAACGACTCAATCTGGAACTGCCAGTGCCCTTGTCTCTGGTCGCATAGCGACTGTCCCTTGACTGTCGGGTTTACCTAGCGGTTGAGTGGTGGTTCACTCTACCCAGAGTGTCATCTTCTCTACTTGTGTATTGCTGTGTGTGTCTGTGTGTGTGTCGTGTCTGGTTCCGGTCAACCCGATTTTCAAGTGATAGGAGAGAGAAAAGGGCCACCAGAAAGAGAAATAAGACGTGTCCACTGACGACTTACACTGCGTCTCAAGTATCTCCACTAGCCTGGAACGCGACAAGTGAGATACGTAACAGTAACCAAGGACAAGAACTAGTCAGGGTCACACTCGTCAGTGTCAGTCCAAGCCCCTGACCACGTGTACACACACAAGCTCAATGCCTTGAGCCAGGCCTCTAGCTAGTTTTCCCCTCCAGTAGGATGCTACTGACAAGCAAGGGGGCCCACGGGAACTAACTTACAAACCGTACATCGGGACTACCCCGCCACCTTTCCCAGGTGGGTCGACACTAAAGGTCGTCGGGCTACGACTAGTGGTTCCATCACAAAGAAAGAGAAAATAATTATATTGGGATATAAAAATGTGCCACAGTTTGTAAAAATATTTAAACATGGAAAACATGCATCATTAAACATATAATTAAATGAACATGATTGAATTCAAAATCTACAGGAATGAAACGGTCTAATAAAGGGCCGCCAGAGCCACAAACGGTCGAATGACTGATCGCCAAATGATGCTAAGAAGTCTAGAAAAGGGCCGTGAGGGTCCCACCACCTTACAGGGTTAAAGGGTCTACGCGGTCACATTATAGGCCGCTAAGGGGTCACAAACGGTCATATGATTGGCCACCTGAGGATGATAAATGGTCCAAGATTGGGCCGTGAGGCTTACACTGCCATACAGGGTCAAAGATCTAAGCGGTCTATTGTTGGGCCGCTAAGGTCCACAAACGGTCGATTGTAGGACCGCTAAACTAACGAAAATGGTCTAGGGTAAGACCGCTAAGGTCCACCGCCATACCCCGTTTCATAAGCGGTCTCTGAAAGGACCGTTTGCCTTCCAGAGAATCGAAATTGTGGTTAACTCAATGGAGTCCCCTCCCAATCGATTCAAATCAATGGGAAACTAACTTTTAACCTATTCCCTATCTTGCCACATCCATTCCACAGCAGTTTAAGATCCAAAAACATAGAAACTATGGCCATGGAAGGATTTAAAACATAAATAACTATGTTCATGCTTGGAAAACATAAATGCGATGTTCATGCTATTAAAACATAAAAATGATGTCCATGGATGGGGAAAACAATCCTTTCATTCAAAATCGTAATAGATTTTGAAGTTTTTGTCAAAAACAATGGTGAATTTAAAAACTCAATGCAAGGACTGTTATTACTCCCCCTTTTTGTCAGAGTCAAATAGGGGATTATTAAAACCATGAAAGGATTGGAAGATAAGCCTCAATATTTACAGTTCACTCAGTGAGATGCATATGGAAGGCATGGAATGAGCAGTCAAGCACATATGCACTCAATAGGATATATAAAAGCAAGCATGTTCTAGGAATAGGATAGGAAGTATGCTAAAGACTAAGAACATGATTTTCATGAGCAGTAGTAAAAGGGTAGTGCTTACAAGCAGTGGTACTACATTACTCATTAAATATGACTAATTCAAAATCTACATTCTTACAATCACTCCCTAGATGTCTAGGTGAAGGATGAGCAATGAAGTCTAAGCAATATGGATGTTCAATTGGTTGGAAGAACACAGGTAGAAACTTTTTCTCCCTACATTTCCATACTCTGTGCTCGGCTTTTGGTAGCTTCGCACAACCTCAAAGTTATTTACTATAATTTTTTATTTAAATAACATCATGACTAACCTTTTGACTTGAGGCATGCCCTTTGTTTCAGAGGTAATTCCCGGTTACTCGGTGTCGTCACTTATGATAATATGGATAAGACACTTTTCGATGTGAGTTTCCTCCTTTATTTCAGGGGGGATTCTCGATGTACTCGATGTCAAATCACACTTATTCATTTTTGGTGGAGTTGACAGTTTTTTCCTCACTTGACACGTGATTTCTATGTAGGGGATCAAGAGTTCTAAAATGTGTTGAGGGGAATAAATGAAATCCTTATTGACTAGAGTCATTAAGCTCAACAGTGCAAGTGGTGTGAGAGATTATATGGAATGTAAGAAATGAATTAGCTAGTTCATAGTGATGTCTCCCCCTAAGTGTATGCACAATTCTAACAGAAACCTCCCTCTTAGTATGTGCCATGAAATGAACATGACCAAGTCAATGTGTCACGCCCCGAGCACGGAAGGAACCTGAAGTGCGTAACGAGTTTATATCGATCATGTCAATCAGAGCATTAGTGTATTCGACACAAAGACAGAGTGCGCAAAAAGTAAATATAACCCAATCCTTTATTCAATAACAACCATAAAGGGTTTACCCCGGGTCCATCCCCCCTTTGGGGGGTTTGCCCCGGGTCCAACCCCAAGGGGGGTTTTTGCCCCGGGTCCACCCCCAAAGGGAGTGTTTTTGGCCTGGGTCCACCCTAAACACTAAATTAAAGAGGTTTTGGGGCCTGATTAAGGGTTGAAAAGGCTGATTAAGCCCTAAATAGGTATTCTACCCTACTTGCCATGCAATGCACTAATTTCCTAATTAAGGACCAGCAAACAAAACAGAGGTAGCATCAGCAGCTAAGCAGCAGTCTAATTGCTAAACTAGCTGCAGCAGTAGCTAACAAAGTTAGCAACAGCGGTAGCTCAATGGCAGCAGCAGCTCAATGGCAGCAGCAGCAACAAGTGTAGCAGCGGTGCAGCAGCAACATAATAGCAACAGCAGCAACATAATGGCAGCAGCAACTCAATGGCAGCAGCAGCAAGAAGTGTAGCAGCAGTGCAGCAGCAACATAATAGCAACAGCAGCAACATAATGGCAGCAGCCACAACATAATACCAGCAGTAGCTCTTCCTTTGATCAGCAAGTTTACTGGAATAATGTGCTAAATCCAGCCATGAAGCAGAGAACTTGAGCAGCTGGAACATAGGAGGTCCAAGCTCCAGTGAACCCACAATGAATCAGGACAATCATGGTATTTCTGAAATGGAGAATGTATGGACACCTCCATCATCTGTTAATTCCGGAGCTGGGCCAAGGTTTGATGAGAGGAGAATGGAAGCAGCCAACATGCTATCTTTGTATAGTATGGTAGGGATAACTGATAATGGTGGTCAGGTCCCACAAACAGGCATCTGTCCTTTCTATAATCCACTTACTTCAGAAGTTAGATATCCTTGTGCGATTGGTTCTTCTAATTCTGGTGGAATTCCCAGTGGTCATGGTCTTGGTCATTTTGCTGAAGATGCTGATGATGGACCTGGAAGTTTATTGGATGCTCGAGGCCTGTCTGGTAAGAGAAAGAATATAGGAGTTCCAGGTCCATCTTCAAGAGGTCCAAGAAGTATCTGCTTTCAGCAAACTGAGAATAGTTTACTACAGAATTTTTCCTCAAGAAATTTTTTTTTCTTCCAACAGTTCAAATATTTATTCAGATAATCTTACCAGTGCACATTCTCCAGAAGTGTTAAAGAATTATAGAATTTAAATGGGCATTTATGCAATTTTGCATATTTGAGGGTTTCTATGTAATCTGAGGTTAATTTTTTAAAAAAGAAGAAAAGTTAAATTTTTATAAAATCGCACGACCCTCTCTCTCTCCCTATTTTCTTTCTCTCTCTCTCACCCTCTCTCTCTAACGCACCCTCATTCTCCTTCTCTCTCGATTTCGGTTGATTCGGCCGCAGACGAAGGTGCGGGAGGTACTGTTGGAACAGGCTCGACGCGAGGATCACTTTGGCGCTGACCTCGTCTCGATCCGCGGAGCGTGGAGATGGGTGCAGACGTGAGATCGGCATGGCTTCCTTCATCCATTCGGTGCTGAAAAGTTAGTTTCATCGTAATCGAGGTAGGGGGATGGACTCCTTGCTTCGCTAGGATTGCATTGGCACCACATGCACCATCGTAGGCTGACATTTTCTTCGATTTCTATGCATAGCCCCATGTTAGTGTAATTTAGCCTATTTTCATAAAAATTACTCCATGGGCATCGTCTTTAAGTTTTGATGGCATGCATAGCAGTAGAATGGTTGTGTGGGCTTGGTAAGGTTAGTTAGTTTTTCTATTCCTATCAATCTAAGCCAACGGGTAGGGGTTTCCACCATGGTTTTCCCATTCCCGTCACTACGGTAATGGTGCGGTTACCCCGCGATCGTCCTGTCTGTGAGTGGTCAACACCAGATCATTTAACCCCCTTTGAGTGGTCCAACCCCGACCGCTTAAGACTGCACATGGCACACTTCATGCCGTGTGTTTCCCATGAATAGTAAGGTGATAACACTAGAGTGGCCCTAGTCAATCTGTTCAAGCACCTTGAATGGCCTGTCGACCGATCGCCCAATGGACCCTGCGTCCCTTGAGCGGGCAGTCCCTAATTGCCTCACTATGTGAGGGACCAGCCCTCAACCGCCCAAACCCGTGAAACCTGTCGAGGTTAGTAGATGAGCGGCTAAGGCCCAATGGCTCTAGCCTTTTGAGCGGCCCAGCCTTAACCGTGTAACTCCCTGAGCGGCCATGTTAAAACTGTCCTATTCTTTTAGCGGATTGCCTTTAACCGTTATATTCTGTTTAGAACCCTGCATAGCATTGTAATGGAACGGCCCTATCTGAACCTTGAGAATAAAATGTGAGGTTCTAAAGAATTATAGACCATCTAAGATCATAGAAAATCAACCCTTGAGTTCAAACCCCAGGTTAATAACATTGAAGACCCTAGCGGTCATAAACGAACTATTTTTTATCCTTTAGCGGTCAGCTCTGAACCGTTTTCTTGATCTATGCGGTCATGACTGGACTGTTTAGAACAAAGTCGATGAAATGAATGAACTGGAACAATGCGGTCTAGGCAGGGATGCTAAGCGTCCTTGACGGTTAGGTAAATGGCTGCTAGGCACCTCTGGCTATCGTCCATATGGCCACTAAGGTCCAGAACACATAAAACATTGGTAATGTGCTTTCTAGACAATTGGGTTTTGATGGTACAATCAACTCGGCGTCCTAGTGGGAATCCCAAGCTCACGGAGACTTAAGGAGGCCTTGAAACAAGATCACCTAATCCGATGGAAGGAATATCCAAGGAAGAGGATCACAAGTCCAAGATTGGATGCTTAAGTGCACAGTGTATTTAATGACATCATACCGGAATATGTGCCATGCACTTTAAAAAATGACTCTTAGATAATAAAGAATCGTGATAAACTGTGATCAAATCAACTAGACAAGTCCATGAAAATTAAGATAAATACAAGAGTATATGATTTTTGGCATGAAAATAACATAAGTTTGAAATAAGTCCAAAGTGCATAAAAACATGAAATCTACTAAGACGAACCATAAACGTAACCAAGTGTATGAAAATAGTACTTAAAACAAGAGTAAGACCTAATTAGCTAGCCTTACCATATGATAATTAGGACTATTCTGCATTAAGTTTCAGGTTAACCATAACACAGAGCTTAGAAAACTCAAGCGGTCTCGGGAGGACCATTTTATGGGACTTAACGGTCTATCGTGGGGCCGCTAAAGGAACCCTGGCGGACTGAGGAAGACCGTTTCTTCCTATCTACTATAATCAGCAATAAAACTGAAATATATGCTAATCTAGGGTCGATAGACATATGGTAAAACATGCCAACATGTAAATATGGCCTGATAAAACCATATTAAGACATGGAGATGCATGGGTTTGAGTGAAATAAACTAGAATTATCATTTTCTTATTAAGGGTAAGGTTCATGCATGCTATGTTAACCCTATATGTGTGCACATACAAACCATGCGTCCTAGGTCTGGCCTCTAACTAGTTTTCCCCTCAGCCGGACTCTGGCCGACGACGTGGGGTCCGACAAAAATCAGTCTAAAAACTATCCTCAGGGTAGTCATCCCACCACTCCCAGGTGGATACCTACACACGCGTACTGGCGGGCTACGACTAGTGGAGTGTCTCTGAAGGAGTAGACTCCCAAGGTACGGAAAACAATGTTAGAACCGACAGTACAAGGAATGCTCCTCGTACCAGCACCGTCGCACGGTGACACGAGCCGAAAACACACCTCCCGGTACAACATAGTACCATGACACCTGGCCTCCACACGATGCCCAGCATCTGTCAGATCACGGGTCAGCACACGGACTGAGGCCCACATTCCCGGGACTCAAATCGGCCAAAGAAGCAATACCGGTTCAGGTCTGCCCCTTGAACGGTCCACTCTGGGCCGCCCAGGGACAGGCAGTCAGGCACTGGCCGCACCAGGGGTTGGACGGTTAGGAATGAACCGTTCTTCTCCTGGTTCAAATGGGGCATAAGCGGTCAACCTCTAGCCACACAAAGGAAAGACGGCTGACTCTCAGCTGCACATGGGGGATGGGCAGTCCAGCACAGCCGTCCATCCACCAATGGTAAAAACACATGTGTGGTTGGACCCTGGCCGCACAAGGGAAGGGCAGCTAGGACCTCACCGCACAAGGCATGTGCGGTCCAATTCTGGTCGCACCACTGCCAATGGCACCAGGTGACGCGCGGCCTACCTCTGGCCGCACGAAGGGTCATGCGGCTAGGCCTTGGCCGCACACCCCCAGTGCACTATGCAACGGTCACAAGCAATGGTCAAAACTCAGAGGTTGGGCGGTTGACATGGGGCCGCTCACAGATGTGTGGTCCCACGACTGGCCGCACATACCCAGTGCGCGCCAAGCCATTGGGCGGTCAGACCATGGCCGTACAAGGCAGAAGGGTGGTCTTGTATGGGCCTCTCAAGTGATAAACGGGCCCTAGTTTGACTGTTTATCACTCACCGATGTGAGAATGGCGAACCCGCCAGGAAACCCCATTTTTGGCCCCACACAAGCCCCACGGAGGGGGAAACACAAGGAAATAGACCCCCAAGCCCCCCAGCATGCTCCTATCCTGAGGTGCTTTTGTCCTTGCAGGGCTGCTGTTTGGTTACTCACAGCCCAGATTGGTAAGAAGATGTACCCGTGCTGGGTCACTTGGGTCTTCTACAGATACGGCCTTTGACACCTTTTTCTGACGGACCAGAGACGTTTCTTCACCTTAGGAGAGTTTCTTATCAAGTGGTGGACCATCAGGTACATTCTCGTCCTGATCAGATGACGGATGGGGTTTGTTTGGCACGATCAAGTCGATATCGGTTCATTGGGTAGGCCAAACGACACTGCTGGTTTGTTGCAAATTTCATCCGATCATTTTGAGGTGGAGTCCCTGATACTTTTTGTTAGGTGACCTAAGACTTCAACAGTCCAAGAGGACCCATGTGTATTGATTTTTTTTTCGACTTTTGCACTTCGGCGAGCCATATTCTTCTGTCATTTAGGCGTGATTGTCTTTGATCATATTTCGGGTGCCAACAAATGCCCCCCCACTGTGGGTGTCACAAGTGAGGGACGAGCGATGCAGGATCGACGGATGTATTCTGGCTGGGCATATTCTTCCTTTTATCAGCACAGACCATTGATTTAGTGTAGTCGAGATGCCATCAGAGCGGCAGTGACCTAACAACGGCCTTAAAATAGTGTGAAGATGACTCCTTGGCCTTAAAATGGCACGGCATGTAATCCAGTGGGGCCCTGCATTGTTAATCCACCGCGCCCTGCGTTATTAATTGGGCGCGACCTTGATAGTTGCTATTCCGATGCGTAAAATCGAATGATCGATGTGGGAGGGCACTAAAACGGTGCGCCCCACCCCCACGCTGGATTAGCTAGTCGGAATGGGTTATAAAACCCTGTTATGCTCTCTCTCTCTCTCCTCATTTCAACTTTATTTTTAACCCTAATTCTCTCTCTCTTCTCCTCTCCTCTTCCCACGGTGGAGAGCATCCTCTTCCCTGAGCCTTGCGACGGCCATAGCGGTGGTGAGTGCTGGTGAGGGAGAGTTCATTTAACTCGACTTAGGGGATTCAAACCCATTCTTTCCAGGCCCTGGGAGGCTCCTAGTCGGTTGGTCCTCGGAGCTACACCCCCGGGTGTTCTGTTTTGGCCTCGGTGTGACACCCACGGCCTATTATAGGGACCGTCTCGTAATGGACGGGTTCCCACTTCCCTCTGGCACGCTCCCGGGCTGGGGAGACTCTGTCAAAATTTTGTCAGATTTTTTTTTAAAAATCCTTTTCTAACTTTGTTTATTTTCTTGGGCGTCTTTTGATGCAGATACGATGGCATCTGGCTCTTCTTCTTCATCTTCTCGTGCTATGGGGACGTGGGAAAACATTGACTCCTTGGACAGATGTCACGACTAGCTAGCCGTGGTTGCAGAGTCGTCTGACCCAGACACTGACACCGTAGATACCGGCTGTCTGCTGATTACTGGGAGTGACTCTTTCAAGTATGATCGTCATGATGACTATAGAAGGGACTACCCCAAAGACAAGCATCTAATGTCTTTTCTGAGATGGTTCAACCTCCAAGGGAAGCGAGATCTATTTCTTGTTCGGAAGGCTGAGCAGGCGCTCCTTGCCGAACGTGGCAGTCTCACTGATTTTGTCATGTGAGGAAGACCCATTTACTTGCCAGGCGAGCCCCGAAAGTGGAGCACAGTGCTTGGACTCCAAGAGCTGACTCCGCAAGACAGGCTGTTGACCAGAGCCCCTGAATTTATACCAGCCTGGTGGAATGAAACTGCAGGCCGTGTTGACCGGGAGAAGCCAACCTTCGGCTTGTTCTTAGCCCCGCTAAAGTGGGGGTATCGAGAAGAGCCGTTCTTGCTAGACTGCTTAGCGGTGCACTTCAAGCACCAGATTTCTATGCGCTGGTTTGCTGACATGAAGGCTATCGATGCCCATGCATTCCGAGCCGAGATAGTGGAGTTCACTGATTATGTTCTACAGAACTATGCTCCGATCTTGATCAAGGCCGGTGTATACCACAGTCTATATGCATCGAGGTACCACTACCCCATCTCCAAGGGTCTATGCTGCGGTATGATCGAAGTGTTTTGCCCGGAGTACAACACCTTCTACACCTCAAAAGGAGAGACGTCACTGGATCTTTGGAGTCTCTCAAAATTAAGCGGCCTCCCGATTGACGGTGAGCCATATGAAGAGGTTTGTTGGCCTGACTGGATGAAGGATCAAATGGATGGCGAAGGCCGCTATCTGACCGGCTTTGCCTACCGTCATCTGATGAAGGCGTATCGTACCCTCTATCACTCTTCGTACGATACTCGTGAAGCACGCAAGCCTGGGGAGAAGAGGCACGTGAGGATGGGCACTTGGCTCCAATATTTCTTCAACAGGGAGCAAAAATATGAAGACTTCCCCTCAGTAGCGCCGACTCCTGTCAAGCGAAAGAAGAGGGTTCAGCGATAGGCCGCTTTCCCACCCATACTGAAAGAGGGGCAACAAGGAGGCTCCAATCCTGTAGGTCTTGACGCAATCACCCATTGTGCTGCGTGTTTGACTTACTGGATTTGCTCCTTCGCTCTCCCGCAGGGTGACGAGAGCATGATCAGGGCTGAAGCCATTTGCCCCGCCTGCCTGATGGCTTGGGGCATGAAGTTTTCACTCTGCCCAGTGGCGTTTGTGTTTGATATATAAGATGCTGGGAGACTTGCACCGATCTCATCTCCCTAGGAATCTGTGGACGGTTGGTCCGCTGCACTTCTTCAATGTCTGGGTTTGCACTCTGTTCCCAGAAGCTGCTCCTCGGGTGCTCCAATCAGCACAGCTTGCTCCAAGGATGATAGAGTTCGCCAGTGCTAAGCTGACTCAGATAGCGGATCAGCCTTTTGCTATTCATGGGAAACTGACCAAGATTCCCATGGACATGCCTGGAGTTTTACATTTTTGGAGCTTGGCGGCACACTCAAGCCCACTGGTAAACAAGATGCGAAAGTGCCGCCTTCATGAGACAGAAGAATATGTTCACCTTATTTCTAGTGCTAGATGCACACGGCCGATTCTGGAGTGGGAGCTAGTTGATTGGGCGTGGTCAATAAGGCAGAGATCCTGGTTTTCTACAAGAGCGGCCTTTTATGGCTGGAGCCATACTACCCATTCCGATTCAGTCAGAATTTTGGTTATGACCAGCATATTCCTCCTTCTTCCACCTAGTTTGCATTGTCAAACAGAGCTCGAGCCAGCCAAGTAGCGATCGACGAGGCCTGTGTATGGTGGGACTATTTTCACTGTCAAGAGGTGGCTTCGTTCAGGGTCCCAACTCCTGCTCGTTTCCCCTGTGTGACTCCAGAGTACATCCGATGGTGGAATGCACAGACGAGCTTCTATAGAAATTTTCATCGGGAGTGTTGGGCTATTGCAGAGCGGAGATTCTTGGACTCCCAACCAGTGCCCGTCTTGGATATTGATCTATCTTATTTGAAGAAGCTGAAATCTCAGTCTAACGCAGAGGTGATGGCCTATCTGGAGGCCCGAAAAGCTGCGAAGCGTCATTCACCCAAAGCTGAACCGAAGTTGCCGGAGATCAGCAAGGATGATTTTATGAAGACGCTTCAAGGGCTATGCCGTGTGAGTAGCAAGCGAATAGTCCTTTAGCAACTTCCTTTGCCGGTAGAGGAGCCTGTGCCCACTACAGCTAGGGATGTAAATGGATCAGGTTCAGCTCAGGTTGACCAATACCATACCCTATCCGTAAAAATTTTATAAATACCATACCTGGATAGTACCCTATTATTTTCGTGGCTATGGATACGGGTATATCCGTCACGGGTATGGATATATCCGTGGATATCCATATCCGTCCATAAAACATGAGTCTACATCCACATCTAAAGAAATGTGAGATTTATGAGAATTAGAAAAATAAAAATTCGATCAATTCTTTCCTTTCTAGAATAATTTTTATGTTTTATAAAGACGTCCTTACAATTTTAGCAAGAAGTCCAAACTCACAAACTTAACAAGACAGGCAACGAGTTAAGTTCATGTCAAAATCATAGGCCTAACATACACAATAAGTTATTAAGAGCGGGTTCAGATCAGGTATGGATTCGGGTGCACTAAATCTATACCCTATCCGAATATAAATCGGGTATTTTAAACATATCCGAACCCAAATCAATACCCGTTTATTCGGGTATTACCCGACCCATCATTGGTCAGGTGATTCTGGTAATCGGATTTACGGATATTTTTGACATCCCTACCTGCAAGTCAAGATATTCCAAGCATAAGATCCTTAATCAACAACCATTCATATGACTTCCAAGTGTGAACCTTGAAGCCATTTTATAACTCATCAAACAAGATGCAAACATGTTGCTCAATGAAACACACACAAGCACAATCATTTTGATATCATTAACACCAAACACCAATATCAACTAGGAGAATGCAACAATCTCTCCCTTTTTAATGATGACAAAATGATGTGTGCGAGAGTTCCAAAAGATATAATAGAAGTGTTTCAATGAGTCATTATGAGAATGAAAGATAAGACAATTAATCACGTTCTCTCCCAAAGCTACTCTCTCTCATTAAGCATAAAATATTATGTCACACCCCGAGCTTGTTAATACAGCGGAAGATGATCTCGGGAACGTGAACAGTCGGCAAGATAAGTCTCTCGTAAGTAAGAAAATCAGAGTGCAAGATAATCACACAATAGTAATTGCACACGTAATTTACTCCAAAATTCTAACTTTATTTCATCATAAGAATGAAAAAGTACATGAAATTGACTTGGACTTTTTAACAAATTTCCTAGACTCAATAAAATAAAAAATTACATAGTGACTCATGACTATCATCTAATGACAATCTAGGGCTTCGCTTTTTCCTTAATCACTTTCAGATCCATCACTTGAATAGTCTAAATCCGACCTGCTAGAACTTCTTGAAAAGATTGAAAAAGTAGGGTAATGAGCACACTTACCCAGTAAGTGTCTTCGCATCAACATGAAGGTAATATTTAAATGATTAATGTCATAGCTCTAGACTTTAAGATAGAAATAGGCATGCGGTAAACCAGCGATATAAACCAAAACAACCAAGAATATAGAGTCAGGAGATAACTGAGCAAGTAAGCAAGATCGAGTATATAGTAAGAACAAGCAAGATTAAACATGTAGATGTAAATTTGACTTTTCATGAACAAGAAAGTACGAGCATGTAACTAGAAAGTATTTTACACAACCTTGTAAAGGCTATGCACTAGAAAGTCATGTGACAAGCATGTAATTTTATCATGAGTCTCGTGATTCTTCACTCATTTATAAAAGAAAGTACTCCCAGTGCAATGTGATGCCAGTACCATCGTATCCCATAGTTTACAACACGTTTCTGATAATCTGCCGAGGGGACTAGCATGGAGTCCTTGGACACAATCCATGCCCGGTCCTGCATCTTCAAGTTATAAATCCAGCTACTTTCACGAGTATAACCATTATTTTGGTCAATAAGTTTCAATTCCAAATAAGTTTCATGACCAAGTAACCAAGGTATAGAATGTACCAAAATTGATATAAGATTTCAAAGAAGAGTTAAAGGAACATTATGCTACGGTGGCATTCCGACAGCATAACGGTACATTAATTAAGTTCCATAACTTAATATCAACTTGTTAAACAAAGTTTGAGACTCCAGATAAGCTTAAGACCATCTAGAACTCAAGAAAACCAACCCCAAGGGTCAAACCTCGGGTTAGAACAATCAAGAACCGAGAGGTCATTTACTAGACCATTTAATGAATCAGATGGTCAAGTCTGGACCGTTAGGAAGAGCTATGCGATCGAGTCAGGACCTTTTGTGACGAGTCATAGCCAGAACAATGAAAGCTTGACTCAGAGAGGTATGCAGTCGTGGGCTGACAGTTTGACAACATAAGTGATCATGGGCAGACCGTTAGGGTGCGTACGTGATTTTCTGTGTTCACGTCAGTGACCCTCCACTAGACGTAGCCTTCTTACGGCACGCACGTGCTGACCCACCTGGGAGTGGTGGAGCGACGTACCCGAGAATGACGGTGAGTAGGCTGGTTACCGTAGGGCCCCCATGTACAGTCGAGTCTGGGCTTAGGGGGAATTACCAGCTAGAGAACAGGCCTAGGGCATATGGTCTGAGTGTGCACACGGGACTGAGGGTGTCAGACCCGCGCTGACGAGCGCGACCTCAGCTAGTCCTTATTTTGTGTTCCTGGTTACTGTGAGTGTCATTGTCTCCGCCTGGGACGTGGTAGCTGGACACTTGTGACGCAGTGTAAGATGTCAGAGGATGCATTCGGTCGTTCTTCTAGTGGGTGGTACTCCCGTCGCATGACCTCAGTTGTCGTGCCCCGAGTTTTCGTCCTTGTCTATGAGACAGAGTTTCGGGTGTCATTTTCGGGAGCGTTCCCGTAGTCGAGGTCTGCAGTTTCCAATGAGCATCACCGAGAGCTTTCCCTAGACGGTGTAGAGTTCATGACAGCGAGGTCGGGACTGTGTTTCCAGATCATGTGGTTTCGGCTCAGGCCCTGCTGTGAGGGCAGGTTTTTGTGATCGAGGCATCGTGTCATTTTCCTAGTAGCGTGGCTAGGACGGTTCGTGTCTGGTAGTCTCTCGATCGTGGAGTCGTGTGTCAGGTGCATGGCTTGGTTGTCCCCCGATGGGAGACTGGGTCGTGTGTCGGGTGCGTGGCTTGGTTGTCCCCTGACAGGAGACCAGTCGTGTTTTCTAGCATGGTAGGAGTAGCTGTAGTGCCGAGTTTTGACCGGCCACTGATTTGTTGTTCCTGTCGTTACTGTTGTTCCTTCTGTAGCTAGCGTAGCATTCCTTTCCACCGTCGTTTTCTCGATTGGGGTTCTGTGGGATCCCTAC
This sequence comes from Amorphophallus titanum, assembly GCA_024336825.1. Taxonomy (NCBI): domain Eukaryota; kingdom Viridiplantae; phylum Streptophyta; class Magnoliopsida; order Alismatales; family Araceae; genus Amorphophallus; species Amorphophallus titanum. The sequence goes on from JANBPO010006859.1 coordinate 26,278,602, forward strand.
TGAGCCTGCGATAGGAGACTCACCGCTGGTTTTCAGGTGTGGCGATTCTTCCTCGAGGTTGAGGGAGCGACGTAGAGGTTCCAAGTTGCCAACCTGCCAGGCCGAGTGTTCACTTGGAGTGTGGTACATTTTACTACTTCAGACTGTAGTTTCTGTTGGACTAGACTCTGTTGTAGTTAGATGTTTATTTCTGTTATATCTATTGTCCTACTTTATTTCTTATTTCTATGTACACCACACCTATCCTTTAACCCTTCCGAGTCTTCAGACTCGTGGGTGGCGGGCCGAGGTTCGAGACGCGCCGGTATATCGCATTTTTTTAATACAACATTGCTACCACCCACTTTCAAAAAAAACTAAACCCTTAAAATCACCAAAAAGAAAGAAAACAAAGGAAAATACAGCAAGATTATTGTCCCCAGTCATTCAGTTCTACTGAGAAGGTAGATAGCAGATGATCCTAACATCAGATGAAACACCTCCAAAGATATATGTATAATGGAGTTTTCCATCAGGTGGATACCACCTGCAGTGCACCAATCTTCCATCCATTGTATAGCTCTTCTCAAAATGTCAGAAGATTTATTAATATCCCGCCTGCATTTGCTAGAATTTCTCTCACACCAAATAGCACACAACATAGCTGGTAGCAAATCAGGTCATTCATCTCTCTCTCGGCCAAACATCTCTTGGTCAGTGGGTCCCTCTTCGACCCAGCAAAGTCTGTGAGGTCAGAGCTCACGTGAACCTAGTGTTGGCACCTGCCCTATATTTATATCCAGTGGTTGAATTTGATGACTCTTCCACCTCGAAGGACCAGACCATTCATCTCTTACTAACTCACTAGGGCGAGTATATTCCCACCATTTTAATATGTCATTGAACTGCATGTGGCTCCTCCAAGGGATATCCAACATTCTGCACAGAATTACCCATTGGATGGTAACGATGACACTTGACGGTTTATATATTTTGCGAACTTAAAGAGGAGAGTGTAGGCCACTTTTCCGGTGCCCATGGTATCATTATACAGAAACTTTGTTGTATGTCGAGGAATGTCTTCACTGTGTCTAGTGTGGAAATGCGTCCTCTCATTATTTTCCACATGAAAAGTTTTTATCTTAGATGGGTACAGCTTAGTCCACACTGGCTTTCACCACCCGATCCTCTCTCCCCTATCATTGAAGGACCTCATTAAAGATCTGACTGTAATTTTCCCATTGGTAGTCCATCTCCTTTCATCCTCTTCCTCAGGATGCAGTTGAACTTAGTCAAGTAACTGAAGCAAACTCAAAAAATCTGCCAATTCAGAATCGATAAGGTTTCTTCTAAAAAGTGTATGGCCCATCCTTCTCCCTTTCTAGACATCGAGTGAATGGTCTTACCTCTGTCCTTTACAACATAGATGTTTTCAAACAAGCCAAAGTTCAATTATGTACCATGTGTCCTCCCAGACGCATATAGTTTTACCAATGACCAGCACTAGCATTATAGAGACTCTGGTCATATCAGCTATCTGAAAAACCTTTCTCCAAATAACATATACATTAGAAGCTGTACTAGGAATCGAAGTCCATCTATGGCCATTGGTAAGGTACTTCGACCTTACAATGGTAATCCAAATTGCATTATTCTCTACTCCCAGTCTCCATAGCCATTTCGTTGACATAGCTCTATTGAAATGTTCCAATGAAATCAATCCTACTGCCCCTTGATCTTTACTTTAGCAGACTACAAACCACCTAACCGAGCACCATTTGTCCTCCCAAAAGCAAATAGTTTTACTACTGACCAACACTAGCATCGTACAAACTCTTATCATATCAGCTGCCCAAAAAAAAAATTCTCCAAATAGCAGATAAATTAGAAGCTGTACTAGGCATTAAAGTCGATCTATGGCCATTGACTTTGACCATACAATGGTGACGCGGAGCAAGACATTGAGACGCCAGACAATGGGCCGAGTTGGCATATCGCGCGATGACCGTATTTACTTGGGTGACAATCAAAGTAGCAATCGAGTCATTTTTATGTTTTGTTATGTGATTTTAACCCCTTCTTGTCTCTGATTTCCAAATCACACTCTTGTAGCAAGAGAATCCACCGAATGAGACGGGGTTTAGCTTCATTCTTGGATATCAGAAATTTTAAAGTCGAGTGATCGAAGTAAACAATGACTTTTGCCCCTAATAGATATGATCAAAATTTCTCAAGGGTGAAAGCTACTGTAAGCAATTCTTTTTCCGTGGTGGTGTAGTTCAATTGTGCATCAGCAAGGGTGCGGCTCGCATAATAGATCACCATGGGCTTTTTATCGACTCTCTGACCCAAGACAGCTCCAACAGCGTAGTCTGAAGCATCACACATGATCTCAAAAGGTAGCGACCAATCAGGAGATTGAAGAATTAGGGCTTGAGTGAGGGCCGCTTTCAAAGAATGAAACGCCTCAAGACAGGAATCATCTAAGTTAAAGGGAGTGTCCTTGGCTAGCAATTGTGTGAGAGGACGAGTGATGGTGGAAAAGTTTTGGATGAATCTGCGATAGAATCCAGCATGGCCAAGAAAAGATCGAATTTGTTTGACAGAAGAAGGAGGAGGAAGATTGAAAATCACATCAACCTTGGCCTTGTCAACCTCTATTCCTCTCTCTGAAATAATATGGCCTAAAATTATTCCTTCTCTTACCATAAAATGACTTTTCTCCCAACTCAACACAAGATTTGAATCAATGCATCTTTTCAACACCTAAGTTAAAATTTTCAAGCAACTTTCAAATGAATCACTAAACACAGAAAAGTAGTCCATAAACACTTCCAAACATTCCCCCACCATTTCAGAAAATATCGACATCATGCATCGCTGAAATGTGGCGGGGGCGTTACACAGCCCAAATGGCATTCTTCTAAAAGTAAATGTGCCATAGGGGCATGTGAATGTTATCTTCTCTTGATCTTTCTGGTAAATAGTAACCTAGTTGTACCCAGAATAGCCATCCAAAAAGTAATAGTACTTCTACCCTGCTAGTCTCTCCAAAATCTAATCTATGAACGGTAGTGAAAAATGATCTTTCTTTGTAACTGAATTTAATTTTCTATAATCAATGCAGATTCTCCACCCTATTGGTAATCGTGTAGGCACTTCATCTCCTTTCTCATTTGTTACAACTGCCAGCCCTGACTTCTTGGGAACAACTTGAGTTGGGTTGACTTACTTGCTATCAGAAATGGGATATATGATCCCGGCATCCAACCATTTGACAACTTCTTTCTTTACTACCGCCTTCATACTTGGATTCAGCTGACGCTGCATCTCTCTGCTCGGCTTGGCATTGTCCTCCAAGTAAATGTAATGCATACACAAATCCGGACTAATACCCTTCAAATCTGCCACTAACCAACCTATCGCCCTCTTGTGCTCTTGAAGGACATCTATGAGTTGGGATTCCTTAGCAGCAGTGACGTTGGAAGCAATGATTACAGGTAGAGTTTGGTCAGGACCTATATAAGCATACTTCAAAGGATCTGGCAGAGACTTCAATTCTAGACTGGGCGGCTGATCCAAAGATGGAAGAATCGGTTCGGCTTGCAACGGAGGGAGTGGCTCTATTCTAGAGTAAGGTGTACTACAAAGAGGAGAATCTTGGAGCATGCTACCCTCTTCTAGACGAGAAGAATGCAAATCTTCACTTGCAATATGGTCGGGGTGCCCGGCCGATATGGAAGACTACCTGAGGAGCCTCAGGAGCTGGCTCATTTGGTCGGAAGGCCAGGACCAAATACCCGAAGGGCAGAAGCCGCGAGGGAGAAGATGGTAGTAGCTAAGGGAAAGCAAGACCTAGCTCGCCATCTGTAACTTGATGAAGCCACCATTCTAATTGCCAATGTGGTGACGATAGAAGACGAGGATGTGATGCTTGACATCCTTCCTGAAGGCGCATCAGGGGAAACAATAGAAGCCATCCCCAGCACAGTGGCTATGGACCCAACTGTGCTAATGATGCTTCAAAGGTACCAGCAGGAGATAGAGCTACTAAAGAAACAACTGATGGAGAAGACAGAACAATCTTCGGCTTCCAAGTAGCCCGAGATGCAGGGCAAATCATCGTGGGGAGCGACCAACCTGAGCGGCTTCCCACCACTCTACACTTTGCCCCAGCTGGCAGAGCCCGGCTTGGCAACTATGCAACAGCGCACATCACAGTCGTTGATGCCGCCAGTGCTGCCGTAGGTGCACCAGACACCCCAAGCACCTCCACTGTTGCATCCTCCTCCACAAGCGACCGCTCTGGTCACTCCATACCTGCACCCGACACACTTCTACCCAGACCGATCGATCCGACCACCGTAAATAAGCTGATGATGGAAAGGATGATCGAGCTGAAGCTTGCCGAGAGAAGTGAAAGTGACTACGTCGCATTTGATGCTTACCGGGTACCATACCCACCACACAATGCTGCGAAGCGGCTCCCACCTAGGATCAGCAAGCCTCCTAAATTCGACAAGTTCAACGGGAAGGGATCCCCAAAAGAACACATCGCCTACTACATGATCATCATGGGTGATCTAGCTGCCGACGAGTCATACTTGTTGAAGTTTTTTGGGTCCTCACTGACAGGGCTCGCATTCGAATGGTATTCAAGTCTCCTGGTCGGGTCGATCAGCGACTGGACGGATATGCAAAAGAAATTCAGAGAAAGATTCCATGTCACAGAGAGGGAGGTCACAGTGGCCAAACTCCACTCAACAAGACAGAGGGCAGATGAGACAGCCCTCGAATATATTAAGAGGTGGAGAAACCTCAGAATGAGATGCAGCTCTTGCCCATGTCTAGAGTCATGATGATTGCATAGGTTGATGCGGTGCTAGTTAGTGGTAGCTAGATCACTTGGTATGTTTCCGCACCGTTTGTCATCATCTTCAAAACCCAAGCGGAAATCAAATCAAATCAACACAAAATAAATAAAAAATCAACACCGGGGAGCTAAGCACAGAGCTCCCCGCCATGTTTGTTCCGTCAGGGGCCGAGCTGCGAGTTATGGTCCCGCTCCCGCCTCTTCCGAAGGTCCAGGCTCCACTAACGGACCCACTTCTGAAGGAGATCTTTGCGGGGCTCCATGCGCATCTGGAGAGATCTGAAGCATAGGAGGGCAGCCTGCCGGTGCCAGCTTCGGGGCCGGCCCCGCTCAAAGCCCCTTCTCCACTTGCGCTCGCAGCAGTCGCGGTCCCACTTCACGAAGTGATGACAGAAGTGTACCGGGCTGGAAAGGAAGTGGTGGAGTGCCCCGGGGTGGCTGCGGCACCAGGCGACTTGGTGACAACCTCGCCCACTCCCCTGGCGGTGTCGAGCCGGGAACTCTCCACCGAGCTACAGTGGCCGGCTAGTCTGGCTCTCGCTCTCCCATCCTCTTCGGCTGTAGTGGATGCGAACCTATGGGCAGCGGTGGACCGCACGATGGAGTTCAACCCCCCAGTTGTGCCCTCGGTCAGCCATGCCACATTGGATGCGGCAGTCAAGCAAATGCTGGCAACGCTACAGACGATGATCACTGGTGACCTGTCCCTTTCGTACCAGGCGGTGCACGGGGTGGTCACGCAGCTGATCGGGGCGCTGTAGATGCTGGGCTGGACACTCGAGGAGTGGTCACGGCGGGTGCTGTTATTGCTGAAGTATGTCAGGCGCCGTGAGTTCCTCGAGACCCAAGTGCCCAACGAGCGTGCGGCCATTAGCGCCCAGATAGCCGAGTATCAACAAGTCCTGGAGGAGCAGTGCAGTAGCAAACAACGGCACGCGAAGGCCCTCGAAAAAGGCCATCATGAAGTCTGCACCCTCCAGGCTGAAATTGAAGCGCTGGAGGTCCGTCTCGCTACAGCCAGGTGTAGGCACGCCAAAATCGATGCTATGTTGAGTAAATCTCGTATTACCTTGCAAATCTCAAATTGGACTTCAATATTGGTTTACTTCTGACTAGTTAGATCAAGCAGACCTAGGGCTTCCACGAAGCACGAATAAATTGTCACCACAGTGACTGGCACGCCCTCGCATATAATAAATTGAACAAACAAACAAAAAGATGAACAAAAGAAAAAAATGAAGTGCCCCCGAAAGTGCGTCCACAAGTCTGGCATGCCCAGCAGGACAGAACCCTCCTTCATCTCTTCATTCGAATTAGGGGCCCTATGGCCTCTTCTTGAAATTCTAAACGGTTTCACTTGCAATTGTAGGTCATACTTCCACGATTACAATGGTTGTTTCATTTGGACCGCTAGTCGTCGCAAGCCACGACAGGGAGGGCTACCTGGCTATTCCAGTGCAATTCGGGAGCATTCCTCCCTTGGTCGCCTTCCCCAACTTCTTGGGAGTGGCCTTCATCAACTTACTAGATGATGGGGCATCGGAGCCAAGCCTTGTCATTGTTTAGAGTGTTATTGGTGTTGTTGTCCCTAAGGTTCTCGTATGGACAAGAAGGGGGCTTGAACTGTCCCCGCCAGACACGATGGTAGTTTTTAAAATTAATGTAGTGGAATAAAGTTAACTACCAACAGAAATGATGATTGAAAGATATACAAAGTATGAAGAAATTAATTCTCTCAAGCTTGCCGTTCTCACACGATCAACACAAGTAGTGTACACATGCAAACCACAATCAACCACAGTGCGAGACCGATTTTTAGGTGGTTCAGGACTATGACAGACTCCCTACATCCACCCCTCACCACAACGGTGAGGATCCACTCGCTTCAAATGAAGCGCACGGAGCTTCCGCTCCAAAAGACACGGAGATGAGGTCTCCTACACGGTCCACCATGGATCTAACCACAACTACGAGCTGCAACACCGCAGCACAACAAATGACTACCATTCACCGATGGTTTAACACACACACAATGTTGGAGTTCAAAAAAATAAAGGATATGTTCAATACATGCTTGTGAACCAAAAGAGAATGACACAAATGAATGAAAACAAGATGAAGAAGTGAATCCCCATGAGTAGGAAAGGGTTGTAGAAGATCTTCCCTAAGCTTCAAGTCGGAGGGTGGCCGGATGTCGACGATGAGAACGTCCCCGCGTTCCCCTTCTCGTTCCGCTCCTTTCTTTCTTCAGTCCTCCATGTGGGTGAGTCGGACTGTTATGTCATCAAGCCGCCCTAAGATATTGGTCATGGCCTCCAAGAGGAAGGCAACTTGTTCGGAGAGCTCACACTCGTTGGCAGCGGGGTTCCCTTGGGGGTTGGGATCCATTGGAGGGTTTGAAGAAGATGGGTTGGGCTGATAATGGGTCTCTCTATGTGTGCTCATGAAACAATCGGTTGGCTATGCATGAGTGTGAACCTATGTGCGACCTAGTGTGAGAGTGCCCAAGGACTAGACTTGTGGGAACAAACCTATGACCGCTCTGATACCACTTGATGTGGCATAGCCTTAGGATGATGTTTGATGACTTGATGAGCCTGGGACCTAGACCCGCAAGCATACAAGGACATTCACAGACTAACGCTAGCGGCTCACTCGCACGGCACGTACGATCTCCCGATGGTGACCGAGAGCTGACGACGAGGGTCCGAGGTGGGACCTAAACATTTTAAGTGACTTGGATGTCTTAGGCTGACCCCTAAGGGTCTGCGACACCCAACTTCATGGCCGGCCGGCACGCTGGGGCGTGGGTTTGGGGTGGCTCTCCTCACAGTCCACGGTGGGCACACTAAGAGTGGTGTGCGAGTCCGGGCTCTCGTCTCTCCTTCCGACGGGCCTCCAAGGCAATACTAAACTAGCAAGGAAATCAACCAGCAAAGGTAGGACCAGAAGCTCACCTGATCGGTGTGAAAACACCGATCCTGATCGGAGATGTAGGCGAGCCGGGAAGCGTGGGCACATGCCCACACGCTGCATCGGTGGCGCTTGACCTGGTAATAAAATTGTTACAGCACTACGCCTTGCACAGGAGGGGGGTTCTCGGGGTGGGGGTTAAATAGTTACAGTGAAAACTACCTCCACGCAGGGAGGGGCCTTCAGCCAGCCAGGCGGGGAGGGGGAAAACTAAGTTAGAAGCCGAAGTGATGAGCTTCGCCAATTCTGCCTACTTTGGAACAGCCTGATAGGGGATCGAAGACGGGACCGCCACAGACTCTGCCGAATTTTAGTGAGGATGAAACCAATGCCAAAACTTCCTGGGGTGGCCCAGGAGGACGTCCAAATTCTTCAAGAATTTTCTAACAACAATGGTGACCGGGGCAGAATCTGGACCAGGGTCCACGAGCAGGGCCACATTCTCGGACCGAGTAAACAGAGGAAGGCGGCCAAACTATTAGCCACCTTGAAAGGGGAGGGTGGCTAGGAGGCTGGCCACCCAGCTGGGGAGGGCGGCTAGCACCCTAGTCGCGTTGAAGGGAGGGTGGCCAGGACCTTGGTCGCCTTGAAGGGAGGGCAGCTAGGACCTTGGCCACCCAGTAGAACAGGGCGGCCATCGCCCTGGTCACCCAGGAGTGAGGGGCGGCCAACACTTTGGCCACCCAGACCATGGTCATTGGGCCCCTTAAGTGGACGAGGCCCAGTAGCTTAAGGCTACGAGCTGGGCTTTAAAACTCAAACATCGAAAAACCAAGTGCCATAATTAATGTCATTCACGCGAAGGTCCATTGGGGATCCACGGGATGTCTGAAATTAGGCGTCTACAACTCTGTCCCTCTTTTGCCAATCATCCAAGTTCTTCAATTCCATCACTTTTTGTTGACTTTCTTATTCCACTCCGATTCGAAAGTCGAGAGTGTGTTTTGCATGCGATCATCATGAGTATATTGAGATCTGAATGTCATTTTCCCCTATCCTGATTTTGTTACGTACTTTTGTTTTAGGTGTCTTGTATCTCATTGAGCTGGATTGTGTTCATCCCCTCAAGTCTCGCAGCGCTATGCTAGGGGGTCCCAAACGACCGCAGATACAAGTCCTCTTAGATTACTTTTCCTTCCTTCCTCCCCTTTTAAATGACCTCTCTTGTCCCATTATGCGTGTCTGTTCATTTGCAAAGCTCAATCTCTGCTCAAGAATCTCCTTGAGCGGGATGTCCTACTAGGCTTGGTTCTTTACTGAAACACCCATTTATCAGTCCGTCGGGCTCCCCTGCAAAATGGGCGTTTCGGAGGGGCATTTGTAGATGCCTAACTTTGGACAACCCTCAGACCTTGTCTAACCATCATGAAAGTGACTCCTTTCCTTGGTTGATTGAGTGCGTGGGGCCTCATCCTTGTTTAGGTAGGCTCCACCCTGTCCCTTCGCTAATCCAACTTCGCGGTAAGTTGGCAGGGGGTTGCAGGGGGACAGCCCCCCCTTGCCCGTACGGTCGGGGGTTCGGGGGCATGAGCCCCCGAGGCAATTTTTTTGATGTCTATATACATATTTTTCTTTTCTTTTTTCTTTTCTTTCCTTCTTCTTTTCTCATCTTCTTTCTTTTTTTCTCTCTTCTTTTTTTTTCTTTTCTTTTTTGTAGGGCTCAGTAAGTACATCCGCAGGTCGACTCTTTTACAAGTGGGTGACTGACGCCATGGTGACAGAGAGAAGGTGTCACATGTTATGGCGAATCCCTGAAGGGATCAAGGGTTGGCACGGAACTAATGGGTCTTTTTGTTTATTGGTTCGGATAACAACTCCGAGCCAATGGTAAGATGTTTGTTGGCTTAGATCGAAGGTCATGATGTCGAATGACTCGACTTAGACATAAGGTCGTGACGCCAAGGTAGAAATTTTTTAGACGGCTTAGGCAAATTGTCATGACGCCGTACAGCTTGGATTAGGCGGAAGGCCATGACGCCAAGGTAGGGTATTTAACGGCTTAGACGTATGGTCATGATGCCATATGACTTGGTTTAGGCGGAAGGCTATGACGCCAAGGTAGGATTTTAAATGGCTTAGGCGAATTGTCATGACGCCGCATGACTTGACTTAGGCAGGAGGCCATGACGCCAAGATAGAATGCTTAAACGGTTTGGCTTAGGCGGAAGGCCATGACGCTAAGACAGTATTTTTTAGACGGCTTAGGTAAATTACCATGACGCCGTACAACTTGGCTTAGGCGGAAGGCCATGACGCCAACGCAGAATTTTTAAACGGCTTAGGGAAGTTGTCATGACGCCGTACAGCTTGGCTTAGGTGGAAGGTCATGACGCCAAGATAGAATTTTTAAACGGTTTAGGCAAATTGCCATGATGCCGTGCAGCTTGACTTAGGCGGAAGGTCATGACGCCAATACAGAATTTTTAAACGACTTAGGTAAATTGCCATGACGCCGTACAGCTTGGCTTAGGCGGAAGGCCATGACGTCAAGGCAGAGTGTTTACCGGCTTAGGCATAGGGCCGTGACATCAGACAACTTGGCTTAGGCGAAAGGCCATAACGCCAGGATAGCATTTTCAAACGGCTTAGGTAAATTACCATGACGCCGTACAGCTTGGGTTAGGCGGAAGGCCATGATGTCAAGGCAGAATAGCGGGTTTCATCATCGCTATTGGGTTTATACCGATGCAAAGGAGTTCTATAGGTTTCATCAGAAAGCTTCTCCCCCTATTCCTGTTTGAGCGCCAACAGCCCTGCTACCGACCTAGGGGCACCGCTGCCGATGAAGCTTTCCTTAAACACTCGCTCGAACTACCTGAAGTCTCGGATGGAACTAGGGGCGAGGGCCCAGAACCATGCTTGAGTGCCCCGGACCAGTGTGGTCACGAACGCTCAGCACTTAATAGCACCAGACGTCCCGTGATGAGTCATCAGGGCGTCGAAGCTGTCGAAGTGGTCGGTCGGGTCACCCTGGCCGTCATACGACTTGAAGGTCGGGAGGGAGATCCTGGGAGAAATCTCTGCCTTCAAGACGTGATCGGAGAATGGGGATTTCTCCTCATCCTCCACGGGAGAGGTCTTCTGTAAGGCACGAAAGGCGCGCTCCTGCTCTATGAAACGCCTCTCAAAGTTTCACAGCCGGAGGGACAACTCCGATTGTCGATGGGTCGAGGGGCTACGAGGGCACTCCTGGATGTTGCCTCGACGCCCCTCGAGAGCTTCTGTCTCCGGAGGCGGCCGGCGCGCTCTAGACTACACTCTCCTTGGAGTAGAGGAGGCTTCTTGTTCTGTGGGAGGGGCTTGCGACGGTCCACTTGACCGATTGCAGATTATTTGCCATCCCCGGAGGATGAAGCAGCCCCCTGTAGTTTGCAAGGAGGCATCCCCACGGTGGTGGCTCTCCCGGGGAAGTCGCGAATGCTCCTCCCTGGCTACCTGGGTCCTCATTAGATCAATGGGGCTATCCAGTTTTACGTTGAGGGTTTGGAGGGGGTCTGCGTTTCTGATAGGGGGTTGCCCCTACACCTTGGACGGGGGTAGGTCACCGGTTGGGTCACTGACGTGAGAGGGGGTGTTCCCCGTACGGTGGGACGGTGCACCCTCCTCTGTCGTCGGAGCTTTCCCCTTGTCGCCGGTGACCCTCCTGCTGGAACTCCTTCGCACCATGTCAGCTATTTGCTCGTTTCCCACAGACGACGCCAGATGAAGAGGGGTTATCTCGCGCTGTGCCTGAACTAAAGACGATGACCACAATGTCGAACTGCAAGAAGGACACTCCCTTACTTATGCAACCTAGACACAGTGTGGTAAAGGTACAATCGGCCCGACGTCTGTGTGGGAATCCACGGCTCACGGGGACTTAAGGTGCACCTGGCCCCGAAAGACTCTCCCTTGGAGGCAAAGATTCCTGATGAAGAAACCCTGGAGGCATGCCAAGCTCGACAGCTTACATGACAGCTCTACTTTGATGGAGCTTCAAGAACTGAAAACATCCCAACTGGCCCAGTCAAAGTCAGAGCAGGGGCAGGCATTGTCCTGAAATCGCTGGAAGGGGAGGTTATATACACCTCTTGTTCAATTAACAAGCCATTCACGAACAATGAAGCTGAATATGAAGCATTGATAATCAGCCTCTAGATTGCCCTCAACATGGACATTCAGATGCTGCAAGTATTTGGTGACTCCATGCTAGTTGTCAAGCATATACAAGGGGAGTTTGACGTCCGGAAGTAGGAGCTTACCCCTTATCACCAGAAGGCACTGCACCTCATGGCAAAATTTTACTTCATCAAGCTCAAGCATGTAGGCCGAGGGAAAAATGCTCAGGCTGACGCTCTGGCAAAGTTGGCCAGCTCCCTGGAAGTCCCACCAGATGAGACCCTGAACATCATCATGATCAATCGATGTCAAGTCCCCAGCATGCTGGATGTGCACCCAGACAAATATGAAGTCGCCACGACTAAAAAAGTTCTAATGCCTGACTAGAGAGAGATCCTCCTACAAGGGTTCACACATCAATAGCTACCAAAAGAAAAAGAACAAAGAATGATGTTGCTAAGGATCAAAGACTCCTATGAGTTCAAAAGTGGGACATTGTTCCGAATTATGGTAGATGCCCGTTAGAAGATACTACTCTGTTGCTTGTCAATAGAAGAGGCTTGGCAGGTAATGCACAAGGTACATGCTAGAACATGCGGAGCACATCAAGTTGGTTCGAAGATGAAGATTGAAATGAAGAAGCTGGGTTATTATTGGACCACTATGTTCAATGATTGTTGTAAATTTACAAAATCATGTCAGAAATGTCAAGAGCATGCTGCTGTACCTAGAAGGCCTCCAGTGTCGCTGTATCCAACGATCCCAAGTTGGCCCTTTGCACAATGGGGAACTGATGTGGTGGGTCCTCTCCCAGCCTCTTCTGTTGGGTGCAAATATATATGGGCAGCGGTCGATTATTTCTCTAGATGGGCGGAAGCCGTAGCACTAAGAGAAGTGACTGGAGAATTGGAGGCCCGACCGATCCGGATGCCGCCAAAATATGGTTAGACACCACCGAGCGCGTGTTTCATTTTATGGAATGCGCGGAAGATGAAACGGTGATGCTTGGTACCATTCAGCTCTAGGGCGCGGCATTGACATGGTGGAATACCGAGTGGGAGGTTTCTTTTCAATCTTGCCCACTCTGCCAGATTTCGTGGACTGAGTTCGTCGCTACCTTTGAACTCACATTCAGCCCGGCCTATGTCCGCATGGATAAAATGCATCAATTTTTACACCTTGTCTAGGGAGGAATGTCGGTGCTTGAATATCGGAATAGATTTATGGAATAGGGTCGTTATGCGCCCCACATTCTTGCAAATGAGGCATTAAAGACAGAGCAATTTCTGTGTGGCCTCCGTGCTGAGTTGAGGCAGCCGCTGATTGTTGCCCGTGTGACCAATATGACTGAAGTATACCAGGCTGCAGCAGCTTTGGAATTGGATTTGGCGAGATCCCTGGTTCCTTCTCTGGCAATGTCGGTTCAACCGACAGTTCAACTTCCTTCAGGCTATCCGCCTCCTGTTCTAAGATTTCCTTCTACCACCCGAGCGGCGAGTGGTGTTGCTTCTTCTGGCAAGTCAAAGTTTAGAAGATTCAAGAACAAGAAAAGGCTTAAGAAGCGATTTGACCAGCAGGCTTCGTCTGGTGCTACCCAGCAGTCAGCTCCTTCTTTCCAGTAGTGGCAGACTTCTGCAAAAAGCTAAATTAAAGGTTGTGCACGATGTGGTGGTAGCCACCCAAGCAAACCATGCTCGTTGTCGATGGTGTGTTTTCGGTGTGACCAACCAGGTCACGTGGTGAGAGACTGTCCGATGCGAGCAATTCCAGTGTAGTTCGCTCCAGCAGCTTCATCCTAGCCATCTCAATCACAATTCAAGCCTCCACTCCCACCACCACCGCCATCTCAGCAATTTCAGCAGATTCTCCCTTAGGCTTCAGCAGCATCTTCTTTCTAGTCTTTTGTAGCTGCTGGTAGGAAGTTGAAAGGCAAAGTGACTCACATCTCGAGAGCAGAGGCTGTAGCTTCCAATCTTGTCGAAGGTATGATTACTATTTTTGGTTGTGCAGCCCGTGCTTTATTTGATTCAGGTGCTTCTCACTCCTTCATTTCTGAAATTTTCAAATAAATTAAAAATTTTGCATTGAAGTAATTAGATATACCCCAAACGGACCTCGACACACGTATCATAATAAACAGCCAGAAATAAATAACCTAACTAAATTAGCATCCACAATAACAGACGCGATTCAAATATAGCGCCCAACCACATGGACGCTATTTATTACTAATCTGAACATTTAAAAGAAAATTGTGCCCTTGTGATGGACGTTAATTATTATCGGTGCCCCATAGTCTGGACGCCAAAAGCCTGACAATATTTATATTAAACCTGCGTAAGCCCACACTTGGACCCACATGACCAACCCGATTGCATGTTTCAAAGTGGCATGCATGTGTGGCTTTAGGGTTTTTTGGCAAGAAATGGCAGGTGGCTACATGAATGGTAAGGGAATCGTCAATACGGGAAGGTGGAGTAATGTATAGGAGGTTTTAGAACCACTGCTTCCATTTGACACCCCACCACACCGAACCTTTCCGTAACCGTGCATGAGAACACTCTAGAACCCATGCATCCCTATAAAACCATGCCCCCATCGAACCACCAGCTTCTTTGCCATCCTGCTACTGCTCGTCGACCGTGAGTTGCTGCCACGAACGTCCTCCTCTGCTTCCTGTCCTCCTCCTGCTACTGTCGCCGTCCACCTACTGCAGAACTTGGAGGAGCCTGCGTCCATCTTCTTCCATTCTTCTTCCCCTACTGCATCCTACAAGCGTCTTCTTCTTCTCCATCCCCCGCGTCTTCTTCCTACCGAATGAGGAGTGAAGGGGCGGTTCTGCTTCCAATCTTCCTCCTGCTGGTGTACAGTTTGAACGTCATTATCCTCTTTTTCCTATTCTTCCTCCTGCGGCTGACACGAGAAGAGGGTCTTCTTCCTATTCCTATGTCTCCTTCCTGTTGCTGATCGAGAAGCCAACAAAGAGGGCACTCTTTCATCCTTTCTTCGTCATCCTAGCAATAGTTGAAGCCGTCATCTTCTTTCCCTTCATCCTCTGTTCACGGAAGCAAGAATAGAGTATTGTTCCACACCAAAACCTTCAACTGTTCATCATCCAGATCTTCACAAAAGGTAGGTTTTCTCTACCTCCAAGACCCAACCCCAATTAAATAAGTTGAAAACTAGTTTAAGCATGCATGGTGGTCATCCCTAACTCAGTCAGACTGTTAGTGAGCAAAGATAGTCGAGTGTATATATCTAAAATATATTCTTCTGGCTTCATCCTAAACATCTCATTTTCTATAATGAGTAGGTTGGACTTTGTCTCACGTACCTGAGCTGTGCCTTCATAGATTACCTCTAATTTGTCACACATCTCTTTGGCAGTGATACATATAGACACTCTTAAGAACTCCACTGGATGTAGAGAGCATTGCATTAAATGCTTGGCACCCCAGTTGAGTGTATATCTTCTTATCTACTCCTTATTCCAAAGTTCTTCTTCATCAGGTAGCTCGTAGGGACCTTTGCTCCCTACCTTCCACATCTCATAGTCTTGTGCCCGAATGAACACCTGCATGTGATTTTTCCAGTAAGGATAATTTGTAGATGTGAAAAAGGGTGGCCTGTTAATAGAATGACCCTCAGACATTTAACCCATTGATGCCATTCCACCGTTTCTCTGAAGGTCGTTGGACCCTTGCATGAGAGATTGGCTCTGATACCATGTGATGTGTGGGAATGGTAGATATAGAGGGGAGGGGTGAGTAGATCAGCCCCCTTTTTAGCAAATAAACACAACGAAATCTAAAAGATGCTAATACACAGGAGGATCCACAAGGATGGAATCAATGAAAGATATGTAGCCGGCCTATGCATGCATCTACTGTAGGACAAACACACAAGCAAACCACACAAGATAAGATTTTTAAGGTGGTTCAGACTCAACCCAGAGTCCTACGTACATCCCTCACTCAACCGAGTGAGGCTACCCTAGTGCAACCACACTAAACACTACTGAGACACAGCTTATGGGCTCATAAGGCCAATGCTGACACACAACTTACGGGTTCACATAGCCAACACTGACACACAGCTTATGGGCTCACACAGCAAACCCACAGAACAGAACCACCTTTTGCTTGTCTTCCTATAGCTCCCTGTAGGGACCAAACAAGGTATCAAGTGAAGAGTTCAAAGAAAAGAAAATATGATGCAAAAGAAAACCCAGACATGATGTAAGACACTTGAGGATAGTAACAAATGGCCCTATTTGGAATCTAGATGGCGATCCTTGCTTCATCAAGATGGAGTGCTTCCTAGAAAGGAAGGTTCTCCTTCATAGGAAGTTGAAGCTTCTTCCTCTTCTACTCGTAGGATGAAGTGAGAAGATGAAGGCGTCTATCTTTAGATGCTTCAAGGTTGTAGCAGGCCCTTCACAGCTAGCTTCAGGTCACAAGGCTTCTTCTTCCTGCTGCTGCCTTCTCACGAGATCTCCCACTTCTGCTATCTTTTCTTCTGCTATGTTCTCTTCTTCGTTCGTCATTACTCTTGCTCTTTTAAGCTCTGCCATATCTTCATTCCTTCGTGCGCTCGATGCCCTTCACTCTTGCAGCTTTTCGTTCCATCTTTAAACAAATCCACCTTTTTTCTTGAACACGCTGTGCGATATGCTTTTGCAGAGTATGTCTCCCAGCTAGTATTTTTTTGGGTTAGACACTCTTTTCTTCTACCTGCAACATACAAGATTGGTAGTCCCAGATTTGTTAAGAGATAATCTGGACCATCCATCTTCATCAAAGAGGCTTGAATGCCAGAACATGGTGACTTTTGATTGGTCCAGTAGTGATAAGGTGCAGTGAGTTCTCACTGGCTAGCCAGTCTGCTTCATGAGGTACACTACAATTCCCATTAGCTGACCAAACATATCATTGTCAGGTACACAGTAGGTACAAGACTTTCTCATCAAGGTATGACCCCTTTTTGGATGAAGATCCTTTCTAGGTGATTTGTCATTGGTCCAGTTGCAAAGTAGGAATCTTTTCTGACAACTGGTCTTCCAGAACTTTGTACAATTGATGTCCCTTTCAATGATTTGGAGTCAGACTATTAGGCCTAAATCCATTTTTTGTTTAATTATAAAAAGGACGCTTCTAGAAATCATGTTGAGTGCATCGACCTGATATGTGCATAGACCTGATATGTTAAAGGCAAACATGCACAATCCAAGTAATTCACATGTGCACAGACCTACCATAATGTGCACCGACCTAACAGTCACATATGCACAGACCTAATAGCGTTATATCTAGATGTGCACTGACCTTACCTGATGTGCACCTACCTTACCTGTTATCGTGCAAATGTGCACCGACCTGATAGTCTATCATGCAAATGTGCATTGACCTTCTTATGCAAAATGATGAATGTGCATCAACCTTTATATACTAGAATCCATATGTGCATCGACCTGTTAGACTATATGAGTGCACATGCATCGACCTTGATATGCATCAGACAGAAATGTACATCGACCTTATAGACTAGAATGCATATGTGCATCGACCTGTTAGACTATGTGAGTGCACATGCATCGACCTTGATATGCATCAGAAAAAAATATGCATCGACCTTATAGGCTAGAATGCATATGCACATCGACCTATTAGACTATGTGAGTGCACATGCATCGGCCTTGATATGCATCAGACAGGAATGTGCATCGACCTTCTATGAAGGAATTTGAATATGCACAGACCTTCTATGACTTAGACAAAAATGTGTATCGACCTTCTATGAAGGAACATGAATGTGCACAGACCTTCTATTGCACATGTGCATAGACCTTCAGTAGCGTGCATCAACCTTTGCTCTGAGGTGCATCGACCTTAGTGGTCAGAACGGTAAAAGGTGCACTAACCTTTCTTCTGAAGTAACTGAGGTAGCGTTAACCTGTGCTCTGTGGTAGCGAGAGATGCACCGACCTTGACTTGTGTTAGTGAAATGTGCATAGACTTTGGCTTGTGCTAGCAAAATGTGCACAGACCTTGACTTGTGCTAGTGAAAGGTGCTCCGACCTTGGCTTGTGCCAGCTGGAACTTTGACTGGCCGAACTAGATTATTGACTTTTCTCGTAGACTGACATTGACTTTATTGACCATGCTGACTTCATTCCTTTTGATTTGTAGTTGCCTTGAATTCTGTGTTGCCAGTGCCTTGATGTCTGTGCCCTTGATTTCTTTCTCATCATTTGAGTCTTCTACAGGAGCAATCTGGAGGATATCAAAGTATCATTAAAAGGATAATGACTCATGGTGTTAGTCAGCATCAAAATCGTAGGGACAAAACATGCACTACCCTTCACCGTTTGATGCGAACCTCAACTCTCATCTTAGGAGAAGCAGGCCCGATTACTAGTATTTGGGGTATTTTTCATGATATTTTTTTCTTTTTTTTCTCAACAGTGTGCTTTTGCACTTATTCGATTGATTACTTTGGCAGATAGCTTTTTCAAAAATATCTCTTCTTCAAGAAGTGCAGAGTATCAAACAACATACCCAACGTTACATAGCTCTGACGCACCAAGGCAGGGGTGTCAGGGCGAGCAGGCCTAAAACTAAACTCGGACGCTGTAACGACCTACTATAGGTGCGTTATACGCTCTGACGCACCAAGACAGGGGCGTCAGGGCCAACAAGCCTAAAGCCTAACACGAACAATGTAACGCACTAGTCTAGGGGTGTTACATAACCTGACGCATAAGGGGAGGTCCGTCAAGGATAACCGACTGACATGGTCTTCGAGGCAGACATGGTCTTCAGGGAACTGACAGCCACAGTCCTTGAAACCACCAGAAAGTAACGCACCACCATAAGGGCATTACAGTCATGTGACGGTCCAGTATTGGTCTGTCACATGACCCCAGCCTCGAAGGACCCGAAATGACTAACTGTTGTGGCGGTCTATCGTAGGATTGTCAAACTGTGTGACGATCTCTGGTACGACTGTTACACTGAATCGGCGAGAAAAATAGTGGAATGGCCGAATCGGCCCGTTCCACGCCCCATTGACGCCGAAGCGCAGGGGAAACAAAGCCATATGACCACAGAAGACATCTGGAAGGTAAAGACAGCACATGCACGCATCCGATTGTGAAAACAGGGCAATTCCGACGAATCTATCGAAATCGGGTCACCGGGGTTTCCGGAGTCCTACCGGCCCTAAATGACAACCGATCGACACGAAATTGGAGGGTACGGGATGCTGACATCCCGATGGTCATTTTGACAGTAATTATACTGCAAACCATCATCATTTTATGGCAAACCCTACAAACCCCAAAAATAACGATTTTCTCTAAACTGGCCCGATCTTACTCAATAGGGCACCAAACTGCGCACAAAGACAGGGGAAACATGCAGAACAAAGTGGCGATCCATCTCCCTACCTCCGCCGAAGAAGTCGAGCGTCGAAGCGACTAAACCGTGCCAAAAATCACAACGCGAACCGCCCACATCGGCTTTGAATCCACGAATGGGATCGCGCGAACGCCACGCCTCCATCACGCGTCTCAACAGCTTCCCGGCATCGTCAACTCGCCCGTGGTCGCCTCCATCTGTAGTCGGAGCCGAGGGGACGAGAGAACGAGAGAGAACAAGAGAGAAAGAGTGAGATGGCGTGAGAGGAGAGAGAGGGTGGGGGGGTTAACCAAAGATTGACCAGGAATGACCCAATAATTGGCGAATAACTTGGGACATCTTAAAGATTGATAAGGAGATGACCCAACTCATTGGTCATAGAATGGGTGTCAACAACCTATCCTTCATCTGGCCTCGTAACCACCTAGCAAGGTGGTCAACCAATATCCCTCACAGATCTGTCATCCACCAAACCTCTCTCTTGTCATGCAGTATCTTGGCCAGAACTTCCTCCTAGGGCAGGAGGTCTATTAGGTTGCTAGTGTCTACGTCACCCCATTCGAAGAGAAAATCAATCTCCTCCACCAACACGGAGGCCTCGAACTCTAGAAACATGAAGGTGTAAGTCTCTAGATGCCATAACTCTAGCAGTCCGCCTAGAGCCTCCCACTTCCACCTCATGTTGGCATATCTCTTAGCTATGACGACTAGATGCGTCAAGTGCCACTGATGCATATACACCCTCATATCGGGCATAATCGCTACCAACAGGTCATGGAACCAACCATAGCGGCAGACATACCTTACTCCCGGGAAGGTTGGAATAGGCTGAAAGAGAGAGATGCAAAAAAGGATCAACCCTGACTATTTTATCCTGCATCCCAACACATATAGGTCAGGGAACTCACCTGGTCGTCCTTCGAAAGCTGGCTTAGATGTCCTCTCATCTCAGAGAGAACATTGGGTTCTGCGCCCCCAGATGGATGAGAGGAAGAAGATGCCATCTCCTAGCTCTTCCTTTGATGGTACTTGCTCTCCATCGTGTAACCCTAGGTTAGCAGCTAGGGGCAATTGCTCCCGACAACTTATAGTCGAGAGTCCTGCTCTGTTTTGGACTCCCACACTTACGGAACTAGAATAGGTAGGCGGTCAGCTCATTGGCCACCCTGGGTAAGGCAGGCGGCCACAGCCTTGTCCATTGTCACGCCCCAAGCGCGGAAGGAACCCAGAGTGTATTACAAGTTTATATTGATCATGTCAATCAGAGCGAGAGGAATTTGAAATATAGACAGAGTGTGCATAGAGATATAAGACCCAAATCAACTTCATTTATTAAGAATCCCAAAGTACAACCATCATTGCATAATTCACTATGACTCTTAGTGCTATTTTAATGATGACTAGACTCAAGAAAGAGAAAAGGTACAATAATGACTGGGCTACGACTAGTGGTTCCATCACAAGGAAAGAGAAAGTAATTCCATTGGGATCTAAAATAATGCCACAGTTTATAAAATATTTTTAAACATGGCAATAATGCAGCATTTAATGCATAAATGGGAAAAATATGCTGAATTGAAACTCTACAGGGATGGGCGGTTATGCTCTGGCCGCTCATCGAATGGGTGGTCTGGGGTCCACCACTCATCTAGGTATATGTCGCTGGGTCTCGACTGCTCACTATCTACACTGAAGCCAACACACAAGGCACAAGTGGCTAAGGCAAGGCCGCTCAAGGATGGATGGCTAGGGAGTGCCCATTCGTCCACCAGGGGTCCTAAGGGATAGGCGGCTAGAGATACGCCGCTCAAGGCATGGGCGGTTGAGGGTTGGCCGCTCGAAGAGACGAAGAGTCCCATGGGCGGTCGATCGACAGGCCATTCATCTGGCTTGAACGGTCAGGTTTGGGCCGCTCTAGTCTACACCTTCCTAGAGGTCACGGTCTTAAGCAGTCAGAGTTGGACCACTAAAGGGGCATAGGCGGTCTGGAGTGGACCGTTGGTAGATGAACTATCACGTGGTGGCCGTTATACTACCGTGACGGTGAGAAAGGGTTGGCCTGGGCCAAAACCCCTACCGGTCAGCCCAAAACGAGAGGATTTCAATTTTTAACCTAACCTGCCATGTTCATACCATCATTCCACACCCATACATGCTATTAAAACATAAACGATGGCCATGGAATTGATTTTTAGAAAATAGGACAAAATTATACTAACATGAAAACATGCATAGAAAATGAGGAAAATGGCATCAAGGCACGGCACATGTGGTACTGGCGGGTTCTTAGCGAGGAGAGGATTCCATCCCCCTACCTATTGCATGACGAGGACGCCGATCCGGAGCCGAACCGCCATCAAGAGTCACGCCGCCCTCACGCCCCCATGTGCCTCCACATATCGTGGATCGAGACAAAGCTTGCGCCGACGCGATCCTCGCGTCGAGCCCATCCCGTTGGTACCTCCCGCTCCTCGATCAGGGCCCGTCTGGACCGAAACCGAGAGAGAGGGAGAGAGGGAAAGAGAGAGAACGAGTGAGGGAGAGAGAGAGTTCGATGGGGGGAGAGGGAGTGAGGTAAAAACCCCTCCCTTTTTTGTTATCCAGATTGTACATTTTTGTTACCCCAAGGGCATGTCTTGGGCTCCCCTTTTATAGAGTGTATTAATGACAGATTCTGGATTTTGATGTCATCATTTGCTGGGTTGCTCCAATTCTTGTTCCATGGAACCATGTCGAATGATGCGGGACAGATGCGCGAACGAATCCAATTGCAATGTGATCCTTGGACTCTATGCAAACTCGTGATCGTCCCTTAGCGAGGGAAGCATCGGACGTGCACGGTTGAGAAACCGGCAGTGAGGTAGGGTGGTCGGCTCTCTCTTGTGCCCAGATCGGGTCACGGGACGGTCACGCTCTCTCTCGCAACAGTAGTGATATCAATAAATTTCGAGCTAGATTACCCTATCATGCTCTCTAGCAGCGGTATAAACAAGTATATACGAAGTAAGCAAATCGCCGAGCAAAGGAGAGGGCATGATACCTCCATGCTCTCGGCGTGGGGAAGACTTCCCGACCGAATTCGGTAACTCCCAATAACAGTAATGAATTAAATTACAGCAAAGAAATATCCCCCACTCCACGCAGGGAGGTAAAGGACTACACAAGTGGGCCGGGAGGACCGATCTCAGGTTGACGGGCTGCACTTGTTCACTCCATCGGCACGGTTCAGACGGCGTAAGCTGTTGGTTGGGGGCCCACGTGCTGGTTGGTGGGGCCATGTGGGATCGGGGGTGGCACTACTGAGGTGGGGATGCCTGGAGGGGCACTCCCTAGGTTAGCAGTGCACTGGTTCGCCGGCTGGAGGCCGGGCGGCTCCGATCATCATCGATCAGAAAGGGTGACCACGGATCTGCTGCTTCTGTTTTCATGCGCGTGACCCGGCGAGAATTACTGCTACGATCACTCCCGACGTCAGATCGACGCTTAAGAGGTACCGTTGAAAAGCTCTTTCGAAGTCCTTCGATATAAAGCCAGGTAGAGAAAATTGACTCTCCTTGAGGTGGCCTTTACCGAATTTACAAGCTGCTACTTCACTAGACTCGAAATCTCAGGGTAGATCTAAGTTTTCCTAAGAATCAATGTTGACCGAGGCTCAAATGACAGATATGGTGGCTGACCTCTTCATGAAATTTGTGTGGAGAAATGAACAAGGAAGATGGGAGTATTTCCCCGGGCGGGGGGCCCCCCGGGGGCGGCGACACACCCTCCCACGCCCTACTCCCCCCCCTGGGGGGGATCGCGTGGAGGGGAAACAAATTATCGACCGTACGTCGAGCCCGGATGTCCGATCGAGATGCAGCCAACTTCTGGATGAAGGTCGAGGGATGCCGAAGGATGCCTGAAGGTCTGGCACCGAGCTGATGTCACTAGTTGGAGACGGTGGCCGCAGCAGTGGGCCTGTGTAGTTCTACCGTGCAGGACTAGTTGGCGCGGTCGTGGTGCGTCAGTCGGTACGGGCGCTGTGGAACTCCAAACATGACGGAACTAAGTCATGGACATTGCTGACAGGGAGATCTACGAACCCTCAGAAGAAGGTGGCCATCTGATCACTTGGCTGGACGTGGTCGTAGGAATGGCTGGCGTCAGGTTTTTGGGCGTATAGTAGGATAGGACGCCAATGGTCATGGTGCAACTTCCAGTGCTGACGTTGGATCAAGGCAAAACCACTTGCGTTGGTTTCATATCGTCGGAAGCCGCAACTTTGATGAATACTGCAAGACCTCAAACAGATAGGAGGAGGGGATGTCGGGGCTGACTTGACAGCAGCTTGTCCTAGGGGAACAGAGGACTCTGGGTCTGGCATGACTGAGGGAGAATGGATGGTCTAGATGGAGACATTGTCAAAAGCAGGTGGGACCACCTCTGGTGCATCGGCTCTTTGGAGAGGAAGAACTCTCGTGAAGAGAGATCTGACTGATTCATGCAGGGGTGGGCGGTGGAGCTACTACCAAAAGGTGCTCAGGATCTGACCTGAATCTGGCGCAGTTGCACGAGAATGGACGACGCGAACAGTGCCGTGGTCGGATCGCAGCGAGACCACTTCTGGAACAAATCTGACTCGATGACATACGACTCCACAGAAGATGGCTTCGGCTGGTTCACACAGTGGATGCTGGGGTAGTCTCTGCAAACATGACTTCAGCTGCAGGTAGATTGCAGAGAGCAGTAGAGATGTCTTCCTGATCCACGGGAGGTTGTAGCAGCGGCAGGCGACTCCGGGAATGCCGTGGACGTGCGGAGCAGGGGAGGGCAGACCTGGGTTGCTGAGGGAGAGGGGGCTGGGGCATGGGATGAAGGTGGCTAGGGTTAGGGTCAAATATTTACGAAATCCGTTGGGAACGGTTGGTAGCCCTGCTTACTCGGCTTGGGCGTGGTGGACAAGCTCAAATAGCTCGCGCCACCGGCTTGCCTGCCAATTACGTATCTCGCCTTGCTTATCCTCCGGGCAAAGCTGGCCGCAAACGCATGGGCGACGAAACGAAATGGCTACTCGACACCCACTATCCAAACTGGATGCAGGAGGAGGCTCTAGACGAGTCCCAGTTCCCGTCGCTCTCCACTATCACTCCTTCTCCACCTAAAAAGAACGACCATCTCGTTTCTGTGTCGAATGCCACTCGAAGTATGGGCTACGGCACGTATCAGACAGATCAAGAGCTCATCCTAGACAACATGTGTGTCACGCGCTCTTGGATACGGGCCGCGCTGCCAGGCTTATCTGCTATCGAAAACCTCGCTGTTTTGACGGCCCGCGGCGACTCCATGGAACCAACCTTGCACTCGGGTGACTTGGTATTGGTAGATCAAGGCGTCCGGGAAATGGTTAGTTCGGCCATCTACGTAGTAGCGCGCGACCGGGAGATCTATATCAGGCGCATTATCAAGCGTGTGGGAGATGGTGCGCTCCTTATTCACTCTGACAATCCAGCAACTGGAGAGGCAGAGCGCATCGAAAATGGCAACGAGATTGCCTTCGAAGTGTTGGGGCGTGTTGTGTGGGTATGGAGGGGAAAAGAATTATGAAGAAATTATTGCTGATAGCCTTAGCAGGTATAAGTAGTCTTCTTTCAATTCCTCTACACGCGCAAGTCGTTGGGGGAAAAGTAAGCGCCAACCGCACAATTGGCAACTGGGAATCCTTTTATCTATCCTTTCCCTCTGCAGTGCAGGCTCGGATGATCAGTAGAAGCCTATCGTCAGCTACTTCAATGGTCTTGGATGCCTATCCTCCGGAATGCACTGGAAATTTCCAGTGGATTTTTCCGCTGAATCAGACAGCAAATTCAGATACTCCGCTTCGAATTCTCCCAATTTTCATTCGCGTAGATTCAGGCCCCATGCATGCGATGTCGGCTTCTTTCCAAGCAACCATGGGCGATTCCTACGGGATTATTAGTCTTAATGCCACACCAGAATTTAGGAACCTTATCCAAGAAATGGATAGAGGTGGAGTCGCCAGACCATAAAGTTCCAGCCAATCCATACCAAGAATCGCGTCATAGTCGGCTAGCTGTAATGCATAAAGCCTCGCTGGTAACTTCCGACCATTGACCACAATCAGAGAATTTTCCAAGCACATAGGAGTCGACATAAAATCACCAGATGGTAACTCCACGATCATATCACAGGAAATTTCATTCACCGGTCTCTCGATATGGGCAATGAAATCTTCGGAGACAAACGAATGCGTCGCACCTGAATCGAAAAGAACATGCGCTGTGCGATCATAAATTGAAATCGTACCTTCGATCAGATTAGATGCCAATGCCTCCGCACGAGTGATGTGAGTAACTCTGGCTCTCGGCGGATGAGTAACAACAGATGACTACTGAGAAGGTGCAGGAACGGGGGGTTGAAATGGTTGAGATAGAGGTGGTGGCGGAAGATGAAACTGTGGCTGCTGCGACTGCGAAGTTTACGGGAACTGCACCATCTACTGCCTCAATGGACAGTTACGGGAGATGTGCCCCAGCTGATCACAATGGTAACACACAACCGGTAGAGCGCATGGCACACCCGGATGACTGTCACCACACCTGAAACATAACCTCGGCTGAAAAGTAATGAAATCTGGACGCGACTGAACAAAAGAACCAGACTACTGACTCAGATCAGAAAACATCGACTGATCGAGCCTCTTCCTCTTCTTCTTATGACGAAAACCTCTGCCCTGAGATTGCTGGAAAGGAACACTATCAGTAGGAGAGAGAGCGGGAGAAACTCCTGAAGCAGATGACTGGTGGGGCGGCTAATGCTGCACGGCCGACGGAACCATCCCAGTCTGAGTAAAACCTTGAGTCCTCGCCAACTCCAACTCTAGCGTGATAGCGGCTTGATATGTAGAATCCAACTCTGTCACGCTTGTAGCGAACAGCGGCAGGCTCAATTCTACTCTCAATCTGCGTAAAAATTACTGAGTCCTCACAGCCTCATCGGCAAAGATATGATGTGCATACCGGCCCAACTCAATGAATTTATCGCGATATTGTAGCACTGACATGTCGCCTTGTGTCAGCTCCAGAAATTGATACATCATGGCTAACTTCAGGCAGGCTAGAGTATAGACATGTTCAAATGTAGCAACAAACTCAGCCCAAGTGATCTGGAATCAATTTTGTGGCCACCGCAACCATGACTGAACTTATGCTAATTTTAACACTGGCTCAGCAAACTAAGGGTATGATTCAGATTTAAGCCTGCAACTGGATCGGGTTAATCTGCAACGCAATTCAAGTCATGGGGATCAAATTCTCTCACTCACGCTAATTGCAGATCGTGGGCCATGAGAAAAGTAATGGTATTAACCAAATCTGACCCAATTCAATCTAAAAGGTTGGATGTTGTATTTGCAAACCCAAATCATCTGCAGATGTCCGACCTTCGTAAAACGCCAATGTGATTGTAAGTACTGATAGCATGATCAGAGGTAAACAAAACGACTAAAAACCTTCCCGATCACAACATGTACGACAATAATGCGTGCATGGATCACAGAACGGGTTCTTAAATAGCACATCATATTGAAACTCGTGTGCCTACCGAATTGGAATTCAGATAATCACATGCGAACAGAAAAAAACCGCACAGCAGGAAAAAAAACAATTCATCAGGGTTGCAGCATTATGAAGTTATGAAGTCAGATAACAAACCATGTCAGCTACATCAGATGATGATCAAAGGAATAGCCAAAAAAACACAGAGAGCTGAACCTGGTCAGAAAGCTTCGACGATCCCCCTCTCGAGCGCGAGCAGGGAGCTGTTCGCAGAGGCGGCCGAAGAAACGCCACACAAAAGCGCGCAAACCCTAATTTCCCACCCGGACGGCGTCCTTATGTAGTAAACCACACGTGCCACTCAGGTCACAAGTGGTCGCGGCGGTGGCCGGAACCATAAACGAACGTTGCACCACCGGGCTCGGACCACGACCCCGAGTATGTCGGGTCCGCCGTTGGTGGTTGGACCGTTGGTTCGGCCTACTTGATCCGCGTGGATGATCTGTGCCCGTAGGGGTACAACGTGGATATACGTGTAACTTATTGAAATAATTTATGTTGCAACAAAGACAAATATGTCATAAATCTAAAAAGAAGACTCATGTGGCCTTTTGCATCGAGGAGGTATGATGTGATTTCATTTGCTTTGTTGATTATGCCATGAAATTACGATAGCATAATTATTATTTTTACAATCATGACAGAAATTACGTAAACAATTTGTATGATAGGTGTCTGGTTAACTAGAAAACTTAGTTACATACAAAATATAAAATACGACCAAATATGTACAAAATATAAAATACGACCAAATACATACAAAATATAAATACGTATAAAAATACGTACTAAATTGTCAAAGCTCCGGTGGAGACTCCAGACTGTCCCCCAGCTACAAAGAGGTCGGTGTCGACCGAGTCGTGTTGCGTGTCCGGTACTAGCGGCTCCCTGAGTCGAGCCGTACTCTGGCTCTGGTGTCCTCACCAGAAGAATACAAATGCTAAATAAAATATGCTGCCCTCTCTTGCAACATGTTGTCAGCACCGTCCAGTGTGACTCAAGCTGCTGATGAAGAAGATAAAGAAATTTACTTTATACCAAAGGGAACAAATCGGGCTAAAGCTCCCACCTCCCACCATGTTGCCGGATGCGGGAGAATATTAAGACACCCGCCAGCCAACAAGGGAGCACAATACCACGTTCCTCCTCGACTCGGAGGCATAAAACATAGGGAGTTCATCTCAAAGACACTGGGCATGTCCTGTAACAATGACGGGATGCCACTCACCCCAGTCAAACCGGAGGTGAAAGATAGCACCCATGGCCCCTCTTGGCAAGACCAAGCCATGGTTGCACTGCTATACCAGAAGCAGGAGGAGATCGAAATGTTGCAAAGGTGGCTAAATGAAATGAATCTAAGTCTACCTATGTCATAATCTGCAGGACACCTACATGAGGCGACACAAGGTAGTGCTAGCTCACCTGAAGCTTCAGCACGGCCAGACATACTCCGAATAATACATGGTCATATAGGGAGTATTCTCCCTCAACCATTCCAACACGCAGTCCCCTAGGCGAGTCAGAGGGCAACTAAAGCATCTCTGACGATGGTGCCAATGAGGCCGCGCATGCAGTCGTACGAGCCAAGGGAGTCAGAGGGCAACTAAAGCATCTCTGACGATGGTGCCAATGAGGCCGCGCATGCAGTTGTACGAGCCAAGGGCAGAACGAACAATGAATATGAAGATGGCCAAAGAAGAAGTCACCAAGGCTGAATTACAAACAACCAAACAAAAACATAATGAGTCCACCATGGACTACATAAGAAGGTGGAGGAATCTCCGTAGACCATGTAAATTGTAAAATATTAATTTAATTTTCTGCTTAATTATATAAACTACTTTTGGGTGCGGTTGGTTGGAGGGGTGGCCCACTTTCTTGGAGGTGTTGTAGTGGGGTTGGCTTGGGGCATGACCTCCATAGTTGGAGGTAGATGCGTGGGGAACGTAGACTTTCCTAAGCTCTTTTTTCATGGCCGTCATATTTTATTTCCTATTTCTATGTACACCACCTTTAGCCCTTCCGAGTCTTCGGGCTCGTGGGCGGCAGGCCGAGGTTCGAGTTACGTCGGTTCCTTTCCGGTACTCAGATCCCGGGTCGTCACAGTGGATCTCACGGTGTCCAGGACGCACGCGTTCGGGGATCATGTCAATGGGCCAAGCAATCCTAAGTGGGCCTCCATTGGGCCACGTTCATGGACCGATGATCGGATGGTGTTGGCCAGCACGGGCCTAGAGACATTGGGCCATAGTGGACCTGGCATTACTGGGCCAAGTTGGGCCTGGCGTATTTTTCACTCTTCACTAGCCCCCCACTCCCGAGCTGCGAGAGTGCTCGGTGCTTGGGAGGAATTGTATGAGGTCAAGTGAGGGGAATGCCTGATGGAGTTTTCGCAAACCTTCTCAAGGCCTTTCTTAGCCCGCCAGGCAGTTCCCAAGCATACCGGGTGATGTTAACATTATCATGATGGCGTCTTTTCGTACCTAGAGAAGTGGAGTCGAACAACCATTGGCACAACCCTTGGCTTTCTCATCGAGTGAACTAGCAATGGCGATTGGACTTTTGGTTGGTCACTCGATAAGAAGCATAATAGGGAGGCATATACGCTGTTCTCTAAAGCCTTTAAGAAAGGCGAGAAGCACCTAAGGCGGCACCTCTATAATCCTCCTCTCCGACGCTGGTTGTTATGACCTAATTTTTGGATCTTGCATCCGTGGGTTTCGGAGTGTTTTCGCGGGTCTCGAAATGTGATTTCTAATTACAATGAATTTATTAAATAGCTGATCTTCGGGTCCCTCAAATAAGAGAAAATAAAATGTTCTCAGGTTCCGTGATGTAGTGTGTGTGTTGTGTAGGAATGGCTGATCTAGAGAGGAGGGGTGAATAGATCTGTCCCCTTTTTCGAGATGAAAATAGTGAAATATAAAATACCCTCACACAAAGGAAGAACCTTACATAGTAAATGTAATCAAGAGTATGTAAACCGGCCTCAGTGCCTCTCTCTGGCTGGGACTGCTCGGGGGCCTGACTATTCTGGGGGAATACCCGGTGGAAGATCCTCCCACTCTGGAGCACCATAGCCTGTGATTTTTGTTGCACCTCTATGGGATTAGGTATGGGTTTTAGCATGGGTTTGAGGGGTAGTGGTGGAGGAACAGTTGGTGAAGCAGGGGCGATGATGGGTGTAGGGGTTCTGATTAGGGGTTTGTTGGGTGGAGGCATGGCAGAGGTAGACGGGGCCTTGGATGGATGATGGATAATGAGGGGTTTGGAAGGCATAGGTGGAGGCGCGGTGGAGGTAGATGGGGCCTCAGATGGATGGTGGATGATGAGAGGTTTGGAGGGCGTGGGTGAAGGCATGGAAGTAGATGACGAGGTGGATGGCCAAGAGATGATGAGAGGTCTTACAAACATGGGCAGAGGTGCGGATACTTCTTATTGATGGATTTATGGGGAGTTAGTGGTTGGCGCGTGGATGAGAGGGCGTGATGGCTGTGGGAATGGAGAAGGCTTAGTCACAGGTTGCGATGTAGGCCGCGGTGGATGTGGCATAGCTCAGAGAAGGCGAGGGGGTTGGCTAGAGGTGTGGTTAGTGGCGAAAATAGAGGTGCTTTCTACATGTCAACCTTGTCCTCTTCCAGTTTCTTGGAAAGAGGAAATGGGGTTGAACTACTAGTTGGGCTGTTGGTGCTCCGGGAGTTGATTGTGAATGGTGCCCATGTCTAGATGCTGCTGTTGGGCCTGCTGTGATTGCTGCTGTGGCTATGCCAGTGGCTGCTATTGCTGCTGCTGAGGTTGGGGTCTTCTGGCCTTGAGGGTGGTGATGTATTGTCTCATTTCATCCCAATCAATTCCACCTTGGTCATTCATATAATAGATATAATCCTCTAAATGGAACCAATTGTTCACTATATGACATAGCTGCCTGTGTAAACCACAGTATCTGGAGGTGTCAACATTCGGGGGCCATACGAGTCTTTCCTTTAGTAGGGTGAGTGCGTTGGCAGCCACAAGAGCGTTCAATACATCTGACAATAATTCCAGCAATTGTGGGTAATGGCCTCTCTTGGGGCCAACCGGCCTCCTTTGCTGTTGTGGGGGGCCATAATTTACTGGGGGTGGAACCTGATGGTACTGAGGTGGTGGTTGTTGTGGTTGCTGGGGATGGAGTGGGGGCTGAGGCCTGTTGTTTTGAGGAAGGTTGTTTTGGGATTGAGGATGATAGGGTTGTGGACCTTACTGAAGGGGGAGTCGTGGCATTTGTGGAGGTCTTGGGTTGGCTGGCTGGTTAGGGCTGCCAACTACACTCACTAGCTCATTTGTTATGACACCTTCTATCACTCCAGCTTGGACACCAGTGTTTGTCTTCTTGACCACCCTAGGCTTTAGCGGCTCAAACATGTACATGAGAGGGGAGTCTTTTAATTGGGTTTGGACATACCTGGCTCTCTCATACAGCTTCTCCATTGTGGTGAGCTTATTCATGGCCAAGGCATGTCTAAACTGTGGGGTGGCATTAGACACGATCATCTTTACTTGCTCTAGCTCTGAGAGGGTGTCCCTTATTCTTTTCGCCAGGGACCTCCATTTGTCAGCATTTTGGATGAAATCTTCATCTGCCCTCATTTTTTCAGCCATCAGGTCGGTAATGGAAAGGGATGGGCCGACCCGGTCCCAATATTTCTGGAGAAACTTCCTTTGCACTACATCAAAATTCTCAGCCTCGCTCGGCTCCAGGGAACAGAACCATTCTGGAGCGGGACCATCCAATGATCTCCGAAAGAGATATGCCAGGGACTTTTATCATTTTGCCAAAAGGAGGACTCGTACATGAAGTCCTTAATATGGATGAAGGGGTTACCAGTGCCGTTGTACCTTTAGTATGTAGGCATTTCAGAGGGAGGGAGGTGGAGCACCGGGAGAACCGGTAGGGAGACCTCAGGGGTAGAGTTCATGTCCACCATCTTTTTCAAGCCCAAAAATTGCTCATCCATTTTATTCAACTTGTTTAGAAGGGATTGGGTGAGCTCATCGGTGGGTGAAGGTGGCGCTTGCCATTGAGGAGGAAGAGGCCTGCCAGAGGTCTGAGAAGGAAACCTCAAACAGAATGGGTATTGTGGTTTGCCAGTGGTCGGACCTTGCTGAATTGGTGTTTGGTGAATGGCTGGGGTTTGAGACTGCGAGGGGAATTGGAAGGAGGGGGGCTGCTGACTCGTCTGCCCTTGAGGTGAAGGAAAGGGAATAGCCTGTGCAGGCTCTTGGATGGGGGTGGTAGCCAGAGTCGACTCCTGGATAGGAGTGGTATTCCGAGTTGGCTCTTGGGAAGAGGGGAAGATAGATTTCTCCTTTACAATGGCCTGAAGGGCTTGGAGTTGCTCAGGGATGAGCTCGACGTTAGCGAGGACACTTAGCATGGAGGAGATGTCCTGGGAGGTAGATGCCTCTCCGATAGTCATTTGTGCCTCATGCGAGGGATTGTGGGATGGATCTACGCCCACAGCTTGGACGTATGGCTGAATTTGGTTGCCATGGTTTGGGTTGTGTTCTTCATAAGAGCCTTAATCTGGGCTATACATTTGGGGCTCATATTCAAATTTGAAGGTGTCGGCCTCAAACCCTACGTAACTGTACCCGGCCATCTTCAAGACTTTGCCTGAACACAGTAACATGCACCAACAAATAGTTGACGGAGATTAACAAACAAGTTGATGCTTTATGCCCCTTTTATTTTCTTTAAACGAAAGAAGGTGATTTTTTTTATTTATCAAATCTGAAGCTCGCACAAAGTAGGTAAGACCCTAGTTACAAGTTTGGTCACCGCTGTGCCAACTAAGGTCACTCATCTCACGATGGATGGGTTAACTAGTCTCTGGGGAACTTCAATTGTACAACCTGTAAGGATCGCAAGGGGACAGGATAGAAATCAAAGATATGATATCGCAGTGGAATTTAAAATTTCTTTTATCTTCAATCCCCACGGCCCTTGATCTATTTCCACAAAATAGAGCGACAGAAGATTGGATCTTCACCTTGCGCCGAGTCGGATCTGCGACCAAAGGTTGATTCCTGCTGAGCGATGCCGCTAGCTGCATAGGTTCCCGACCTCCAGTGGTATCCACGCAGTCCTCAGGTTGAGGGATCATCGTCGTCTTGTCTCTTAGCGGCTGCTCTCTCGCTCGACTCCTCGTCACAAGCACTCGGGGCGGCATGCGACTTTGTGCTCCCACGGGAGAGAGAAAGGGTGACCAAAGAGAAGAGATGGAAGAGGGGCAGTTGCCACAGACGTGGGAAACCCTTGGAGCTTGGCCCAGGGTTTCTCTTTGGCATGTATTTATATTAATCCATTCCAGGGCTGGTGGGGGAATTACCAGCTAGAGGACAGACCTAGGGCGTATGGTCTGAGTGTGTACACGAGGCTGAGGGTTCAGACCCGCGCTGACGAGCGTGACCTCAGCTAGTCCTTATTTTGTGGTACTTCTAGTTTCTGTGCGTGTCTGAGTCTCGCGCCTGAGGCGTTGTAGCTAGACACTTGTGACGCGGTGTAAGACATCAAGGGACGCATCCGGTCGTTCTTCTAGTGGGAGGTGCTCCCGTTACGTGAGGTGAGTTATCGTGTCTCGGGTTTCCATTTCTTATCTGTGAGACGGGGTTTCGGGTGTTATTTTCGAGAGCATTTCCATAGCCGAAGTCTAGGGTTTTCGATGAGCGTCACTGAGGGTTTTCCTAGACGGCGTGGAATTCACGACTGCAAGGTCGTAACTGTGTTCCAGACCATGTGGCTTTAGCTTGGGCCCTTCTGTGAGGGAAAGTTTTCGCGACTGATGTGCCGTGGTGTTTTCCTAGTAGTGTGGGTAGGGTGGTTCGTGTCTGGTGGTCCCCGACCGTGAGATGGGGATGTCGAGTGTGTGACTTGATTGTCCCCCGATGGGAGATTGTGTCGTGTTTTTCAGTACAGTAGAAGTAGCTGTAGAGCCGAGATTTTACCGGCCACCATAGTTACTTTCATATTTTCGTAGCTAGCGTAGCTTTCCTTTTCACCGTTGTTTCTCGGTTGGGGTTCCGCGGGATCCCTGCTGACCCAGTGATAGGAGGCTCACCCCTGGTTTTCAGGTGCGGCGGTTCTTCCTCGAGATTCGAGGTCGTTACGTGGAGGTTCCTAGTTGCCAGCTTGTCGGGCCGTGTGTTTACTTGGTGTGTGGTACGTTTTACTACTTTAGACTGTACTTTCTATTGGACTAGACTCTTTTGTAGTTAGATTGTTTATATCTGTTGTCCTGCTTTATTACTTATTTCTATGTACACCACACCTATCCATTTAGCCCTTTCGAGTCTTCGGGCTCGTGGGCGGTGGTCCGAGTTTCAAGTTGTGCCGGTTCCTTTTCGGTACTCGGATCCCGGGTCACCACAGAAGGTGCCTATGGAAGAAGACCCAAGCAAAACAGATCTCTCGAGACTGATCGATCGGATGTGATGTTTGCAGTCAAATGGTTTTCAACATATCACAGGCATTGAACATGGTCTACCTAGATGGCTACCACCACACCTCGGACACGGTCTCGGCTGACTAGCCACCGATCCCTGTCGCTAAAAAGAAGAGGGTGCTGCTTGTTGCACGGTACTAGAGGAAGCCTGCCGGTCATACTACTTCGTGGATTTCCTGAACATCTGCCTGAACTTGGATTTCATGAAGGAAGTACCACTGGCAGAAGGAATAGAAGATGGTACCCCTATCACACTAGGTTGACTAGCTTGTTGATGCTGCACACTTTACTGCACTGGCTCAACTTGAGTTCATCCTCGAGATCTTGCCATGTCCAGCTCTAATGCTGCAGCTACCTGATAAGCCATATCTAATTCTGCCACCCCGGTTACGATCAGAGGTTGCCTTAACTCTGCCTTCAAACCACGAAGAAATTGCTCAATTTTTAGCGCTTCATCAGCAAGAATATGGGGAGCATACCGACCCAATTCCATGAATTTATTCTGATATTGCAAGATAGACATATCGCCTTGAGTCAAGTCCATAAATTGATACATTCTGTCCATCCTCAGATACACTGGACTGTATATTTGCTCAAAAGAAGTGACAAACTCTGCCCAAGTGATTTGTCGAAGAGGACAAGACCTGAAAGTTACCTCCCACTCTGTGGTCCACCACGTGAGTGCTGCTCCTTGCAATTGAATGTTGCTAGCATCACTTTCTCATCTTCTATGCATTCCATGGAATGGAACACACGTTTGGTTGCATCTAGCCACACTCTCGCTGCACTTGGATCTGCTTGACCTTCATATGTTGGTGGGTGGAATAGAAGAAACTCCTTTAAGGATCTACCATGGCCACCTTGAGGCATGTCATCACTAGGAGCAGGGTTGACACGGCCTTGCCCTTGAACATTCACTGGAGGAGGTGAAGTACCACGCTCCTCTCTTTGAACGCGAGCTCTCTGTCTAGGTGGCATTTTAATCAACTAGGAGACATACGACAAAGGAAACCATAAGTAATGATGGAAAATAACCTAAGCCAGCAGTAGTAGTACACATGGACTTGTTCTAGACTAGTGCAATTTCTATTCCTTATTCATAACCTCAACACCGCTCTGATACCAACTGGAACGACCAGGAGATCCAGATATCGGTAAACCACTTGTGAAGAGAGAGAAAGAACCTAGTTGACTCAGAGTTTACACCCAAATTGCAACTAGAATCCATATTGAAGAGAGAGAAAACCTTTTTCATTAAAATCTATCTTAGCTAAATCTCCAAAGAACTTTAAAATCTTACACAATCATCACAACTTGGTTGACAACCTGCTTGAGTGCTTATTTGCTATCCATACTTGTTTACTTCAAATAATCCTTTATAATAACTATGATGCTTCGGTCAGGTAGAATTGTCAACATGGCCAACTATGAGTACACATATGATGGTTGTGAGGATGGTCAATTTGACCCATCCTATGAGGCCCCTCCTCAAGAGCCCATTCACTATGAGGGAAACTATGCTCCCTCTCCTTCTCATTATCCTCAAGTCTATATGGAGGATACCACCACTCAAGGGGTTGAGCCTCTATCCCAATCTCAACCCGCCACTCAACACACGCCCGGGGAAGCTTCCCCGTCTTTCAATCTGAATGATCATATCAATGCTCTGTCCCAGTTGGATGACACCCAACGCCAAGTGGTCCAGGCCGCTCTTAAAGGGAAATATGACCCTTCTTCTTCTTTCAATCCCCCTCAGGCCATGGGTGGCCTTCAAGTCAATCCCTCCAATGACTAGGCAGTCTCTCAGAAAATTTCATCCCATCCACGAACTCCCATTGTGGTTGCGTCGGCCCAACCAGCAAGCTATTCCATAGCTAGGCCACAACAACCTCCACCTCCTCAAATTTTGAGGAGGCCTATGCCAAACTACCACCCCACTAATCCGGCCTCGATCGAGTCTGATACCAACACTCTTCTCCTCCAAAAGATTGCTAGTATGGAGGAGTAACTCAAGAAAGTCACAGCCCCCAAGAACGCTCCAGAGATCACTCTCCCTACTCTTCCGGTCTTCCACTTGCCTCCATCAGAGATGCCTAACTTCAGGCACTACAATGGAATGGGCAATCCGTTCATTCATTTAAAAGATTTCATGTATGAGGCATCCTTTTGGCAAGATAATAAGACCTATTTGGCTTATCTCTTTAGAAGGTCTCTTGATGGCCCGGCCCTTGAATGGTTTCACTCCCTGGAGCAAGTCGAAGTCAGAGATTTTGACATTGTTCAATGCAAGTTTTTGCAAAAGTATAAGGCTTCGATGTTAATTACATCTCTCCAGAAGAGAGAAAACCATTGATTAATCGTAAAAAATAGAATGACCATGGGGCCAATAGAACATATGAAAGATATGATTGCACTTGCAAGCATACGGTATGATAACATTTATTTTATTAAATCGATTCTTGTTACGGGGGTGGAGAACTTAGGTCTGAAAATCACCTCACACATAGTGAAAGCCTCTGGCTAGGCATAACTCGACTTTTCGCTAGTCACCATTCAACATACCAGAGAATCAGATCTTGCAGGCATGTAGGGTAGTCGCACTTAGTTTTATTGTTCACTCATTTATTTATTCATTTAATCTTTTTTATTAGATCCATTCCCGGTATAGGGCAAAGAACTTAGGTCTGAAGACCACCTCACACATAGTGAAAGCCTTTGGCTGGGCATAACCCGACTTTCTACTAGTCACCATTTAATATACCGGAGAATCGGGAGGCAAGCAGCCATGCATGTATTTTTAAAGGACAAATAAAAGTGAATAAACATAAAGGAACTGATTTGTTTATTAGTGATACCCCATGCAAGATTACTACTATTTATTGAAAAAGATTTGTCATCATTTTATTTGGTCATTTATTTGTAATTTAGGGAAGATTTTGGCAACAACTCCCCTTCCCTGAGGAGTATCGAGGAGAGTATAAGAGAATCGTCCACAAAGAGTTCGAGACGATCTCCTGAATGATGGTCATGCCCAAACGGCAATCCTGTACCCTATGATGAGTGGGGAACCCGAGGGCCAACCCTCTAAGTAATCCCTATAACTCACAAGGCTACCGATCAGTTGTTACCTTTTTATTTTGAGACTGCACATGGCATTATAATGCACGCATATAGACCGATGAGGCGGGTCCAGTGTGATCGTACCTAGGCGGGCTCATGTGATATCGGGGCAATGAATGCCAGGGTATGCCAAATTTGCTATTCGAGAATTGAGGGAAAGTAGTTAAATCTCGGTCAAAATAAGTCAAACTCAGCAGACTATTGGCCCAGGACAAGGTCTTGCTCTGGCCATAATAGGGTGAATCCCAGAGCCCAGACACGACTTTTCGGTGCGTCATTAGTATTCCCATACCCGGGGTTTAGGAAAGGTGAGAGCTCCATAGCGGACACAGTTGAGTTTGATGATGAGCTGGTTGTCAGTTTCCGTGATAGATTATATGTTCCAGCTGATGATGCTTTGAGAAATGTAATTCTGAGTGAAGCCCATGGGTCCTGTTTTGCTATTCACCCAGGTACCACCAAGATGTATCAGAATTTAAAACAGCAGTTCTGGTGGCCAGGCATGAAAAGAGATGTGGCCGTGTTTGTTTCTAAGTGCTTGACTTGTCAGTAGTTTAAAGCTGAACATCAAAAATCAGGTGGATTGCTGTAGCCGTTAGAAATTTCAATGTGAAAATGGGATCACGTCACGATAGATTTTGTTGTGGGTTTGCCTCGGACTTTGCAGGGTTTTGATGGTATCTGACTGTTGGTTGATAGATTGATGAAAACAGCTAGATTGTTGCCGATTAAAGTTGCGTGGAGTATGCAGAGATTGGTCGAGCTGTACATTGAAAAAATCATGCCACTGCATGGAATTCCTATCTTACTTGTGTCAGATCGCGACCCAAGTTTTACCTCTGGCTTCTGCCGCAGTTTCCAGAAGGCATTGGGCACTGAGTTAGCGTTTAGTTCAGCGTATCACCCGTAGTCAGATGGTCAGTCAGAGAGGACTATTTAGACTTTAGAGGATATGCTGAGATCTTGCTACCTTGACTGGCAGGGTTCACGGAGTTAGCACTTGCCACTAGTTGAATTTACTTATAATAATAGTTTTCACTCCAGTATCGGCATGGCTCCTTATGAAGCACTTTATGGTCATCCTTGTCGTGCTCCCTCGAACTGGTTTGATGTCGGTGACAAACTTTTGGCAGGACCTAACATGGTGCAGTAGTGTGCAGATGTGGTTCGTCTGATCAGGCAGAGGTTGTTGACAGCTCAGAGTCAACAGAAAAGCTATGCAGATCAGCGCAGACGTTCACTTCAATTTGAGCCAGGAGATATGGTGTTTGTTAAAATATCTCCGATGAAAGGTGTTTCCAGGTTTGGGAAGCATGGAAAGCTCAGTCCGCGGTACATTGGTCCGTTTCCTGTTACAGGATGTGTGGGCCAGGTGGCTTATCGACTTCAGTTTCCAGCGATGATGCAAGCTGTTCATGATGTATTCCACATCTCTCAGTTGAGGAAGTATGTGTCTGACCTGTCTCACGTTCTCGACGCCCACAAGGAGTGGCAGAACCCGACAATTTGAGGTGCGTGCCAAGGGCAGCAACACCTTTGAGGAAACTTCAGAAAACTCAGAGAAATCAGCGAGTGGGAGGCACTGGGCTAAGACAGGTTGAGAGTGCACCGGGAGAGGAAGGGGCAACGAGCATGCCAGATGGGAGGGGTCAGAGGGTGTGTCGGGCTAGAGGGAGCACCGGACAGGGATTAGCTAGGGTGTGTCAGCCTAAGAGGGCTTGGGGCGTGCCGGGCTGGCTGATCCAAGGGCGTGCCGGGTAAGGAACGACTAGGGCGCACCGGGCAAGGCCTAGATGGGGCTGTGCCGAGCTAAGAGGCTCAGGGGTGCACTGGGAAAAGGAGGGGTTGTACCAATAGGAAGGAGGGAAGAGTCCAAGGGTATTGAGGGAAGGTTGCAGGGCAAACGAAACTCCAGAGAAGGAGCTCCTTGCCAAACTGAGTGACAGAGGCTAGAGTTAAGCTCACGGTGGAAGCCTCAGAAGGGAGGACCCTATACAAGGGGTCTACTGGTAGAAGACCATCTAGGTGGCATGGCCCCAAGGCAATGCCCATTGAGCCAGACATGCCGACGCTGTGAAAGTCCAGTAGAACGAAGAATGGGAGCATCGGAGAATGGGAGGCAACAAGCGGCAAAAAGAAAGCATCATGAAGTGGAAACTAACACAAATAACCAGAAGCCAAAAGAAAAGAATATCATTTCAGGCCATAGCAGAAGGGAGAGCTAGTGCAAGAGAAAGGGGGAGAGAGGTAGCCATAGTGATGAGGTTGGAGTGAGAAAGAAAGAGAGGGAGAGATCGGCCGCGGTGTGGAGGAGCTGCAGGGAGAGAGAGAACGTGAGAGAGAAAGGGAGAGAGGTGGAACCGACCGGGGGAAGATGGGTGATCTATCCAGTGGCACTGGGTTATTGTAGGGGGGAGAAGAGAAGGGGCCACCCTCTGCCCATGCTGCCTTGTCCAGCTGTGCAAGTGCCACTGCCATAACCCGCCGTTGAAGTTGTTGGTGGGTTGGCCTCCACGTTGACGCTGCCAAGAGGGAGTTGAAGAACTGTTCACAAAAAAATAACTTTGGTGAAAGTTTGTTTCATGTAAAAAAATTATAATTTGGCCCCTAAAACAAAGATATTTCTTGGGCACCTCACATTTCTAGTTAAAGTCGGCAATCTTGACATTCTTTACTTCGACCAGGTGAACGTCGAAGTAATGCTTCTGGTACACCCGATAGGGGAGTATGTTGACTGCTGCTCCTGGGTTGATCAGGACCCTGTTGATAGGCTGGCCATTCAGTTGCCCTTTCATGTAGAGTGACCTGTTATGACTGCAAGTGGGCAAGAGCATGTCGTCCTCTGTGAAGGCCACGACCACCTCTGGGGACATCTCCGCCAAGCATGCCTCAAGGTGTGCTGGCGTCTGGAGTGCGGCGATGATGGCTTGCCGCGTCTCTTCATCCAGGGATAGCATCTCCCAGATGGTAAACCTAGCCGGGATCTTCTTAAGATGCTTGACTATTCGGTCGACAGCCCAAACCTTGAGCAATTTCATTTCTTCGGCCTTGCCGCGTCTGCCCCCAGCCTGGGTCTGGGGCGCCGGGTCAGAAGGCGACTCCTCCGCAGGATCTGGCACAGCTACCTGAGCCAGCGGGGCCTGTTAAATTTCCCCTTTTTCTTTCATAAATTCGGCAAGGTTAGGGATGCCGTCGAATTCTTCTGCTAGTTGGGATAGGATCATCGCCGGTAGAGCTAGAGGATTACTTGCAGGCGGAGTCGGGCGGCTGTTAACCCCTTTGGTTGGCCTGGGCCCTTGCGGGCGCACCTACCTTTCTGTGTGGGCCCGAAGGAATTCGGTGAAAGAGGGGGCACCTTGACTTGTCGACCTCTCAGGATAAAGACCCGACGGTGGGGGGATCTTTGTACCTCGAACCTTGGGTTCGGGGACTTGGTAGGGCTGCTCACCTCTCAGCATGATACTGCGGCCGTCCTGAGGAGGGTGTCCCCATTTCTTCCCTGACCGGGTGGTGTGTCGGGTGGATGCTTCGACCTGATTCACTTCTGGCGGGTCACAGGGTACTGTGTCCTCCTCCTCCTCCAGAGAGAGGGCGGTGTCGAACAGCGCCGAGAGGGTGTTGCAGGCGACGACGACCCCCTTTCTCTTCTTACCTCTGGGTCTTCTCTTTTTCTTCTTCTTTTCTGCGACAGCCGGTGGCTGCTCTCGAGGGAACTCGCCCCACAGGGGAGGCTCTTGCTCTACCCGGGCTTCTACTTCGGGGGTCAGCTCCTTGACATGCATACGACTAGGTTTTTCCCTGTAGGGACTTTGCCTCTCTTGACATGCCTTCATAATTTTGATTTTATCAAATTTTGATTTGAGTTCGTAATAACCCTTTTGGCTAGATGTATATCATGAAAACTCATTTCTTTCTGGGTCAAGACTACCCCTATTTGAGACTTCTCTCGTATTGGGAAGTACCTAGGTTGGTCATCTCATCCATTAACCTCTTGCCCTTGCACTTGACCGAGCAATGAAGAGAAAAAGGCTTTCATGCATACTCGTGGCATGGCCACAGCAACAATGGTGTTTAACCAAAGAAGGCCAGCTAAGGGTGCCATGAAGTGTGTGGAGTGCCCAACTAAGGGTTGCCCTTAATAAGCAGGGAGGGAATGCTGAACTCCCAGCACGGGGTTCTTATAACCAAAGGTGCTACAAGAGCAAGTCTAAAGACTCTTTCTGAAAATCAACAAAGATAAAGATCTAAGATAAAGGCCTTAGCTACCATTCTTAATCATATTAAGAAGCACTTCGTTTTGAAAACCATGCATTAAGTAATGAGCAATGTCGTCAAGAAAATGTGTACTTACGCCATATGTTACCTTGTGCTCTCTCGAAGTAGCAGCTACCGCCGAGAGCAATGTTGATCCTCGTGGGATGTATCCTCAATGGCAGGAAAAGGATTGGAAGCCAAGGTTTGAAATGGCTCAACATGAAGGAGTGGTGCCCAGGCCGGACTCAGACGAATAAGAAGAAAAGGAAGAGAGGCGAGGGCTAAAACTCCCTCGCTAAGGCGCAGAGACCCTGATCACATGAATGGTCTACAGAAGAAGTAGAGAGTCAGAAGGAGGGGTGAGGACTGAAGCCTCGAAAGTAGTGGGATAAAGGGTAGATGCCCAACACAGTGGATGCAGAAGAAGTCAGGTTAGACCTAGGATCAGGAGGAATTATGAGGAGAAATTAGTAAATGGAGAGGGGAGGATCCGGAGGGTCCGAAGGCAAAGGAAGAGAATCATGATGGGAAGGAGAATCCGGGGGCTCCGAAGGGAGAAAATATCGAGGGATGCGATGCCCTGGGAAGAAATATGCAAAAAGATGATGAAAAAGGAAAAAGAGGATAAAGGACGTGATGTCCTGGAGGAGTAGGAAGATGAAACTCGTACGAGAGTACATCAGGGGCACTACCATTGTCAACTAGTATCCTATCTACGTTACAATGGTTTATCGTAGCTAATATTACAAGAGTGTCATCGTGTAGGGTAATTACCCCTTCTAGGTCTTGGTCAGAGAACACCAAGGCCTGCTGCTCGCTCGTCGATGGGGCTTTGGGGGGCTCGGAGGCCCTTCTCACCCGTTCAGGGTGACACTTCCTTCCTCTGCTACTATCTCCTCCTGATGTCGCGCCGCCAGAAATAATGTTGATATGGACTCCGTGAGGTTGATTGTCAATTTCTTCTGGAGGGATGCCGCGATCTTCCCTTTGCTCGGACATGTATCGGGATAGGTGCCCCTAGCGGATGAGATGCTTGATCTCGTCCTTGAGCTGATGACAATCTCCAGTATGGTGTCCGTGATCATTGTGCAACTGGCAATGCTTGTGCCGACTGCAACGCTTTGGGTAGGTCTTCATAGGCTCGGGTTGGCGGAGAAGGCCCGAGCCTTTGATGTCTTCATATATCTCGTAGACGGGGGTGGATAGGGATGTGTACTGCTCAAATTTTTGAGGGGGCTCCCTACGATCTCCGTCTTGATTCCACCTTTTCCCCTGACCCGAACTCTGCTCGGACAGTCATTTCCTATCCCCCTCTCGACCTGAGCCCGTTATGTCGTGGCAGGTGCTGAGGACTTCCTCCCACTCTGCATGGCGTAGGGCTAGGGTCACTCGATCGGCTAGAGAGGTGGGGGGATGGAGGACCAGCTCTTGCCGGAGGTTCTCATCACGGGTGCCTTCGGTCAATGCGGTGATGGCTGAGGCAACATCCAGGCAAGGGATACGTAGGTCTTCTGATTTAAATCGGTTGATAAAAGCCCGTAGCTTCTCCCCCTGTGCCTGATTTAGTGCCAGCAGCCCCGCAACTGACCTCGGAGGGCCGCTGCCGACGAAGCTCTCCTTAATGATCCGCCCGAACTATCGGAAGTCACAGATACTGTCAGGGGTGAGCGCTCGGAACCAGGCTTGAGCGCTATCAAACCCCAACACGGAATATCAGAACGCGGCAGTTATATACATTCATGATAAACAGAGCAATAACAAAATGAAAAGAATATAGTTACAAAGGAGAAGGAATTACTCCAAAGAACCACTTGGTATAAAGGGGCGACGAAAAGAGAATGCATGTGATAATCCCTTACTTTTTGATTATGCCAAAGGGGGAGAAGAAATGGTCATAATTGTCATAAAATTTTGTCATCATCAAAAAGATGGTGGATAACAAAGCTGTAGCCTACCAAGGCAAGGGCCAGATCAAGAAAAAAACTATGCCAAAGAGCCTGGTGATCGTGAGCTATTGCATTCACCACATCGCCCGCCAGACCGGGGCACCCAAGAGGAGGCCCACTGGGGGCAATAAGAAGAACTTCAGAGGGGGAAGAGTCCCTGTTGCTCCCCGGGGCCAACTCTTGATTTTCAGGAAGTCTGTGATGGTAGGTGGTGTCCGAATCTATCTCAATGGCTTCGACGCCAAAGTTCTACCAGATCGGGTCATCCCGACCGTGCCCACCCTCAACACCTTCCAATTGTTGGCAAGCCAGGGGTGAATTCTGATGATAACAGGCGAGTGAGGTTAGCCCCAAAGCCATCAAAGTTTAAGCAAGTCTAGATCCCTAGGAGGACCCGGGGCCCTGCACCAGCCTCGCAAAACTCCAACGATCCTACTAAAGTCCCCAAGAGAGGAAGCAAAAAGAATATACTTGCAGAGGAGGCCGTAACTGCAGCTCCTCCATTCATTGTTAGGGCCTGTGCAGGACGGGCTGATATC
Organism: Amorphophallus titanum; assembly: GCA_024336825.1. NCBI lineage: Eukaryota > Viridiplantae > Streptophyta > Magnoliopsida > Alismatales > Araceae > Amorphophallus > Amorphophallus titanum. Next base: position 26,322,896 of record JANBPO010006859.1, read on the forward strand.
CTTAAATATTCAAGAAGCTCCAATCAAGTTGCTAGGCTGTCATGGCTCTCATCTATGCCATCTGCCAGAGACCAGGCATTGTCTCTTGCCCTCTCTCCAGGGCATAGCCAGTAAAATATGACAAAGATGGTTCAGGAATATTTTCGTGGCCTGGGGAACCCCTCCCAAGGCCAGCAAAGAATACTTTGTGTCATCAAGACTGAAGAAGAAAAAGAGAATGAATTGTCACCCAGGACGCAGATGAAGATGGGGAAGAAGTTGGGGCTAAAAGCTTTAAAGTGCCTCCAGAGAATGGAGAGATAAAAAGGATTTTCGTATTCACTGCATTTAAGACACCCATTGGTATGTCACCTTATTGTCTCATCTTTGGAAAAGCCTGTCACCCCCCAGTTGAACTTGAACATAGAGCACATTGGGCCATTAAACAAGTCAACTTTGATCTCATTCAAGCTGGGTCTTAAAGAGCTCTGAATCTCCTAATGAACTGTAAACGCACAATCAAACCTCAAAGTTCAGTAATATTCTTGGGCGGGGGCATGTCCATTATGGCCTTTGCCTTGTTCGGATTGATCTGAATCCCCCGTTTACTAACTATAAACCCAAGAAACTTTCCTGATGCAACTCCGAACACACATTTCTTTGGATTCATTTTTAATTGATACTCCCTATCTCATTGTAACACCTTAGCTAAAAATGGTGGGGTGTTCTTCTTTGGACCTTGATTTCACTAGGATATCATCCACATAAGCTTCCATGTATACATGCATCATGTCGTGGAAGATAGCCATTATTGCCCGCTGATATGTGGCATCTACATTCTTCAATCCAAATGGCATAACAACGTAGTAGTATGTGCCCCAGGGCATGGTGAATGAGGTCTTCTCTTGGTCCTCACGAGCAAGACGGATTTGATTGTAACCAGAATACCTATCCATGAATGAGTGGGCTTCATACCCAGCCGTATTATCAACCAAGACATCAATATGAGGAAGCGAGAAATCATCTTTTGGACATGCTTTATTTAAGTCCCTAAAATCGATGCAAATTCAAACTTTACCATCCTTCTTCATCACCGAGACTATGTTAGCCACCCATTTTAGATATAAGACAACTCTAATAAATCTGGCCTTATGTAATTTGTCAACCTCCTCCTTCATCTTCAAGGCCATCTGAGGGTGGAATCTTCTTAATTTTTGTTTGACGGGTGTTGCCCCTGGTTTCAAAATAAGGCGATGCTCAACCAGAGCAGGGTCAAGACCTGGCATGTCCTCATAGGACCAGGCAAATGAGTCACTATACTCCCTCAAGACTTTGATCAGCTCCTCTTCAACCTGAGGAGAGAGATTAGCTAAATAATGACGGGCTTGGGAGCCTCTTCGGTTCCTAAGTTAATTTCCTTAGTGGGCTCATCCACTGCTAACGATGGTTCATCAAACCTCTTCAATACTTGTGCATACTAGTCAGCAATGTCATCCACATCACTTTCCTCATCGTCGGCTGGGTCCTTCTCATCCACGATCTCATAAACGCCCAAACCATCATTGCTCCACACCCCGCCCTCTTCCTCATCATCCTCTATGATGATGGCGGTGGCTACAAACTCAGGGCACTTAAGAATAGGTAAAGTTTTGGCAAAAGAAGTAGAGATAAAAGAATGAGAAGCACCAGTATCAAATAGCACAAATGCAGGACAAGAGTAAATTTGAAGTATACCTTCCATGAGCCCACCGTCCCTGGGCGCTTCTTCCTCTTCTTCTAGAACTGCATTGAGGTGAGCCTGCCTCTTGCGTCCACTACTAAATGATTGATCCTTCATACAGGGGTAATTTGGCATACGATGCTCCCTGCTTCCACAATGCAAACAAGCGCCAAGATGCTTCCAGCATTCTTCCGTCAAATGACCAAATTTTTCATAGAACGTGTAGGCCGCCATGACCTGCTTCTCCTCTTCCTTAACTTTCTTATTCTTCTGGGAACTTTCATCGTTCCCACCCCTAGACAGCTTCTTGTTATCACGGCTCTTGTAAGGTTCCGTGATACTAAACTTCTCCTTCTTGAATCACCGATCAGACTGCCGGTTACATTCCTCTCCCTTTCCTTTCATTTTCTTGACCTTCTCTAAGGTCCTTTCATATAAATAGGCCCACTGGACCATCTCTACATAAGAACGGATGTTCTGGGTCCCAAGTTGCTAAATGTAATCGGGCCGTAACCCGTCCATGAACTAGCTTTCAATAAATTGGTACTAATAAGATGTGGTGCATACGGTGCTACCCTGGAGAATTGTAACTCGTATTCTACCACCGACATCATCCCTTGAGAAGGGACGCGAACTCCATAGATTTTCTCTCTTTGACATGCTCCGAGAAATATATGGCACGGAACAATGTAAGGAAACCTTCCCATGTGTGTGGTGCATCGGTTGGAGGTACCGAGACCAACTTCCACCATATATGAGCATCCTTGTTCAATTGGAAAGTAGCCAAATGCACCTTCTCCTGATCGGTGCATTGAATAACGTCAAAAATCTTGTTCATTTCATCAATCCAGTTCTCCGCTTCGTCAGGATTAGAAGACCCATAAAAACGCGGAGAGTTGAGACTCTGAAAATTCTGATATAAACTACCAGCCCTGGCTCCAGCGCTTGCCTGAGCCATAGTTTGTAGGGCCTGGGTAAAGCCAGTAACTGTTTGCTACATGTCGTCCCAATCTACGCGATGAGCTATTGAAATTTAAATAAGGTACCTGAGAGAAATACAACCTCAAATAGATTCTTCTTTACACATGTTATTTCAATCCCAATCCCCACAGTCTTACTATGATTTTGTTATTTATGTTTATTTTCTTCATTGATCGAGGAAGTATGCTACATCACAGGAAGAGTGAAGATCCAGAATCTGTCCAGTTACAGTGGACTGGGTCTTTGGCTCTCTCCCTCCTGGTCTGTCAAAAGAGAGCCCGCTCTCGGACCTCCTACTACTCCCTGCCTTGTGAAACCAGTAATGGATCAACGCACTTAAGGGCAATATTAATCTCACAATCCCTTCCCCAATACCCCAGACAAGTTCGGATCGTTTGTTCTAACCCAGATTTCCTCCGTGCACTCAACGGGTATGATCTGTGTGTATTGAATACATATGATCTCTTGTTGTTCGATGTATAAGCTCTCTTTTTTTCTTGTTGTGGAATGACTAAGAAATGGCCATCTGCCTCTTCATCCACACTTATGGGTTGTGGAGGCTCAATCTTGGTCCCAAATCTGTTGAAAATTGTATTTTCTTTTCCACTCCTCATTATTCAGTCACAGCGTGACAGAAAGCTGCTGCTCATCTTGTGTCAATCCCTTGGCTTTCATGTCAGCCACATACGAGCATCGCACTGTTTGCTCAGATGCTAAGTGGAGTTATGCTTCCTCCGAATCTCATGTCTACATGCCTGCTAAATGCTTATCATTATGGTTTCATGTCTCCATTTGGGGCATGGGTTTGCTAATCTTCCAAGCATCACCCGTGACCTCATGCACCGGAGCAATACTATCTATCCTCTGATTTCACAGAAGTTTTCTTAAATATAAGGACCTATCACACCCCGAGCACGGAAGGAATCCGATTAGCGTGACGAGTTATATCATTCATGTCAATCAGAGCATAAGGAATTCGGCCTTATATTCAGAGATGCACAAATTGCAAGATAAGCAAATCCTTTAATCATAATAACCATCAAGGTAATTCTATTACATAATCTCAATAAAAGTACTAAGGATAATCTTAACTTAATAAAAGAAAATTACAATGATTGACTCAAGAAAATAGAAAAGACTCGACTAGATAATGACTTCGATAATTGGAACGGCTCTACATGCTTCACTCATGCCCGTCCCCATCCGAATAAGCTTCGTCATCGGAATACCTTACCAAGCACATTGAGAAATGTGCATCAACCTTGGTGTGCCAGAAGCAAGATGTGCTTCGACTTTAGGATGCATAAGTAGAATGTGCATCGACCTTAAAATGCATGAAGCAAAATATGCTTTGACCTTAATACACACACTGCAGAATATGCATCGACCTTATTATGCACGAAGCAAAATGTGCTTTGACCTTAATATGCACACTGCAGAATATGCATCGACCTTATTATGCACGAAGTAAAATGTGCTTCGACCTTAATATGCACAATGCAGAAAACATGCGTTGACCTTGTATGCACGACTATAGAAACGTGCATCGACCTTGTATGCAGTTTAGAAAACATGCATCGACCTTGTATGCACTACTATAGTAACATGCATCGACCTTGTATGCAGTTTAGAAAACATGCATCGACCTTGTATGCAGGTTGAACAAAATGTTCATCGACTTGTATGAAGGTGTGCACAGGATATGCATCGACCTTCATTTGCTATGAATAGTGATGTGCATCAACCTTATGTGCATGTGCTCTACACTAGCATCGACCTTTGTCTACACTATGCAAGATGTGCACCGACCTTCAACAGTGACACAGGTAGACCTTGATATGCGCCAGTGAGCATGTGCATCGACCTTACTATGCTGGAGATCAAAGAAGCATCGACCTTACTATGACTGAACAATGATATGCATCGACCTTATGTACACTCGCTACACTACATGAATCGACCTGTATGCAATATGCATTGACCTTCACCTGTTTGATTAAATGAGTCTACATCAGATGTGCATTGATCTCACCTGATTAGGAGAAGGAATATACACTGACCTTCCAATGCATCATAACTAACTGACGTTGACCTTTTGTCATCTTTTGAACAGTCAGTAGTGTTGACTTGTGTTGACCTATGTTGACTTATGTTGACTTTCTGTGCACCTATTAAGTATGATCACTTGCCTTGATTCTTGTGCTGCCAATTACCTAGATTTTTGTGCACTTTTTGATTGGGCCATTCTCATGCCTATGCTGACCTAAAATACATAGCGTTGACATCATTAAATGCTAGTCAGACTTATCAATGACTCATAGGTAGACATCATCAAAATAATATTAAGGTAGAGAATCATGCGTGTACCATACATGGGAAACCAGCCTTCTATTTTCAAGGTATTCGATCTCGTTCTTCATGCTTGATTATTTCTACTATTCGAGCCTGTAGATTACTTAATGCAGGTTGTCAGGGGTTCTTAGCTTCAGTGGTTACTGTTGAGGAACCACGGTAGGATATCAGTGCTATTCCTGTGGTTTGTGAGTTCCCTGATGTGTTCCCTAATGAGTTACCAGGCTTACCTCCATAGTGAGAAATAGACATGGTGATTGAATTGATTCCAGGTACGGCACCTTTAGCAAAGGCACCATACCGCATGGCTCCAGCAGAATTGAAAGAACTGCGAGCACAGCTGTTAGAATTGTTAGAAAAAAGTCTACATCCATCCCAGCTTTTCTCCGTGGGGTGCTCCTGTTCTGTTTGTTAAAAAGAAAGATGGAAGGCTGAGGCTATGTATTGATTATAGGCAACTGAACTAGGTGACTATCAAGAATAAGTATCCTCTGCCCAGGATTGATGATTTGTTTGATCAATTATAGTCTCCTTCTGTCTTTTCTCAGATTGATCTTCGATCAGGTTATTATCAGGTGAGAATCAAAGAATCTGATATGGAAAAGATTGCATTTAGCACACATTATGGTCACTTTGAGTTTTTGGTTATGCCGTTTGGGCTAACCAATGCTCCTATAGCCTTCATAGACCTGATGCAGCGTGTCTTCCGTCCATATTTAGACCAGTTTGCGGTGATCTTTATCGATGATATTCTTGTCTATTCTACTTCTGAGGAAGAGCATGTGCAGCATTTGAGAATTGTATTACAGACTCTGCGAGATCATGAACTCTATGCAAAATTCAGTAAATGTGAGTTCTGGCTTCGGGAGGTTCATTTTCTCACTCATGTGATTTCTGGTGATGGAGTTGCAGTGGATCCGACCAAGATTGAGGTTGTTCTTCAATGGCAGAGACCGAGGACTGTGACAGAGATCAGGAGTTTTGGTGAGGACACACGAGCAATTAATCGGCATTACAGGACACGAAGTACGACTCGAGCTATGCAGACATCACTGTGACTTGGAGATAGCTTGGAGTCCTAGTTATGAGACATGATTTCATCATTATTTTTATTCTGGATTCCTTTTTGTAGGCCATTTGAGGGCCATTTGGTTAAATGGGTCATTATTTTTAAACAGTAGCGGCCATGTTGTCGACCGTGTATTTCGTACAGATTATCATTTCAATTCTAGTCATTTAATTTCATGTTTCATGATGCATGATCGCCACGTTTAAAGTATTTTATGAATTATGCCACATTTTTATGTCCCAATAGAGTTACTTTCTCTCTCCTTGTAATGGAACCACTAGTTGTAGCCGACGACCTCTAATGTCGACCTGCCTAGAACAGGCGGCAGGGTAGTCCCGATTTATGATTTGTAAGCTAGTTCCCGTGGGCCCCCTTGCTTGGCAGTAGCGTCCTACTGGGGGGGAACTAGCTAGAAGCCTGGCTCAAGGCATTGAGCCTGTGTGTGCACATGTTGCCAGGGGCTTCGAATGACACTGACAAGTATGACCCTGACTAGTTCTTGACTTCGGTTACTGTTATATGTCTCACTTGCCGCGTTCTAGGCTTCTGGAGATACTTGAGACGCAATGTAAGTCGTTAGTGGATGCATCTGGTTTCTTTCTTCTGGTGGTCTGCCCTTCTCTCTCCTGTCACTTGGAAATGTTGAAATTTATTCTATTGGTAGATTTAGTTTCTGACTCCCGTGTTTAAATTATAATTGGCATCTTGTTTAGCTATCTTTAGTTGTTCAGCTACGTGTACAGCTTTAAATTGTCATTTCTTATGCCAATGCATGCTTTAATTACTTTCCTATATTTAGTTACGAGGTAGAGATCCACGTGAACCCTACTGAATCTATGTTGTGAGACTCACCCTTACTTTTTCAGGTGAGCAGTAGCAGCCGTCTTCCAGAGCTTCTCGTGCTTTCGACGACAGGTCTTAGTGCCAGCAGTAGGTTGTCAGTTGGTCTGTCTGTCTTTCCTTCCCCTTTTGACTAGGCTATGTCTCGTGTAGTTGTTTATTTTGACTCCTGTTCAGTGTGTCGACTTGTATAAATAGTGGATCTGGACTATTGTATATGTTTACCACTCTGAGATTATAAATTGCTTCTGCTTAAAGTTCAAATTGTCACTTTAACTTCTATTACACGTGTAATTTCTTCGTTATGCATTTTCTCAACAAAACCTCCCAACCCTTACGGGGCCTCATCAGCCTCTTGGGTGGCTTCCCCGAGTTCTTGGTATCGATTTACCGGTATCCGGATCGGAAGTGAAGGTTGACTAAATTATTGTGCAATTACTTGTGTGATTGTTCTTGCGCTCTGGTTGTTCTTGCTTGCAAGAGGCTTATTATGCCGGCTGTTCACGTTCCCGATTGTTTCCGCTGCATAATCTCGGGGCGTGACAAGGAATGCCCAGGAAGTCAGACGACATGGTTATTTCCGATAAGTCAAGAAAGGAAGTCATGAGCGCCCAGGAAGTCAAACGACGGGGCGATCTCCAAAAAGTCAAGAAAGGACAGGTATGCCTAGGAAGTCAAAGAAGTGACATGGCTATCTCCGAAAAGTCAAGAAATGGCAGATATGTTTAAGAAGTCAAGACATGGCGAGACTATCTCCAAGAAAGTAAGAAGTCACAAGAATATCCCAATGTTTGGGAAAACTACAGAAATAGCATGATGGAGGAAAATTATAAATATATCCTATCTCAGGAGGAAATATCCCTTATGGACATCAAGCCAACTTAAGAGTCCGATCACGATAAAAAAGAGTGGTCGTGACCATGAAGTAACTCTGAGGGATCGACAACGATCATCTTGGCGATCCAACGGCCCTCGTGATGAAATTCAAGTTCAATCGTACGGTCATGGGATAAAAGTAAATTCGATGATCTGATCATGATGAAGTCAAAGTCAAAGATCTAAATGCAGACTGCAGAAAATTCTAAGGTTCTAGTTGCAACTGGATGTAATCTTGAAGACCCGATTACATAGTCGGGACCACATGTGAAGGTCCTGAAGGACTGATTGTCATCCAAATTACATCTGTTCAAGAAAATAAAGTCATCAAATTTCTTTACCAGAGTATGTACTGGTCATGGGCGATCATCAAGATCATCTGTGTCACAACGTATAGAGGCAAAAGATGTTCTTCGACAGTTAATCAAAGGTGTTCGGATTTGTCCGATGTAAATTAATGCCGATTCTTATTGGTGGGGAAAAGTCCAGTACACGAACCCTAAATCGTCTAATAAATCCAAAAGCGCGGAATTAACAAATATGTCAAAATATACGCTATATTTATCCAACAAAACGGATATTCGAAAATTTCGCGTGTAAACATGGGGATTTTCCTCGCTTACTCTACTACTCAAAAAGGTACTGTTGTTATGATCCTTCCAGTGGTTGCACAGTTGTTCGTAAAGACATCGTTTTCTTTGAGTTTGAGTTACTACTCTCTCTATGGCTCATCCTCAGGGGGAGAATTCGGGTGCAAAGGACACTATTGATGTTGCTTCCGTTGTGCCTCCCTTGCCTTTCTTCATGCCCTCTACTACTGTCATGCAACACTCTACTTCTTGCTACATAGGGTGTACTGTCTCATGTTCTTGTTGGTGATAGTGCAAGTGGTTCTGAAAAACCTCTAATCTCATACATGAGAAAAACTTCCAAAAATAGACCGGCTGTTGATCAGCCTACTTTAGAGGTTGCCACGTCCCCAGATCTTGATCAGTCAGAGACTAACCTAGATCTGCCTATTGCTGTTTGCAAAGGAGTTTGTGATTATGCCAAGTAGTCCATTTCCAAATCAGTGAATTACTCTCACATCTCTTCTTATTGTCATACCTTATTGCCTGCTTTATCTTCTGTTTCCATTCCCAAGGATCCTAATTGTTAGCGAATAATGGAAGAGGAGCTATGTGCATTGAGCAAGAATGGGACGTGTGAGCTAGTTGATCTGCTTAGAGACAGGACTCCAGTTGGATCCAAGTGGGTCTCCACCATCAAGTACACTGCAGAGGGGGTAATACAGAGGTATAAAGTAGGAGTGGTGGTAAAGGGATTCATTCAGAGTTATGGAATTGACTATCAGGAGACTTTTGCACTTGTTGCAAAACTCAAATCTATCATAGTGATTCTATCTCTCGCTGTGCAACATTTTTGGGCTTTGTGTCTGATTGATGTGAAGAATGCCTTTCTAAATGGTGACCTGCTAGAAGAAGTTTACATGCTGCCCCCTCTTAGTGTTGATACAAAAGGAAAAGTCTGTAAACTTAGGAAGGCTTTATGTGGACAGAAGCCGCCTAGCACTTGGTTTGATCGACTCTGTCAAGCTATGATACGGCTTGGGTTTAAACAGTTAAATGTTCATCACATATTGTTTGTCAAATGAAAGGATGGTCATATTACAGTACTTATGTATGTTGATGATATGATCATTACTGGGGATGACACAATGGCAATTTAGTGTTTAAAGGATGGACTAACTTCTGAGTTTGAAGTCAAAGATGTAGGAGATTTAAAATGTTTTCTAGGAATAAAGGTGGCCAGATCACAGGAAGCGATCTATATTTGCTAGGGAATTTATTTTCTAGATCTACTATTGGGATGCAAACCTACAACTGTTCCCATTGAATTCAATCATGGCTTGACAGAACAGGATGGTTAGACTCTCTCCAAAAGGCAGCGGCTTGTATCAGTGATTGGTTGACAAGCTTTTGTTTGTTTCCTTGACCCGGCCTGACTTATCATATGTTGTTGGTGTGGTAAGTCAATATGTGCATGCTCCCCGGACATCTCATATGAAAGCTATGGAATGCATTATGAGATAAAGTTTTGTCCGGGAAAAGGTGTTCAGTTGAAGAAAACCAACCATTTGCAAATTGAAGGATATGTTGATGTAGACTGGGCTTGTTCTAAGGATGATAAGTGGTCACAGCTGGGTACTACACTTCATTTGGTGGAAACCTGGTCGCTTGGAGAAGCAAGAAACAAACTGTATGTGCCAGGTCTGGTGCTGAAGTAGAATACACTCTATACAGGGCAATGGCACATGGTCTTACTGAGTTGCTGTGGTTAAAGTTGCTTCTGAGTGATCTAAGAGTTCAAGTAGAGCAACCTATGAAACTCTTCTGTGATAATAAAAGAACGATCAATATTGCTAACAATCTAGTGCAACATGACTGGATCAAGCACATTAAAGTTGACCAGTATTTTATTAGAGAAGGGTTGGACTTTGGAGAGTTGTGCCTGCCATATGTGAAATCTCACGACCAAGCAATAGATCTTTTCAGCAAAGCCTTGACTGAGGCTCAGTTCACTTCAGCCTTGAGTAAGCTAGGCATGTGTGATATTTATGCTCAGCTTGAGGGTGAGTGTAGAGAAGTGAGGAGTTAAAAGGGCAGTTTGGGTATTTATCATTCAGACTTTCATGGGCTATATTGTAACTTTTCTCTTTCTTTTATGTTTAACCCTCTCTCTGAGGGGTATTTCTGTAATTGAGTTATTCCTCCTGGATTGATATATAAGATTGGGAGACAGATCGACCTACTTGAATGCACAGGCTGAACTCTTTCTCACCCTTTCTCGGCCCTTCTCTCTCAGAACCGATCTCCCTCTCTCTTTTGATGAATATTGCATTAAAGCCTGTGGTGGTATTGTTTGTTCAAGGATGTCTGTTCAGAGGAGCTCCAAGTGCTACAAGTAAGGGGGAGAGTATACAAGAAAAAGGGAGAGTTTGAATTCTATTTAGTTTGATGGTGTCTGCATGGTGTCTGCATGACGGTGAAAATAGAGGCTGTCTGCATGGTGTCAGCATGATGGTGAAAATGGAGTGATATGTCAACTTCCTTTCTGCAATGGTGTTAGCTTGAGCATTGATGTTTGCTTGTCGAGGGGAGTTTGAGAGATCATGCATGTATTGGTATTGTAATTGTTTGACATAGTGTTGCCATCATAAAAAAGGGGGAGACTGTTAGATTTTTCAGTGTCTCCCTTAGGGATTTGCTGTTCCACGTGGATTATGGGTTCCACGTGGGGCATCGGTGCACTGGCAGTCCATCCCGCCGCATGGATTATGGGGTCCATGTGCGAAGCCCCTCATGTCTGCCCACAGCACGATAGTGTATGGTTCTGCAATGCCATCAGGAAATATGGTCCGCCTTCGCTACCAGCTCGATCTTTTAGCACAACAGTTGGGGTATGATCCTATAAACTGGTATCAGAGCAAGGTTCCACGAAATGTAGTCTAACGCTAATGGAAATGCTAGAACGAATGGTCCTCACAACTTCATGGCTGAAGGACAATCAATCAGTCGTCCTCCTTTCTTCGATGGGACTAACTACTTTTTTTGGAAGAACAGGATGGAGGTCTTTATACGAGCACAGAGCCATAGACTATGGAGAGTAATCACCACAGGACCATATGAGCTACCACCAAATGAGGATGCGTGGTCAGAGGAACAGGTAAAACTTTCAGCCCTCAACTGGACCGTGCTTAACATCATTCAATGTGCAGTTCACCCAGAGGAGTATGCCCAGATCTCAGCCTGCAAGACGGCGAAGAAGATGTGGGATGAACTTGCCTTGATCTATGAAGGTACTTCCCAAGGAATGCTACAAAGGTAAGCCTCCTTACCTTTGAGTATGTGCTATTCAAGATGAAGGTAGAGGAGAGCATCACATATATGTATGCTAGGCTTTCATTGATCACCAACAGCCTTAGGGGCTTTGGAAAGGAAATATCCGAAGGGGATATTGTCAGAAAGATCTTGGATCCTGCGTTTCTTAGTGTTAAGGAGAAGGTGCTTAAGAAGCTTAAGGACAGAGAGATCATCAAAAATAAAGAAGTCATACTTATTGATCTAGAACAAGAGCTGGCTGACGAAGAAAAATCGTGGTTTTATGAGATTGCTAAGTATTGTTATGATCAGTCATATCCGGAAGAAGCCACAGCAGAAGAAAAGAAATCCATTAGAAGAGTCGCCTAAATGTATACCCTAGTTGAAGGTGAGCTCTACAAAAGGGGTCTTACCGGTGTTTTGCTTAGGTGCCTTGATGATGAAGAATGTTGGAAGGTTATGGAAGAGACACATTCCAGAGTTTGTGGTGGTCACGTCAATAGTCAGATGTTAGCTAAGAAAATTCTTAGGCTAGACTTCTATTGGCCCACCCTAGAAGAGGACTGTTCCATCTATGTTCGAAGGTGTGTTAAGTGCCAACTACACGCCGACAAAATTCATTCTCCTGCTTCTTCACTCCATCTTATGTCCTCTCCATGACCTTTCTCCATGTGGGCTTTTGATATCATTGGACCTCTTGGTGACTCGAACCTCCTCACAAAGTCAAAATCACTTATACTCACGGCCACGGAGTACTTCACCAAGTGGGTGGAAGCGGAAGCCTATGCGGAAATTAAAGCGTCAACCATGTGTAAATTCATAATGAAGAGCATCATCACAAGATTCGGCATCCCGAGTACCATCGTCACTGACAACGGGTCTCAGTTTATCTCTCAAGAGCTTCAGGACCTCTGCAACAGGTATAACATTGCATTGCATAATTCATCTCCTTATTATCCGCAGGGCAATAGACAAGCAGAGGCAACAAATAAAATTTTGATTAAAATTATCAAGAAAACATGTGAAGCCAATAAATTTACGGACTGGCCAGAGAAGCTGGTTGAGGCTCTGTGGGCCTACCGTACTTCCATTCAAACTCCTACTGGTATGGAATGGAGGCGGTAGTTCCTTACGAGATCCTAATCCCCTCTCTTAGAGTATAACTGGACAAGGAGTTCTCTATTGATGAACGTCGTGAATCTCTCCTTGCGCAATTGGAACTTTTAGATGAAAGGTGTCTGGCCGCCACCGAACATGCAAGAGTCTATCAAAATAGGCTTTCACGGTTCTATCAAAAGAGATCGAACCACCTTAAAAACCTTGTCTACTGTGTGATTGACTTTGTGGTTTGCATTGTCTCCTTCTTTCATTCATCGCGTAGTAGATGTTTACTTAGGATCGTGTGTGAGATGATTTGTCAGATTTGTTCTGGTTTGCCTGTGTTTGAGTGTGCTTAATCTGTCTTGCAGTTGATCATTTATATGCCGCATTTGATTCTACTGCAGTTAAAATTTTAGAGGGTGACCGATCCATTTACCCCCCTCTAGATCTTCTATAGACACTCTATCTGTAGAGATCTGGTTTCTAGGCGTCTATATATTCTATCATGTCTGTCTATCATTAGCACTATGTGGACCAACTCTCGTCGGTTAGCTTTTCTATACTCCTTTTCCCCTGGTAGAGATAGCTTGCGACTCGATCAGATGTAATATCTGAGTGAGGACAAACTTGATTGTGCTCATGGTCCAGTGCTGTCGTATTGCTGTTGTCTCTCCATGAAGTTGTCGTTGGCGTCCTGTGTGCTAGGTGTTCCCTATTACCTTTGGCACTAGAGCCGATGATATGGTCGAGCGGTCAGCTGTGAAGACTGTGTTTCCTTGTGTAAGCTGATGCTTGCCGTGCCTGTCGTTTCATTTTTCATGATCTGTTATCGTGGTAGTCGTGTCTCTTTTCCCGTGAGACGTAAGCGATGTGGCCTTATTTTGGAGGTGTTGGACTTGTGTTCACTTGTGTCGTGCTCGATCTCGAGTGTGTACTCGTGATTATGGTCTGACTGTGTTCCTCAGAGCTGTGCTTTTCGTGATTCGTGTTGTTTCGTAGTTGTATCCGTTGGGTTATTCTTCCCTACTTCTTTCTTCTTGTTAGTCCTTAAATTTTGAGGATGAAATTTCTTGAAAGAGGGGAGGATATAATTCCCTGGATCCTCATTGGGTCTTGTCGGATCTTTATTAGGTCTTTCAGATCATTTTTGGATAGTTTCAGATCACTTTTGTAGCTCTCGAGTTGAGTTTTACAATCCGTGTGAGTTTTTCTCCCGTATAACCTATGGAACCCTATAGTGAGTTTTTTTCTCAATTCATTGACTCGTGGACGATACAGCTGTGACGTACTCTTCGCGAGGATCGTTTCGACTATTTTTACGTATTTTTTTGAATTAGTGCATTTGGCAACCCCAAAAATTCCAATACAAGAGAAGTCCTCATGAAGGCCGTGTGGAATAACCTAGTCCCCCAGTCAAAAAGAGAAGTAAGAGAATTCACATTACAAAGAATCGCCGCCCATTCTCTTTCTCTATCACAAATAAAAGATGCAATAGTGTCTTTGGCACGAGACTCCCTCTTGAAGATCCGATTGTTCCGCTCCCCCTACAACATTCACAAAGTAGCGTGAAGGGTTTGCTACCACATTGTCATGTCACTCCTCACGGACCAAAACCACTCCCAATGCATAAACAAGTGATGGACATCACTGAATTGGCCAATGACGTAGTGGGTCCTCCTAGCAAGCTCCCTCCATACCCTATGTGAGTAGGATCAACCTACAAACAAATGGTCAAGGGTCTCGTCGTCTCTCCACAAAGACAGCAAGTCGGTTGAATGTCTAGAAGGAATCGGCACAACCTGTCGTGAGTCGGTAGTTTGCCATACACTAACGAGCCATGATCTTCACCTTTAACGGGCTCTTCGGTTCACACCTGATCATGAAGTTTGTGTCGAACCCCTCCATCTGAGATGACGCCATAAGTTGATCTAATCATGAGGGACCCTTTCTTTTTCCGCCGCCAAACCCACTTATCCTCACTATCAAGCCGAGGATGAAAGGGGAGGAGGAAAGAAAGGAGGTCCTTAAGGTGCACCATCTCCTCTTGCCTGAGAGCTTTCTTGAAAATCGGTGCCCAGGCCCCTCTAGGCAAGAGGGAGTCAAAGGCGACATTGATCCCAAGGGGTCCGCTGTAATTACATAGAGACTAGGGAACAAAACTTCCAAAGAGAAATCTCCACATCATCTGTTCTTCTAGAATAGGCTCCTATCCTCTTTTCCTAGTCGGACCCGGACATCGGAGATGATAACATCTCTGCAAGATAGTATATCTTGCCAAAGAGGAGAAGTCATGTGAAGAGGAGTAGGAGTCAAATCCCAAATTCTCCTCCTGTCAAAGTACCTCTACCTGATCAACTGAGCCCACAACCCCTCCTTTCTATACCTTAACCTCCACAACCACTTACACAAGGGAGCTAAGTTGAAATCCCTAATATTCTTGATTTCCATTCCTACCTTTTCCTTTTCCTTGCTGGTGACCAGCCTTCACCTGTTAATTAAAAAGTAATTTTATTTCTGCTACTTTAGCAAACTGATCTAATGAAATTTAATTGCTTACTATTATATCTCTGTGGCTTCAATGTACTACACGATAATCCTTTTTACCTTCGGAGCTTTACAGCTCTTGGGAGGCTTCACGGGTTCCAAGTGGTATCGGGTCTACTCAGTAGTCCTATCGAGTATATCCAGTATTTGGGATCAGGGTCGTCACAGTTTGTATCAGAGCATTATTGTGTGAAGTACATGGGAATCCGAGATATATAGTTTCTAAAGTCCTGAAAGTCCAGTACAGTCATTCACTGGCGTTAGGTTCACGATTCATGATCACTTTATTTTCTGTGTATCGTCTTGTGCATGCTGAATTAGCACTGTACAAGATGGTTCTTCTCTCATTAGGATGTGGCGAGGTCCTTCCTTTTCATCATGATGTTTGTCTCGATCATGTTATACTTGGCAGTATTCACCGAAAGGCTTGAATCTGCGGTACATTGTTCAAGGTTTTCCTGTCATTTGTTTAGGTGGCTGGTGACTTTTAGCGTTGGTGTGATGGCCGTACACGTTCTTACGTTATTTTGGTCACCCCAGCTTGAGTCGGTTCAGCTCCTGATGTGTTTCGCTTCTGTTGAAGTGCTCGATTAGATTCCTTGGTTGAGAAGATGCTCGAGCAACCTAGGATTTTCCTTTACTGGTGAGCTTTTGTTAGTGAGCTTGATGCTTCTCATCCCGTTTGGTGGAGTTTTTTCGAGGTAAGCCTTGGAATTGCAGTCTTAGTGATACCTTTGTCCTGTGTCTGCTTAAGTGTGGATAGTAATTATTCTGAGCCTGAACTTACGATTGCTTGGCTTGGGACTCCGTCATGGTGTTAAGAGCTATTGCGTACCGCGTTTGTCATGCCGTGTCCAACGGCTGACATGTTGTGAAGGCTCATTTATTATTTCAGGACGTGAAGGTAAGCTGAGATTAGCATTTCTCCTTGTGCTTTGTACTAATGCTGGTGCTCTCTTTCTTTACACTTGGTGGTGAGGACACGAGAGCCAGTGGCCGATATCAGACACGTAACACGACTCGAGCGACTCTGACTTCTTTATGGTTGGGTGATAGCATGGAGTCTCCGCCCGAGTATTGAATTTGTATGTCTTGTGTAATTGC